>ML058518.1:2059880-2659880 GCA_003013855.2 Liriodendron chinense
CCTTGGGATTATACTCAGTATTTCTCGCCGAAGACATCGCCGAATACTGCTACACCGCAGAACTGGTTCGGGATCCCCTATATTGTTCTGCCTGCAGCTGCCGGCCAGGGTGCTGTAGTGTTCTCTTTGGACTTGTTGTATGATCTTTTTTCGGGTCTTCGGAGCGTGGCCGATTCTACCTTTGCTCGGAACGCACTGATGTTCTGTTTGATAGCTGAGGTGCTGTTCTCGGGATGGCGCAGGTCCCAGACTCCTTTGCTCTTTGAGGTGATTAGCTGAGCTGTCCGACGGCAGGGGATCATTTCTCTTATCTTGGCCGAGCTGTTTAACGGGCTGACTGACTGCGCTCTGGGCCGCACTCGTGTCCTTCGCGGCTGCTGTGCCTTTCTTCAGGTATCTTTTCCACCTTTTTTTTCTTCTTGCTTTGTTAGGAATTGCTTGGCTCTAGCTGAACTTCTTTTCCTTTTTGTGATCAGGTCTGGTTATGGGAGCGTCTTTCTTTGACCGTTCCTGTACCCCTTCCTAGCATTCCTAGCTCTGACATCATGCATTATATCATGGAGTTCCTTCCGCATACGGCTAGGATGAGCGAGCCTTTGTATCGCAGAATGTTTGCTGAACTTCGTGACTGGAACGTTCGTTGGGAGTCATCTTGGCTTTCACTTCCTCCAGTGCTTTGCGATGCACACCGCCTTCCTCTGATGTTGGTAGGCTTTCGATCTTACTTCTCTTATCATCCCATTCGGTTCCTCCGGCAGTTTGGGTATGAGCAGGATGTTCCTCTTTTCGCTTTCACGGGTATCGGGCGTCGAGCACTTCCCTCTACATCCTCTGACTTCAGGACCCGGATTGATTGTTCTTGGGCGAGTTACTTGACTGCTGATTTGCTGGGTTTTGAGCTGCGGACTTTTCCGATGGAGACCGCCCCATATCAGTACTGGGTTGCTGAGCAGTCTTTGGATCGACTTATCCCTTGCTGGCACCAGACTGCTGATGAGGATGAGCAGGATATCCTTGGAGATGCTGGCTCTTCATCTGGTTCATATGAACCTTTTGAGGAGCGCCCATTCATTGATCCTTGCTTCCTTTTGGCCACTCATGGCCATCTGTTATCTGAGATCTCTGCACTTCGGTATCATTGTGAGATGATGTCGAGGAGATTGGCTGCCGATCAGAGATTGTCTGATGAGGAGACAGTGATCCGTACCCTTGAGCGCGATGAGGCGCGTTACCTGTGTATGGAGGTGAGCAGGTTGAGAGAGAGGCTATCTTTTTATGAGTCAGAGGACTTACTTGATGTGGCCGAGGAGGAGGGTAGAGATTGATTGTGTTGGCCACCTGCACATTCTTTTTTGCATATATGATTGATGAATTTTTTTTTTTTTGTATTTTTTGAAAAAGATGATATGATATGTGTAAAAGAAATATGATGCTTTTAATGAAAAAGAAGAAAACTTTTTGGGAATCTATTGTGCCATGAGTTGTCTTGTGAGTGTGTCTGGATTTTGTGTCGGGATATAAGAATCAGAACTGGGGCTCGGCCAATGCTTTGACCGATGTCTCGAGATTTGACTTGTGTGATCCTTTGGTTCCCTAGAGGTGTAGGCAATGGAAATTGTTGCCTCCTGAGATTGTCAGAATTTGTAGAGCTCTTCGTTCCTGACTGCACTTCTTCTTGTTCTTGAACTGTAACTGCTTGAACTGATCTGGACCATCTGATTTCTTGGTACCTGCACTTTTCATTTTTTTTTCTTTTTTCATTTGAGCCATTTTTTGCCTGTAGCGCTCTTTCGAGTTTTCACTACAGCCGGCTTTTTCTCGTCATTTTTGCCCGTGGCGCCCTTTCGGGTTTTCACTACGTCCCGGGTGTTTGATCTTGCCTGCCCCTTGGCAGCTATGTTGTTTTTACCCTCGGCCCCCTTTCGGGTTTTCACTGAGTCCGCTGTATGCCCACTGTTTTTACTCGGAGCGCCCTTCCGGGTTTTCACTCCGCCCTCTTTGTTTAGGCATACATTTTCTTTTTTTTCTTTTTTTTTCTTTCTTTTTTTCTTTTTTTCTAGATCTTTGGATAACTGCGGCGACTAGAGGTCGGGAATCCATCGTTGCCGGCCGACGGCAGTCTTTCAGCCCTTATCCTAAGTTACGATGATAGAGCTGTTGGTCTTAGCTAAAAACCCTTCTGAGATGAATGGATGGATGACTGTGTTTCTTCTTGGGTTGATTTTTTTTCTTGGGTACCTTGCTTTGATTTCCTTTTTATCTCTCTTTTCTCTCTCTTTTTTTTTCTTTTTCTTTTGTATTCTTTTTCTCTCTTTTTTTTTGTCTTTTTCTTTTGAATCCCCCCCCCCCCCCCCCCCCCCCCCCCCCCCTTTTTGTTTTTTTTTCTCTTTTTCAATCCCCTTATTTGAAACACTTGTTGGTGGACGGAAATGATTTCTCAGAGGTCTTAGCTTCGACCTCTTGACTTCAGCTCTATTAAAGTAACTCTTGGTAAGGTTAGAATGACTTACCCGTGAAAGATCTTCACGTTGTCGACGTTGGTTGGCTCAAGAAGATCTACCCCTCTCATGCTGGTGAGTCTGAGGGCACCTCCGGGAAGTACTTCTCTAATGATCAGAGGTCCGTCCCACGAGGGTTTGAACTTTCCTCTGGGATCCGGAAGGTGCGACGGTAGAATCTTCTTCATGACCATGTCGCCTACCTTGAAACTTCTTTTTCGGACTCTCTTGTTGTAAGCCCGAGCAATCCTTTTCTGATAGCACTGTGAATGACTCAGTGCACGCATGCGCTTTTCATCTGCTAGCTGCAACTGATCGAATCTGGCCCGTTGCCATTCTCCTTCCTCAATTCCGCTTTCGAGTAACACTCGTAGTGATGGTATTTCCACCTCGACTGGTAGAACTGCTTCCATTCCGTAGGTAAGCTCGAAAGGAGTAACGCCCGTAGCAGACCATACAGACGTTCGATAGGCCCAAAGTGCATATGAGAGCATATCTGACCAATCTCGATAGGTCACGACCATCTTCTCGAGTATCCTGACAATTGTCTTGTTTGCGGCTTCTACCCCACCATTCATCTGGGGACGGTAGGGGCTTAATCGATGACGTTGGATCTTGAATTTGCTGAGGAAGTCATCCATCTTCTTGTTGACGAACGGGGTCCCATTATCTGTGATGATAGCATTAGGGATTCCATACCGGCATATGATGTTGTTCTTCATGAATTTGATCACCTGAGATGCTGCAATCGTGGTGTAGGAGGCTGCCTCTACCCACTTGGTGAAGTAGTCGACTGCCACAAGTATGTACTCATGACCATTTGATGCTTTGGGACTAATCTTGCCGATGATGTCGAGTCCCCACATGGAGAAGGGCCAGGGGGTAGTCAGGTTATATAACTTTAATGATGGGGCATGGATTTGATTCGCATGCTCCTGACACTTGAAGCATTTTCTGACGTGCTGGCAACAGTCTGTCTCCATGGTGAGCCAATAGTAGCCGAGTCGTAGAATCTTCTTTGCCATCATGTGCCCATTCATGTGTGGGCCACAGATTCCATCGTGTATTTCTCCCATGATCTTTGCAGCTTCTGTTTCATTGACGCATCGGAGGATGTGATTATAAGATCGCTTGTAAAGAACTTCGCCACTGATGGTGAATTGGCTGGCCAAATGCTGGATGGTTCGGCGATCTGTTGCTGTTGCTGACTCTGGATACTCCTAGGTTTCGAGATATTGCTTGATGTCGGCATACCAGGGTTTGTCAGGGATAGCTTCGGCTTCTTCTATTTACAGGCAAAAAGCAAGTTCTTCTTGAATTTCGACTGTGAGCTCCCATTCTGAAGCTCCTTTTGGTATCTCGAGCATTGATGCAAGTGTGGGGAGAGCATCTGCAAATTGGTTCTTGGCTCTGGGCATGTATGAGAAGGTGACTTCTTTGAACTCCTCGATCAAATTTTCAAGATACACATGATATGGTATCAACTTCTCGTCCTTGGTTTTCCATTCGCCATTGGTCTGATTGATGATAAGCTGTGAGTCTCCAAATACTCGTAGCTTCTTGACGCCCAAGATCATGGCTTCCCTTAAGCCAGCGATGCATGCTTCGTACTCTGTCATGTTGTTGGTGCATTCGAATGCTATGCGCCTTGAGATTGGAATAGGGACATCATCTGGAGAGTAGAGGATTGCTCCAATACCACTCCCTTTAGAATTTGCTGCGCCGTCGAAGAATAACGTCCACTCATCTTTTTTCTTCTTTTCTTCCTCTTCAATGAGCAAGAGATCTTCATCAGGGAAGAATGTCTTGAGCGGTTGATAATCCAGGAGGGAGTGAGCCGCAAGATGATCGGCGAGGGCCTGCCCCTTGATTGCCTTCTGAGTGACATAGGTGATGTCGAACTCAGACAAGAGTAGCTGCCATTTAGCTATCCTTCTAGTGAGTGCCGGTTTTTTGAACAAGTACTTAAGCGGATCCATGTGAGCGAGGAGGAGAATAGGGAATGCAATCATGTATTGACGGAGTCGCTAAGTTGCCCAGACTAGGGCGAGGCAAGTCTTCTCGATCGAGGAATACCTGGTCTCGTAGTCGGTGAACTTTCGGCTCAAATAATATATTACTTGTTCCTTCTTCCCAGTCTCGTCGTGCTGGCCGAGGACACAGCCAATGGCTTCTGCTGCTACCGAGATGTATAACAATAGTGGTCGTCCGGGAGTGGGTGGCACTAGGACTGGAGGATTCATGAGATATTTCTTGATGCGGTTGAAGGCGACTTGGCAATCATCATTCCATTCTTTTGGAACGTTCTTCCGAAGGAGCTTGAAAATGGGCTGACAAATAGGTGTGAGCTGTGCGATGAAGCGACTGATGTATTGAATTCTGCCGAGGAAGCCATGAATTTCTTTTTCTGTTTTAGGAGGGGGGATCTCGATGATTGCTCTGGTTTTGGTCTCATCGACCCTGATGCCATCCTCGCTCACCATAAAGCGGAGGAGCTTTCCTCCCATTGCACTGAAAACACATTTCTGAGGGTTGAGGCGGAGCTTGTACTTTTCTAATCTGTTGAATAACTTCTTCAGATCTTCAAAGTGTCCTTCAATTGTGTGAGATTTGATGATCATGTCGTCCACATATACTTCAAGCTCTTTGTTCATCATGTCGTGGAATAGTGCTGTCATTGCTCGCTGATATGTTGCTCCTGCGTTCTTCAGACCGAACGGCATTACCCTGTAATAGAAGGTTCCCCAGGGAGTGATAAACAATGTCTTCTCGCGATCTTCGACGGCCATCTTGATCTGATTGTAACCTGAGAACCTGTCCATGAATGAGAAGATCTTGTATCCAGCAGTGTTGTCGACCAGAGTGTCGATATGTGGCAAAGGGAAGTCATCTTTTGGACTGGTTTTGTTGAGATCTTGGAAGTCGATGCACATTCGAACCTTGCCATCCTTCTTTGGTAATGGTACGATGTTGGCGAGCCATTCTGGGTAGTTGGAGACTACCAAGAATCCCACGTTGTACTACTTGATGACTTCATCTCGGACTTTCAGGGCCAATTCTGGCTTCATTCTTCGAAGTTTCTGCTTCACTGGCTTCATATCTGCCTTGGTTGGCAGATGGTGTACAACGAGCTCTTCATCGAGCCCCGGCATGTCTTCATATGAGAACGCGAAGTTGTACAATCTTGGAGCTAGGAACTCTATCATTTTCTGCTTCATCTCAGGTGGCAACGATTTTCCAATGCGTACTTCCCTAGGGATCTCAGGTGTCCCCAAGTTTACTATCTCGAAATCATCGGCTACAACATTGGCTTTAGATTCGAACTTTTTGAGGAGATCCTCTAGTTCGGGAGCTGGATCATCATCTTCCTCATCCCGAGCTTCGTCCAGACCCATGAGCTCGAAGTCTAATTCGATGTCAAAGTCATATGATTCGACTTCAAACTCATGTGACTCTTTAGACGAACTTGGCACACTATTGAATGCAGGAAAAGGAATGTTTTTTGGTTTTTGAGATTTTTCTGAAATGGAAATACTAGATGTTTTTGGCTTTTGAAGGTTTTTTATTATTTTGGCTTTTTAAAATTCACGGGACTTTGAACAAGCAGGCATTGCAGACCATGATTGAGCCCAACTTGTTCCAAAGTTCCGGTTGTTGCTTAAACATGCGTTTTTTTTAAGCCAGAGCCCTCAGATGGCTCTCTGGCTGATTCAAAAGTTAGGGGAACGGATGACCATTCAGGACCCCACACTTCCTCCCCTAAAGAGGTGGGGGTTGATGATTCGGGCAAAGAATCACAGCCTGGCCCTATGACCATGATTTCTCGCTGGTCGAGTTCGAGATCTGAGTCGTACTCAGTCCCTCCCGGATTATTTACTTCGCATTGCAGCTCGTCTGGTTCCACGGCTAGCCACAAGTTTGGAATCTAGACATCAGACCAATCTAGGGCTGGCCATTTCCCTTTCTTAATCCAATGGATGGGCTGCTTCTGCCCCTGGCTGGTGATTGTTGATGTTGATTCTGCAGAGATGGGCGAGTCGTGCCCCTTGCTAATTGATGTTGAGATGGGCAAGTTGTGCCCCTGACTGGCTGGAATTGAAGTGGGCAGGTTGTGCCCCTGGTTGATTGATGCTGAAGTGGGCAGGTTGTGCCCCTGTTTGGGAGCAGGTGTCAAGTAACCTGATCCTGAAGCTGCTGTATTTGACTTCCTTTTTCATCTCCTTCTTCTTCTGGAGGCTTGGATGGTTCGAGAATTTGATCCCATCGAATGGGGGGCCATGTGGCCCAAGTTAGGCTCATCGGGAGGCCTTTGTGTAGTGCAGTCAGTTGATTTCCTCCTGGATCTTTGCAAGGTTCTCCTGGCTTGACGAATTGGATGGGCGAGCATCGAAATTTCTTCCTTCCTTTGTCCATGAAGATTGCCTTGTATCCAAGTCCCCATTTACGTTGGTTATATATCAGCGGTACCTTTCTGGACTTGAAGTGATTCTTCATTCGGTATTTGACGCTCAGACGCTCTGCCGGTGAAAAGACACGGTCCACCCTTATCGGTTATGGATTGGCGATAGAGTTCACAGTCTCGAATTCGAAACTGTGAAACGGGATGTCTTCTTCAGAGTGCTGAATATCGATGATCGGGATGTCTGGTTCAGCGGCAGCAGCATTGGAAGGAATGATGAGCTCCTTCTCTACGTGGATAGAGATCACTTGATTTCCACAGATGTATTTCACTCGTTGATGCAGGGTTGACGGCACAGCTCCAACCTTGTGCAGCCAAGGCCGTCCGAGCAGCATGTTGAAAGAGGCTGATATATCCAGGATTTGGAATGTGATGGTGGAGACTTCCGGACCTATCTGTACCTCTATGTCAACCTCCCCTTCCACTGATCGGCGGGTGGTGTCGAATGCTCTGACGCATATGGTGCTGGGTCGAAATGAAGAAGGACTAATCCCTAGACGTTCCGCGGTCTTGAGTGGGCAGACGTTTAAGCTTGAGCCATTATCGACAAGGACCAGCGGGACGCAAAGGTCTTTGTATCATAAGGCTATGTTGAGGGATCGCCCATGATCTCGTCCTTCCGGTGGCAACTCATTATCTGTGAAGGTGATGGCGCGCGGGGCCAGGAGTTGTCCAATCATCAATGCTATCATCTCTGGTGCCGTATCGGAGGAGACGTGAGCATCGTTCAAGGTTTTGGCAAACATTTCTCGGTGTATGCGAGATGTGCAGAGTAGCTCCCATACTGAGATTTGTGCAGGGATTGACTTGAGCTGAGTCGCCACATTGTATGCGGCTTCATTTTTGTTGCCGAGGCCTGAGAGAGCACCTTTGGGATCTCCTCTGTTCTGATTATCTCTTCGGATGCAACGTCCATTGGGATTTATGTTTCCCACCTCCGCACATTCTGGATAGTGCCATGGGACCTCTTTATAATTTTCCTCCTTTTTGCCTTCTAGGACCACCGGTTCTTGAAATGGTGTTGGTGTGGGTACCAGATCTTCCTCGTATGGAGCTTTTGCCTTGAGGACTACATTGTTGCCTGTGCTGAAGGGGTAATATCGAGGCTTGTCTTCATAGACCACATAAGGTCGTGGTCCTGGCTTGACTGTTCCTGGAGCAGTAGGCTCCCATGGAATGAATACTGGTCATCTTGATATGGCAGAAGGTTTCTCTGTTCGTCCCAACTGTCGTAGTGTGATTGACATGCCTCTAGGATTTGTCCCTTGCAATATGACTGGCTCACCTGGAGGAGCTCCTTCCAAGACAATGGGCTCTTGCTGCCGATGAGTATAATCCCTCCATTGCGGATTGGATTGTTCTTGTGCCGGGTTGCCCCTTGCAAGATGACAGGTTCGGATGTGGGCTCGATGTATGATTGTGCTCCTTCTAGGATGACTGGTTCCCAACATGAATGGTTGTGAGGTGCCCCTTGAACAACTGGTACATCATATGGAAGTGCTCCTTCGAGTACTACTGGCTCGAGGACTGGAGGAGGAAAGGGACTTGCCCTTTGCATGATCGGAGGAGGACTTGTCGGCCCATAAGTGTAGGCATGGATGGTATGGATGGGGGAGAAGAAGCGATCGAGGCGTTCTTCTTCTTCTATGCTGTTGACGGTGGGGCCTCGAGATGAACTGGGATCTGTCGGATGTTGAGGTAGAGGATTCTGAAGAATATTGGTGGAAGCTGCTGCAGGAGTCCCAGGGACCGAGACGACGATCTTGCGGTCATCAATCAGATCTTGTATGGCATTCTTCAGAGTAAAACATCGATTAGTAGCATGGACACGTCCTTAATGGTAGGCACAGTACTCATTTTCTCGGTAGTTTGGAGGCAGAGGATAAGGAGGAGGCCTAGGTGCCATCAGAGTGAGTAACTGCTTTTGTACCAGCATAGTCATGACTTGACTAAGTGGCTGAGTAAGTGGGGTGAACTTCCTGAGCTCCCTGTAATTCTGCCTGTTCTGGTATGGGTACTGACCATTTCCTCTGAACTGCTGCTGCTGTCGAGGTGGTTGTGGCTGTGGTTGAGGATTCGGTCGCGGTTGATACCTCTGAGGTTGGTGCTGAACCTGATTCTGCTGATGTTGTTGATGTCCCCATGGGGGAGCGTATTGATTACCCTGAGCAGTGGTGTTGATGTTGTTTACTTCTATCGGGCGGGGAGGAGAACTGCTGCGGTTTCCGCTCCCATATCCGATGGGTCTTCCCTCCACTCTGTTTCTCTTGACTGGAGTGGCTTGATGAGACCATGGGGAGATTGTCCCGGCACGGATTCCTGCTTCGACTTGTTCTCCAGCACGGATCAACTGCGAGAAATTCGCGTATGGATGTGAGATGAGATATCCAGATATGCCGGGATATGTTGAATGAACAATCATGGAGATTTGTTCTTCGTCGTCGATAGGTGTTCGCATTCGGGCTGCCATAGCTCGCCAACGTCCTACGTAGGCAGATAGTGTTTCATCACTCCTTTGCCTGAGAGCTGCGAGGTCGGCTCTTCTAGGTGCCATGTTGAGATTGTATGCAAACCTGTCAACGAAAGCCTGGGAAAGTTGTTCCCAAGTCCTGATGCAATGACAGTCCAATGAGGTGTACCAATCTAGGGCGTCGCCCTTCAGGGATTTTTGGAACAAGCGAATGAGGGCCCCTTCATTTCCTGAGATTGCACTCAATTCTCCACAGAAAGCCTTGAGATGCGCTGTGGGACAACCGCTGCCATCGTATCTTTTGAATTTTGGTACCTCAAAGTTTTGAGGTACTTGAGCATCTGGGAAAGGACACAAGTCTCTGAACTTGGTCGAAGGTAAGTCGATTCCTTGCTGTCGCTGAAGCTGATTTTGCAAGATCTGGAACTGCTCCCGCAACTCGTCCAGTCCTGAGTGATCCGTTCGAGCAACTGGTGCCTCTTGGAGTAAGGCATGTTCTTCTTCGGCATAGTGGTCAATGTCTTCGACCCTATGTGCTTGCTGAAAAGCAACCGCGGGTTGCTGAAGTTGATTTGATGATTGAACTGGATTCAGATGAACTTGTGCTTGAAAGAATTACAATTGAACTGGAGATTGTACTGAAGGTTGAACTGGAACTTGCTGGAAATTAACTGGATTTTGCTGAATTGAAGATTGGTGGAAATTAACTGGATTTTGCTGAATTGAAGATTGTTGGAAATTAACTGGAATTCCATCGGCGGGGATGTGCTGGAATTGAAAAGTGCTCCTGTTTGCAGAAGGCTGAGATGTTGGGAAGTGACCCCCTTGTTGAGTATTCGCCACTGTCCGCTGATTGATGTGGGCTTGACACTGACCCCCATTGTGGGCATTTGCCAGTGCTGTCCCCGTTGCTGGAAATTGAATTGAAATCCCATCGGCGGGAATGTGCTGAAATTGAAAAGGTGTCCCATCGGCGGGGACATGCTGAGATCTACTGAGATTGTTGTTTGCAAGATTGATTGGAAGCTGACTGGAAGTCCCTGCGACGGGAATGCTCTGAGATGGCTCTGTCGTCGCAATAAGGTATTGAGGAAGATGCCCCGTAACGAAGGGCTGAGACGACTGCTGTCGGTAGTCTTGGGCAGACTCCGATGGTTGCGCTTGATTTGAACTGGAGGCCGGAAGGATTCGGCATGGCTGCTGAGATTGCTGAACTGAGCCAACCTGATTGTTGGCTGCTGCGGTGGCTTGTGCTTGCATGAATTGCAAGAGCATTTCTTGCATTGCTCTCACTCCTTGTGTCAATTCTTGTATGATTGGCGTATTCTCAATTGACTATTGCGCTGGAGGTTGCGCTTCGGTCATCTCAAGAGCAGGGAAGAGATGAGTTTCTTCTTCGTGGTCGGACATGGCTTGCTGTGCCCGAGTGCGGATTATGCTGCGGAAGGGAAGTTGTCTCCGAACATGTTGAGCTCGAGGAGGCGCAATGGTGAGGACTATACTCTTTTTAGGTTTTGGAATTTTTTATATTTTTTTGGTTTTGGGATTTTCTGTTTTTTTTTTTTTGTGTGGGTAGAATGCTATGCAGATGAGATTGTATGAGGATTAGTGACTTTCAAGGACGGGAAGGATTCTGTTTTTCAAGTCGCATCACGACTAATGGGACTAGCAAATCCCCAGTGGAGTCGCCATTCTGTGGACCCTCGCCGTTTCCGCGCTCCCCACACGACATTCCCGTCCCTTCCCTTTCGGGAAAAGAAGGAGAGGAGGATGCGTGAGTGCGAAATCGCCGTTTGTGCCACTGGCTTGCCTCGTTTTCGAGGGCTTTGTTTGGTTGTGGTGTTAAGCCGGATGTATTCAAGTGAGTTTATATAAGACCAGAGTCGCCACTAGCCAATTACTTCAAATCTACAGTCGGCTAGACCCCGTAAAAACGTTAGAGAAGGGGATCCGAAGATTCCTTCCTCTAAAATGACTCCTTTTGATCTGCGGCCAGAGATTCGAGGTAAGGGATCACGGTTACAGGGTGGGAAGAGGTTAAGCACCCCACACACTGCCCGTACCGAAGTACGGTCTCTACTTCACAGAATTGAACTAATACTTGAAAGTCTATTTTAATCCTTGTACATTCTCATAGATGATATGATGCATGAATGCGGGTCTGAACAGTAAGAGTTTCTGATGGGCAGGTTCCAACAACGGGCAAGCCCAAAGCGTACGCTCGAACTGACAGGTGCTTAATATAAGACGTATGTAGTGTGCTTGGATAATCAAGGTGCTTTATAGTGAAGCATGAATGCAGGTCTGAACAGTAAGAGTTTCTGATGGGCAGGTTCCAACAATGGGCAAGCCCAGAGCATACGCTCGAACTGACAGGTGCTTAATTTAAGACATATGCAGTGTGCTTGAATAATCAAGGTGCTTACAGTGAAGCAAGGGGGTTGGAAGAAAAGTAAATGTTGCACTTATGCTAGATGCAAATGGGATGATGCTGGAAAAAGAGCAGCTGGATGGACGGAGGTGTCGCAAGGGTTGGCTTCGAGTGGCTGGATCAAGACTTGTATGGCTTGGGAGACTTGGACCAATGGTCAGGCTGGGCTGGACCAGGGCTAGGCTCTCCTCACTCGGGCTCTCCTTGGTGGAGGAATGGGCTAAAGTATAGAGGGACGGATCGCACTCAGACTGAAGAGAGGGAAGTGGATTGCAGAAATGAGAAGGGGAAGGGGGTATTTATAGCAGCGGGCAGTGGCAGAGATCGTAAATATTTTTGGGCGGCCTGCTATGGGCCGCCTGTACAACCGTTCCTCGATTTCCAGCGAGGTACGGTCGCTCCCTCGGGGCTGCTGTTTGGCTCGATGGGTTGACTTAGTGAGTTGACTCAGCGGTTCGACTCGGTGATTTGACTCAGCGGGTTGACTCGACGGGTTGACTCGGTGTTTTGACTCGATGAGTTGACTTAGTGGGTTGACTCAATGAGTTTGACTTTTTTTAGGATTTTTTGACTGGCTTTTCTTATGGGGGGTTTTTCAGGCTGATGTTTAGGACTGGGTTGACTGGGTTCAGGCTTGAACTGGGCTATGGAATAGGGCTTACAAGGGTGAGTTTGGCTGAGTTTGGACTTAGGATTTGGGGGTATGGTCCTCCATTCATCCAGCTATCTCTACCAACAGTGTAGCCGAAGGTGGGGTGTCTGCAATATCCTATCCACTAGTTCTCACAAGAACTCATGAACACTTCTTGAGGACTCATCACACATCATATGAGCCCAAAATCTAGCTGTCCATGACAACACCCCAAAAAACCCTCAAGGCCCAACTTTCAACTTGATCCAAAACTCTGGTGGGCCGTTGCAAAAAGAGAGAGAGGTAAATCAAAGGAGGAAACTGTTTCCTTTTGCCATGACCCACCAAAGTTTTGGACCAGGTTGAAAGTTGGGCCTTGGGGTTTTTTAGGGTGTTCCATCATGTGGACGACTTAAATTTTGGGCTCACATCACGTTGATGAAATCTCAAAAAGTGTTCGCGAGTCCTTATGAGAACTGGTGCACAAGTGAGCAATCCTCATTATTTCACATGTGTGTGTGTGTGTGTGTGTGTGTGTGTGTGTGTATCCCCAATGGATGGGCTATATATATAGAGAGAGAAATGATCCACTGCGCTCCAGAGCGCAAATAACCTTTTGCGCACTATGAATGAAACCTCCTAATCGGGTCTTTCGCTTGAGCAAGAGAGCTCGAGGTATTCCAGAGAGACTCGCCGGAGAAAATCTCTCTAATATTTAAGAGGGGCGAGACTTGGGTGAGACCCCGGAACTAGCAATGTGGGTGAGACCCTGACCGTGGGGCTCACCTGGATGTATTTTTTGTATATCTATGCGTCCATCTGTTTCTTTAGTTTATTTTAAGGTGTAGTTTCAAAAATGAAGTAGGTGGAAGTTTTAGGTGGACCACACCACAGAAAACAGTGTTTATTGAACACTTACCGTTCAAAACTTCTTGAAATCCACCGTAATGTTTATTGACCATCTGATCTGTTGATAAAGTCACGTAGACAGGGAAGAAAGGAAAATACAAATATCAGGTTGATAGAAAACTTTTGTGGCTCACATAAGGTTTTTAATGGTCATTAACCAGTGTTTCTTATGGTGTGGTCCACCCAAAACTTGCATCTGCTTCATTTTTGGTACCATGGCATAAAATAAGATTGAAAAGAAGATGCATGGCATGGATATACAATTCATGCATAGAGGTGGGCTCCTACGGTCAAGGTCCCACCCACATTGCTTGTTCCGGGGGTCTCACCCAAGTCACGCCCATTTGAGAGAGATTTGCTGGAGAAAATCTCTCAATGGGAAGCGTATTGCATGGTATCTGTGTTTAGGTGACCAAGTTTTGTGGGCCCCACCATAATGGATGTGTTATATCCACACTGTCCATTCATTTTTCAAGACCATTTAAGGAGATGATACATCATTTTTCAAGATCATTGAAGGAGATGGTACAAAAGTTGGACAAATCCAAAACACTAGCAGAATACACCACAGAAAGAAGTGGGGATTGAGCGCCTACTATTTCTTAGGCTATAAAGTTTTGAATCAAGCTGATGTTTGTGATTTCCCTTCATCCAAGTATGTGTGACCTTATCAATAACTTGGATGGAAAATAAGAGTGTGGATTGTCTGTGTTGAAGACACAAAAAAATTCAGTGCGGTCTATTCTCATAGGTACACATCATAGCCAATACGTCAGCTAAAAAAACCAGCCGATTTTCTCTCTCACGTATGGATTGTGCGCTACACAACCCACTTTTACAGTGTGGAATTTCCCTGGGCCTCATCCTAATTTATCTGTTAGATCAGAACCGTTCATCAATTTTTTCAGATTATTCTAAAGCATAAGATAAAAAATGAAGCACATCCAAAGCTCAAGTGGACCACACAACAGAAAGCATGGGATTGAACGACTAACATTGAAACCTTATTACGGTCCATTTTGAGGTTTATTTGCCATCTAACCCCTTCATAAGGTCACTTAGACCTTGATCCAGGTAAACCACAAACATCGGTTTGATCAGAGCTGTCTATTGCAACAAGAAGTTTCCAATAGTAGTTGCTTATTTTCCACTCTTTCAACTGTTCTGGATTTCTTCTCTCTAGCTAAGAGTAGAATTTCTTTAGGTGGGAAATTTATGCGGCCCATGATAACTTATTTCTTAGATTCACACCGTCCATATAATTTTTCAGATCTTTCCAGGATATAAACCTAAAAACAAGTTAGATTCAAAGCTCAACTGGAACACACCATAGGAAATTCCGCAAAGTTTCGTTTCATAATCTCAGTAAAGATTGCCCACACAGTCGATTATAAATTTTTTTCTTTGCATCCTTTAAAGTAACGCCGAGAAAAATTATTGCGCTCGAAAGGTAAAGTTGAAACTCATATTTTGGAGGACAAACCCCACCCTCGAAATATCGCCTGATCATTTTTTACAAAGCAACTTGAGCGAGTGGCTAGTTGGGCGACCGATCTCTACAGACTTCGGTCATATACAGTTGATCACGACGTATCTACCTTCCTCAGCGCTCGGGGTCATCATTGTTCGGTTGGAATCGAGCTGCGAAAATCAGTTCTGGCACGCGCGCACACACAATACACGCGTGGCCGACGAATAAATAGGTAACAAATGTATGTATTAAAAATTCAAGCTGTTCATTTTTTAATTTCATTTTATGTCATTATTAAAAAGACCAAGCAAATTCAAATCTCAAATGCATTATACCATAGGAACAAGGTGTCGGTTGACCATTAAAACCTTTTTGTAGGCTGCAACAAAGTTTTGGATCATGATTTCATTTGGTTTTTCCCCTTCATCTAATTTTTTGTGACCTTATTAGTAGGTTAGATGTAAAATAAAATTTTTAGAAACATGAAGGTGGTCCTGTGAAGTGTTTAACGATAATCCAATCACCACTGTTTAGGTCTACTTAATATTTTGCCCTAAAATGATATGAGAAAGTGGATGGCATAGATGTACACACCCTATTGTTAGTACACCCAGCCACCCATGTTAGTCACACTGTAATGTTAGCCAACCCCCACTTTGAGAATCGATAGCATGACCTCAGTGTTTAAACGAGTCTACTTTCACACAGTCTATCACTTAGCTATGGATCCGGCTGAGGGTAGCCAAAGCGCGTCCCCTTTCACTTGTAATCCTCCTCTTTTAGGAGGGGCGGAGGTATTCTTGTGCCCATGCCGCTATAGAATCCATAGAGATGTCCATGACAAATCCACTCCGTCCATCTGTTTTGTAAGACTACAATAAAAGAGGATTCTAAAAACTATTAGATCCAAAATTCATATGGACCATACCACATGAAAGAGTGGGGATTGAACGCATGGGGTGATAGAAGTTTTGTATCAAGATGATATTTGTGCCTACAGTTCAACGGCGTGGTAATAATCTTAGGAACCGTTTGGATGGCATATAAACATCATCATCAGCTCTAGGAAGGTATCAACGGTGGACATTTCTGTTCCCACTTTTTCATTTCATGCGGTTCACTTGAGTTTTTGATTTGCTTGATTTTGGGAATCGTATGCTATTGTGGTCTTTAAAAACAAATGGACGGAATGGATTTATCATGGACATCTCTGTGGACCCACACATCCCCGATCACAGGTATATCTGGTGCCCGGGGTCACTGTCAATCCTCTCCCCCATTTCAGAAGGAAGCGGATTGCGTACCGAGTAACTCCGCACGCTAGCGTGCCGAGTAAATTCTGTGTGGCCCACAGTGATTTATGTATTTTATCGAAGCCATCCATCCATTTTTTCAGATCATTTTATGATTTATTCTGAAAAATGAGGAAGATCCAAAGATCAAGTGGACCACACGACAGGAAGCAGTAAATGACGCCAACTGTTGAAACTTTCCTATGCTACACCATTATGTGTATTTTACATTCAGGATGTTCATAAGGTCACACAGACATAGAGAAAAGGAAAATAAAAAATATCGGCTTGATCCAAAACTTGTGGTCTCAACAAGTTTTCGATGGTAGGCATTCAATCTTCATTTTTTTCTGTGGTGGGGTTGAATTGAGCTTTGAATCTGCCTCATTTTTTAGCTTATGCTCGAAAATGATCTTGAAAAATGGATGGACGGTGTTGATAAAACACATACATCATGGTGAGGCCCACAGAATTTTGCCACGTAAACACGGTACGTTGGTGCCGTGTTCTCCACTCCGCAATCCGCGTGAATGAGAAGAACCGGCACGAGTCCGGTCCCGGGGGGCGTGTGATCCCGGGAACAGCTTAGTGGGTGTTATCCTAACCGTGCGGGGCCCATTTTGTTGTATTATTAGAATATCCACGCCGTCTACATGTTTTGACACATGATTTTAGGATGTGATCCAAAACCCTAAAAAGATCCAAATCTCAGGTGGACCATAATACTAGAACCAGTGATGAATAACCATTAAAAGTGTTTTGTGGGCCACAAAAGTTTTTGATAAATCTGATATTTGTATTTTTTCTTCATCAAGACCATATTTACATTATCAAGAGCTTGGATTGCAAATAAACATTACCAAAACCTTAAGAAGGGCTCTTTGGAATTTTTAATGGTATAGCACTTAATCACACTGTTTCTAGTGGTATGGTCCACTTGAAATTTAGATCTGTATAATTTTTGGAACCGCTTACTAAAATGGGCTGTAGAAAAGGATGGACGGAGTGGATATACAAAATATCATACATGTGGGCCATACCATAGGGGTAACACCCACCAAGCTGTTCCCGGTATAACACCTAATTCGCGCCCGGTCCCGGGACGGACGGGGGAGCGGATCAGCTGTAACCCAGGTAAAACCGGAAGCCGATTGCGTACTGAGTAACTCCGCACGCTAGAGTAAACTCTGTGGGGCCCACAGTGATTTATGTATTTTATCCACTCCGTCCATCCATCTTAACATAAAATTTTAGGTATGGTACCAAAAAATAAAGTATATCAATATCTAAAGTGGACCACACCACAAGAATAGTGTGAACTGGATGTCTACCATTGAAAAATTCTTGGAGGACACAGAAGTTTTGGATCAAGCTGATATGTGTGTTTTCCCTTCATCCATATCCATGTGATCTTATGAACAGGTTGGATGACAAATAAACATCACTGTAGGGCCTGAGAAGGTTTCAACGGTGGAAATCATTATTCCCACTGTTTCCAGTGGTATGGTCCACTTGAGATTTGGATATGCTTAAATTTTGGGCTCAACCACTAAAATGAGCTGAAAAAATATATGGACGGAATAGATAAAGCACATACACTCTAGGTGGGCCCAACTGAGTTTACTCCGCAGCAATAGGATTCCATTTCAGAAACCGGGCGCGGATTTCCTTCGAAAGCCTTGCACCGGAAGTTCCTGCACTGGGAACAAGGTGGGGCCCACAGTGATGATTTTTGATAAATCCACCCCGTCCATCCGTTTTGGGAGCTTATTTTAGGACATGAGAACAAAATTGAACCGGGGACGAGACTCAAGTGGGCCGAAAACGTGAGGATTGAACGTCCACAGTTGAAATATTTGGGGAGCCACAAGAGTTTAGAATCAGGATAATATTTGTGTTTCCAGTTCATCCCAGTAGTAGTGACGTTATGAACGGTATGGATGTCATATAAACATCACTGTGGACCCCAGGGAGGTTTCAACGGTAGTAATTTTCGTACCCATCTTTTCCTTTAGTTTCGGCCCACTTGAGTCTCGTCTCCGGTTCAATTTTTTTCTCATGTCCTAAAATAAGCTCCCAAAACGTATGGACGGGGTGGATTTATCAAAAACCATCACTGTGGGCCTCACCTTGGTTCCCAGCGCAGGAACTTCCTGCGCAAGGCTTTCGCAGGAAATCCGCGCCCAAAACATCTTCCTGTAAGAATCCCTAACATCTCAGAAACCTCTCAAAGAAAGGAAGCTGGGGAAGTGAGATAGAAACCCTAACATCTTCCTGCAAGAAACCCGTCTCCTGCGCTTGAAATTGCCGGATTCTCATTCTCCAAACCCAGGTACGTCTCTCCCTGCACCGTCCATTTGGTGGGCCGTACCCTCGATCGGTCACAGTTCAAGAGAGCACAGAGGTTCGTTTCCTCCTCTTGCCTTCTTTTTGAAAAATTAGAATGTTGGCTTGTAAGTCACTTACAGGGAAGTGACTTCTCACCCCAGCCCCGTGAAGTTCTCTGGCAGTTATGCCTGTAAGTGACTTATAGGTGGATTTCTTCCCCCAAACATCGCCTTTAAATGACTTACCTGTAAGTCACTTCACACTTACAGAACTTACAGGCATCCAAACGACCCCAGGGATCTAGACTATTGCCAATACTAAGCCATGGCAACAGAAATCCACCCTTTGGAAGTAGTAAAAGTCCCAAACAAACGGAAGTCCAAGCACAAGAACGCTGGTAAAGGGAGAAAGAAGAATGGGACGGGATTTCATCAAGAATCTAGAACCAAGGCTATGAAGAGTAGGAAAATGAGAAAATTGTTTCAGAAACGGGCTAAGGAGTACAATTCTGATGATGATGATGATGAGTCGGACCAGGGTTCTGAGGATCTGAATGCTGGGACGATTGATCGTGGAGAGGAACTTGCTGTTGGGGAATCTAGCGGAGAAGATGGAGGAGCGAATGGTTTGGATGTTGCTCGAGAGGAAGGGGATGAGGAAAGTGGAGAGGAAGAAAAGGGAGTCTCTGATGATGAGGATGACGTGGTTCAGCTAGGGATTACTAAGTTCACCGAAGGATGTAGGGCTTTCCGAATGGCGTTCTTGAAAATCATGAAGAAGAATGTTTCAAAGGATTTACTTGTAAGTACATAAACTATGTTTGGCGGATTCTTCTTACCTAGCAAAGTACCTCAGTTGAAAAATGGTTGATGTGGATTGGAAGGAATGTTCATATATGACCTGTTGGACACAAATTTCGTCTGTTCCTGATTAGGTGTCATGCATGCAGGACATCCCACCCTGCCCACAAAGTGGCCCCACCATGGAGATTGCCCCATTAAAAAATTCAGGTCGGCCCACTCATCAGGCAGGCTGCATGTTTAGATGTGTTTCAATTAAGATGTCGGATGGTCTTATGCAACATACATGTTTGGGCCACATGAGGAGTGGACTGGTCTGATTTTTCGCACCAGCTGATTCTTCATGGTGGAGGTCCGCTATGAAGAATGGCTGGCTTGGATGTCCTATATGTGTGGTGGCGTGGTGGCGAATGAGCTGTGTCGGTATGTGAATGTTCCTCATTGATTCAGACTTGACACCTCTGAACTTTCAGTTTTCAGTTTTATTTTAAATTGCACTTTGCCTTAACATACATGTTTTATACTTTTTGAGTTCCACCATTGTTAGTAAAAAGCTTTAAACTGGAAAATTATGGGGTTGTATTCATTAAAGAAAACCCATTATGGGTCGTTTGTACGCATGGAAGTGGGATCCATGGAAAGAAAGTTCTAGCAGGGAAAGATTTTACATGGAATTAGAATCTAAGTTTTAGGGGCAAAATGTGGAAAAAGAAGCCATTGAGGGATGATTTCCGCACCCTACCCTTTGAAGGTACCGGACATGAGAACTTTAGCTTTCCACAGAAAACTCTTTTGTGAGTCGTGTTTTCCATGCATTTAGATGCCCCTACATTTATACTCCATTCTAACTCCCACCATACAACTCATTGTAGAACAATCATTAATACAAATATTGACATCTTTTTAATTTATTTGAGCATACTGTCAAATTGTAGAATCCTATTTTTGGGGCTTGCTGAATTTGATATGCTGTAACAACATCAGATTTGGACACTTGTAACGTGTCTGTGAAACTTTCTTCAGAAGGTGGAAGTTCAGTGAGAAGTTATTTGCTTTTGTCTTGCCTTGCAGGGTCCTGTTTTGTCCGGTCAAAAGAAGCTCATCGCAGAAAAGCTTGCGGAAGAAGAAGCTGAACGTAAAGTTAAGGCAGAAGCCAAGAAGGAGAAACACTTGGTATTTGTTTCTAGCACACCCCCCTATGTTCTTCCAATTGGGTTCTTTTAGCATCTTCTTTATCTGAATTTTCTTTTTACCTTACGGATTCCAAAGAGGTATGGTGCAATGCTCAAGGCAAGTGATTGCCTGCATCCACAGGGATGAGTCTCGCCTTAAAAAGGGGCGGGGACACCCTGTCGTCATGAAAAAAACTTTTAAGGTTTCCCTTCTGGACAAGTGTGGCATGGCTCAAAGATCCAAACCGTTGATGTGGTGGGCCTCACCTTGGATGGAGCATGCACAAAAATCCCCCAAATTGGATCCTAGCTCTTGAATATTTGGCCTTTTACTGGTTTAAGTGTTTTCTGTTGCTGTATTTTCTTTCTTGACAGCCTATTAGTTGGTCCCCAATTGAAGAGTTAGGATATTGGTGCATGATCCATCTACAGTGGGACCAGTCATATCAATGGTTTGGATCGCTGACCATGGGTCTCACTTGTACAAACTGAAATCCTGAATGATACTTTATATACTTCCAGTGTGAGCATTGTAGAATACCCCTTAAATTAAAAAAAAAAAGCATTGTAGGATACCCCTTTATTAAAATACACTTGTTATTTGTATATCAATGTGTGAATTTATAAGGTGAGAGAGAAAGGGCATGTGAAGCCTGCCAATTTCTTGGATGCAAAAGAAAAGTTTCTTGTCAGCGTTGCTACGAAAGGAGGTACACTTGTTTTAAATATTTTGAACCTCAACAATTTTCTTGTTTTAATATAGTTTTATGTCTTTCAACTTGATTTGATGATTCACTTGATTTACTATTGCTGTCCTTTCATGTTCAATGCTGGACTCTCAGTTGTCAAGTTATTTAATGCTGTAAGTTGGTTCATGATGTTTGGTCTTACCTATTATTTTGAATCTGATTTCCTTCTGCAGTGTTGAAAACACTAGTATATATTTGAACTTACTGTGTAAAGAACCCATGTTGGTTATGATATACAGGTCAATAAGGCACAAAATGCTCAAAAAGGCTTAAATCCTGCAAGGTCTAAAGATGCAAAAGGTAGGCTAAGTGCAACGGCCTTGAAATATTTAAGCTATCCAGTTTTTGTTGTTACCTTTTTTATAGTTAAGGTTGGGCTTTCGTTGGATAATGAAGTTAAGACAAGGCCTTCATGATATTTAGATTTGTGAGAACCAGTACTTCAGGAGATTTGTATTTTTTTGAGAACCATGAATATGCAAGAGCTGTGGTCTAGACTCTGGACCCTATATGTTTCTGTAGGACATGGCTTGTAAAACTGAAGAATAATGTATCTCCTTTTAATACTCTCTTTTTATTAGTTTGTTTCTAATGCAACTAGGAATCTATCATGTGTTCCCAGATGTGGGACAAAAGTGGGCCTCTCTTGATCACTCATGTGGGCTCCACATGGGCACACATAAGGGCTGTTTAGTGCTTAAGTAGTGTTTCAGGATTTATTATGTTTTGTAATATGTGGAAAATGACTAATATGTCATCATCTCTAGTTATGAGTGAAGTAGTCCATAAGTGGGGGCACATTAGACAATTCCCTGTATTGGGGCTTTCTTTTGTTTAAGCCTATATAAGGATCTTATTGAGTGTTTCCCCAGGGCGCATATTAGTTATGAGTGAAGTCCATAAGTGGGGGCATATTAGGCAATTCCCTGTATTGGGGCGTAGTAGTCCATTTGTTTGTCATTTTCTTTGACCATATAATCTTGTTGAACAACTTTGTAAACCAAAATAACTTAGTATCTCCCATACACTTCCAGATCTCTATTGGTATACCATTTGGTCCAAGGGCCTATTTTGTTTTCATATTTCTCAGAACTTCTTCAATTTTAGATATCTTACTCCTATGTAAATATCTATGGACTTCGACATTATTTGAGTTTATGTTTCCCTCTATCTCTATGCCTTCAGAGTGATTGTTATTTAACAAGTTCTGAAAATAGCTTCTCCACCTTTCATCATCTCATTGTTCTTGGCTAGTATTCTCTAGTCAGTGCTCTTAATGCCATGGTGTGCCATAAAGGCCGTTACGTAATGGTAACGGTGACAACCATTACACGTTACAGGGTCATAACGGTCATAACAGCCATTATGAAAAAAATGATTTGTAAATGATGTTAACAGCCCATTATGCTCCCTATAAGGGCCGTAACAATCCCGTAATGGTATGTTACAGGGCAAATACAGGTTTTTCGGATTTTTTTTCTCAACATTACGGGGCAGATACAGGTTTTTTGGGTTTTTTCTTTCAATAAAAAAGAGACCGTAACAGCCGTTATAGGGGCCATAACAGCCATTATGACCCGTATTGTAAAGGTAACGGTGGTGGCCGTTATGGCCACCGTAACCGTTACCTTTATGGAATACCTTGTTAATGTTTCTAACATGATCTCAGTCCTTAATCTCTCTCTCTCTCTCTCTCTCTCTCTCTCATTTTTTGCAAGTTCGAAGACTTCTTCTCACTTTCTCTTGCCTCTAATCTATTGTAAAGATCATTATAAGCCTTGAGTTTAGCCTCACTACTTTCTTAGCAATCTTTTGTTTTTTGTTTTTTTGCATTTCTATATTGTTCAAGATTTTCATTGTTTCTAGTCCCTTGCTAAGCTTCGAAACATGGACGTTTCTCGTTGATAGCTTTTATACATCTTCATTCCACCACTAAGTTTCCTTATATGATTGGCCTATCCCTCTAGATGCTCCTAAAACATCTTTTGCCGCTTTCCTAATGCAATTAGCTGTCTCATTCCACATAACGTTTACTTCTTCTTGAACATTCCACTGATTTTAATTTCCAATTTCCAAGATGTGAAAGTTTAAGAAGTTAGGATGGCTATGACATCCTCAGGGGAGGGTTCAAGCCCATGGTTCAGTGGTAGACACCCTGTTTTCAACATCGAGGGCCCAGTTCAAGCCCAATTTACCTATATAAAACAGAGATCCTCAGGGGATCTATTGTGTGGAACATAAGCTCCAAATAAATCTTACTGGAAACAAATGTACATTGAATGAGAACTTTCAAGGTGCATTGAGTAAGGTTTTCATCGACAATTCCACCCAGGATAGGAAAACAGTGGAAATGGAAGTTGGGCACAAAATTCGCAATGAAATCTTTCTTCCAGGTTATCTGCCCTTGTGAAGGGGGTCATATCTCCTTCAAGGTATGCCAAAACGGTTACGCAATGGCCATAGCATAATGGTAATGGTGGTAACCATTACGCATTATGGGGCCAAAATGGCCGTTACAGTTGTCACAGAAAAATAGCCTGTAATGGCCCTGTAATGGGGCCAAACCAGACATTTTTGAGGAAAAAAGGGCCGAAATGGCTGTTATGGAATACCTTGATCTCCTTGTTTGAAAGTTTTTAGAACCCCTTATCCTGCCAAGAGTTTAAGCTTTTGTATTGTTGGCAATGACAAAAAATTGTTACTCTTGACAACAATAAGGAGCGTTAGTGGGCATTTGCTAGCTTTTCCTCTGTTCCAAAATGACAAGGAGATTGTGGGTCACATGTTTGTCCTTGTCGAGTGGTTAGAGTCTTATGGTGCCCACTCATTTATCTTTTTTGGATTGAGTCGATGATTGGATGGTCACACATTCCATTTCAGTTAAGAGGGATAATCTTTGGAAGTTGTTACCTTTTGTTATTATGGTATGGCATGTGCAACGCATGTGTAGAGAGATGAGTTGGTTTCACAATGTGGGAGAGAGGGGCAGAGTAGCAAGAATTATTTGGTACTCCAACATAGTGTGATGGACTGATGGTTGATACTTGGGCACTTTAAAATTGTACACGTGACAAATCTTTTTATTTTATTTATTATTTTTTGAAGAGCAGGGGCATATATCAGCTCAATCCAACCATCTAAGTCGTGACTCGTGAGACCCACATTTGATACATTAGTTTCCAAAATTTAGATTTGATTTAACGGTCCTTATCTCTAACTAGCTAGCATTTAATTGTTGAATTTGGACAATTGACTGTTTTCATTTTCCTGTCCATTATCTCTCTTTAGACCACCTAGTTAAACAAGTCACTGTACAGTTATTTTAAAGATTCATATGAATCAAAGTCCATGATTTGTATGTGGGGCTGTCAATGAGACCCGTCTGTGTGTGGGCTTTTGGGTTGGGTAGGTATTTAGGCTGGGTTTGGACACATCTCTTAGGCCCATGGGATGGACTTGGGATTAGATATAACAGCCCACTTAGTTTTGGGCTGAGCTTGGGCGACCTCTGGGGCCTGTCCCAACCTTTGCCTATATACGAACAGTTAATCCGATTCCTACCCTAGTTCTCACCTACCCCTACTCCCCTTTCACCTTAAGCCCAATGCTAATTCATTTAACATCCCAACTCTTCCAGTCTTCCAGTCTCTCTCTCATCCATGGTGTTCCTACACGTGGCATATATGGACTGACATATGGGCCAGGCATGGGCATATAAAGTGACATATGGGCCAGGCATGGTCAATTCTTATTATTCTTATTATTTTTTTTGGACATGGTGCTTGGGCTCAAGTTATTCAATGGCTGTTACAGTCGTTACGTAAAGGTAATAATGGGAACTGTTATGTGTTACGGGGCCGTAAAAGCCGTCATAGACAAAATGGCCCATAACTGCCATTATGGGGCTGATACATTTTTTTTTGTTTTTTTAAATTGCTGAAATGGTCATTATGGCCTGTATGGTAATGGTAATTATTGTGGCCATTACGGTCACCGTTACCGTTATTGAATTCCTTGCTTCGGCTAGGCGAAATGATTTCGGGCGTGGGCAACATGTGGCTTGGCCTGGCCCAGCCCATTGACGGTCCTATTTGTACGATTTATGTTCAAACAAAAAATATAGGCATTGTACCTTGGCACAGCAGTAAATGTAGGTGTTGTTCCTCCAACACAAGAAACACGATGAATTTTAATCTGATTGCCAATTTTTGACTTTTCTTAACAGACTTCGTGCGCCTTTTTTCTCCTTGTAATTGTGTTCATTTCATCATTTCTAGTTTAGCTAGATCGGTATGCTTTTCTTTTAGTATGAATTTTCATTTTTCTTTTTCATGTAATTTGTCACAAACACACTCTTAATCATGACAGTATTGGGAAAGCGAAGAAAAGAAGCCTTCTTCTCAGAGTTACGCAAGACATCTGATGACTCTGTGCCTTTCAACGCTACCAAGGTATGTGCACGTATTCGTGCACTTGTTTTATATAGAATTTTTAGCCTTTGTGTTTTTACTTATGTGTTTACTTTCTTTTATTGTTGCTAGTATCAGTAGTTTTGCTTGATTTTGCATATGAATTAATCCTTATGTTTTTTGTGCATCTATAACCAATATAAAATGCATCGTGTCTTTTGACTTGGTTCATCATCATCATCATGAAGAAATGGCAGACCATCTATTCATTCACTGTGAGCTTTCTCAGAAGATTTGGCGAAATTCTTTGCTCTGTTGGAATCTCCTTGGGTGGTGATTGCCTTAAAAGGTTAGAGACCTATCCATGTTGGATGTGGCGTTTCGCTCAACCGGGGAGGAAGCAAAAGACTATTTGTCACCTCTCTTCTATTGAAGTTCTTTGGATAATCTCGTTAGAGTGTAGCAACGTGCAAGCGAACTTTGATGACAAGTTGGCATGTCTGGAGCAGGTGTTTTTTCAAGGCTAGGTGGATGTTTGTGGAGTGGGCTAGAGCAACCAATGCGTTTAAGGGTAGTCCGGTGTAGTTGTTCCAAGGAGGATGGGGGATTTCTTCTTCTTTTTATTAGCCAAACGATTTCTCATCATCCTCTATGTCTGTCTTTTCTTTCTTTTCTTTAATAAATTTTTGAGTCGTCTTTCAAAAAGAATATAAAATACAATTCCCAGTTTTCTTTCAAAAATACTTATCTTGAAGTGTGATAGTTGGTTCCATCATCCAAGTTTTGGGTGCCAATGCACTCGACTTCTCATGTGAATGCGCCCAAACTTCAGTTTTTTTTCTTTGCTTAGGAAACTGTTAATTGCTGTTGACAGACCTAAGAGTGCTATCCAACTCCGGATTGTAATTCTCAAGTCAGTGCTTTCCAATTTCCCTATCTACTATATATTGTTGTTCAATTGTGCATTGAATCAATGCAAGAGAATGAAAAGAGATTTCTTGGAGCAATGTGTGGAGGAAAGATAGATATTATTTGGAGTCAAAGCAGTAAGCCGAAGGAGGGAGGGATGGGTATCTAATATCTTACGATCATGAATTTGGCTTCGTTGGAAAATGGTTATGGCTTGTTGGGAAGGAACAGGAAGGGCTTTGAGGAGGGTCATTCTGAAAAGTTTGGAATCCAAGAAGGCAGGTGGATTTTTCCAAATCTGTGTAGCAATAGGTTGCCTGAAATTTGGAAGTCAATACAAAAGACGAATCTCATTCCAATGAAATGAGGAGATTCAAAGTGGGTAATGTGGGAGACACGGTATTGAAATGCCTCTTTGCCTGGTATTCCTAGGTCTTCATAGAATTATCCTGAGTAAATGCATCTGGGCGAACTGATCTTTCAGCTGGGTTTGGGTATCAGATTGCGTCTAACCCAGTTTTTTTTGTAAATTTCAGAGGTGAGAAATTGAGAGCCTGATAAATCATCTCCAGGTTCTAGGACATCTGGTTCTATCATTGGGTGTTTCTTGAATTGAATGGATTGTTTTCTGTTATGTCATTCTATGGGCATCCCGAACTTTTTGGTATCAATCTGGATCCTGAGGTAAGTGTTTCTTTTGCCGAGTCCCTCATGTGCAGAGTGAGCTCGCTTGCTTCTCTGTATTTGGGTTTACCCCTCTGCATTGGTAAGCCCCCTTAGCTCTGTGGGACAGGATTGTTGAGAGAATGGAATGGAAGCTGAATCTCATCAAGGCTTCCCTGTCTAATCTTCCTGTCTATTTCCTATCTTTATTTAGATGCCCTAAATCTGTGATCCTTAAGATAGATAAACTTGGAAGAAGCTTTCTTTGGCAAGGAGGATTGGTCAGTGGTAAATTCTCCCTCCTTAAGTGGACTGAGGTCTGTAGTTCTTATGATAATGGTGGGGCCAACATTAAGGACCTTTTATTGTTTAATGAAGCCTTGTTGGGGAAATAGATTTGGAGATTTGGTAATGAGGAGGATAGCCTTTGGCGTAGGATTGTTCGGCTAAATATGGAGTTTTCTCTACTGGCTGGTGGACCAAGAATTCTTCTCTCTATCGTGCTTCCTTTTTTTGGAAAGGTATTGCTAAATCTTCCACGCCTATGTTTGACAGAATTTCATTTTCTTTGGGTAATGGTGCCAATGTAAGATTCTGGGTGGACATCTAGATTGGGAACCGATCTTTAGCTGAATCCTTTCCTGCTCTGTTTGTTATAGCCACGGACCCTTTTGTCCTTGTTAAAGATTGCTTCTCCTCTGAGGGTGGTGGAGGATCCTGTAATCCTCTATTTCGGAGGAATTTGGCTGATTCTGAAATGCAGGAATTTGTTTCCCTCCTTTCTGTCTTGCAGGTAGCTCCCTTCCCCCTCCCCATTTGCCGAAGGATTCCATCAGGTGGTCTTTTTCGCCATTTGGTCTGTTTTCAGTTTGGTCCTTCTACAAGTCCCTCTTGGCTTCCTCCTCCTCTGTTCCCTGCCATACAAGCTCTGTCTGATTCTATGGAGTGCCGCCCAAAGGTGCTGCTTTCGGTTGGCTTGCGGGAAGGAAAAGAATTTTGACAATAGTACGTGGACATAATGTAACCTAGACTTACGCTAGGTAGCTCATGAGTCTCATGTAGCCTATGTTACGTGCTAATTTACATATGCCATGTGCTACATAGCTTATGCTACGCACTATGTAGCTTATGCTACAAGCCATTTTTCACTAAAAAAAATCAATTTACATTTTCAATGATTTGTTACGTTTTCCTATTTTCAATAAAAATTAGTTTATCTTTTCAGTAATATTAGTAAAATCAATAAAAGCAACAGTATTAAACCATTTTTATCGCTCTTTCCTTATCTTTATAATTAATCTTTGCCTTATTTTTCCTATTATTTTATATTATGTTTGGTTGCACCAGATATCATGAAATTTCATTATTAGTCAGTCTAATTCAGTGCCAAATATCATGAAATTTCATGATATTTGATGCAACCGAGCGCAACCTTAATTAAAAATCTAGAAGCAGCATTTAGCTTACACCACACATTATGTGGCATAGCCTCATATATACTTAAAAGTTAAACATTGCGCTACACACCATTCACTTTTTTAAACGCTGATTCGTATATAAAACCAGTGTTTTAAATAGCTACGCTATGTAGCGTGTAGTTTACGCTACGTAGCGTAGCTTGGCCTTAACGCTACGTAGCTCATGAAAATAGCTTAAGTCGCATGTAGCCTATGCTACATGATAATTTGCATACGCTACACGCTGCATAGAGTACGCTACACACTACGTGCCTCACGTTACAAGTTATTTTTCATTGAAACATTAAAATCAAATAATATTTTCAATGATTTGTTACATTTTTTTATTTTCAATATTTAATGCTTTTAGTAAAAATAATATTAGTGGTAGTATTAAATCAGTTTTCTTGCTCTTTCTTTAACTTTATACTCAACCATTACCCTTTCCTATTACTTTAGGTTGTGTTTCGTTGCACCAAATACCATGACAATTTGTTAAATTTCATTATTAATCAATCTAATTTGATGAATATCATGGAATTAGTGCAACCAAATGAAGCCTTGATTAAAAATCTAGAAGTAGCACGTAGCTTACGTTACACGCTATGTAGCTTACGCCTCACGCTTCAAAGGGGTGAATGCTACGCTACACGCTATTCGCTATTTAAAACACTGTATAAAACTATATTGCATCTCTACCATATATAACGTCAATGGCCAAGGGTGAAATTTCCCAAGCAATTGGTTTTTGGAAGAGGTGGAACTTGCCTTATTAAAGGACTTTGAAAATGGTTTTAACCTTTAAAATAAATGGAAAGCATTTTTAGACAAAAGAAAGGGTAGTTAGGTAAGTTAATTATATACATATGACCAGCCATCTGTTGGAGAAGGTTCTTTGGTTCTCGGAATGAGAAAAACATTGATACTCTGATCGAGTAAGATGGTGGATGCACAGGTACTATGAAATTGTATGCATGGAATCTCATAAACTCAAACTAACCCGTACAAATTGTGGGCTTTAATTTAGATGGAGTTTAAACAGGAAATTATGTACAATTAACTCAAAGTAAACCATTGAAATTAGCACTTGATTGTAATCGACCTATGTAACACTCTATTGCATTGCACTTGTGGGAGTTTCATGCTCTGATTTTTTGGACTCATGATGTAAGTTATGGCATGGGTTTGACACCAGCTGCAAACCTGACACAACCCCCCTTCTTTATCCAGTCTTGGGAAAGACGATGAGAGCACAAAACTCTGGAAAGTTGCTTCCTCATTATGAATAATAGCAAACATCATTGATCTTTATAATTTCCCTTGATTAAAGTGATGATTTTAGTTGTTTTGGCACCACCAGCATAATGATTAAATACTTCTTTTGGGGCAGCCAATTCTAATGTTTTGGATGGAGGTGATAAGGTGGAAAACAATTCGGTAGAGGGAGTCGTGAGGATCGATTTGGAAGGGATGAAGGATGCTGCTATTTCTTTACCATAGTTCAAAAACCCGAAACTCGACTCGACCTGATGTTCAGCCAAGTTGGGCTGACTTGAAAGCTCGACCCAACTCAACCCGAAATTTAATTATTGTAAATTGAAAATGTAAGGAATGTGAGTTGATATTTAAAATAGTTAAATTCGGTATAAGTAGTGTAGAATGTAACTCAAACCAACAACAACACCAGTAGCTCTTTCTGGTTAAGGGCGTTGCTTCCGTTGGCGTTTCCTGCTTTGATTGAGGTTGGGATTCGAATCCCACTCCGGCATTTTTTTTTTTTAATAAAACCTCCATTCAGGCGGCGAGTGAGTTGGTTCGGGTTGCACCAAGTCGTGTGAAGTTGACTGAGGCATCAAGTCAACAAGTTTCTCCGTGTTCAGGCCTAGTACCGAGTTTCCTAGCGACTCGGCTTGAAATCTTGCCGAGTCAAGTAGATTCAATCATGTTTCTAGTCAAATCAGCGAGTTTTGGACCTATTTCTTTACCAGGTTTGGATTTAGTGCGAAGGTGGCATAGCGATTTTATTAAGGCTGTGTTTGGATGCACGAATGAACTAAATAAAAAACTCAATAATTTTCGTAGTATCTTCAATGTGGAAGTTGCTCTCAGGTTGCAGTTATCTTTGCTTAAAATCCAGCTTGAAAGTGACATAATTACAATTTGGAGATAGATCCCTGTATGATTATGAATGTTCTCTAGCGTTGATCAGTTTTTCTTTAGCCTTCTGTTTTTGTCATCAAATTCAGCTACAAAATATAAGATTAGGATTCTTCTGTATCTGTTTGGTTTCAGTGTTACAGTCTTGCTTCGCTTGGATCTTCATCTGATCTGCCCTACCTAGGATGCACCTCTACAGAAAAGCCACACCAATGCACATTTTTAGCTGTTTGTTTCTGGCCTTCATCTGTATGGTAGCGTGAAGATGGGTCTGATATGTGCATTCAAAGAGGAAAAATCACTTAATTAGTAGCTAGGATTGTCCAATTTGTTAAATCCTGTCCTTTGGACATCCACCAAAGTCAGACTGACTAGATTGGTGACCCTGATATAGCACAATCAATTCTGCAGTGATGAATTGGCAAAACTGTAATGCCTTCTTATTTAAAATTCAATGCTTCATGCTGTCCTCAAAAAATTGTTTGAAGGAAGAAAAAGGAACAGCTAGAAAATGCTATATTTTTTAAGAACCTTTTAAAATTTTGTGATGGTTTACCCTCACAAATCTATCATAAGAATTGCTACTTGTGAAATAGGTGAAAGTCATATCGATTCGTTTGGATGCTTAAATGAACTGAACTGCAATAATCAAATAAAACAAAGAATAAATGATGAAGTGGTGTGATACCAAACTCTTAGTCGTGATTCCTTGGATTTCAAGTTCAATTCAAAACAACCGCGATTGTAATTTAGGGGGGCTTGTTGTAACCATCAATGGAGCAGAGTTCCATGTTATATTCAACTGAATTATTGCATAGCATTTCAACTAATCATCCAACTGCATCCAAAAACATAGAAGGTAATATTGCACTCCCAAGTGCAGCGAAGCCTGCATACGTACACATGTTCATGGCTAATGATCATGAGTTTCTCAGCTGTTGCATCTATAGGTTGCTCGCCTTTGAAGGCTGTCTTGTCTTTCTTCCTCTGTTCTTTCACTCCATGCTCCTCCAGCAGATCATTATCGAGATAAGAAGACTGTGGCCCAATGTGCAGCTGCTGTTCATCATCATTGAGCCATGGCTACCAAACATCTCACTCAAAACCACTTGCATGTTTGATGATTCAGATGCCCTGATTGTCGTCATTTTGGTATCTAGCGGGTTTAGTGATGGAATGTGTAGGTGTCGAGACCATCTCATTAATCTCGATGTGTAAGTGTCGAGACCATCTCCTTGATCTCATGATTGAGCCGTATTTGGATGTCTGGAATCGGCTGTAGTGAGTTTCTTGGCAGAGGCAGCCATTGGCTGTGGAAATGGTGCTCTGATGTGTAGGGAAGAGGGAAAAAAGGGTGTATCTTTGTAAAAGGAAGGTTTTGAACACAGTTCTAAAACTGGCTAAATTGACTCGAAACTCATCCAATTCAAGTCGACCCAACGAGATTTCGAGTGGAGTCACTGGGAAACACGGTACTAGGTCCGACTCGGTTCCATCTAGGGATGACTTGTTGAGTTGGCATGAACCGAGTTGCTCGCCTTGTCAAGTCAATTTACTATAAGAAAAAAAAAATCTTAAGGGGAGAACGAAACCTGCCACCACTGCCAAGATGACGCAGGGAAGGACGTGGAAAGGTAAGAGGAACACCGTCTCCTCTATGTAATACAAACCTTAAATCCACAAGGTGCGATGGCTCTTGAACCCACAAGAATTAAGAAAATTCGAAATATTTTATTGAAGTCTGTCTCTAAAACGAGATTACTAGGCTTTAAATAATAAAACGCAACCCTAATTAAGAATCCTAATGCAAATAAACTGAAACTTTCCCAGAATAGTAAAACTTTCTAAAAATAATTAGTCCTAATTTAACTTTGCCTGATGATTCTTGGCATGATAAGAAGCAAATCCTATGTAGATATCATATATTAAAAATCTTTAGGCTAAAGAGATACGTCCATCATAAAACTTACTAAAAATAGTACGTTTTTCATAAAACCCTAATTTTGAATAGGAAGGAGTCGTTTTCTCACGATATAGTGTGATGCGACCCGTTTACGGGAGTTGGTTGGCCCCACATGGCCCGTTCCAACTAAAATTCATAGGTCGTGTGTCTTACAACTCATCCTGGATCAAAAGTTATGGCCGATTTACATTTCTTCGCACTTTGAACGACAATTTTTCTCAATCCGGAATGAATTTCTTCGATCCGGATGTGCCTGAGGCCCAATTACGTCATGCCTCATGTATGACTGGGCTTGGATTTGACGGACTATGTCCGCTTCCGTTCGGGCTTCTTCCGATCCATCTATGCCATGAATAGATCTGTGGCCCGCTCTACATCACAAGATAAGCAGCTTCTTTACCAATAGGCTGCGATACATCTTATTTGATGTTGTATTATATATTTCATATCCAAATATAGAAGTTTTAAATATTTACTATTGATTCCGTTAATTTTAAGTTTATAATTATCAAATATTAAGTTGAGTTGGGTTGAGTCTTTGAGTCAACCTGACCCAGCTATACATCGAGTTGAGTCAAGTTTTCGGGCTTTTGAACGATGGTTTTGAATGGGTTTGTGAGGGGAAGGTGTGATTTGCATGCAAAACGAGGGAGCTATTATGCTCAAGCATGGCATAAGTAAATCTAGACCCTACAAAATTGTGGGGTCCTATATGTGATGTGCATATAATGAAAATCACAATAATCGGATAATCTTCACCCATCTTGGTTTTCAGTTGCTGAATATGGAAACAAAGGCATGAATTTAGATTGATAAATGCACACTATACTGGGGTAGATGACCATTTGATCAAAAGAGTAAGTCATCTCCCCTTGAATAGATGATCCTGATGGTCTACCCTGAATAGATAGGTCATTTGGACCACTATTCGAAAGCCGCACCATATCGGGTAGATGGATCATTTGGTGTAAATATTACATTGAAATAAGTGTCTTTTTTTTTCTATTTCTTCTTGTTTGTTTGTTTGTTTTTTTTTTTTTTTTTCCTTTTTCTTTTGAACACACCCACACCCACATGCACACCCACCACATGGGCACTCAAACCCATGACCTCAATGTTAAAACACTGTATCTACCATTGAGCTATGGGTTGGAACCCACATTGAAATAGGTCGGTCATTTGTTCAAAGGATAACTCATTCACAATGCCTCATCCGAACCATACAATTGGTGGGTCCCATGGCTCCGCATGTAAATGATCACCTGCTAGCATCTTCTACAATTAGGATGCTTTCACCGTGCACCTTGGAAACGATCACCTTATATCCTAACCCTAATAGATCTCCCACATACGAGCTATGTTAGCTTACATGTGGTATCATGTGAGTTCATGCAAATGAAGGGAACCCAAGTCTCTTTTGGATGAAAAATACACCATTTTTTTTCTAGTTATGGTAAAATAATGGTACCACTTTCTGCTAATTTTATTTCATTACCTAATATTTAAAAAAAAAATGGGTGGGCATATTATAATTCAAGGTGACAATATGCTGGCGTCAAACTTCTGCCTCAACTTCTCTCATGAAGCCTGACAATTTGAAATTTCGATGTCATGTGAGGGCATTCCATGAAAGTGACGCCCTGCACTGGCTTTTGATGGGGTGGAATGGCAGAACATGATTCATGTAGCTGACTACAATTAGTTGAGATAAGACTTAGATGATGATGTAGATGATGATGATAATAATGATGATAATAATGATGATAATGAGAACTGGTCATCTATAGGCATTTGCACTACTCCTTGTGGTATGGGACATTATTAGCCTTGGATGCATTAACTGGGAAGATAATAATAAAAAATCATTATTTAATGGATACAATGGCTAAAATAACCCTGTACCACAAGGAGTGGTGCAGACACCTGTAGATGGTTGGTTCTGTGTGTGGGACCGTGGGTGTAGAGTGTCAAACAACCACTTTCTCTAAAAGAGGAGGGGTTAAGAGATACCGGTAGAGTTGAATTTGAATACTAACTAAAAGAAGAAGGCCACCTTAGTTCTCTGAACCCTTCTAAGAGGGTGGATAGCTCTTCGCAGTAGGGATGATGTAAAAGTGATTCGAGACCCAACTATGGGTTGCACAAAGTGGGCCACACGGCAGTTCATGTCTAATATCTTGGTGGCTGTTTCTTTCATCTTCTATTCTGCTCAATTAAAATTTATTTTACCTAGAAAGAAAATGCTTCCCACCAGAAAACCTTGTGTAACCATGGAATGATGCTTGGGAAACCACCATGATCTAGGGTTTTCTTCTTTTATGATAACTACTCCAACGACAAATCCTGTTTACCACTGTGCAAAAGATTTTATAGTGCTTTGAGTTAATCTGTCGTTTTTGGCTTGTATCATTTGACAATGAAAAGGACTTCCCCAGATGGTGGGCACGAAAATGCCCTGTTGTGCCTTTTAACTGTAATGTTGCTGGTCGTTTTCAGCATTGTTTTTAATGACACTTTAATCATATAAGTGGGTTTTTTTTTTTTGGCCAATTCGTGACTCAGACATATTTGGATTCGTATATAATATCCACTCGTGTGGTACTTAATCATGATTCATAAGAAACCCATGTGTCTAGATATCATCATATGCATCCAGAAAGTTGTATGCTTTGAAAGAAGCATGTAGAGGTTGTTGAGGTAATTTTTATTAATTAAAAAAAAAAAGAGAGAATCTACTTCAATCAATATACCTCTAGGTATGGCCACACATGACATAGAAATGGCATATGTGAAAAGATTCAAAGCGGCAGTTTAAAATGTCAAAAGTACAAAGGAGAGAAAATAAATAAATAACACACCTTGGATTGGACTCAAAAGTATATTTCATCAAGATTCAAAGAAGAAGAAAAAGCAACTGAATTTGATCTTAGACCGAGTCGTTGGAAACTTGATAACTTAGTCAACTCAGACTCGGCTCTCTGTTCATAATATTTGTAACTTTTAAATATGAAAAAAAAAAAAATTGTCTTGTATTCAATATTCAAATAAACCACGCCCTAAATCTGCTTACTTTCAGATCTCCTGGAGATCTGAGTTGATTCAAAATTAGATATGGCAGCATGAGATCTGCTGGGCATTTCAATGTCTGCTTTCTTTTACATGATGGAGCCAAATAACACTTTATCATATGTTTTTCCACCGTAAAGGTCTAATTTTGAGGTCCAAGCTGGGTAGCACTGAGGCTTGTTCAGGCTTCATCCCTAGAATGGGGGCGTTTTGAAGCAAGAAAAGTTGCGTGATTGTTGGGTCATGCTGCCTTCTAAGTCATGTTGTCTTGGGCTACCTATTTTGACCATGACACGTATGGCAGTTATTAGGAGCTTAATTAAGATCGATGGTGGCATATGCAACACTTACCACTTACGGTGAATATGCATGTAGACACATATGGCACATGTAAGGTGTTTAAAGATTAATAGTAATACACATGGCACATGTGGGGTACTTGGATATGAACGCTCATGCATGTAGCACATGTGACACATAATATATGGAACTTCTCGTGCACATGCCGAAGTGAGGATAAGTTATCCTCATTTTTATTCCACCGTTTAGACATATTATGGGAGATAGGAAAGAAAGGAACTAATCCAAAATATAAATACCCATCTCTCAAAGGTTCACTAATTACTTGACTGTTGGCGAGTCTCTTTGTATGTGTTGTCCGGAAAGAGGAGGACTCAATGATGCCTTTGGGATTTAATATCGTTATCTTTCTTTATTCCTGTGTATAGATAGGTTAGGAAAATCATACATATCTTGCCGCCGTGGACATCTTGTGTTCTATACCAACTTTTTCTGGCATTTAAATACTCCTGAATACCTATGCCCAAGATGTACGTGCCTAAACCCACTAGAAAGCATTTAGGTCCAGTCATGTCCAAGCTTGTGACGCATCTGGGAAGGACGTGGTGAGGTCGATCACCGTCTTCCTCAAAGGATAACTACCTTGAATCCACAAGGCTTTTCGGATTCTGCCAGAGCTTTCTTGAATCCACAAGAGAAGAAATGGCAAAAGTCAAAATTTTATTGATAATATGAGGTCTAAAAAACCCTAAAATGAGTTTAAAGAGTGCTATCCAACTTCAGTTTTTTTTTCTTTGCTTAGGAAACTGTTAATTGCTGTTGACAGACCTAAGAGTGCTATCCAACTCCGGATTGTAATTCTCAAGTCAGTGCTTTCCAATTTCCCAATCTACTATATATTGTTGTTCAATTGTGCATTGAATCAATGCAAGAGAATGAAAAGAGATTTCTTGGAGCAATGTGTGGAGGAAGATAGATATTATTTGGAGTCAAAGCAGCAAGCCGAAGGAGGGAGGGATGGGTATCTAATATCTTACGATCATGAATTTGGCTTCGTTGGAAAATGGTTATGGCTTGTTGGGAAGGAACAGGAAGGGCTTTGAGGAGGGTCATTCTGAAAAGTTTGGAATCCAAGAAGGCAGGTGGATTTTTCCAAATCTGTGTAGCAATAGGTTGCCTGAAATTTGGAAGTCAATACAAAAGACGAATCTCATTCCAACGAAATGAAGAGATTCAAAGTGGGTAATGTGGGAGACACGGTATTGAAATGCCTCTTTGCCTTGTATTCCTAGGTCTTCATAGAATTATCCTGAGTAAATGCATCTGGGCGAACTGATCTTTCAGCTGGGTTTGGGTATCAGATTGCGTCTAACCCAGTTTTTTATGTAAATTTCAGAGGTGAGAAATTGAGAGCCTGATAAATCATCTCCAGGTTCTAGGACATCTGGTTCTATCATTGGGTGTTTCTTGAATTGAATGGATTGTTTTCTGTTATGTCATTCTATGGGCATCCCGAACTTTTTGGTATCAATCTGGATCCTGAGGTAAGTGTTTCTTTTGCCGAGTCCCTCATGTGCAGAGTGAGCTCGCTTGCTTCTCTGTATTTGGGTTTACCCCTCTGCATTGGTAAGCCCCCTTAGCTCTGTGGGACAGGATTGTCGAGAGAATGGAATGGAAGCTGAATCTCATCAAGGCTTCCCTGTCTAATCTTCCTGTCTATTTCCTATCTTTATTTAGATGCCCTAAATCTGTGATCCTTAAGATAGATAAACGTGGAAGAAGCTTTCTTTGGCAAGGAGGATTGGTCAGTGGTAAATTCTCCCTCCTTAAGTGGACTGAGGTCTGTAGTTCTTATGATAATGGTGGGGCCAACATTAAGGACCTTTTATTGTTTAATGAAGCCTTGTTGGGGAAATGGATTTGGAGATTTGGTAATGAGGAGGATAGCCTTTGGCGTAGGATTGTTCGGCTAAATATGGAGTTTTCTCTACTGGCTGGTGGACCAAGAATTCTTCTCTCTATCGTGCTTCCTTTTTTTGGAAAGGTATTGCTAAATCTTCCACGCCTATGTTTGACAGAATTTCATTTTCTTTGGGTAATGGTGCCAATGTAAGATTCTGGGTGGACATCTAGATTGGGAACCGATCTTTAGCTAAATCCTTTCCTGCTCTGTTTGTTATAGCCACGGACCCTTTTGTCCTTGTTAAAGATTGCTTCTCCTCTGAGGGTGGTGGAGGATCCTGTAATCCTCTATTTCGGAGGAATTTGGCTGATTCTGAAATGCAGGAATTTGTTTCCCTCCTTTCTGTCTTGCAGGTAGCTCCCTTCCCCCTCCCCATTTGCCGAAGGATTCCATCAGGTGGTCTTTTTCGCCATTTGGTCTGTTTTCAGTTTGGTCCTTCTACAAGTCCCTCTTGGCTTCCTCCTCCTCTGTTCCCTGCCATACAAGCTCTGTCTGATTCTATGGAGTGCCGCCCAAAGGTGCTGCTTTCGGTTGGCTTGCGGGAAGTAAAAGAATTTTGACAATTGATAATTTGAAGAAGCGCGGTATGCAGATCCCGAATGCTTGTCCCTTGTGTCTCGAGGATGAAGAGTCAGTGGATCATCTATTGCTTCAGTGCCCCTTCTCGTCTGATATCTGGTCGAGCACTCTTAGGCTCACTGTGATCTCTTGGGTCATCCCTAGTGGTATAGAAGATCTCCTTAGTGGTTGGCATGAGGATTCAGGTGGTGCCCTGGGTAAAAGGAAATAGAGGATTATTCTTTTGGCTGTTTTCTGGGCAATCTGGGCTGAGCGCAACAATTGTTGTTTCAGGAATCGATCCTCTTTGGCTGCAGGGGTGTTTTCTAGAGTCCTTGTTTTGTTTGGAGGTTGGATTCGATTTTTGGATTTTTTGGTGGCTTTGGCTGCTGGAGAGCAGCTCTTTTGTAGTTTCTTTCCTTTCAGTCTCTTTTTCTTTTTGTAGTTTTTTAGTTTTGTAGTTTGTCTTTTTTTTCTGTTTTGTAGTTTCTTTGTTTGTTGTTTCTGTTGTTTTTTAATAAAGTGTTTGCCAAAAAAAAGGGCACCCTGAAGGGAGAATCCCGGAGAAAGCTGTAATTGGTGGGTCTGTGGGAGATCCAAGAACCTCCTAGGGTTGTTACTTTGGCTGGCTGGTGTAAACTCGACTGCAAGTCGAGAGGTGATCATAACTAATGTCTGAATTATGTGCTTCTTATGGTTGGTGAATCATCTTTTCCTTCATCTTTTTTTTTTTTTTTTTGAAATATGGGAGTTGGTGTTTTATATACATTTGGGGTGTTGTGGACATCTTGAAGTTGACAAGGGAATTCATGGAAGGTTGGAGGTTTGGATTTTCTAAGACCATTTTGTGCATGGTTACTTTTTGGCTGTTTTGTGGTCCGTCTGCACAGAACCACCTTTTGGGACAAGGCTGAAGGTGTCAATAAGCTGATTGGGAGAGCTCAGGGTCAAATAATCTTATGGGCATAGGCTTTCGGAGAGTCGTTTTGGTTCACCGGGATGATCTAGAAGGGGCTGCTAAAGATGGCAACCTCCAGATGGTATGCTGAAGCTCAACTGTGATGGGAGTTTGTTTGGGAATCCATGCTTGGCAGGTGTCAGGGAGGCGCTATTATTTGCGTCTTTGCAGGATCCATCAGTTCATGCAACTCAATCAAGGTGGAAATTAGGTTATTGTGGACAGGTCTAAAGGAGTAAAATAGCATCTTATGGGGCAGGCGATCATTGAAGGCAACTCATCTAATGTGATTCAGTGGGTGAATTTGGTGGGTTAGCTAACTATTTCAAAGATGTGTGATTAGTATGCTGTTACAAATTTCTTGTATAAAGAGGATGGAATTGTATAGGGGATTCCTAAGCAAAGGATGGTGTTTCCACAATTGCTTTGACCTTCTTGAACTCCTTTCAAATGTTGTACTCTTTTACTTTTTAAGTTGCTTAACATTCAAAGTGAATACATAATAAAATGATAAAAACATATCTTAGAGTTCTCTGTCTTTGATCTTGTCTAAGCCATCTATATTCCAAGAGTGGATGATCTTACTATTGAACATGAGGAAATTGTTTAGTTTCTATTCTTGTCAAGCTTTGCATTGTGAAATGCCATGCTGGTCCAGATGAACCGTTACAACTCAGCACTCTCGACTGTTGTATTGGCACTTGGGACAGCTTCAGTTTCTTTTGATTGTTATGGTAGGAGGTCTGGTTCCAATTACCCCCCCAGAAGACGCGGCCAATTTAAAGAAATCATTTTGGATGGTCATAATAAAAAATCCAATCTTCGAATCTAACTATGAACTGCAGGCATGGTTTCTTGGTTTCTTCAAACCAATTAGCTTGTTATTATTGGAAAGCCTTAAGAGATAACCATACTTATTTTGGAGATGGACCTTCTGATTGGTGCAGGGAAAAATGTCAACGTCTTTTTGGTGAACTTGATTTGCCTTTGACCTCGATTATTTCCATTCACGATTGTGGGTTTGTGCAGGATATTAAAGCTGCACAACCAGAGAATAATGATGAGCCAGGGTGGGCTCCTTTGCGTGACAATTACATGCTTACAGATGCCAAGCTGAAGGACTGGGATAAAATGACCGTAAGTGCTAAACATTTGTTCTTTAGAACAGTTCTTTTTATTTTATTTTCTATTTTTTAATCTTCATCCAGGCGTGGCTTTTGAGACAGTACTGTTGATATGCCTCTCTAATTATTTTTCTTATGTTCGTCTAGGATCCTGCTGAGTCTGTTGTTCCAGATGAAATGCTTCTAACTGATAGTTCCTCTGATGATGAATAATGCATGAAGAAAATAATCAGGTAAAAGAATTCTCATGAATGTCTAGGTGCTTGGAAAACTTGAAAATTTGTTGCCTTCTTATAAGTTAATGCCGTTGTTTCCTTCCTTGTTCTTGCTGAGACGGCCAGGTGGCTTCTCACTGTATTTTCCCTTTTTATTTTTATTTTTCAGTTTTGTGATGTGGGAAATTTGAGAAATGCTATTATGACAGTGCTGTCCTCTTACAACTGGTAAACATTTATGGTGATCTGAAATGTTGATTTGGTCAGCGATTCGACAGCTCTGACCATCCATTCTTGCACGATTTGTGAACTGAATGTGAACCATTGCTCATTTTTTGAGTAACTCTCCCATTTTCATGCAATGATTGAAAGGTCACCACCATAAAATAACCTTGCCTTCTGGGACATGGCCCATGTCATGGTAGTTGATCAAATCAACAGTCCTGATCACCCTTTGCAAGTACCACATGTACAATAAATTTGTTTCAGCGTGCTATGGAACTATCAATGCATGCACGTCACGGTAGCATTATAGGGAAGTTTCAATCCCAATTAATATTTATTTATTTATTATTTTTAAATTTTGATTTTGATTTTTTTTTTTGTTCTTTTTGGAGTATGGAAACCCCGTCAATCTGGAGATTCTTTATTCTGTACTAAAAGATAAATAACCATCACAGTTTTTAATGCCCGGAGGAAATGATGTTTTCTTATTTTGCAGGTACAACAAGAATTCATCTTGATCCTTTTGCATCCGCCTTGTAAGATCACAACCAATTTTGACTTGAAATGTGAGGAGTATCCTTCAAATGAAAAGTACATAAGCTCGTCCTTGGTAGGTAACAAGAAAGGAATCAGGATACTTGTATGACAACCTCCATTGAGTTATTGATAGCAATAGGAGCCCCAGTTTTTGTTTTTTATTGTTTACTTGAAAACATGTGAGAATCCTTTTTCTGCATATTAATACTATTTATTATTACACTTACAGAAACAATGTCAAGATTGATCTCTAGAAATTTAGCTGCCTTCATCTGCTTAGATCATCAGTGAGTTGCTTTTCATACTCGACATCTGAACCGACTATCAGATAAGGTGTACCTTGGATTGGTCACATCTCAAAACTCACATTGATTGAATATTGTAACTCCCATATTTCAGAGATTGTCTAGTTAAAAATGGAACTATTAACTTTGGTTTACTCCTTTCTATTAGTGGGACGTCAATGGTGGGGTAGGATTGTTGTCCACATTTATCTCCCACCCTTTAAAGACGGTGGGAATCTGTAACCATTTCAAATTCTCAATTTCAAAAGTCCATTAATGTGTGTTAACATTCCTGCATATTCCTTGTAACCATGTATTTTCTTCCACGAGTCCAATATATGATAGGGTAGGATTGTTGAAAATTGGTGTGATTTTTTTTTTTTTGGTTGAAGTATGGCTCATCTAATGGATAGCCTGCCTGATGATTGGCTTGGATCTTGTACAAGTTAGCCGCATTTAAGATAAACGACCCACCCAAAAGCAGATGAAAGTGACAAACCTGATAGCTTTAACCCACCTAGTTAGCAGTCAGGCATTCAATCTGAATATATACCACACATGTTTCAGACCCAAACTAGTCTCCCAGACTGTGGTTACCCGTCCCAAAACTGTGTTTACTCATCAGGCCGTTCTCATCATATCCCAAAATGGCACTAGTCAAGTGATCCTAGCCATCCGATTGGAAGGATTTCTGCCCATTGAATATTGACTGCTGGTTGGACTTTTTCTGACCACGCATTTGTAATACCAAAAAGTCCTCCAATCAGTGTCTTGGATTCCTGATCACGAATCCGCATTAAGGGCCCAACAGATCAAAGGGCATACATTATTGTATGAGTAACACTTCGTGTAAGGGTATCGAGTGTAAGGGTGTGGAATGTTTGAGAACGAAGTATCGATGGCTAGAAAAGCTTCGATACTCTGGCAGAGGTTGATAGATGATAATGCATCTCGAATGGGTTCCATGATTTGGACGGTTGTGCTTGTGTATCGTCCATCATACTCTTCCCTGGACCCTCTCTTTGTTCTATTTGCAGTTCCTTCAAAGATTTTGTTGCTATACATTCGGACATTTGCTAGGGTTGGTCATGGGGTGGTTTAGAAAAAAGCCCATCTTTTGTTTAAAACATCAATTGCAAGGGATGGTGGAGATCTGACCTCTGTTGGTTTTGCGTGATGGGGAAACACCAAAATGCCCTGGGATGGACTGTACAAATTGATGGTTTGGCCATCTCTCCGACCTTTAACATGGCCTTGGCTGTCGAACCCATTCTCTACAGTACACGTGGCACGTTATGAAACAATCAAAACTGCGCATTTTGTTGGCCCCGCTCAGATGGTAAATGGCCGGATGATCTTAGCCATCTGAACAGTGGTTTTGAACTGTGGGCTAACCATTGTACGACTCATTTGATGGATTGCTCCGATCGTTGGATCTAGGGGTGTACTAGGCTATGTGGGACTGGTTTATGCTGGCCCATGAATGCCCAAAATGTTATTACCAGGCCTGTGATTCCATATATATATATATATATATATATATATATATATATGGGCATCAATTTCAGGCCTATTCATGAAGACTAAAGTCATAAACGGGCAGGGCCTGGGGTTGGCCTCAGCCCGGATTTTGAACTGTTTCGGGTCGGGCTGTCGGGCCAGTTCTATTAAAAAATATTGATTTTGCAGGCCCGAGACCGGCCCATTGACAGTCCTACCTGCGACTGGTCTTAACCAATCAAGTGGTTTAGACGATTGGGGCTTTTAAATTAGTGGAAATGATGTTTGAGATACGCAGGCATTCCGAATTAAGTTGCATACGTGACATATACATAGTTGTAAACCAAACTTTTACTGATTTGGTTTACTAACTAGCTGTTTGATGGACATTTACAGGGCGTTAAATCGTATTTTGCTTTACATAAGTTACTTATGCCTCAAGTAACTTATGTTGGTTTCTTATTCAGGAGATAAGTATGTTTAGCCAAAATGTAGAAAAGTATATTTGGTTTCTAGCATCACATAAATACTTATCACTCAACTTTGGTCCACACTTCATATCCACTGTCCATCATGTGGGCCCAACCTTTGATGTGGATCATTCATTATATTGGGCCTACCTTTGTCTTGTCTTCAACGTGAACTATCCAACATGTGGGCCTATCTTTGATGTGGACCATACACCTTGCGAGGTCCACCTTCGATGTGGGCTATCCATCATGCGGCACCAACCTTGGATGTGGGCTATTCATCATGCGGGCCCACCTTTAATGTAAATTGTCACCATACAGGGCCCAACTTTGAAGTGGGCCATCCATCAAGCGGGGTCCGCCTTGGATGTGGGTCATTCATCATTAGGGGCCCATCTTTGATGTGAACTATCCTCATGTGGGGCCCACCTTGATATGGGTCATCTATAATATGGAGTCAACCTTTATTATCCAGCTCCCATTACCTCGAGCCCACCTTTGATGTGGACCGTCCATCATGCGGGACCCACCTTGGATGTAGGTCATTCTTCATTTGGGGTTCATCATGTGGGCCCATCTTCAATGTCCACCACCCATCATGTGGAGCCGACCTTTGATGTGGACTGTCCATCGCGTGGGCTGAATCATGTGGGGCTTGCCTTGGAGGTGGGCCATTCATCATTAGGCGCTGACCTTTGATGTGGACTGTCCATTCTGTGGGGCCCACGTTGATGTGGGTCATCCATCACGTGGGGCTCACCTTTAATGTTATTGTTCATCACATGAGGCCACCTTGCATATCCACTGCTCCTTAAGTGAAGCCCACCTTTGATACGGACCGTCCATCATGTGGGCCCCACCTTCAATGTGGGTCGTCCATTATGTGGGGCCTGCTTTGGATGTGGGCCATTCATCATTAGGGGCCTACCATTGATGTGGACAATCCATTATGTGGGCTAACCTTGATATGGGTCATCCATATTGTGGGGGCCACCTTTGCCCTCCATCATGTGGGCCTCACCTTTAATGTGGCCTGCCCAATCATGTGGGGCCTCCTTCGACCATCCGAGCAAGAAAAAAACTTAAAGAGATAAATAACTTTTATCAGGTAAATTACTTTTGTAATGGTCTTTACCAAGCTTAAGTTAAAAAGTTACTGATCGAGTGCTATACAAACGGCCTCCTAACTACTTTACATAAGCTACTTATAGCTAAGTAGCTTATCTTGGTAAATAGCACAAACTAGAAGATATGTTTGATTTCCAACATTCAATAAATACTTGCCCCTCAATTTTTTGGTCCACTCTTAATATCCATTGTCAATTATATAATACCAATTTTTTATGTGGACTGTTCATTATGTTGGACCACCTTGGCCTTGTCTTCAATGTGAACCATATGTCATGCGGGGCCAACCTTTAATGTGGACCATCCACCTTATGAGGCCCACCTTGGATGTGAGCTATCCATCATGTGGGGTCCACCTTGGATGTGGGCCATCCATCATGTCAGACATTAGATGTGTGTAGTCCATCATATAGGGCCCACCTTTAATGTGCACCATCCATCATGCAGGGCCCAACTTTGAAGTGGGCCGTCAATTATGCAGGCCTCACCTTGGATATGGATAATTCATCACTAGGGGCTGACCTTCAATGTGAACTGTCCTCATGTGGGGCTCACCTTGATATGAGCCACCCATCATGCATGGGCCACCATCAATGTTATTGTCCATAACATTAGGCCCCCCTTTAATATCCACTACCCACCCATCATATGGAGCCCACCTTTAATGTGGACTGTCCATCATGTGGGCCCCACCTTTGATGTGGGTCATCCATCATGTGGGGCCTAACTTCAAAGTGGGCCATCTCTTCTGCAAGGCATGCCTTAGATGTGGGTCATTCATCATTAGGGGCTGTCCTTAGATTTCAATTTTCTTCATGTGAGGTTGTGAAGTTTCTGCACAAACGCAGTTGCTTCAACTTCTTTCACTTGTGAAGATGGGATGTAGTATTAACTTAAATATGAAAATGTATTTGATTTGGAGTCGCTACTAGCCAGAAAAGGTTTAGAATCTACGATCGGCCAGAATCTATAGAATTGATAGAATTGCTAACAGATTAAAGGACCATGAGATTCATTGATCTGAGTGACTCCTACGATTGGTCTGTGACCGTAGATTTTGGATAAGGGTCTTAGTGACAGAAGAGAAAGGGGTTACGCACCCTCTTTTGCCTGCACAATGTGCGGTCTCTACTTGCTGAGATTTTATGACCTTTTATGGGGTTATAGGTAAATTTCAACATTATTCGGCCTTGTTTCACATAACACGCAAGAGACCAGGTAGGAAAAACTAATATACTACTTATGTAACATCCCTGAATTTCATACATTAAGTGGACACATAAATCATAAATTAAATGGGTTAAAGATTTAATTTTATATTTAATAATTAACAAAGCAAATCACTTAGCCACATGGCAAAAACTCTCCTCCTCTTAAGAAGGAAACAAAGAGAATTCTACTGCAGAAACCCTAAAGAGAATAAGAAATCGTAGAGAGAGAGAGAGAGAGAGGGAGGAAGAACTTTGGATAGCTAGATCCGGTAAGTTCGTGATCCGTTTCTTTTATTTTTTGGTACATTCAATCTATTTTCACCGGATTTATGCATAGTCACTAGTTACAGGTGAGTGATCCCAACATACTTCTCATCTTCAGTTAAGTAGAGCCACGTTTCCCATGGATCATCCACTGGCCAGTGGCAACATTCTCATGTTCTTGTGCCAAGGATTCAGCCTCGATCACATCTATATGATTATTCATCAACAAATATAAGCTAGCCAAGCCTACTGAGAGAACCCAACATGGTTCATGCACGCTAAAATTAAAATAGTAGAACATAAAAAATACAAGATAATCTACGAAGTACAAAAATGCTTGAATGGGCATGAATGCAAGGATGTCGTGCAATGCAATCATGAATTATGCAAATGATGCATCAAGTGGGAAAATCGTCTGCTTGCTTAGGTTGGAAAACCGTCAACCCGCATCTGCACTTAGCAGGCTTCTACCATATTGGGTAGGCATGGGCAAGCCCGCATCCACCCCTTGGGCAGGCTTCTACATATAGTAAGCATCTAGGGATGGTCCCTTAGGAACTTGGCATGAGATGTGCATGCAAAATTGCAAATCAACTATACTGGGCCACTAGGAATCAGCACGAAGTGTGCATGCAAATGATGAAGGCATTAACATAAGCAATTGTCACATACATTTCTCCACAATAGAGGTAATACAAATTTCATTTATTCAACAATACAATCACTCAACACAAGATAGTTTTCCATGGTAACAAATCAAATCAGATAACCAATAATCATTAAATCAATCAACAATAACACACCAAATACATCAATCACAACAAATCTATTTTAATTATAACGGAGAGGATCTTGCTATGTTGGAATAGCTAGATTGATTATTTGGAACATGTGCTACTTAGGGTCTTCAACTTTGCTTCAGATTATTTGCTTATTTGGAAGTTGGCATTTGTTGATGTTCTTAAATTAGTTTACTGGATATGAAATGTATGGTGGTTATGGATAATTTTTATTAATAAGGTCCTAAGTGGGTGAACCTAGTTGAGTTAATGAATGGCATTTTTGGATGGATTTGGGTTGTTTGTGAACATTGGAAGTGTATGTTTGTGAACGTTGAATATACATAAATATGAGTGTTAAATGTGGTATGTGAATGATGGATTTGAGATGGAACTTAGAGTGCATATAACTTGTGCCTCCAAATAACTGTTTGACTCACTAGTTTAAGTGCACTAAATGTACGAGTCATGGTCCGTAACTTGGGTTTGAGGGTGCACACTCTGTATTTGAAATGCTATTAGAGAGAGGCTTGTTTTGAACTTAGTGTGACATGTAGGTTATGTTTCCCACACCTGTACATAATTGATAGGCTCCTAAAATTAGAAATACAATACTTAGGATTCTATACTCATTTTGTGTGCTAAATCAGAACTTAGAATTTAAATTAGATTTTTTGGTGATGTTGATTTGGGAGCTAACTCTGATTAAAGTATATTTTAGTTTAAAAAGGTTAATCTAAACTGTAAATAAATTTTTAAGAATAATAAATTTACAACGTTTTACTGAACAGTAATGGATGATAAAAATTACTGAACCTATAAAATCCATAACTATTAAACTCTAACTCTGATCAGGCAATTCAAAGTCAGATTGTAGTCAGATAGGTCTATTTTTAGGAAAAAATATTAAAAAATGAAAAATTTGGATGCTACTACATTAATTCAAGACTTAGTACAATTTGTTCATATTCTTTTGATTCTAAACAAATTCTACTATAGGATTTTTAGAATTTTCTATAAGTAGTGAAATGAACTGAAAATTTACAGAGGTATAATAGACTTGTAATAAGATCTCCATAAAAATTTTGGACTTAATTTGATAACAGTGACGGTAATAGTAGCCAGCAATCCGATGATTAAATTGCCCAAATTGGTGAATTGTACATTTTAAACTTGAAGTATAATATTAATTTATACTTGAATTCTATTATTTAGAATAATCGTAATTATAAGTGTAAAGATTTAAACTCTCATAACTCCTCATGAACTCCAAATTTTCCTTCTTATAGGACCCAATGGCCCCGAAGAAGACGTGCAGTATTTGTGATCTTATGCCCTCTACCAATGATTGATTAAGGCTCATTCTTCATTATTTTTTATGGTGGTCGATCATATTTGATGATTTCTTTTGGGAGGTGCAAGGGATTAGTACCTTTTGATCCATTCAATTTTAGATGTTCGTTGGGCCATATAAACGCAATTTTATCAGAGCGGTGTGCGATTAGGATTCTTAGATGTTCAACCAGTTTCTAATTAGCCAGGCTTTATTTATAGTGATCCATTTTGTAAATATACCTGGGTTGGGCCAAGGTTTCTTTTCGCCTGATTATTCAGACTTTGATGCTTCCCTTGGATTGTTTGGATACATTTTATCAAGATAATCGAGTCGTCAGAGTTTCCTTGGGGGGGTGGTAATTGGTTGGGATTTGATCAATAAGATTTCGGATTGATCAATCAAGATCGTGGGCAATTTCTTAAAGTTGTCGAGGATGCTTCCCGTTTGACCTGTATGGTTTTTTTTTTTAAGATTCTCATCTTGCTTTTATGAAAGCCAAGCTGAAGCTCAGAGTAGTTCATTCTCATTTTGGGTGGGGTGTTTACAGAGGCTCACCTTGACATGGGCCATTCATCATGTGGGTCCACTATCAATGTTATTGTCTATCATGTGGGGCCCACCTTCAATATGCATGCCCATCATGTGGAGCCCACCTTTAATCATGTGGACTGTCCATTGTGTGGGCCCCCCTTCCATGTGGGCGATCCATCTACGGACCCATCTTAGATGTGGGCCATTCATCATTAGGGGTCGACCTTTGATGTGGACCTTCCATTATGTGGGGCCCACCTTGATATGGGTCATCCAATATGTGGAGCCCACCTTTAATGTCCATTGCCCATCTTTGATGTGGACCGCTCATCATGTCGGCCCCCCTTCAATGTGGGTCAAAGCTAGCCTTGGATGTGTGCCAATCATCATTAGGGGCCGACCTTTGATGTGGACCACCTATTATGTGGGGTCCACCTTGATGTGGGTCATCCATAATGTGGACCAATCATCTACGTTAATTGTCCATCATGTGGGCCCTTCAATGTCCCCTACCCATCATGTGGAGCCAACCTTTTATGTGGATCATCCATCATGCATGCCTACCTTTAATGTGGGTTGTCCATCATGTGGGGCCACCTTTGTGACGTAGGGAGGGCGTGATTAGGCTAATCACCGTCCGCCTAATCGGGTAAATACCTTGAATCCACAAGGCCTCGGGAATCCTCTACCGGACTTTCTCGAATCCATGGGGGAGAAAGAAGAAACAAGAAATAAATCCAAATAAATTCATAATAATTAATTGAATGAGAATAAACATGCTAACAATGCTTTAAATAAGAAACTAAACCCTAGGTAGAAGTTTTAGACTCTAACTAAAATACCTTAAAAACCGCAACTTACTATAAATAGTTAGAGGTGGGCACAAACTAAGCCAGCTCGAAAGCTCGACTCGGATTAGTTTGAAAAAGCTCAGCTTGGATTGGTTCGAATGGAAGTTCAAAGCAAACCAAGCCTCGGAGTCAAGCTCGTTTGAAAAAACAGACCAAGCTCAAACTAGGGCTGTATCGGCTCGACTTGGCTCGAAGCTCGATTTGATTTAGCTCGGTTTGATTCAGCTCGTAGATTGTAAGCACATTGTTTCCTTTGGTGTGATCCACTAGAGCTTTGGATATGATTCCATTTTGGGATCATGTCCTAAAATGATATGTAAAACAGATGGACAGCAGGGATAATACATATACATGATGACATGGATAATACATAATACATATACATGAATGCACAATGTTTCCTTGCACTTGTAAAATTATGCTCCTGTACTTTTGTCTGAAAAATGCTCTTACATGTCTATTTTGAAGCTGCACTCCTTTGGAGGATGTTAAACATCATATAGTTCTATACATTTGTACTTTTTTTTTTCAAACTTTTTAAATTCTTTTTTATTTAAATAAACAAGTAAAAAAAGAGCCGCCACCTGTTTGAACTCGGTTCAACCTGGTTTGAAATTTTCGACCAAACCGATCCCGGCTCGAACCAGATTTTTCTGGAGCAAACCAAACTCGGGCCTGCGTGGGCCAGCCCAAAACCCAAACCAAGCCGATCCACAAACTGAGGTGGCACAAAAACAAGCCAAACCAAACTGGGGCTAACTCGGCTGGGCCCTGATCGTTGCCCACCTCTAAGTACAATTGTTGATTTACAGTCCCTTGGGAACTTAACCATTCGTTCGGTGAAATATCAAAGAATACAGTCAAACAAGTACTCTTGTCAAGGCCACACATTTTCCATGATGTTGTATCCCAATGACTATATCAGCAGAAGTACCTTTCTGCAAAGTGGCAAAACCATAACCAGTATTACAGTAGCCCTGAGCAATGAATTCTCGACTGCCAGGATAAATAAGAGCCAATAACAACAACAAGATCATTTGTAACCAAACAAAACCCGATATCACAACATGCTTATCATAGAAGTTCTATGTACTGACATCCTCACCATACATGTGAATTCTATCATGAAGTTCCATCCAAAAGTGTACAGATTTGCGGCTCACTAGAGATGTCCAACATGTATAGTTTTAAGGAAAATCTTTTTGTCCCAAAATGGATAGATTTGCGGCAGATTTTTGGACCGTCCAACAGTTTGACCAGATTTTGTGGCATCTAACAATCCAGACTTCGAACAGATCTTGAGATAACCATCAGTCTAGTTTTGGACATTTTAAGGGCCATCTACTGGTTCAAATATGGACAGATAACATGGTCAAAATTTGAGCAATTTTACACCAAAATCAAAGGCCCCAATGGTTGGCGCCAGTACAAAATTTATTCAATTCTCAAGTTACAAGAAAAAAAAATTAAAAGAAAATAGCCAAAAGATGCAAAATAGGAGTCTTTTTTATTTTTATTTTTTATTTTTATCTTTTGTGTTTGTATATAGGCCATTGGTCAGCCTATTAGGTGAACCGATCTGATTTTTGGATAAAGACATATTTTCCATTGGGTCAGCCTCATCCATGAGCCTGATTTCACATGCATTTGCTAGACTGAAGCGTAAAAGCCACATATAAGCTGAACTAGTGAAACATGTGGGTTATGTATATTACCTTGAGAATTCAGTCAAATTACTAAGTGAACTATAAAACACCTGTGTGTTTATGATTGGAGGAAATATGAAATGTAAACTAAAAGAACCCTCACCTCCAAAAGATATGTGATTTCAAATCCAGTCAAGTCGTCTAGAAAGAAAAACCTGTTTGTACAAATATCTGCATTAATAGAAGTGAGCTAGAATCTACAAACATATGCATGCACATTATGGTAGGCCACTTGGCCATGACCTAATAGAGACCAAACTTAAAATCAACCATGAAGCATAATCTACCTAAACATGCTACTCGTTGCTCTAAGAATGTGAGCAACCTCCCACAGATTGTAAGAATGATAACCCTTCAACAGACAGTTAAGAGAAAATACAACAATTGTGCAAATTCAACCAGGAAAAGGCCAAATACGGATAGGATCTTCCAAGTCCACAGCAGGGCCCATATATCAACTATTTAGATCTCTGAACCATCGGCCCCACCTGCCTCCAGTTGAGCAAGCTGCAAATCTGAATCGTGTTGCTAAGCCTTTCAACCCAAGCACTATATTACCTGTAATAGGAATGCTGAGGAAAATGCAATCTTTCTTCCTTTTTCTTTCTTTCTTTCTTTTTTTTCCTATAAGCAAAATCGATTTTATTAGAAGCTCCCAAAGGGCACATGATGTTCAGAAAAGAAAGATAGCCAATTAAAAAAATCGAGTGTGGCTAAGCAGCAAGGACGGCACTAAAGAAGAGGTTTCAGAATCAGATTTGATCAAAATTTAGTAATAAAAATTGGCAGCTTTTATTAGAAAGGAGGCATTCTATTTGCTAGTCGTTCCTCGGAGAAATTAAAAAAATTTGTTTATATTGTTTGGATAAGATGTAAACATGCAAAATGGGTTAAAAGCCCCAAAGCTACAAGCCTACAACCCTGTGTAACATTAAAATAGAAAATTTTGTTAAAATCATATAAAATATAACAAACGTAAAAAATAGAAAAGTGCCAAGATAATTTGCAACCTCTCTGGCAGCTATTAGATTAGGAGAGCCCTGGATAAGATTAAGAAGCATATATGCAAGTGTCAACTGAAGATACAGATAAAGAAACAATAGTGAGGAATAATATATAAATACTCTCAACAGAGAACAATTAACACAACAATGCCTCTTAGACAAGAATCAATATGCAACGTTGGCCAGGGCTCAGAGCAGAGTGTACACAACAAATTCCAACATACCAATAGCAATGGCTCTCAAATTATCTGCACAAACTCATTTAAGAATATAAAATGCCTTCCAAATTTATACAATCAAAGAAATAAAAACAGAATGACAAAAACAGAAAGCAATGAATGGTTTGTTTCCAAATGAGTGATTCCCTAAACAAAATCAGCCCACATATACATCCAACTACATACTGGTAAGTTTTTACATATACCGGATTTGCTATACCGTAAACAATTACAGCAGCTGTTGCTGCCCCGCTGTATCCCAAATCTCAAACACTGATAGCCAATGTTTGTGAGAAAAAGGTAGCACCTATGGTAGATTCCTACAGCACCAAACCACAAAAATTAGCCCACACATCCCAAATCTATCAAAGCTTAAAAAGCCACTAAAACCCTAATGATATAACCAACCCAAAAATATACAAACTAGCCTTTTACAAAATGCAAAACTAGGCCAGATTTTCCAGCTACCACATCTCCGAGAAGAACCTGAAGAGTAGCACAGTTGGAATGAGTCATACCAGTTTCACTCAATTGACACAATGACACTACTATTTATAGCCATGCTTTTCCTTCAGTAAAATAATATCCGGTCATGCCACCACACTAAGAGACTAGAGAACTCAATCTACAACACATGCCAACCATGAAGATATCAATATTATTTGGGGAATATTATGTCAGAACCAACAAGATGTAACTTCTCAAACATAGGAATATTGAAAGGTATTTTAGTTAATTTCTATAGGGATTACCATAACATACATTTAGTGCTGCATCATTTAGTTGGAGCTTCTTCAATGCCTACCGCAACTCTGGAAACCTACCAACAAGTTGGACATCAAAGTTCAATCGTTATAGAACTACATTCAATGCAGTAGAAAAGTTAGTTTTGTTGAGATTGGTTTGGGACCGATGCATCTTGTAAACTACATTGAAGGCTTTTGTGGTCCTGCCCCAATTAGAATACCCAGAAATAAGGGTGTTCCAAGATACGACTGTTCGTTGAGGCATTCTGTTGAACATCTGGTGTGCGGTGTCTAAATCGCCTTTAGAAGCATGCTCTGTAAGGAACCTAATAGCCATGCTCTATTCTCAGACGTTGCTAACCTTTTTTATTTCTTTTTTCTTACATATATATTTTTTTACAATATCAGTGGATTCATTCCAAATAACAGAGTTCAAGAATCAAGATATCACTATTCAGGTGGCTTGTTAGAGATTACTAAAGATTACTTCATTCATGCATCTTCAACGATTTCAGGCTTCCATTTCCAAATGAACTGACAAAGCTCTTATTCCAAAGTGAATTGAAAAGGCTTCTTGCAAGAAAGCTTGTTAGAGATCTAGCCCATTTATAATGATGGCTTCGCATTGTGTGTACCCAGACCCAAATCTCAGGCAGGTAGGCCATGCTTGTATATTTAATGCAGGCCTCTTCCTCTGTGTCCATTCCTTTCATGCAAAATTTTCCCATCTGATGAATGCAGTGCCCCAATTTGGATAAGGGGATATCAGTGGGGAGGTGCCGCCCACCTGATGGACAACCTGGATTTCACATATGCTTTCATGTTATCTATTACATGAGCCAGCAATTAAAATTACATTTTTGTTCTTTTATGAGCAATGAAATTTAGTAAGATTGTAATCACGTTTCGTGCAAATAGCGTGGGCCAGGCATCCTTAAATCTTAATCGCAAACATGTTAATGAAATCATTCATAAATTTCTGACCATCCCCACCAACATAAAACCACTGAAAGAAGGGATTTTTCAAAATGCTTCCGTTTTTTTTTTTTTTTAATATTTCTATACCAAAAGGGAAAAGGAAAACAAAATGAAATTCCATTTTCCAGCAAAAGCACAAACAAATCAGATCTCAAGAGTACAGAAAATGAAACTTAAAGAGAGAAGAAGAATCGTATCATCCTACGCAAGAGCTCGGAAATGATCGTATATTTCGCCTTCGATCTGCTCCAGCTGAGATTTGCCCTCCATCTTTGCTCTAGAATTCCAAATTCGTGTACCGATTGCAGGAAATCAAAAGATCTCATCATTTTCGAGATGAGGGTTGCCAAGATAGTCGGTGGGGCTGCCAGAGATGAGAGTTGCCAAGATAGGCTGCAAGATGATGCCGATGGTGATGGTGGTCGAAAGAGGGAGAGGGATTAAGAGGGAGAGAGATTAAGAGCGAGAGAGTGACAAAGAGATCGAGAGCAGGAGAGGGAGAGGGAAATAGAAAAAGAATAAAAAAAAATTTGGGGCTTTTTTTTTTTTAACTGAGCAAGAGAGGGAACTGGGCGCGGGCTCTTTCTTTTGGGCGCGAATGGAGTCAGAGACGGACGGTCCTGTCAAGGGCTCGTGGGGCCACTGTGATGTATGTGCTTTATCCACTCCGTCCATTCATTTGTCCGCCTAATTTTAGGACATTATCCAAAAACATGAGTAAGATTGAATGCCCAAGTGGACCACAAAACAATTAATGGTAGCCACTCAATATCCAATATTTGCTACGGTGTGGTCCACTCGATCTTCCATCTACCTCTTTTTTAGGCTCATGCCCTAAAAGGAGCTGTCAAAATAGATGGACGGCTTAGATAAAATACAAAAATTATGGTGGGGCTTAGATAAAATACAAAAATTATGGTGGGCATTAGGAAGATTTTAAGGTTAGCATTCATTCCCCACTGTTTCCTATAGTGTGGTCCATCTGAGATTTGGATGTACCTAATTTTTTGGGCCAAATCCTGAAATGGTATGCTAAAATGGATGGTCAGTGTGTGCGGATGTATATATGAAAATTTCAAGGTGGGCCCCAAGGTAAGGGTAATGCTCCTCATCTAAACCTTCTTGGCATTATTAATGGCTTGGATTGCAAATAAACATTATTAAAACCTTCTGCTGGGACCATTTGGAATTTTTAAGGGTAAGACACTCAATCAACATTATTTTAGGTGATGTGGTCCACCTAAGATTTAGATCTACACACTTTTTAGTGTATCATCCTAAAACGGGCTAGAGAAATAGATGGACTACGTGGACATAATACACATCATTAAGGTGGGCCCCATAGTAACCCCACGGTAAGGGTCGCATTATCTTGGGTGAGGACAGGGTCTCACCTAATTTTTGCTTTCAAGGTAGGGTCACAAAACTTTTAGATCCAAATCTCAAGTGGACATACCTTTTCGACCAACCATCAATGTCTTCAAGTGAATCAGAGCTAGCTAGTACATGTATAAGAGATCAAAGCCATTCAAAACTTCGATAGGAGCCCTGATTGTGGGGTCCACCGTGATGCTCGTTCCTTACGACCACGCCGTCTAGCCGTGTGGGTGAGTTTCATTCACTACTTCGGAAGTTTTGTAAAAATACAATATTTACAACGAGCTGGAACTATTGTAGTATTAACTTATTGTAAAAGGAACAATTTTTTACAATGTATAAAAACCGTTGTAAAAACTTAGTATTTACAACATGTAAAAGCAATTGTAAATATTGTAATCACGACAGTTCTTGAGGCTCGACGTAAAAAATAACAGATTTTACAACTAACCAGCGGAGCCGTTGTAGAAGCATTTTATTTACAGCAGGCATGCTATGCCCGTTGTAAAAAGTACTATTTTACAACGGTCGTGGGTGTCCCGTTGTAAAAAACCTGTTGTAAAAAGCTCATTTTCTTATATTGCTTGCTGTGTTGGAATAGCTAGATTAATTATTTGGAACATGTGCTACTTAGGGTCTTCAACTTTGCTTTAGATTATTTGCTTATTTGGAAGTTGGCATTTGTTGATGTTCTTAAATTACTTTGCTGGATATGAAATGTATGGTGGTTATGGATAATTTTTATTAATAAGGTCGTAAGTGGGTGAACCTAGTTGAGTTAATGAATGGCATTTTTGGATGGATTTGGGTTGTTTGTGAACATTGGAAGTGTATGTTTGTGAATGTTGAATATATATAAATATGAGTGTTAAATTGTGGTATGTGAATGATGGATTTGAGATGGAACTTAGAGTGCATATAACTTGTGCCTCCAAATAACTGTTTGACTCACTAGTTTAAGTGCATTCAATGTATGAGTCATGGTCCGTAACTTGGGTTTGAGGGTGCACACTCTGCATTTGAAATGCTATTAGAGAGAGGCTTGTTCTGAACTTAGTGTGACATGTAGGTTATGTTTCCTACACCTGTACATAATTGGTAGGCTCCTAAAATTAGAAATACAATACTTAGGATTCTATACTCATTTTGTGTGCTAAATCGGAACTTAGAATTTAAATTAGATTTTTTGGTGATATTGATTTGGGAGCTAACTCTGATTAAAGTATATTTTAGTTTAGAAAGGTTAATCTAAACTGTAAATAAATTTTTAAGAATAATAAATTTACAACATTCTATTGAACAGTAATGGATGATAGAAATTACTGAACTTATAAAATCCATAACTATTAAATTGTAACTCTGATGGAGGCACTTCAAAAGTCAGATTGTAGTTGGACAGGTCTGTTTTTAGGAAAAAATATTAGAAAATGAAAATTTTGGATGTTACTACATTAATTCATGAGTTAGTACAATTTGTTCAAATTCATTTGATTCTAAACAAATTCTACTATAGGATTTTTAGAATTTTCTATAAGTAGCGAAATGATCTAAAAATTTACAGAGGTATAATAGGCTTGTAATAAGATCTCCATAAAAAATTTGGACTTAATTTGAAGTCTCTAACTATATAAAACAGTGATGGTAATAGTAGTCAGCAATCCGATAATTAAATTGCCCAAATTGGTGAACTGTACATTTTAAACCTGAAGTATAATACTAATTTATACTTGAATTCTATTATTTAGAATAATCGTATAATTATAAGTGTAAAGATTTAAACTCTCATAACTCCTCATGAACTCCAAATTTTCCTTCTTATAGGACCCTATGGCCCTGAAGAAGACGTGCAGTATTTGTGATCTTATGCCCTCTACCAGTGATTGATTAAGGCTCATTCTTCATTATTTTTTATGGTGGTCGATCATATTTGATGATTTCTTTCGGGAGGTGCAAGGGATTAGTACCTTTTGATCCATTCAATTTTAGATGTTCGTTGGGCCATATAAATGCAATTTTATCAGAGCGGTGTGCGATTAGGATTCTTAGATGTTCAACCAGTTTCTAATTAGCCAGGCTTTATTTCTAGTGATCCGTTTTGTAAATATACCTAAGTTGGGCCAAGGTTTCTTTTCGCTTGATTATTCAGACTTTGATGCTTCCCTTGAATTGTTTGGATACATTTTATCAAGATAATCGAGTCATCAGAGTTTCCTTGGGGGGTCGGTAATTGGTTGGGATTTGATCAATAAGATTTCGGATTGATCAATCGAGATCGTGGGCAATTTCTTGAAGTTGTCGAGGATGCTTCCCGTTTGACCCGTATGGTTTTTTTTTTTTAAGATTCTCATCTTGCTTTTATGAAAGCCAAGATGAAGCTCAGAGTAGTTCATTCTCATTTTGGGAGGGGTGTTTACGGAGGCTCACCTTGATATGAGCCATTCATCATGTTGGTCCACTATCAATGTTATTATCTATCATGAGGGGCCCACCTTCAATATGCATGCCCATCATGTGGAGCCCACCTTTAATCATGTGGACTGTCCATTGTGTGGGCCCCCCTTCGATGTGGGCCATCTATCTGCGGGCCCATCTTAGATGTGGGCCATTCATCATTAGGGGTTGACCTTTGATGTGGACCATCGATTTTGTGGGGCCCACCTTGATGTGGGTCATCCAATATGTGGAGCCCACCTTTAATGTCCATTGCCCATCTTTGATGTGGACCGTTCATCATGTGGGCCCCCCTTTAATGTGGGTCAAAGCTAGCCTTGGATGTGTGCCAATCGTAATTAGGGGTCGACCTTTGATGTGGACCACCTATTATGTGGGGTCCACCTTGATGTGGGTCATCCATAATGTGGACCCACCATCTACGTTAATTGTCCATCATGTGGGCCCTTCAATGTCCCCTACCCATCATGTGGAGCCAACCTTTTATGTGGATCATCCATCATGTATGCCTACCTTTAATGTGGGTTGTCCATCATGTGGGGCCACCTTTGTGACGTAGGGAGGGCGTGATTAGGCTAATCACCGTCCGCCTAATCGGATAAATACCTTGAATCCACAAGGCCTCTGGGAATCCTCTACCGGACTTCCTCGAATCCACGGGGGAGAAAGAAGAAACAAGAAATAAATCCAAATAAATTCATAATAATTAATTGAATGAAAATAAACATGCTAACAATGCTTTAAATAAGAAACTAAACCCTAGCTAGAAGTTTTAGACTCTAGCTAAAATACCTTAAAAACTGCAACTTACTATAAATAGTAAACTTAATATTTATAGAAGTCTTTTGATCCTACTAGAACTCATGGTTTTCGACTACAAATAGAAAGTTTTCAAATGGGCTTAACCACTTTGTTCTACTAATTATTCTAATCCTTTTCCATGTTGGACACGAACTCTAATACCCTACGGATCAAGAGTTATAATCGAAATAAAACTTACTATAAATAGTAAAATTGAAAATAAATCTCCTGATTCCGGCATGGACAACCCAGCATTGCGGATTTGGGTGGTTAAAGTAGCTCGAGCTACCTCAAAATCATATATTATATGTCCAAAAACTCATTCCAAATTGCGAGATACGACCATTATATAGTCTTGATGGTTCGGATCACTTCCGACCCCGACTGGTCTTCTTTTGGTCCATCTGGGCCATATAGTAATTGACGACCTGCTCTACATCACTTTGACATGGACTATCCATTGTGGAGTCCATTTTGGTAGTGACCCCTCTTGTCTTGGGTCGGTATTGGTTGGTTTTATGGGCACCAACATGATATATGTATTTTATTCATGCCATCCATTCATTTTGTTAGCTTATTTAAGTACATTATTCCAAAAAATAAGGTGAATCCAAATCTCAGGTGGACCACACCACAATCAGCAATGGTGATTGAATGCCCACATTTATAAATTCCTAAGGGCACAAAAGTTTCAGGTCAAGTTAAAATTTGTGTTTTCCCTTCATCCAGGGTCTGTGTGACCTAGTCAACATGTTAGATGGTAGATAAACATTACAGTACTGGACCTTAAGAAACTTTTAATGGTGGGTGTTCAACCATCACTTTTCCTGTGGTGTAGTTCACCTGATATTTGGATTTGCCTCATTTTTGGGCTAGTTTCTTAAAAAAGCAATTTTTTTTATGGCTTTAAACAACTTTAAGATATCAAGTCACTTTTGAAATGTTACTTATAAAACTAACATAATTTAAAAAAGTAACTTTTTTACTCCCATAAGTAAAATAAGTTGCTTACGGGGTGGTACTAAAATTGGCCCTTAGGGGACAATAGCAATGAAAAATAATTAATGATCCCAATTCAATAAACAAATTCCTATTAATCATGGTTTAGGATCGTTGATCCTACTTTGGGTTCTGTGTTAACGTATCATCATAACTACCTCCAGCAAACGGATGGTTTACTTGAGTTTATATTTTAAATTGATTCGAATGTTTGTTGTTGCTATTTCATAGTTATCCATCTGTACGTATCTACAAATAAAAATACAGTCCTTGAATCGAGTGTGGCTCAATTTACCTAGTCTTATTATTGATTACATGGTATCAAACTCAGAGAATTTCTCTCTTTCGGTCCTGTCTCTCCCGCACTACTCCGCCTGGTTGCTCCTGTCATTCTCCACCGTCTAATTATTGGGGTTAGCCTAATATTAATGCTACCGTACTCATGTACAGTGGGCCCTTGCTCTGAACGTACTCATGCGTAGAGGGCTATTTGTGGACCTCTTTCTTACACAGTTGCACAAATAGCCCGTGCACGTACGTGTGCATAGGTGAAAATTTCTTCCCGTTCACATACCACAGACACAGAAGAGCATTTCTCATGGGAACTAGTTACTTCTCATGGGAACTTTGTAAGACTTTCAACCCGTGTGATGTGAACATAAAATCTAGATAATCCATTAGATGAGTTGCCTCATGAAACCTTTGGGCTTACTTTTGGCTTAATCTAAAATTCTAGTGGGCCATAACTAAGTAAACATTCTATATCCTTGATTTGCCAGTCACTTTGATATGGCCTACCACATTTTTAGATTAAGCCAAAAAGTTAGTTCTAAAGATTGTATGAGGTGACTTAGTTAACCGTAGAGGTGGACAACGATCCGATCCGAGTCGAACATGGACCAGATCGGATTGTTTGGTTGCTTGAGTGGGTGTGTTCGAACAAACATTCGAACAAGATGGCTCTGTTCAAACTCAATTTGGTCTAGCCCAATCATGTTCGAACATGTTCGAACAAACATATGAATTTCGAAAATTTTAATGAGTTCGAACAAATTCGAACAATTTCGCTTTTTTCGCTTGAAAATATTTTTTTCTACTACTGAATAGTAAATATCGATTTTTTCACTATGTGTGTCCTACCATGATGTATTTGTTTTATCCACTCTGTCCATCCATTTGTACAGCTTATTTTAAGGCATTAAATAAGAAATGAGGCAGATACAAAACTCAAATGGACCACACCACAGGAAATAGTGAGGAGAATGATGTCCACCATTGAAACCTTCCCAGGCTCAGAGTCACTTTTATTTGTCATCCACCCTTCTCTCTCTCTCTCTCTCTCTCTCTCTCTCTCTCTCTCTCTCTCTCTCTCTCTATATATATATATATATATATATATATATATATATATATATATATATATATATATATATATATATATAATCGAGTCGAACGAATGAGTCGAGTCGAGTTTGAGTTCGAGCTGAACATGACTGTGTTTGAAATTGAATTGAATTTTTTTTCGAACACACTGTGTGTTCGAACTTTGTTCGAACAATAAGACTTTTTGTTCGAACAGGGTTTTACCGAGTCGATCGAGTCGATCCAAACGGTTAAACTCAGTTCGTGTCCAGCTCTAGTTAACTGTATGGATTTTGTAACTTCATCATGTGTCAAAAGTTCTCACTAATTTCCCATGAAAACTGACTTTGGGATAGCATCTCTCTCCCTATATACATATATAAAAGTCACTACCCGCCACTCTAACAACTCACAACTCACACTATAAACTGCCCCTAAGGAAAACATATCACGGGTGGCATATTTGCCTGACCATGTTAAATCGCCACTTTCTCTAAAAAGCTTGCTAGAGGATGGCCTATCAATGTATATTAAGGGACTTTAACACTCCAATAAAAAAATACCAATCATCCACAGTCAAAATATTTGCATGGCCCATCTGATAAGTGGAGTAGCTTGATTTTAGACTAGAAAGTCATCTACTGGTTTGAAAAACATCATGTGACTTTTCCTTTCAACCAAATTGATCGCTTTGTGAAAACGAAAGCTGATTAAGTGAGACCCGGCCTCACCCAAAAGGTGCGGCCCTTACTGTAGGGTTATTATGGGGCCCACCTTAATGTATATATTATGTATCCATTCTGTCCATCCATTTATACGGATCAATTAGTTGTGACATTATCCCAAAAATGAAACAAATCTAATTATCAGGTGGACCATACCATAGCAAATTGCATTGATAGACCATTAATGGGCCACAAAAGTTTTGGATCAAGCTGAATATTTTTTCCCCCCTTCATCCAGGCTTATTTAACCATATCAACAGATTGGATGGTAAATAAATACTATGGAAACATTAAGGTGCACCCTAAGAAGTTTTTAATGATAGGACAGTCAATCACCAATGTTTCTTATGGTATAGTCCACCTGATAATTGAATCTGCTTTATTTTTCTGATAATGCCATTATATGATCTGTAAAAACGGATGGATGGAGTGGATACATGATACATACATCAAGGTGGGCCCCACAGTAGACCCACGGTAAGGGCCGCACCGTCTTGGGTGAGGCCGGGGTCTCACCTAATCCGCTCTCTGTAAAAACGGTAAGAAGTGACATGTCACCGTATTATTTTTCAGGTAAGTCCAAAGCAGATAAAAGAAGAGAGAGACATGCTAATTAGTGCAGATGTGTTTTTATTTATATTTGTATTTGGTAGACACACATATACAAATCTTCATAACAGGCCCACCTAATGCTCGGCTCAGATGTTCCACACTTCCACGGGGCTGGTAAACCTCCGGGATGCAATTTAAATTAGATAAACAATACAAACACTAGATAATACAAAGCTCCCATGAAAGGAGGTGTACGTATCACAACCATTTATACATATGGTTATACACTCTCGCTCACAACCATGGCAATCTCTTCGAAGGGTAATGGAGGAATGCTCTGAGGGTTATTAAACACGTTTTTTGGATCGATAATCATTTTTGCTTGAACCAATCTATCGTAATTCCCCAAGAAATACTTCTCACCCCAACTTCTAGCTATCTCCACTTCATTCTTCGACCTGCTAACACTGCCATTCATCACCCCAAGATCAAGGTCCAAATAGTTCACATAAGCGGCCCGCGGCCCCTTGGAAGCGTAAGGTGCCATGCGGCTATAAAACCCTCGAACCCAGTCGATCAGCTCATCACTCCTTTGATTATCTTCTTCATTCCATGACACAAGATACTGAATTATGTAAAGATTTCCGCTCCGGTGCGGAAAAGGAAGAGAATCGCTTGTTATTCTATTCATCATTCCACCGTAAGGATCCAAGATGACGTACCCTTTGGGTTCCATCTCAAGTATCGTGATCAAACTGTCTATGCCTTTGAGAGAAATCGGGACCCTTATGTAGTCTGATTTTGCTTTGAAGAACCCTTTGTCATGCAAAACCCGGTCTTTCAACTGGTCGGCTGAGCTGCCATTTTTTAGACCGGAGAAGTATACTACCGATTCGATCCAGCTCATTTCCATGCAATCTCCTTCTCTTATTTGCAGTTCTGGGAAGACCCTATTGATGGAAGAGAGCATAGCGGTCTTGGGACCAAGATAGAAGCCTTTGAATGTAGCGGATATCCCTACTGTTTGGACCTCGGGCAAATCAGCACCAACGAAAACTGATAAGTAGAATTCGTCTTCCAGCTGGGGCCCCACAAATTGCCATTTGTGTACTAACTTGGCTACTTGGCATCTGGTACCTGGCCTTGAAACGATGAAAGCTGTAACGGTTTTCGGTACCTCAAGTAGTTTGATTTTCCAAGCATAAAGCGCTCCCCAAGCCCCACCACCACCTCCTCGGATCGCCCAAAACACGTCTTCTCCCATAGCTTTACGATCTAGGAACTGTCCATCACCATCGATTAGTATTGCATCAACCACATTGTCAGAAGCGAGGCCGTACTTTCTAGACAACAACCCGAACCCACCTCCACCTATATGGCCTCCACTCCCAACCGTCGGACAAGACCCAGCCGGGAACCCATGTGAACTGCTCAATGTGGCAATTGCATGGTATGTCTCACCGAGCGTTGCACCCGCCTCAACCCAAGCCGTTAGCGAGTCGACATCGACCGCAACATGGTTCATGTTCATCATGTCAATGATCACGAAGGGATTTTCATCAGCAACGGACGATAATCCTTCATAGCTGTGCCCCCCACTTCTTATTCTCATAGCCAATTTCCCTTGCTGCCTACAACAGATAATGGCACCAGCGAGCTGCTCTTTGGTATTGGGCAAGATGATGGCAACTGGCTTAGGAAATGCGGGTTGGGCGAATCGGACGTTTTGAATAGCGATTTGGAGTAAGTTGTAGTACGTTGAAGAAGGATCGTTGTCGGGTCGAGGTCGAAGGGTGAAGTTCTTTACATCATTAGAATTTAAACAAGAGATGAAGTTGGTGAATTCAGCTAAAGAGGGAGTCAGTAAGGAGATGAAGATGAATATTGTAACTAGGTTTGGCTGTAATCTTTCCATAGCTGTGTTGTTTGGAATGGATTTTCGCAATACAGGGGCTGGGGGTTATATTCATACGGTGGAGGTTGGTGTTCACCGCGCTTGATGGCCCACTTCCCATGGCTTATCCATGATGGTCGCACTTGGCTAGATAGGTGGACAATCAAAACCGTCTATCAGGTGTTTTATACTATTGATTCGGATATCTCAAAAAATTGCTCCAATGGAACAGCCCTAAAACCCTTATTTTCTTTCCGTAGAACACAGACCGTTAGTTACATTAGTTCTCAACTATCTGTTTGAAGGGCATACATCAGATAAATAGAATTGTCTAACCAATGTTTAAACGAGGTATTGGAAAATATACTTTAGAGACCATCAGATGAATGGTGACGATCATCCATCCAAGCTGCGACGTGAGCTCATCATGGATTATCCATGCAACACTTCGTTCAGCGCGACGAATCAGAGTCGGCCTCATTAATTATGAGTCGAGAATATGTCTGTGCAGTGAAGACAAAAGGATGGAGAGATCGATGTAGAGATGAAGGCTGCAAATGGCCGGCCGTACGTTTTTATATTCGACGTTTGGAGATCTTAAAAGAGATGTGATATTTGGACGCGGATTTCCTGCGAAAGCCTTTCGCTGGAAGTTCCTAAAACGAGTAATGGATCCGGCTCATTTTTGGTATCATGTCTTAAAATGAGTTCACAAAACGGATAGACGGAGTGGATTTCACTGAAACATCACGGTGGGCCCCACTTAGGTTCCCAGCCTTGAGAAATGATATTTAATGCAGAGGAATCCCATACGTATTAAACGCTTGCAGGATTAAATATGGACGCGGATTTCCTGCGAAAGCCTTTTGCAAGAAAGTTCCTGCACTGAAATGCTAGGTGGGCCCCATAGTGATGCTTCTGAGAAATCTACCCCGTCCATACGTTTTGAGAGATCATTTTAGGACGTAAGGACAAAAATGAAGCAGATCCAAGACTCAAGTGGGCCGCACGAAACAGTGAGGATTCAGTGACCACCATTTAAGCATTTGTATGGACACACATTTTTTGTATCAGACTATTTTTTTTTTTTTTGTTTTTTTTTTTCGCTTCATCCCAGTGGGAGTGACCTTGTAAACAGTTTGGATGGCGTACAAAGATAAAGGTAAATCCGGAATGGTTTCAACGGTAGGAAACTCTTTTCCCCGTTTTTACTCTCGTGGAGCCCACTTGAGTTTTGGATCGACATTATTTTTGGAATCATGTCCTAAAATGATTTGGAAAAACGTCTGGACGGGGTGGATTTTTCAGAATCATCACGCTGAGGCCGACCTAGTATCCCAGGCCGGAGCTTCCCGCGAAAGGCTTTCCCAGGAAATCCGCGTCCATTAAATATAAGACTTCCTTCTCTATCCATTGGTTGCGGACGATTCATCCATCCAACACCCTCTTACTTCCCCTACATCTAGCCCTGAGTGTAATTGACTGTCCGTAGAGATGATTCCATCATGTATAACTGGGACCTGATCGTAAAATGGTATTTATCAGACGATATTCACAATCTGGTCAATGGTCTGTGTATGAACGGTTATGAATGAGCAGGAGATTTTAGTGGGCAAATGCCTAATCTAAAGGTTAGGATTCTGTGGTAGGTGTAACTTTTGAACATGATCTGTCAATATTGAGGGTTAAATGGTGGGCATTCTGGATCACGTACATGTGGAGATGCGACGTGCGGATGGTACTTGGATCCATACTTGATGTACAGAAAATGGCCTCAAGTTCTGTCTTTTTATGGTCTAGTAGAGACAGCAAAGGCGCCTGCTGTAGGGGCCAGGTCTACAATGTGAGTTCATCACCATTTTCTACTAAATTGTGACTCGTTGTTGGTACATGTGACATCCATAAATTGCAATCTAAACCGTACAGATATCGGTCCCATGTGATTATAATATGTCCCAACGTTCAAAATAGTTGAATGATCTTAATCATTTAATTTTGACCACTTAATTTGGATGACTGACAATTTTAGTTTTAATATCCAACCGCTAGCATTATTCATCAGTGTAATTTTCAGGCAACGCTCCATCCATGATGTGCCGCGAGATTTTGGACACTCTGGCGTACATGCATGCGTTGTGTACGGGCAGGGAAGGATTAAACTGCCGTTAAAAAATGGCAAGTAACGCACACCGTAGTATTTCCGTTGCTTATTACATTAGTATAGTCGTTGCGGCTTGAATTTGTAAGGCCGGCCGATCGCACCCGTTCATGGCTGATAGGATGATATTACAAAAATCTAAAACTTGATCACGTTTGTGTGTATGGCGCGTGCAATGCACGTGGAGAAAATAAGTGGTTTGCAAGACACGGGAGCAGGGGGTTGAGGAGGAAGTTATTTGATACTCTGGTCGAGCACTACACTTGATAAGCCTACATTTGAGTTGTACGTATACAAACCGATTGGAAATGTTATGTTCCAACTGCCTCTGTGCAGGTCACCCATTGTCTGATCGTTGCCATTTTGGTTGTGGCGCATCTAGGGTGGGGCCCGACCAGATGAATGGTCCTGATATCTGAGTTGATCATATATACTTGGTTGAGGTTCTCAGTTTGCGGTGAACTTCACACAGCACCTTCCGTTCCTCATTCTATCGATCATTTCAATCAACATAGGATCAACGTTACACGGCACCTTTCCTTTCCTCGTTTTATCATTTGGGGTGAACCGCACACGGCACCTTCCTTTCCTCGTTCCATCATTTCAATCAACTTAGAATCACGCTTACCTGGAGAGAGTAGTCCCTACTGCAATTCCCATACAACCTACTCTACACTATACATGTAGAAAGGGATGGTGAATCAGAACCATCCATCTAGCTATGGAACCTTACTTTTGGATGGCCCATAGTTCAAAAGTCACGTAGTATATATAAACGATCCTAACAATCACTTTACTTATCTCTAACGGCTACCATTTTCCATCCATTTGGAGCATACCAGTTTGATGGATACAGTTGTTGATTTGTCAGCTGCACCATAGTATCCTTTAGATAAAAGCTACTAATCCAACGATCGTGCCCAACAAGGTCGGATCCAGTTAAGTTATATGGGAGTTCCTGATGGGACTTACTTGCAAGTGCCCAAAATGGGTGGGGCTGATTATGGATTGTGCGACAACGGTCTCCTTCTACTTGATGTCTCCTGTCCTGCTTTCTTTTTCCCATTTGATGGTATATTTACCAAATCTGCTTCTACTTTATAGATAAGGGTAAAAAGACATCCTTGCCCCATACTATTCTCATCCAACCATTCAGCCAGAGAGCGTTACACCCAAATCGTGCCAGCTAGAGTTGTAAAGGGTTCTGTAACCATGTAGGGGTTAGCCTGTATGGTGGGACCAATTTCCAAAATCCACTCCGACTATTAAGTGTGTGCCATTTTCAACCGTACAACTCAAAACTTAACCTTATTTGTGATTCAAGTGGAACATATGATTGGAAACAGTGTATAGAGAGACACACATTCTAAACTGTTTCCCTCGGTGTGGCTCACTTGAATCATGGATTGTCTTGACTTTTGGGCCTTCAACTTAAATTATTTTGTGGCATCTAATGGTTCGAATGGATTTCACACATGGTCAACACGGTGTGCCTAATAAAAATCAATGGTGTATGTTTTTCTCCTAACCATTTGCTTTGGTGTGGCCCATCTGACACACAGGCCGGCTTATTTTTTGGACTTGGGCCTAACATGAGATTACACATCCAATGGTCGGAGTTGATTTCACATGGGCTTAGGTGAACATCTTTTTTTTTTTTTTTTTTTTTTTTTAAACATAGGATGGAAATTTCGGATGGGGAGTGCTTAGGGCACCCTTCACAAGTATATCTTTGTGTCGGACGTGGGCATGGCTGTAAATGGGTTAACGGACTTGATGGGGTACCCATACCTGACCCGTTTGTTAAATGATACGGGTCTGAGTCCAAGAACAGACCCAGTTGCTAAATATGTCTGGATTTGGTTTCTTTATTTTAGGCTCGACCTGACCCGACCTGAACCCATTTTGTAAATGGACAAGTTTGGTCTATGTTGCAAGGGACTCATCTAGACTGGGACCCGTCCCAACCCGATTTTAAACTCGGTGAAAACGTTTGTATACCTTGACAAGTAACATGGGAAAACGAGAAATCTACCCCATGTTTAACTGAGAATACGGGGCACTATGGAATCCGAATTGACACGTCAAAGATACCATGATTACTGAATTAGGATGTACGCTGTAAAGCTGGACAATGAGCCGATCTAAGTCAAGCTATGCCAAGCTCTACCCAGTTCAGCCAACAGCTTGGCTCGACTTGGTTCCATCAGCAACTCGGATCAAGCTCGGGGCATTTTTTTTTTATAAAAAGAAAGTGTGTGTGTGTGTGTGTGTGTGTGTGTGTGTGTGTGTGTGTGTGTGTGTGTGTGTGTGTAATTAACTATGGTATATAAAGTGAGTTGAGTCGAGCCGAGATGAATCGAGTCAAGTTGAGGCCGAGCTTTAAGTTGAGTCTAATCGAGCTCAAGCTAGCTCGAGCTCGACACAAATTTTTTTTGAGCTTAATTAAACAGCTCGGCTATGCTTAAACCCACCTTTCAAGCATAGCCGAGTTGAGGTTATCCAAGCCGAGTTAAGTGAGTTAACTAAGCTAGCTTGGTTTGTGTCCAACTTTAGTACACGAATTGCATGTGAAAGGCTTTTGCAAGAAGTTCTTGCACTAGGATGCTAATTGGGGCCTACCATGATATTTGTGAGAAATCTGCCCCATCCATCCATTTTGCCAGCTCAGTTTAAGACATGAGACCAAAAATGAGGTGGATAAAAAACTCAAGTGGATTGTCTTGACTTTTGGGCCCTCGGCCTAAATTATTTTGTGGCATCTATTGGTTCGAGTGGATTTCACACATGGTCAACACGGTGTGCCCTATAAAAATCAATGGTGGATGTTTCTCTCCTAACCATTTCCTTTGGTGTGGCCCATCTAAAACATAGGCCGACTTATTTTTTGGACTTGGGCCTAACATAGGATTACACATCCAATGGTCGAAGTGAATTTCACATACACATCATAGGTGGGCTCAGGTGAACATCTATTTTTTTTTTTTTTTAACACATAGGACGGAAATTTTGGATGAGGAGTCCCTTAGGGCACCCTTCACAAGTATATCTTTGTGTTGGGATATGGGCAGGGCTGTAAATAGGTCAGCGGGCCTAATTGGGGTACCCAGACTTGACTCATTTGTTAAATGTTACGGTCTGGGTCTAATAACAGAACCACTTGCTAAATAGTTCTGGATCTGGATTGGGTACTGCTCCTGCCAGTACTCAGTTTGTCATAGGCACAACTCTCAGGGCGTGTTTGCCGCACGGGATTTGGTGGGATTCAATGGGATTGAATGGTAAAAATCACTTTTTCAAATCCACCCCTTGTTTGGTTGTGATTTTTGTTGGTGATGGATTACGCTTTGGAAACTACGTCCGGATTCTCACAATCCCACCCATTGTGGGAGCAAATCTTGAAAGGGAGAAGAAATCGGAAGCAAATTATATAACGGTGCATCACCAAGCTCTATGGTCCCCACTATGATATATGTATTATATCCATACCGTCCATTCGTCTATCGAGATCATATTAGGCCATGAGCCCAAAAATGACACAAATCCAAAGCTTATGTGGACCAAAAGTAGTAAGGACAATGGCTACTACCGTTGAAACCCTCCCAAGGCCCATCATGATGGTTATTTGTCATCAAAGTTGTTCATGAGATCACACATACATAGATGAAGGTAGGAAAACAAATATCATATTGATCCAAAACTTCTATAGCCCTCAAGAAGTTTTCAATGGTAGACGGTTAAAACTTCACTGCTTTATGATGTGTGGTCAATTTGACATTCAAATATGCCTCATTTTTTGGCCCATGCCCTAAAATGATCTTGTAAAATAGATAGACGGTGTGGATATAATACATACATTATTGTGGGCCCCACAAAATTGGTGATGTAAACATAGTGTCTTCATCCCAACCGGTATCTCATCCACGCCTCCTCCACCTGCCGCTGGTGGGTTTTCACTGCTGCTAGCCAAACATGGCATGTCGTAGAATAGGATGGGATGAAAATTTTTAATCCCATGACAACCCCTGACAGCATGTAATGATTACTTCCAAGCAATCCCACTCCCGTTTAATCCCAGCTAATCCCGTGCGGCAAACACGCCCTCAGAGATAGACAAGTTGAGTACCACTGAACTTTCGCACATGATTTGAGTGGGCTTTAAAAAAAAAAAAAAAACTGAACGCCTTAACTCTTCATGCGTGAAGACCACCGACCGGCGATGGAGTTTTCCTCCTCACTGACAGAGGAGAGAGGTTGGACAGAGAGTGGCCGGGCGCCCGGGCCCTTCAGTGGCCGGGCGCCCGAAATTCAGTTTTTTCCAAAGTGTCCCGCTGGACTGTTTTTTGGTTGGCCGGGCGCCCGACGGTCTGGTGACCGGGCGCCCGGCCCTGCGCGAACTGCTTGTATGCAGTTTCCTTCTTGGACTTGGTTTCTTGCGCGGTTTTGCGCAAGGAGTTTCTAATTCCGGTTTTCTCCTATTTAAGGAGATTTAATCCGAGATTAGGGTTGCCACCAAGGGCCGCCAATGAGCCGAGGGATTGAGAGAGTTCTAGGGGAGAGAAAGAGCTATGGAGGAAGCTTGGAGTTCTCTGGGTTGAGGGAAAGGGATGGGTTTGTCCTCCTCATGTGAGAATTAGCTTCGGGTGGCTTGGGATTTCTCTTGTGGGCTGTGATCTATGGTTTTCTTCTGTAATCTCTTGTAACTTCTGATTCATAGTGGATTGGTGTCGCTTTGTGCCGTGGTTTTTTACCCGTGAGGGGTTTTTCCACGTAAAATTCGGTTTGCCTTCTTGTGTGTGATGATTTGTTTGTTGATTGCCATTGTGGTGTGTTCCTCGCCTGCTTTGATTGCTTCCATTGCGGGGCTCCTAACCCCAACAAGTGGTATCAGAGCTAAAAGTTGGGAAGGAGGCAGAGAGAATCTGAGGCGAGATATCAATGACATCTTCTGGCATGAGATTCGTTGTGGAGGAGGATTCCGTGAAAGAAAAACATGGAAAGTGATCGGTATCTATGGAAGAAGTAGAGTTGAAGAAGATGGATCGGTACGCCAATCTCTCAATCAGGTTTGTCGACTGCGATCGGGCTTGATCGGGAGCACTATTCATGGTGGAGCTGTGGGATCGGCAGCGGGATCCACGATTGCTTGTGTGTGGCATGCTCAAGGGCCACATGAGCGAGCGGGTGATGAAGGTGCAAATTTGAAGTCGATGAGGCATGAGAAGTGGTGGAGCTATGATGATGACGAAGTAGAGATGAAGATGGTGCGTGTCGAGGTGTTGCATGAAGATTTGAGTCGTGGTGGAGTTTGTTGGGCTGAACGCCTCAACTCTTCATGCGTGAAGACCACCGACCGGCGATGGAGTTTTCCTCCTCACTTACAGAGGAGAGAGGTTGGACAGAGAGTGGCCGGGCGCCCGGGCCCTTCAGTGGCCGGGCGCCCGAAATTCAGTTTTTTCCAAAGTGTCCCGCTGGACTGTTTTTTGGTTGGCCGGGCGCCCGACGGTCTGGTGACCGGGCGCCCGACCCTGCGCGAACTGCTTGTACGCAGTTTCCTTCTTGGACTTGGTTTCTTGCGCGGTTTTGCGCAAGGAGTTTCTAATTCCGGTTTTCTCCTATTTAAGGAGATGTAATCCGAGATTAGGGTTGCCACTAAGGGCCGCCAATGAGCCGAGGGATTGAGAGGGTTCTAGGGGAGAGAAAGAGCTATGGAGGAAGCTTGGAGTTCTCTGGGTTGAGGGAAAGGGATGGGTTTGTCCTCCTCATGTGAGAATTAGCTTCGGGTGGCTTGGGATTTCTCTTGTGGGCTGTGATTTATGGTTTTCTTCTGTAATCTCTTGTAACTTCTGATTCACAGTGGATTGGTGTCGCTTTGTGCCGTGGTTTTTTACCCGTGAGGGGTTTTTCCACGTAAAATTCGGTTTGCCTTCTTGTGTGTGATGATTTGTTTGTTGATTGCCATTGTGGTGTGTTCCTCGCCTACTTTGATTGCTTCCGCTGCGGGGCTCCTAACCCCAACAGTTTTTTTACGGTAGCCTGCAATCTAATAAAATCCCTATCACATCGTGTCGGTAGGGGCAGGGACAGTACGAATCGACGTCCCACCAAACAGGAAGCTATCATTTGTACGGTTTGATTTGACTTGTATTCCAAACCATGCCACTTCACTTGCAAGGAATTTCTAGGCTCCTGCGTATCATCCCCGCGCTCTGCCAGAGTAGACTTTTCACGTCCTTAGACTGTGAAGCGCTCAGAGACTCCCTGTGCTTATCTCCACCACATGCCAACCTTATGTTTGGATCGTTATATAGATGCTTAAAAAATGAACTTCTAGAATTCGAAATTATGGAATGCTGATGGGTTCCTACAAAATTTCTTTATGAAGTAGTAGATGCACGCACCGACTATCTATGCTCCTGAGGAAATCATAGCTGAACTTCGAGAATTACGTATGGAATGTAATTTCGGCATAGGGGAGTAATTTGAGAGTCGGGCTGCAAAAGGCACTTGATACACGGTAGCTTGAGAACGGTACATACGGTACCTATTTTTATTATTTTTTTATGTACTAATAATGTTTAGAAGGTAAGACTCCCGGGGGTCTAACTGGGCACTCAAATTACACTGTTTCTACCAGCTCAATGACTGAGGGAGAGACACGTCACACTTAAATTCAAGATCACTAGAACATAACTTAAAAATCAGATTGGCCAAACCATCCAAACCTCTAGGTTGCATGTGTTAAAAAAAAAAAAAAAATACATTGGACATTTTTCATTTTCAACCATCCAAGAAATATCCCCCACTGGAGTAGTCAAATAAGCAAAGAAGTGTGATGTTGGCTCATTATGGATTTAAACCAGCACCCAAGTAATTTGGAAGGTTAAAATTACTTGCACACCAAATATGCAATTTCTAAGTATTTTTTTGAGTGCCTGCATATCATCCATCACACTGCCAGATTGGGATGGATGCTTTTCTCCTTCTAATCACATGATTTATTTAATTTCTTAAACGACAAGTACCCACATTCATGGCCATACAAGTGTCAGCTTCGGGCATCTCACCTGCTAGCCCAGCTGGAAGATGCCTAGGTGTTTCAACATCAAGTCTCAGGTTTGAGTGTTAAGGAGACACTAATCCAACTGGTGGGTACTGGGTGCATCATAGACTAACCAAGTGGGTGTGCGTTGCATGACTAACTCAAATTTGTGTGACCTTATAAACAAGTTGAGTGGCAAATAAACATCAAGGTGAGCCCTAAGAAGGTTTCAACCGTGGACATCTTTATCTCCCTAGTTTCTAGTAGTTTGGTTTATTTGAGCTTTAGATTTGGCTCATTTCGGGGCTCACGTTGTAAAATATGATGGCGAAAAAAAATAGAAGAAAACAAAAAGATGCCTATATAAAACACATTCATCATTAGTGTTGTACACAAGTTGAGTAAGCTCAATTAACTCACTCCACTCAGATCAGAAAAGTTCGACTCGACTTGGTTCGATGGTGGGTTTAGCCGAGTCGAGTCAAGTTTTGGGTACTTGAATAAAATTCGAATCAAGTCCCGAGTTGGACTGCTTGACTCGACTCGACTCGGTACTTGGCTCGAATCTGACTCAGATCGACTCGACTCGACTCTGTACTTGGCTCGAATCTGACTCAGATCGACTCGACTTGGTTTAAAACATACCTGCTGTGTAAGTTAGCTCTATATACCGCTGCTAGGTGGTGCAACGATATCCTATTCTGATGAAGAAGGTTACTTCCTTCAATGACGGTTTTCTTTAGTTGGATTGAAGGTTTCTAATTCGGGCAAACACATGCATATTGCGCCAACAAGTTGAAACAAGGAGGAGTTTTCATTGGTTGATAGTTGAGAAGATGCGTTGGATCATCATGGGCTATTGGAAGAGAAGTTATTGGTTGGTTGAACAACATAGCTTTACCAAAATCCTTTTACATGGATCGCTAAGTTAGGTTTCTAGCTAGGTTGAGAGAGAGTCCAAGAATAAGATTACGTTGACGTGAGTCTGCTGGAGTTTCTCTTTTGGTCTGTTACAACGAATGCACATAAGGAATGGAGGTAGTGGTGGGGTCCACTGGAATGTACCAAAAGAAAATCTAAGCCATCTATCAGTTTTTATAGGTCCAGCTATGGTGGCGTCTCGAAAATGGCTCAGATCAGAGGACAAAGTGGGCCATAGAGGAAGTTGCAAGGAATGGAACATCAACGAAATACTCAAACTCGGCTCGAAAACTCGTACTCGAACTCAGCTTGAACTCGTTCGATCTACTGACTGAGTCAGACAACTAGGCTCAAAGCTGAGTCGAGTCAAGTACTGAGCAGGGGGTGGTTGCTGACCGAGCTGAGTTGAGTACGGGCCAAGCTCGACTCAGATCGACTCATGTACAACACTATTCATCATGATGGTTCCAACAGAGCTTGCCCCATGTCATGCTCCAAGGATATCCCCCATATGCTGGAGGCAATCCACATTAGAACTAAAGAGACATACAACGGAGGTCCACATTCAACTGAAATATTGTCCAAGGTTGGGTTCATACTCATGCCTCAGTGGTAGACTCACAAGAGTTTCAACCCAAGGCCGGGTTCAGGTAACTATTGTGGTATAAAAAAGCCGCTATGGTGCGAGTGTGTAGGTGTGTAAGGAGTGTGAGTGGGTGTGTGAAAAATAAATAAATAAATAAAAAATTGTCCAAGGTCGGTGGCTCGAACTCAATAACTGATCACGGGCCATACTTGTCAGAACTGGAAATCTGAGTATGCTGTTTCTGTAGGGTTGCAGTGGGCTGGATTCAAGCCAACCAAACTCAAAAATTTGAGTGGGCCCCTTCCAAGGTTAGGTCTGCTGTTCAAAATGGGCCGAATACAATGCAGGCCCCACTTGCTGACAGCCCTCTTCCGAAACACATGGTGGTCACAGTGACAAATCTCCTTCTCGGCAATTTTTCTCAGCTGAAACTTCTCAGGAGATCGATTTTCAAATCTTCAAGCGTTCTCATGATGTTATAGGAAAGGTCTCGCTGAAACTGAAATATTTAAAAATTACTAAACAATTTAAAATTTGGAATATAATAATTACCAAAATGATATGCAAGTTGATTTATAAAATGTAAACATAAATCATCTTGGACATGGATTAGGTGAGGCAAGGGTCCGGGTTTAGTGGGTAAGGCCGGAGTTTAGTGGGTGAGGCCCTCACTATGGGGCCACTTCAATGCATGTGTTGTATATCCACGTTGTCCATCCATTTTACCATATCATTTTACGACATCACCCCAAAATGAGGCAGATCCGAATCTCAGGTATACCACACAGTAGGGATTTAGTTCCCACTCTTGGGGCCCACAAATTTTTTGGATCAAGCTGCTATTTGTATCTTCCCTTCGACAAGTCTGTGACACCTTATCAACAAGGTAAATGGAAAATAAACATTACAGTGGGCCTTGGGAAGTTTTTAATAGTGGAAGTTTAATCACCACTGGTTTCCTATGGTGTGGTCCACCTGAAATTTGAATCTGGCTCATTTTTGGGATCATGACGTAAAATGAACTGGACAAATGGATGGATGGATGGATGGCGTGGATAGACAACACATGCATCGAGGTGGTACCATGGTCAGGGCATCACCCACTAAGCTCTTACCACTCCATCATCTTTACCTCAGAAGGTTAGTCGGTGGTCAATCGGTAGCTCTAGAAGAGGTAGATAGGTAAGGAATCAACTAACTAACTTCTAAAATGTTTCAATTGGAAGATTGCCCAGATATTGAAAATAACATGAAAATATAGCTAGATTTTCTCAACACGGTGGATCATTGGAGTAGCAGCAAGGAAACGCAGTTAGCTAGCATGTACCTAATCCAGAACATGGAAGTTGTGACTCCTACCGTGGATATGACATCTCCAAAAACTCACAATGATCAAATGAACCTAGCCGCCCACTCGATGAGCATTTTTGGCCATTGAATTTGCAAAATTTACGTCATTGTGGAATGATCATGATCAAGGGTGATAAACGTCACAAATATACAAGCAAAACCTAGTCTTGTTGGAGCTTTCTCGTCTGATCTACTGGTCCATCACATGGCCCATTCATGATCGAGCCCACGTGATTACACTGAAGGATAATCCAGACCGTCGTTAGTTGGCAATGCTGTGGATGGGCAAGAGTGCAAAATCACTGGGTAAAACAAGTGCATGCGTGGGCCTTTTTTTTTTTTTTTTTTTTTTTTTTAAATTTTTAAAATTTTTTGTTCCTGCTATTTTTGGCAGTCCCTTCTCTAGAAAGGTTCCATGAGATGATGGTTTGGATGACCACTCATGCGGTGATCATCATGGACTAGGGACGAATCTCAATCACATCCTTGGCAAAATCTTTTGTTGAGTTTGACTATGGTCTATGGCCCTGGAAATAGGGGTGGTGGCAATGGGTCGATCGTGGTTGGCCATTGAGCCATGCTCTGGCCACCTGCTTCTGAGGCAGGTTTTAGCCGATTACTAAATGGGTAATGGGGGGTCTGATCAGAAATGCAGGCCTTTGAAGTAAATATGTGTCAGGCTTAGTTCGAGCCATATCTAACCAAGCCCACCGATATAAGTTATCAATAGGCCGTTAGGTGACTTGAACTCACTTGACACACCCAAAACACACAAACAAACTCGTATGCACTATATACAATGTTTACCCTTGCAATTAGTTTCAGTAGGGTAAATAACCTTGAATATGTTTAGGACGGGGTAGACATTTTCATTGAGGCTAGTGGAGCATTTGGAACTAGAAAACGTCTGTGGAGACTTCACCAGGTAAAAAGCCTCTAAAAAGTGCTAGCCCTTGCATTCCTAAAAGTCACAATCTACCATGTGGGGGAGAACATGCCACGCCGTTCATGAAGTGTGTTGCCTCACTACTGCCGGTCCAAAACTCAAGTAGGTCGAACCATAAGGAAGAGTTGGGATGGGATTATATGTCATCCACTCCATCTATACAACTCTTCTCACCAAGCTGAAGGTACTAGCCATGATCATGGTATTCTGAACCTCCGGTGGATAATACTTCTTGAATTTAGATTTTTCAGGCAGTATTTCCACTGTTTCTCATGGTGAGGCCCACCTGGGTTTTGGGTCAGTCTGATTTTCCGAATCAAGGCTTAACATGTAGTGACTCACCTGAATAACGGGGTGGATCTCATCCATATGAAGTCGTCTATCCACATCAGCAAATAGTTGTCTCCTTTTGTTTTTGTGACACCATCCTCTGATAGGTGTTACTTAGAGAGCGAATGGTCCTGTCCTCCATCCACCCACGCACGTCAGGTATGTACTTTGTTTACTGTAAGGAGTGGTTAAAACTACAGAACATATGTAAACGATTTTTATTAAAAGAAAGGATTTTTCATAAATTTAATAATTCTTCATTTTCTTTTTTATGAGTAGTTTGTACCCACCTCTCTTCTTTGCACTTAACCTAAACATTCTTTTTAACTGTCCAACAAAGGCTTTATGAGGCGCCCTTCATGATGACTATGTGACACCCACTATTGGGGATGAGTTCTGTTGCACACTTTACTTTGGTACTCAAAGCCATGACCTCAATCTTGAAACGCGGTGCATCTACCACTGAACCATGCATTGATACCCAAGCTGGGGTGGGATACTTCTGGCTCCATGTTACCTTTTAAAATAAGAGTTTAGTCATGCCAGGTTGAGTGGATCCAGCCAGCTCAATTACAATTAATGGGTCGGCAAGGTCAGGCTTGGGCTAAATAAAATTTTAAGTAGATTGGTGATGAGCATGATGCATTTTATGTGGGTCTGGTTCGGCCACAAGATAAGGGCCACGAGTGGGGTTTGAGAGTCCAATTTGTGGTCTTTTTACTAATGGGCCAGGCTTGGGTAAACCCTGACTTATTACACACCAATCTTAAAGTCCATTGGTACTGAAAATAGAACCTAGGCTCAGCTAGTGAGGCCAAAATTGTACCCGAGCCTTAGGCCATTGATAGAGTCATTCAGGCGTGTCCACTTGCTGGTACCCGTATTAGAAAGAAAATATGTAGTCTGATGATGATAGGCAGGCACTTAGGAACCACTTGGATAGTGCATACACGAAATACAAATAATATGATATACTGTACAAAGTAGGGTCCCCAAAATTTATGGTTATTTGATTAATTATTGTGAACATTTTTATGGATGGTTAAAACGAAAAAGTATCTAGTGGTTCTATTTCAACAATGGTTTTTAGTGTGAAACGTAACTATTGGTTTTTAGTGTGAAACGTAACTATTGGTTTTAAGTGTCCACGAATCAGATATTAGGATTGTCTAACCAATATGATTTTCAGAGTTTCAATCAAAGACAGTGAGTTGCACAATTTAGTGGGTTTTGTTTGAGTAATGGATGCCACATGTGTAATTTCTGAGTGCCTGTGTATCAAGTGTTAGATGCAGACGGAGTATGAAATAACTCCTGTTTTAGCACGTCAGAGTGAGCGGATTAGGTGCGGCCCGGCCTCACCCAAGACGGACCGGCCCTTACCACAGGTCCACCTTGATGTATGTATTTACATCCATACCGTCTATCCATTTTTGCTAGATTATTTTAGGGCATGAGCCCAAAAGTGAAGCAGATCTAAATTTCAGATGGACCATATTATAGGAAACAATGGTGATTTAATGCCCAACCGTTAAAACCTTCCTAGGGCCCACTGTAATGTGCCCGTAATGTTTATTTGCTGTCTAACCTGTTAATAAGGTCACACAAATCTGGATGAAGGAAAAAAAATATCAACTTTGTTTCGCTCTCTCAATTCAATCAAGCTAGGCCACACATGTGAGCAAAGGCTTATATTTAATTTTTGTGTGTGATTATGATATGCAGGTATGTCAAAGTATGGCCGACTTAAGAGTTGATTGAATTATTGGTGTCTCGTATGCTGAGATAGACAAATTGGGACCGGATACCATAGACACCCCACACAAGCTAGCAACCTGATAAGGCATGGACCGCACTTAACCACACCTAAACCCTAAACCCTACTTAAAACCCACGCTTAACATTAGCCATTTCCAAACCTAAACCAAAATCTAGCTACTTTCAAGCCTTAGCCAAACATTAGCCATTTCCAAGCCTAAGCTCAACCTTACCCAATTTCGAGCCTGAGCCAAACCAAAGCCATTTCCAAGCTAGAGCATTTTCTGAGCCGTTTTTCAAGCCAAAAACTTAAAGCCTAGCCGCAAGCCACTTACTCAGCTAACTGGCCAAAGTATAGGGAAAAAGAAAAAGGCAGAGGTAAACTAATTGCCACTCTGCATAAAAAAAAAAAAAAGAAAAAAAAAAAAAGAAAAAAAGAAAAAAAGAAAAAAAGTGCCCAGAGCTATAGCTGTTACTCTTCTGGAGAGACAACTACGCTGGAATCCCCTTACCCCTGGACTTTCACCTATTTACAGTTTTGCCTAGCCCAACCAACTTATGGGAGTATGCCATGTGACACCTCCTTCCCTTCAACCAATCACAAGCTTCCACCTCATTTTTACCCTCCATTATCCTAACAATTATCAAAAGACTAAGTGAGCTATAAATATCCCCTCCTCTCTTCATTCTATACCAATAAAGATTAAGAGAGGGAGAGAAAGTGAAAGTACGCAAGAGAGTGGGAAGGAGAAGGAGAGTGAGAGTGAGAGGTGAGCATGAGCTTCTAAAGTTTTCATCATTGTCAGGCCCCTTAGCCTCTTCCAAACTCACCCTTAGACATTTAATCCACTAGGGTTAACATTTTCAAGCCATGGTGCACCCCAACCTCTTAGCCATTTCAAGTGCAAGTCAAAGACCATCATCACTAGCATTCATACTTTACTAATTACATCATCACCTTCCTTCACAACCCTCTTGCTTCTCTAGGTTATCATTAATGAACGTATGCTCTTTGACTTGCCGAAACTTCAGATCCTATCACATTAGAAACTCATGGTAGCCTATTTCTCTTACATATCATTCTAGCATCCACATATTGCCTTTTAACCCCCTACTTCTATATATACTCTCTGAACGTATGCTTTGTGACTTGCCGAAATCTTGAATCTTATCACATCAGAAATATGAGTATGCCTGGTCCCATTTTTCATACTTCGCATCTAATCATCTTATCCCTTAAAATGAGCTTACCACATGAAGTAGGAATCGTACACCCGTACAGGCGGAGATGGTGCCTAACACCTTCTCTCTCTATAAGTGAGGTCCTTTACCCAAAATCCCAAGTTGTAGATCAGGAGACAACTTAAAGCAAGAGAGTTTTTAGATTTTTCTGTCTTTCATTAATTCTAAAGGTTCTAGCCGACTACGAAAATTTGAGCTAGCTAGCTAGTGACGACTTTAAATCTACTATATCATACATCCAAATTAGCCCATACGCCTAAAAAAACAAAACATAAAAGCATGTGCGCTGATTTTCGATGTTCACATACATTGGATCCAAAGTCCTCTCGGCCACCTGTATTACTCTTTGTTCAAACACTTTGTTAAAGGATAGGAGACTAAACCTTCTAAATGAGTTTTTTTTTTGTGACAATAAATGTGAGTCTGGGTACTTAAAGATGTTTTCTTTCAGTGTAATTCACTACCGAAGTTCAACAGTAAAAATAATAGGGAAAGAATATATAAGCTGAAAGTATTCTTCTATTAATGATTTTAATAATAATGGTACTCACAATCAGCTTGGAGGACAACGATATTCCGCTCATTGCCTATTTCAGATGGAACTTCGTAATAGGATGGTCATAATGTGTGGGATGGACGTTTGTTCATCGCTTGATCAAAACTGGGTATTGTGACGAGACGACCAATAGAGGGTGGATCTTTGACAATCTGTTCATTGCTTGATTGGAATCGACCTTCGTGGTAAGATGGCTGGTGAGGTGACAGCCTGTTCATAGTCTTGAATGAAACTAAACACGTGGCGTGATAATCGTGAATTGACTATCTGCTCGTCGTCTAGTGTCGACTAGACTTTATATCAAGATACTCAGTGTTGAGGCCTAAATATTGCATATTTATCCCTTACTTAGTATTGATTTTTTCATACATAGTTAGTTAATTACTGTTAATTATGTGTGTTTCATGTGCAAGAAAAATTTTGAAGGCCAAGATTAAATTTGTGCTAAAAAGAAAAGAATTAAATCTTAAAAGGAATTATGAAGAAAAAGGCATGAAGAAATCTAGTTAAAAGAGCTAAATTGTCCTAAAAAACTTATAGTGCAGAGCTATAGGGCAAGAAAGTCAGAATTCAGAAATTGTAGGAAAGGACCTTATAATGTTACTAGATTATTTTTATGGACTTTGGTCGATCGACAACTTAGCTTGGTTGATCTCTCATTGGACATTTTTGTGCATGTTCGGTCGATCGACAACTTAGCTCGATCGACCAACGATTTCTCGGTGCTTCTCAATCGATCGAGTGTTTTGATCGATATTTTTGCAGAAATTTGTGAAAGTTCGAGATTTGTTTTCTATTTCTTATGGGACTTATCCAAGGTGGTGTAAAGTCGGTTCTAAGACTTATAGAAGGACTTCTAGGCATGCCGGTTCTATAGAGAGGAGTTCGAGGGTGGAGCGGCCACGCCGGTTCGACATGAGATTTTCTAATTCTTTTGTAGTTTTCTTAGTTTCTAGTTCGTTTTTCTATTTGAGTTAGTCATGTTAGGGTAATCTCTTAACTAGGGCTATAAGGTGAAGCTTTTTAATTTATTTTCAATGCTTTAGTTTATTTAGATTCAAGTTTTGGATTTAAATGTTGAACAATTAGTTGATTTTGATTTGAATAAAGAGATAGTTTTAATTTACTTTGATTTATTGTCGACTCCGGGTACATTGAATGCTTAGGAATGCTAATATTATCTTCTTATCTATTGTGTAAGGGATTATAATTTGTAAAATTCATTGATCTATCGTAAACTACGAGCACGATAAATGCTTTAAATTCCTTCTGATTAATAACTTGGTTCTTCATGTAGGAATTGAATAAATTGAAGTTCTTATATATTTTGGTTTGTTTAAATCTGATTTAATTATTCTATCATCTGGCTGGATAGAAGACTACTTTAATTCCAGTTGAGTCATCTAATTAAATAAAGTAAATTAGACGCTATAAATAACTAGAATTGGATCCTTTAACACCTTAGTGTTTATTTTCGTTGATTTTTTCCTTTATAATGGAATCCATCTATCTTTAATTTATTTTAGTTTAATTTACATAATTTAGTTTTAGAACTTAGCTTAACCTTTGAGTATTTGAACCTAATCCGCCCCGTGGATCGACCTCGGTTTTACCAAGTTATTACTATTTCGCGACCCTGTCCTTAGGGTTATGAATAGACGGCAGAATCACCTCCCACATAGTAGGAAAGCCCTACAACCTTCCATTTAAAATTGAACGATCTTTCTTGCGATCTAGTAGGATGCTGTGGATGAATGGTGGATAAATAAACTAAAAACTAAAGGCCCCATGTTATGAGGAGCGATAGGAATTAAAATGAATAAATAAAAAGATAAATGTTTATGGCGGATGAAACAATAAAGCTTAGCTTGGTTGTATTGGCATGAGGCGTAGAGTTCAATTGTTGCTTTTACAGGCTTCTAAAAGGCGGTGACCTTACATAATTTTTATCATCATGAAAGATTTGGATGTTCGACGATGCAAATTTCTTTGATTCTTTGATGTCAAGGTAGTCTATCATATACGGCCATGTGTATACAAGAGACTCTCACTTTGGTCCATGTGTTGGTAGAGTCCTCATATCAGTAGAAAGTTTTTAGAGTCCTTACATCACTGGGCTTTGCAATCCATAAAATGTTGCTTTTGGCAAGGTTTTAACATTTAGTGTTAGGAAGGGATTTTTTCTAAGAGGATATCCAGTGTGGCAGGGTGCTGCAGGCAATTCATCTTTGGGTGAGGATGCAACGGGTGCCGGAGATCCCGTTCGTGGATGCGACATGTCCAAGAGATCAAAGTCATTAATCATGCCATGCCATATAAAAAAATAATAATAATCAGGGTAGGACACTGATCATTTTAGCCACATATGTACGTTTAATTTTATCAGCTTTATTCTATTTTTTCTAGCCGCCCATGTTTCTCTTATATGTTTGACCTGACTCATTAGGTACCACTGATACTTTGTCCATGGCATGTTCTCACCATGCACGGTGATTAATGGAGCACATCTCTAGCATATGTTCTGTCCGTAGCGAGTCTGTGACAACGTTCCACGGCTTTACGCTTAGAGGGGACCGCATTGAATGTCGGCCACGGATGAGAGGGAGCGGATTAGGTGCGGCCCTCGGCCTCAACCAAGAGGCCCTGGGCCCACCTGGGTGTATGAACTCTATATCCATGCCATCCAACCAATTTTTCCTTGCGATTTTAAGAGGAGAGCGCAGAAAAGCAGATCCAATTCTCAGGTAGACCATACCATATGAAACAGTGGTAATTGACCATTAATAGCTCATATTAGTTTTGGATCAAGCTAATATATGTTTTTTTCCCATCATAATGTTTTTTTTTACCTTGGCTTGGAGTACAAATAAACATTACCAAACATTAAGGTGGAACCTGGAAAATTTTAAATGATAGGGCATTCAATCACTCCTGTTTCCTACCGTCTGGTCCACCTGAGATTTGGATCTTCTTCATTTTTTTTTGGCTCATGCCATAATTTACGTGGTTTATCCATGCTGTCCATCCGTTTTTTCAGATCATTTTAGGGGTTGAACCTAAAATTAAAGCATATCCAAAGCTAAAGTTGACTACACCATAGGAAACAGTGGGAATAATGACTTCCACCATTGAAACTTTTGTAGGGCCCACAATGATGTTAATTTGTCATCCAACCTGTTCATAAGATTACGCAGACATAGATGAATGGAAAAAACAAATATCAGCTTGATCCAAAACTTCAGTGGCCCCAGTATTTTATCAGCAGTAGAAGTTCAATTAACATTGTTTCCTAAGGTGTGGTCCACTTGAGATTTTTATATACTTCATATTTTGGTCTCTGCCCTAAAATTACCTTATAAAATGCTTATAAAATGGATGAACGGTGTGTGTGTGTGTGTGTGTGTGTGTGTGTGTGTGTGTGTGTATCTTACGGTGGACCCTATATAGAGTTTACTTAGTATGCTTTGCGTAGTGAGTCACTGACCACTATGCAATCCGCTTCCACACACCACCGACCTCAGTGATGTGTTGATGTGGCGGAGTTTTATGGCCCCATGATGTTGTATGTATTTTATCCACACAGTTCATTCATTTTTCCTTGGTCATTTTAAGGCATGAGCCCAAAAAATAATGCAGATCCAAAGTTCAAGTAGACCACACCACATAAAGTAGTGGGGACAAACGATGCCACCATTGAAACCTTCCTAAGGCCTATCATGATGTTTATTTTCCTAACCTGTCCATAAGGTCACATAGACCTGGATGAAAGGAAAACACAAATATCAACTTGATCCAAAACTTTTGTAGCCCCTCAGGGGACATTTGGATTGGGGGGGGGGGGGGGGGGGGGGGTGTGTAAATGAATGGAATTAGGAGTTGATGGAGGTAAATAGTATTTGAGGTGTGTTTGGATGGAAGTAAATGCATGTAAATGAAATGAAATAGGAGTAACTAGAGAAGATTGGGGGGGGGGGGGGGGGGGGGGAATGGATGGTTTAAAAATGTTGGCAATTTGCTTGTGTATGATCTTATGTTTGTTGCTTACCGAGGCTTGAAATTTCTTCATTTTTTGGCTATAGTGTATATTTCAATGGGCTTATTGCAATCATTTTATTAAATATCGCATATGCACACTAATTTGAGATATTAAAATTGATTTTGGATATTACATATATTCTTGTGAATATATTGAAAATTTCAAATGCATTTAAATTCATCCAAACCATCCAAAAGATGGCTATCTAAATGGATGGTTTAAAAATGTTGGCAATTTGCTTGTGTATGATCTTACGTTTGTTGCTTACCGAGGCTTGAAATTTCTTCATTTTTTGGCTATAGTGTATATTTCAATGGGCTTATTGCAATCATTTTATTAAATATCGCATATGCACACTAATTTGAGATATTAAAATTGATTTTGGATATCACATATATTCTTGTGAATATATTGAAAATTTCAAATGCATTTAAATTCCTCCTCTTTACTTCCATCCAAACACAACTTTATAAAGCCATTTATTTCCAATTCATTTACCTCCAAATCCATTTCCCAGTTAGCTCCATTTACAAGCTCCCAAAGGAGCCTCAAGAAGCTTTCAATCTCAATTACTTCCTTGTGTGGCTGGATATGCCTAATTTTGGGCTCATGCCTTAATCTGGAAAAATGAATTGACACTGTGGATATAACATATACATCTTGGTGGAGCCACAAAGCTTTACCACCATGGGCAACACATAGCTTAGTGGGTGTTACCTAAACCATGTGGGTCCCATCTTTATATATATATATATATATATATATATATATATATATATATATATATATATTGCCGTCCATCTCTTTTTTCCAACTCATTTTAGTCCGTGATCCTAAACCTTAAGAAGATCCAAATCTCATGGGAACCATCGCATTAGAAACGATGTTGAATAACCATTAAAATCTTTTTGTGGGCTACAAAAAATTTGAATCAATCTGATATTTATATTTTCCCTTCATCCTTATCTTCTTGACATTATCAACGTTAGATTGCAAATAAACAGTATTAAAACCTTACGACGGGCTCCTTAGAATTTTTAATGGTGGGCACTTAATCACCACTGTTTTCAGTGGTATGGTCCACCTAAGATTTGGATCTGCATAATTTTTGGAACCCCACTGGAGAAGCATATGGGCTACGTGGGTATACAAACTATCATGCACGTGGGCCACACGGTAGGGGTAACACCCACTACCACTAAGCCGTTCCGACACCTAATTCACGCTATCGGTGACACCGGCTTCGGTCAGGCCGTGACTGTGAGGTCTACTTTGATGTATGTGTTGTATGTCCAAGCTGTGCATCTGCTTTGCTAGCTCATTTTAAGGCATACACAAAAATGGAGCAGATCGAAATCTCAGGTGGACCACACCGAATTGTGGTAATTGACCATTAAAAACTTCTCATGGCCATAAAATATTTGAATCAAGTTGTAGTGTTTTACCTCCGTCTAGGTCTGTGTGCAACACACCGGATGGTAAATAAACACTACGGTGGACCATATAAAGTTTTAAATTGTGGGTGTTAAATTACCACTATTTCCTGTGATGTGGTCCACACTAAATAGGATCTGTTTCATTTTTTTAGCCCATGCTCTAAATTAAGCTGATAAAATGAATGAACGGCGTGGATATACAACACATGCATCAATGTAGGCCCCACAGTCACAGCCAGACCGATCACCGTGTTACCCGAACCTGATCAAATCCGCTCCCGATGCAAATGCGGACCGAATCTTGGGCAACATCTCTTGTATGCAGGAGTGCTATGGGGTTCACCATGTTGTAGGGGTGCACATGGAACCGGTGGAACTGGTAAACCGGAACGGAACCAGTTAGTTCGGTTCGGATCGTTTTGGTTCGGAAGCGCACCCGTTCCGGTTCTTGTTCCGAAAATCAAAGAACTAGTTAGTTCGGTTCGATTCTCGGTTTGGGGTTTTGTAGAACCGAACCGGACCTAGAACCGAACTCTGGAACTTAACTTGGAACTGAACTCTGGCCGTTCAACTTTCATTGTTTCATGTCGAGTAGTCTACTTAAAATTTGAATATATCTGATTTTTTTTTTTTTTAATGTGGCCCACCTAAACATTGCCTAGCAATGAGGATGGATGGTGTAGATCTAACAGACACATCGCATTACATTAAGGAATCCAATGCAATTCGGCTGGATTATAAAAAGCCCAGAACCGTGGAACCGAACCAGAACCAGATCGGTTTTTATGGTCCAAAACCGGTCCGATTCTGGTTCGATTCTAGGGTGCTAACGGTCCGGTTCCAATTCCAAATTTCCTAGAATAGTTAGGAATGGTTCGGTTCCGGTTTCACCCCGGAACCAGACCGAACTGAACCGTGTGCGCCCCTACCATGTTGTGTGTAACGTCTACTTTGTCGATCGTCTCGGTGGCCTATGGCGGAAGATCATCTCTTCCAAAACACAGGTGGGCCACACAACACTGAAAAATATATAAGGAAGGAACCCCAACAATAGGTTTGCATTTGGGGTCGACCATGGCATTTATATCGCCAACAGCTAGTTGAGTATGAGTTTATCAACCAGCTGATCTTTGGTTTGAGACACACCAGTAGTACCTTTGGGTGCTTTCGGTCGGGCCAGGTCGTGTTCGGGTCGGGTTATGCTCGAGTTCGGGCCGGGTCGGGTTAAAAAAAATCCCATCCAATCAGTCCATCAGGCATACCTTGCTAGGATGGGCATTAATCGATTAAGAAAATTGAACCAAAACTCAGGTGGGCCACATTGGTTGAACCTAGACGTCGTAGGTGTGAATTTACATTTCTCCCCGTGGTGTGTGGCCCACTTGAGTCTTGGGTTTGGCTGACTATTTAATATGTGGGTTCTCATGAGGTCATGCATCCAATGGATAGAAAGCTTATTTATCTAGGTAATTAATGTTACGAACTTGGCATTTCTTCTTCTCTTCTTCCTCTCGGTGTGTGTGTGTGTGTGTGTGTGTGTGTGGTGCGAGAGATAGGAATGAAGGCATTGTTTGGGAAATACAAAGCACCGATGAGCGTGCTGCTGGTGCAGATGATTACCACGGGAATGTGAAAGGAGTTGCGGAAGCGTGGGCCTTCAAGATTTGACGGTCTACACAATTAGAACCTTTGCAATAGCTGAAGATGTGCAATGTGGTCCAGCGGTCCACATAACTGCTACAGAAGCAAGTGGGTCTGATCACCTTTTTTATCCTACAGTGAGGATGGTCCCAGATTATGATCTATGACTTAGATTGAAAGAGACATGCCAGATGGATACTTAAAGTAATTTCCTCTATTTTCTTTTTTAGATATTGCGCAGCTTTTGTTTCACATGTTAATACGGGAGAGAGTTTCCTCTATTTATAGAATGTTTAAAAGGGATAAGAGGGATAAGAGATGAGATGAGATAGGGTTTATCCTTATCTCATCTAATCATTTTCGGAATTTGAAAACTCTATTTGAGTTTCAAACTCTCGTAAGAGAGAAAAAGCGGGAACAACCTATGGACCCCATCCACAAGTGGTTACCCATAAGTGGGCCCCATAAGTTCACAACTAACATCTCCCACTCAATTACATTATGGGATACGCACATCATGAATGGTCCATCTAGCTAGTCATATAACAATTAAAACCAAATAGTCACGATCAAAAGAATCAGAGGTGTGAGACTAGCTGGAACACCGTTATCTTCTCACGATCCAAAGTCTACTACGGGATTTTGTATATTTTTTAGTGACTCTTTATTTCATGGAAAAGTAAGAAGCAACAACGCATTTTTCAATCTACTATTGAGGTAGAGTATTGAGCGATGGCTTAAACAACTTCTGAGATTGTCTGCCTCCGATGGTTGCTTACTGGTTTGGGTGTAAATTTTACCTTATTCACTCCTTTGCACTTAGATAATAAAAGTGTCATCCATATTGCTCGCAACTCCGAATTTCATGAATGAACCAAGGTGAACTGTCATTTTGTTCGTCAAGAGTACTTAGCCGGCACAATTTCTTTCCCATATCTCGCCTCCTCCAAATAGCTCACTGATCTCGTTACCAAGTCTCATAGTACCTTGAAGTTCCTATACCTTGTTTCCAAACTCTCAATGATTCTTATGAATACATCTCGAGTTTGAGGGGGAGTGTGCATCTATAAATTCTATATATAGAATCTGTATATAATTAGTCCTTCTGTAGTTTCTTATATAGTTAGGCTATTTATTCCAAACCTTATATTTAAATACTATTATCATCATTGGAATATACACAAAAATTCATAAGATTATCTCTCTAGTCACACAGCATACATGCTTGGTGTCTCCCAAGTCAATCTACCATTTTATGTTATAGGCAACGAGTGCCTCGGTGATGACCCCCACAAATTCCTTAGTAATGTATGCGTGTTTTCTCCTTCTTATCACCTTTAAGAAAGTGGCATTCCTTAGCAAAGTTACAAATATTTCCACATGTATAGCCCCCTTCACTCTTCTTATTATTTTATCTATTTTCTTATTCTTTCAAACAGGTTAGTACTTTTTCTTTGGTGGTTCAGGCCTTTGGTACATTAACCTTTTCGGTTATTCTCAACAAGACGGGCATTTGTTACAAATTTCAATTTCAAGGAATGCTTATCACGATTTCTTGCCCCTTTCACAATCCATATATGGAGGATGAGCTCATCCAAACTTAAGTCTTTTCTTTTATGCTTTAGAATTTTTTTTATATTCATTTCAAGATTATGAAAGTTTTTCAATGATTATAGCTGCTTGAAAAGCCTTATCAATCACTATATACCTTTAGATGAGACTTGATGAGCAATTTTTTTTTTTTTTTTTTGTAAATCATGCACCTGATCCACCACAAATCTATCATTGAACATCTTGAAATTAATATAGCGATTGATAACATATTTTTTTTGCTTTCTACAACCTTTGTTTTGCCAGCTCATTTTAGAAGATGGGCTAAAAAATAAAACAGATCTAAATCTTAGGTAGACCACACCATAGAAAACAGTGATGATTGAATGTAGACAAATTAACAACTTTTTGTGGGCCACATGTTTTGGATCAAGCTAATATTTGTGTTTTCGCTTCATTGGGTCAGCTGGCCTAATCAACATATTGGATGACAAATAAACATTACAATGGGCCCTAGGAAGTTTTAAATTAATGGTGGGCATTCAATCACCACTATGTCCTATGGGGTGATCCACCTGAGATTTAGACCTGCTTTATTTTTGGGCCATGGCGTGGATATACAACACATATATCAAGCTGGGCCCTACAGTTATGGCTTGACTGAACTGGGTCCTACATCGGCTTGACTGAATCCCCTCCTAGGATGCTTACTAATCCTAAAACAGGCCTCGGAGTCTAAGGTAGCTCCACCGCTCTCTTTTGCCGGGAGCGGATTCAGTCAGGTCACAGCCTCACCGAACTGCGGCAGTGTGGTGAGATTTGATTTAATTATGTGCCACTATAAAAAAAAATGCTCATACAAAACATGTTTGATAGTGGTTGGATCAGTACACACTTAAATGGCCACTTAAAGCAAGCTTGAAAGTGATTCAATTAATATACGCTTGACTAACGCCGCACGGGCTAGACCAATCAAATCTCACCCCATCAGGGCCTCACCGGGCGCGGATTTCCTGCGAAAGCCTTGCGCAGGAATTTCCTGCACTGGGAGCCACGGTGGGGCCTACAGTGATGTTTTTTTCATAAATCCACCCCGTCCATCCGTTTTGGGAGATTATTTTAGGACACTAAAGCAAAAAATGAACCGGATCCAAGACTCAAATGGGCCTCACTAAAGGAAAAGGTGAGTAGGTAAATTACTACCGTTGAAACCTCCCTGGGTCCACAGTGATGTTTATATCACATCCATACCGTTTATAACGTCACTACTACTGGGATGAACTGGAAAAACAAATATTATCCTGATTCGAAACTCCTGTGGCTCCACATATATTTCAACTGTGGACGTTCAAATCTCACGTTTTCGGCCCACTTGAGTCTTGAATCCAGTTCATTTTTGTTTACAAATCCTAAAATGAGCTCCCAAAACGGATGGACGGGGTTGATTTATGAAAAAACATCACTGTGGGCCCCACCGTGGTTTCCAGTGCAGGAAATTCCTGCGCAAGGCTTTCGCAGGAAATCCGCGCCCGGCCTCACCTGCCTCACCAAATTCCCTCTCGGTTTTGTCAATCCATTTTTGGCAACTAGTGACAGTAAGGTTCAATTATTAACGCAACTCATTAAAGTGTCAAGCAACTCCTGTTTGGTGCAAATTCACCGTCCATATGGAAGAGGAGTGAGGATCGTCTGTGTTGAAAACACAGAAAAATTCAGTGCCGTCTATTCTCATTGGTACACGTCCAACGACGTCAGCTAAAAAAACCAGCCGATTTTCTCTCTCATGTATGGATTGCGTGCTACACAACCCACTTTTACAGCGTGGAATTTTCCTGGGTCTCATCCTAATTTATCTGTTAGATCAGAACCGTCCATCAATTTGTTCAGATTATTCTAAAGCATAAGATAAAAAATGAAGCACATCCAAAGCTCAAGTGGACCACACAACAGAAAGCATGGATTGAACGAAACGTTGAAACCTTCCTACGGTCCACTTTGAGATTTATTTGCCATCTAACCCCTTCATAAGGTCACTTAGACCTTGATTCAGGAAACCACAAACATCAGCTTTATCATAGCTGTCTATTGCAACAAGAAGTTTTTAATGGTAGGTGTTCATTTCCCACTCTTTCCCGTCGTGTGGCCCACTTGACCCTTGAATCTGATTTATTTTCGGCCTCGTGACTAAAAGGTATGAAACAAAATGATTGGACTGTGTGGATCTAATACATACATCATGATGGACCCCACAGAAGTTCCACCTTTCAACTGTTCCGGTAGAGCCGAATTTCTTTAGGTGGGAAATTTACGCGGCCCATAATGACTTATTTCTTAGATCCACACCGTCCATATAATTTTTCAGATCTTTCCAGGATATAAACCTAAAAACAAGTTAGATTCAAAGCTCAACTGGAACACACCATAGGAAACAGTGGAATTGATGCTACCGTTGCAAACTTCTTAGGGCCCATACGGCTCTGATCAAGCAGATATTTTTGTTGTACCTTCATCCAGGTATGGGTGGACTCATGAACTGGTTAGATGTTAGATGAAGCCTCACGCTTGGCCCGAGGAAGGTTTCAACCAAAGTTTGTGTAATCCTGACTACTTTCTTTTGGTGTGGTCCACTTGAGATTTGGATGTACCTTATTTTTGGAACCATGATCTAAATCTATTTGGAAAAATTGATAGACGGTGTGGATTTAAGACAAAGGTTATGGTGAAGGGCGGTGGAGTTCCATACGTTAAAAGATGTGCTAGGTAGCACGCAATGTACCTGGCCGAACGAGAAGCGACCGCACTGGAATTTCTTGTGCTTTCATATTTGACCCCCCAACCATATTTGACCCACCTCATGCAAACTTAGAATTTTAGGCATGATTTTACACAGTTTGTAATGGTGTGGCCCCCTTCATCATGTATTAGGTACTGAATTTTAATAACCATGGTGAAAATGTGACAGCACACCTAATTGACTGCATGGATCCGATGAATGAGCTAGCGCAATTCATGCCCATTGTACACCTGCCCTGGCAAGGCAAGCTATGAGTAGTGAGGAGAATTCTCCCAAGAAGAATGTCTCTGATTCTAGATTTGAAAATTAATGTTTGTGTGACGTTGCACCAGCTCATATTAGCAAGTAATAGCAAAAATTATACAGATCCAAAACTCAGATGCATTATATCACAAGAAACAGTGAGCTTGAACGTCTACCATTGAAATCTTCTTAGGCACAATGAAGTTTTGGATCTAGTTGATATATGTGTTTTCCGATGATCCTGGTGAGAGTCACCTAATTACGAATGGCTTGGATGGCATATAAACCTCATGGTATGATCCATTTAAGTTTTAGATCTGCCTCAATTTTTTTTTTTTTTTTTGGCTCATGTGCTAACGTGATCATCAGTTAATTAATATGATCTTCCAAAACTAATGGATGTCAAGTGGACAACACCGCGGGTCCCCAATTTACAAGTGCAATTTGGTTATTTTGTCATACCTCCCAGCTCTTTCGCTTCACCTTAAAGTGGTGACATTTATGCAAGGGCACACCATATGTATATTTTCCGTTGGGTAAGCTCCTCGGTTCCTAAGCCTTAAGACAAAAAATCAGCGAGATCCACAACTCTCAGGTGGGTCACAAAATAGGGAAAAATGGAGACTGGGTGCCAACCATAGATTTTTTGTAAGGCCACAGAGGTGGGAGACTGGCTTGATTTTTGTGCTAGGTGATCTTCATGCTGGGCCCACGTGTCCGATTAATGACTCGCAAGGTGGGGCCCACCATGTTTTATATATGTAAATCCACTCATTGAGAATCATCATTTGAGCCATACTGTAAAAGAACAGACCCATAAAGAATATGGTGGGGTGCACCAATGGAACAACACAAAACTGCTCCTAAAACTTCTAACTTCAGACAATTTGGATAACCCGAATTCTCCCCCTCTCCCCTCGTTATCCCAGTGAGTTACAACCGCTTAACAGGTCTAACCTAATGTAGGGAGAGGACCACTGATCAAGGGTGAGGATCACCCAAATTCCTATCACACATGGACTGAAAGACGATCAAGGAAAAGTCGTTAAAAATAACAATTTTCGTGTGGATGAATCAAAAGAAGGTGGACCATAAATCGGCAATAACTTTTGATCCGGGAGGAGTTACGGGACGCACAACATATGGATTTCTACTGAAATTCGGTTTCATGGTGTTTTCATTTTGCTAGAAAATGCGCGGTTATAGCAGAAAAACGAACTTTTAGTGAAACATGCTTATTTTAGTAATTCTGATTTTTAGTTTGTTTCCTTTTTTTTAGAGTTTTATTTTATTTAGGAGTTTCGAATTTTGCAGAATAATGAGTTTTAAAAAACTTTACTTAGTAGCAATCTTTTATTAGGACTTTACTATTTTTAGTAACTTTTTATTTTTATGGAAGAGCCTGTAGCCCAATTGGTTGAGTCTGAGTTTATCAACCAGCTAGTCTCAAGTTTAAGATACACCAGCAGCACCTTTGGGTGCTTTCGGTCGGGCCTGGCTAGGTCGGGTTCGGGCCAGGTTATGTTCGGGTCGGGTTATGTTTAGGTTCGGGTGTTCGAGCTAGGTCGTGTTAAAAAAATAGTAACTTTCTATTTTAAAAAATTTAATACTTTTAGTAAGTACAAATTAGGGTTTTTAGGCTTAATTTTATTATAAATAGTCATTTTTATTTCATTGTTAAACATATTATCTTTGATTAATACAATATTATTGAGTTTATATTCTGTTTTGCTCGTGTTCTTCGAGAATCCCTTGAGAAACCAAGGAAGATTGGTTGAGGAGTCCCATAGATTCTTGGATTCAGATTAATTATCCCATGAGAGAGATAATGCTTGATCTCACCCTTGCCCCGGCTGCATTAATTGGTATTAGAGCGAGAAACAACTTCGGGAAGATGACTTTTAGTAGTGGCCATAACAAAAATCTTGTGGACGGTGATTCAGGGATCCATCTTCTCAAAGTGGTGGCTTTTAGGGTAACACTTGAGACATTCCAGCAGAAGAATCATTAAGCTATGCAAGGACTATAGGCTAGATTCAATTGTAAAGCAGAATATCAAGGGAGCATGATTGTTTATGGCAGAGATCTGATAGGTCAGATAGGTCAAGTCTACATAGAGGTTGATGTTCATAAATTCAATGGCATGGGTCACGTCGATAACTGGCTATGTGAAGTTAAACGCCTCTCCGAACTCATGCAGATGCCCAAGGAGAAGAAAGTTTCGTATGTTGCATACAAGTTGAAAAGCATTGCGTCGGTTTGGTGGGAATATATTCAGTGCGATCGGAAGAAAGAGATGAAGGCACCACTATGCTCGCGGCCACAGATGAAGCGCAAGCTGCTGGAACGATTTGGATACAACGATTATGAAAATCGGATATTATCCCAATAACCCCATAATTTGCAGCATGAGCCTTATTATTTTAAAATGGAGCCACAATTGACCCCTAGCCCTATCAGAAGCGCACATATTATTCCTGTGGAAACGAAAGGTCATCGACAGCGCACATGTGTCATTCCTACGGACATGGAAGTACTTCTCGAAACTTTTGAAGTGGAGGTCATTCATGCAGACATGGGAATCCCTCTCGAATGACTTGCTGAATCGGCTGAGGTTGAAGCCATGGAAGGAGACGACAACGTACAACCCACCATCATCTTAAAAAATATTCAAATGTCTGAGAAGATGAAGGAGATAATTATTCCAGATATCAGGAACAGGGAGGAAGATTCTGTAGGCGTCCTGGATATTGTAGATCATGTTGTGCTGGAATCCATAGACATCTCAGAAGAAGATGCGCTAGCGTTACAAGAGTTTGAGGCAATCATGAACGTCGAGTTTTCTAAAAATTTGTTCCTTGTGCAGGATGCTAGTTTTCCTCATATTTCACCTATCTTCGACAACAAGGATGACATGGAAGAGCAAGTCACTATAATTTCTATTGGCAATGCGAAGAAGTCAGAAAAACTTGCTATAATATTCTAATATAAGGCTAGCAAGCATCGTCTCCCGAAGTTCAAGGTTTTTCGTGACCCTAGGCTAAAACAAAACTCAAGGACGAGTTTTTTTTTCAAGTGGGGGAGTCTACCCATTATGAGACCCAACACGTAGTAGTGGGGCACTCACTGTCTTCAGTCGAGAGTGTAACAACCATATTGCCATTATAGGTAACTGTAATAGACTCTGACTTATCCTTCTTCTTCCCTTTGTCTTTCTTCTTTTCTTTGCGGTACTTGTTTTGGTAGTGACCCATCTTGCCACAATTCCAATACTTTACGTATTTCTTAAATTTTGACTTACCTTTGGACTTCTTATGTTTATTAGGTTTTTTGTGTTTTTCTCTTCCCGGCCTGCTCTTCTAATACCAAGGCCTCCTATTGTGATGACCCTTAAGATTTTTTTCTTATCTTCTCATTGAGTTGACAACTTGTCACTTGGTTCATGGACACCTTCCCTTCAGGTGCGGAGTTACTCAGAGACACGATTAAAGTCCCAACTATCAGGTAGCGAACTAAGCAATATTAGGGCCTGTACCTCATCATCCAGAACCATCTTCATGGCGGGGAGTTGGTTCATGATACTGTTTACTTCATTCATGCGCTTCGCAGCTAAACTATTCTCTTTATATTTTAAGTTTACAAGTCTTCTTATTAGGAAAATTTTGTTTCCAACTATTTTCCTCTCATAAAGACCTTCAAATTTCTGGCATAGACTAGCAGTAGAGGTTTTAGTGGACATGTGGTGAACACATTGTCATCCAACCACTGTCTAATGAACCCCACCGCCTTACATTTCAACTTCTTCCAATCCTCAACAGACATATCCATTGGCTTAGTAGTATCACCTGCAATTGGTGCATTCAAATCTTTGCAATAAAATATATCTTCCATACTAGATTTCCAGATGGGTCAATTAAACCCATTCAAGTTGATATCTTTGTTGAGCCACTCTCCATAATTCAAACAACACAGTCCTTTCTTCAAACTATGTGCTCTAATACCACTTTTGTTGGGGAATGATGCACGAGTTGTTGGATCTCGCAATCCCCAACATAGAATTATGGGATATTAATTTAAATTACATAAATCAATATCAAATAGTTAAGATGCATAATAACAGTCACCACCAACTACACAACGATATTTTACATGGAAAAACCTCTAATGATAGAGGTAAAAACCATGGGATCTTGTCCAAATAACAAATCCACAATGTAAAATGTATTACACAATGATCACGAGTTTATCTCAACACTTGGATCCAATATCTTCACCCCTAGAGCGGATTATAATAAAAGAGAACAAGCAATAATGAAGAGATCTCACCATCGAGGATTGAGAAATTCCAAAAAATCGTCGTTGAAGAGGTCACCAACTTAGGCCGGCAACGTGGATTATCTTCACAAATCTGGTCTTCTTCTGTCTCCTTTCATGGCCCGTTTGGCACCATGGATTTGAGGAGAAAGGAGGAGAAACTGGTTGCTTTATTCTGTTTGGCACCATGGATTTGATGAGAAGTGGATTTGAGAGGAATCCAGGAGAACTCAAAAAGACACTTTTAGCCCTTTTTCAAATCTCCCAAAAAAGGTGGGATTTGAGGAGAAGTCCTTCCCAACGTGGGACCCACCGTAATGTGTCCCTAACTATGGGACCCAACCTGATGTATATTTTCCATCCAACTTGTTGATAAGGTCACAAAGACTTGGATGAAGGGACCATACAAATTTCAGTTTAATCCAAAACTTTTGTGCATCATAAAGGTTTCACTCTCCATTTTTTTTCTTGTTTTATGGTCCACTTTAGATGTGGATTTGCTTTATTTTTTGGATCTTGGCATAAAATGACCTGTAAAAATAGATGAATGGCATGGATTTAAAAATTGAGGCTAATACGGTGGGCATACGGTGGGATTAAAATTTACATCGTCCATTCCTTCGTGTTTGATTTCTCTCCAAATCTTGACTGCCAAATAGAAAATATGGAATTGGTTAGAACTGGAATTGATGAGAATTCATATAATGGAATCCACTTCTCCTCAAATCCATGGTGCTAAACGGGCCATCAATCTATACTTCTCTCTTTCTCTAGAACATCTTGAGTTAACCCTAATCCCATGAAGAAGTGTTTATATATCACTTAAGCTCGGATTAGAAACAAATCACGCAAAAACAAGTATAATTGCACAATTTGACAGTCGATTGGTTGGTCGATTGACATCGCCTGACCACTCTTTCGGTTGTTTGATGACCATATGTTCGGTCACCCAAAAATGCCCAAAAATGTCAAGAGATCATTCACTGTATATTTTTTTATTTTTGTCGGTCGCTTAACTAGGGCGGTCGATCAACCGATGACCTAGTTAAAGCATATCTCTCCTCACTCTTGAGGAGAGGAAAACACCATCAGTTACTTCATGAAGGGGCAGAGTTGTCAATTAGAAAAAAATTAACTCAAAATCAATTATTGCATTTGGTGTTAAATGCTAATTGTCAAGTCAAAGGAGGGAAGCTTAACAAACAATTCTATTTTTTTTAGTGAAAATTAAAATTAAGCACTTAATTTCTTGGACTTACCTCATGATCCGAATGAGGGAAAATGACAGAAAAATCCCATTTAAGTGATGAGTGATAAATTTAAGTTTTACCAAACAAGCTAGCCCCAGGTATGCAATTGAAAATTTTGGCTATTTGAAAGATATCTCTCACTTAAAGTCAAGGTAATGGACCATCACGCTTAATATAATTGACGAATTAAGCATCCATTTAAAATAATGTGTTTGATAAAACATATGTGGTGGAGTTCGCTATTTGAACAGTTTAATTTACATTACAAATGGATGGCATAATATGCAATTTATGAGTTCTTGCTTGTCATCCAGCACTCCCTGCCAAAGTATCATAGATTTTCTCACGAAAGAGAAGTTTTTTGGAAACTAGGACTACTCAATTTGGCAAAAAATGCCCGTGGGAGACTGAAGTAGAGGAGAACTGAAAATATCGCAGAGACATCCTTTTAATGAATGTGTACCGATCTAGTCCATCCAAATACTGGGCCATGGTATGTATGGCATATGCATAAAAAATTACAACTATCATACATCCTATCCATATATAGGCTGCTGTTGAAAGTATATCAGAAATGCAAATAATTAACAATAATAATAATAAAAAAATAATCAAAAGGTAATTAATTTATAGGATTGCCAGATAGCAATATAGAATATCATGGACGGGCCTGATTATAATTCAACTTGCCATATTGTACTGCACATCGAACGGTTCCAGTTCTATCAGTGGAGGCATGGTCGAGTAAAAGTTGGAAAAAAAAGTGGGAGTTATGCTCTACTCAATCAGCCAAGACGCTTGATTTGGCGATACTCAAAAATTGCCCCGTGATGAAAGTTAAACGGACTAGACTGTGTATCCCGTTGTTGCTTAGTCATGGTCCCAAAATGTGATTGGCTGAGCAATTTACCTTTCATTCTTTGATTTAAAATAGGTCTGGTAGATATTTCCATTTTTAACTATTTAGAATCAGAGAAATAAGCTTAATTTTGACACATCCAAATCGATAGGAGTAGGCACCGCCCCTGCCTAAATTGGCTACAGCACAGGCATGACTTTTGAGGATTTTATTAGACAACAGGTTGCTGTTAGAGATAGTCTAGCTCAACCTTTATAGATTTTACCGGACAGGAGGCCGCTGCTTAGAGATGGCCAGCAGCTAGTACTCGTACTAAATGCACATGCATTGAGTGGGCCTGTTTGTGACAGCAGCTGTCTTATCAAATTCACTACATCATGTAGATTGAAGCAAAATCAATACGTCCAATTTGGGAGCTGTCATCTGTACAGTTTGATTTGACTTCCATTCCAAACCATGCCACTTGTAAGTAATTTCTAGGTTCCTATGTATCAGCTGCCTCCAACCAGAAAAAAGTCACCCAGTGCTCATGTCCGCTTGTTTGATTACAGTTTACTAAGGTAAATATATTGTAAATGACTAATCATTATTTACATTGTATTTAACTACACGTTTTCCAACAATGACAACTAACATTTACTTTTTGTGAGCGAGGAGAGTGTAATTTTTTTGTGAGTCCCACCATGATACAAATCGCTTATCCATTCCGTCCATCCATTTTGTGAATTAATTTTAGGGCATGGACCCAAAATTGAAGCAAATCCAAAGCTCAAGTGGACCACGCCACATAGAATAGTGGATTGAACACCTACCATTAAAAGCTTTTTATGACCACAATTTTCTATGGTGTGGGCCACTTGAGCTAAAGATCTGCCTCATTTTTGGGCTTGTGCCTAAAATGTTATGATAAAATGGATGGACGGCACGGATATTTCACTGACATCACAATAGGGCCCATGAAAGTATGTGGATCCTTTTCTTACCCTTTTTATATGGAGGATTTATTGATTTTTATCAAACATAGAAAACGGTAATAATTACCTACCATTGCGCATTTACAGCTGGGGGAATGAAAACAAACAGGCCCTAAACTATAGAAGCAATGCCAGAGTGCTCAGAAACTCCATGTGCATATCTCCACCACATACCAACCTTGGGTATCGATCTTAATTAACATATGCTTAAAAATGAACTTCTAGAATTCGAAATTTTGTAATACCCACAGGTTCATATTTCTTTACAAATTAATAGTAGATGCACACATCAACTCCTTGTACTGCTGGTGAGAAGTAAATAACTACAGATGAAATATAGTTTCTGCTGAGGGGAGTTATTTGATACTCGGGTTGCAAAAGGTGTGGTCACTTGAAAATGGTACATGTAATACTTTTATTAATTTTTCTGTACTAGTAAGGTTCACAAGGCAAGACCACCACGGCTCTAACTCCATACATTACACTGTTTCTACCAGCTCAACTACCGGGCAGGGTCGCGTGGCACTTAAATTCAATATTTCCAGAGAAACCATCTAAACCTTTAGGTTGCGTGTTGAAATAAGAGCACTGGACCTTTTCCGTTTTCAACCATCCAAGAAATATCCACCACTCTAATAGTCAAATTAGCACAGATGTGTGACGTTGGCTCATGATGGATTCAGCACTCAAATTTGGAAGGTTAAAATTGCTTTCACATCACGTATGCAATTAATTTCTTAAGTATTTCCCGGCGTTTCATCCATTCTGCAAGAGTAGTGTGATGGATGCTTTTCTCTTTCTTCTAATCACATGATTCATTTTGTTAGACTACAATTGCCGACATGCATGGCCATACATCTTTGGCTTTGATTTTTCGGTGAGCAGTGACAATGAGGAACTTGCCATGAGCAAAATGTTCTTGGTTGGAGAAATAGGGTGAGGTAAATGGACTGATCCTGCCACACCTGTCTCTCTTAATATTCGTTTAGCCCGATGTGACCAAGCTCTGTGGGCCCACCATGATATGTGTTTTATCCACATTATTTATCTATTTTGCCAGCTCACTATAGAACATGAGCCAGAAAATGAAGTAGGTCTAAAGCTCAAGCGGACCAGATCACCTCATTTCAATATTGAGGTCTTGGTATTAATTTTCAATGTGGGGGTGGCTAACATTGCAGTGTAACTAACAGCGTGGGTGTGTGTACTAACAGAGGGATGTGTGTACTAACCCCAAAAAAGAAAAGGACCACATCACAGGAAATAGAAAGCATCGTACACCCAATACCATCGAGTTTAGAAGTTATTGAAATAAGCTGATATTTGTATTTTGTGCTCATTCAGACTTGTGTGACCTTATGTTCAGATTGAATGGCAAATAAGCATTATGGTGGGCCTAAGAAGTTTCAACAGTGGATGTCATTCTCCCGGCATTTCATCCATCACACTGCAAGAGTAGCGTGATGGTAATTGCTTTTCTCTGTCTTCTAATCACATCATTTATTTTCTTAGACAACAATTTCCCACATGCATGGCCATACATCTTTGGCTTTGATTTTTCGGTGAGCAGTGACAAACAGGAACCAGCCACGAGGAAAATGCTCTTGGTTGGAGAAATAAGGTGCGGTAGATAGACTGATCCTGCCATGCTTGTCTCTCTTAATATTTGTTTAGCCTGATGTGGTCAAGCTCCCTGGGCCCACCATGATATGTGTTTTATCCACATTGTTTATCTATTTTGCCAGCTCACTATAGAACATGAGCCAGAAAATAAGCAGGTCTAAAGTTCAAGTGGACCACATCATCTCGTTTCAACACTAAGGTCATGGTATTGATTCCCAATGTGGGGTGGCTAACATTGCGGTGTGACTAATAGCGTGGGTGTGTGTAGTGACCCCCCCCCCCCCCCCCCCCCCCCCCCGAAAAAAAATAAAAGGGGACCACAGCACAGGAAATAAGAAGGGTTGAACACCCACTACCGAGTGTGCTTTTTGGAGGCCATAGAAGTTTTGGATTAAGCTGATTTTTGTATTTTCTGCTCATTCAGACTTGCGTGACCTTATGTTCAGATTGCATAGCAAATAAGCATGACTGTTGGCCTTAAAAAATTTCAACAGTGGATGTCATTATCTTCCAGTTTCCTGTACTGTGGCCTAGTTTATTTTTGGGCTCATGCTGTAAATTGAGATGGCAAAAAGAAGGATGCCTGAGTAAAACACATTTATCATGACGGTCCCACAGCACTTGCAGGGATATCCCTAGAGACAGATGCTGCATCTAATCGGCTTCAGAACTGAAGAGACATGAAATGAAGGTCCACATTCAACTGAAAAGATGTCTAAGGTTGGTGGCTTGAATTCAACAACTGACCACTGGCCTCATTTGTCAGAACTGAAAATCTGAGCACGCTTTTTCTGTATGGTTGCATTGGGCTGGGACCAGGCCAACCAAACACGAAATTTTGAATGGGGCCCACTCCTAAGACTAGGCCTGCTGTTCAAACTGGGCCAAACCCAATGCAGGCCCCGCCTGTGGACAGCCCCTTCTTTAACAGGGCATGGTGGATCACAGTGACAAATTTCCTTCTCGGCAATTTCTCGGCCAAAACTTCTCTGGATATTTTCAAATCTTCTCTGGATACTTTCAAATCTTCATGCGTGCTCATGATGTTATAGGAAAAAGTCTTGCTGCAACTAAAATATTAAAAAATGACTATAAACAATTTAAAATTTGGAATATAATAATTGGCAAAATCATATGTACGTTGATTCATGGAATGAAACCATCAATCAATCATCTTTGAGCACAGATTAGGTGAGGCAGGGGTCAGAGTTGAGGGGCGCCGATTTCCTGCGAAAGCCTTGCGCAGGAAGTTTCTGCGCTGGGAACCAAGGTGGGGCCCACAGTAATGTTTTTGATGAATCCACCCCGTCCATCTGTTTTGGGAGCTCATTTTAGGACACGAGAACAAAAATGAACCGGATCCAAGACTCAAGTGGGCCTAAAACGTGAGGATTAAACGTCCACAGTTGAAATATTTGTGGAGCCACAGGAGTTGCGAATCAGGATAATATTTGTGTTTCCAGTTCATCCCAGTAGTAGTGACGTTATGAATGGTATGGATGTCATATAAACATCACTGTGGACCCCAGGGAGGTTTCAACGGTAGTAATTTACCTACCCACCTTTTCCTTTAGCGAGGCCCACTTGAGTTTTGGATCCGGTTCATTTTCATTTTAGCATCCTAAAATGAGCTCTCAAAACGGATGGACGGGGTGGATTCATCAAAAACATTACTGTGGGCCCCACCTTGGTTCCCAGTGCAGAAACTTCCTACGCAGGGCTTTCGCATAGGACTGTAAATGATCGAGCTCAGGGTGGGTTTAACCAAAACCAGACCCGCACATTTACTAAGCGGGTCTAGGTCCAAATTTTAGACCCAGACCCTTTTACTAAATGGGCGGGTCCGGGTCGGGTCCGTGTCAACCCATCAGACCCATTTATAAATGGGTCCGGGTCCGGGTCTGGTAGAGGGAGATCCACCTAGACCCATTTATAAATGGGTTGGGTCTAGATCAAGTATGCAAGCATTTTACAAGGCTTAAAATCGGGTCTGGACGGGTTTGTGCTGGACGGGTCCCTTGAAACATAGACCAAACCCGCCCACTTACTAAATGGGTTCGGGTTGGGTCGGATCGGGCCTAATATAAAGGAAACCAGACCCAGACCCATTTAGCAACTGGGTCTATTCTTGGACCCAGACCCGTACCATTTAACAAATGGGTCGGGTCTAGGTCGGGTATAAATGGGTTGGGTCCGGGTACCCCATCAGATCCGCTGACCCATTTACAGCCCTACTTTCGCATCTGCGAAAGCCTTGCGCAGGAAGTTCCTGCACTAGGAACCAAGGTGGGGCCCACAGTAATGTTTTTGATGAATCCACCCCGTCCATCCGTTTTGGGAGCTCATTTTAGGACATGAGAACAAAAATGAACCAGATCCAAGACTCAAGTGGGCCTAAAACGTGAGGATTAAATGTCCACAGTTGAAGTATTTATGGAGCCACAGGAGTTTCGAATCAGGATAATATTTGTGTTTCCAGTTCATCCCAGTAGTAGTGACGTTATGCATGGTATGGATGTCATATAAACATCACTGTGGACCCCAGGGAGGTTTCAATGGTAGTAATTTACCTACCCACCTTTTCCTTTAGTGAGGCCCACTTGAGTTTTGGATCCGGTTCATTTTCATTTTAGGGCACTGTGGACCCCAGGGGCCCACTTTGATATATGCGTTATATGTGTTATATATAGACGCCATACATCCATTTTGCCATATCATTTTAGGGCATCATCATTCCAAAATGAGGCAGATCCAAATCTCAGGTGGACCACACAGTAGGGATTGAATTCCCACTCTAGGGGCCACACAAGTTTTGGATCAACCTGGTATTTGTGTCTTCCCTTCATCGAAGTATGTGACACCTTATCAACAGAGTGGGTGGAAAATAAACATTACAGGGGGCCCTAGGAAGTTTTTAATGGTGGACATTCAATCACCACTGTTTTCCAGTGGTGTGGTCCACCTGAGATTTGAATCTGCCTCATTTTTGGGACCATCTCCTAAAATGAGCGGGAAAAATAGATGGACGGCGTTGATATACAACATCTACATTGAAGTGGGCCCCACGGTCAGGGCCTCGCCCACTAAGCTGTTACCTCTCCCACATCAATTTCGTGCTGATTATCTTCAGCTGAGAAAGATGGTCGGTGGTCAATCCATGTCTATAGAAGATAGGTAAATAATTGACTAACTAATTATTTTAGCCTCTAAAATGGAGGAAATTCAAGGATTGCTTTAGATGTTGAAAATACCATTATAATATTGTTTAATAGAATTTTCACAATAGAGTAGATCATTGAAGCAGCAGCAGGGGCATAAGAAATGAAGACCTTTTAAGTAAATAGGTCGGGCTTGGTTTGAGCCATGTCTAGCCTGGCCATGATATAAGTTATCAATAAGTTGGGGTTAGATGACTTGACACACCCAAAACACAAAAGCAAAGTCATGTGCTCTATATACAACGTTTACCCTTGCAATTAGCTTCACTAGGGTAAAGAACCTTGAAAATGTTTAGGACGCGGTTGACATTTCCTACATGAGGTCAGTGGGATATTAGGAAGTAGAAAATGGGGCTGATATCCAACGTAGGGTTGAGATTTCACCCAGCAAAAAGCCTCTAAATGGTTCTAGCCTGACTCTGTGTAATCATGCGGTGGCATGCCTACAAATCACTAATCACCATTTAGGGGAGAAGATGCCTCATATCCACGCAGTTCATGAAGTGTGTTGCCTCATATTCACCTTTTCTATTTTTTTATTTTTTTTAAAAGTTAGTCATGCAACGCACCCGCCCTGTTAGCTGGGCAACGCACCCACCCACACGATCAAAAATTTTGGCCGGTCCAAAATTCAAGTAAGCCGTACCATAAGGAAGATTTGGAATGGTATTATATGCATCCACTCTCCATTCATACAACTCTTCTCACCAAGCTGAAGGTACTATCCATGATCATGGTATTCTGAACCTTAGATGGACAACGCTTCTTGAATTTAGAATTTTTAGGCAGAATTTCCACTGTTTCTCATGGTGAGGTACACCTGAGTTTTGGGTCAGTCTGATTTTCAGGATCGAGGCCTAACATGTAGTGACTTGTCCGATGAATGGGGTGGATCTCATCCATATGAAGTTGTCTGTCCACATCAGAGAATAGCATGTGCCCACATTTGTTTTTGTGACATCATCCTTGATAGGTGTTGCTTAGAGAGTGTGTGGTCATATTCTCCACATGTCCACGTCCCATGCACAGCATGTAAACGTACGTTATTTATTAAAATAAATGACTTCTCCGTAATTTAATAATTCTCCATGTTCCTTCTTGCAAGTAGCTTCCAGGTGCCTCTCCTCTTTGAGCTCATCTCTAGCAATTTTTTGCCCGTCCAACAAAGTCTCTCATGGCAGCTAAACATTGACTTATGATAGGATGTTCACCTAAACATGTGCCAATTTAAAACTTGTGTAAGCCAAAAAGTCAGAAAAAAGTGAAATGAGTCTCTCTCTCTCTCTCTCTCTCTCTCTCTCTCTCTCTCTGTGTGTGTGTGTGTGTGTGTGCGCGCGCGTGCGCGTGCATGCATGCGTGCGTGTGTTTTGGATGTGGCATGTCTCCTCTCTCTCTCTCTCTCTCTCTCTCTCTCTCCATGTGTGTGTGTGTGTGTGTGTGTGTGTGTGTGTGTACATGTGTTGGATGTGATATATACCCAGGCTGGGTTGGGATACTTTTGGCTCCATATTACCTTTTTAAACATGAGTTTAGTTATGCCGAGTTGAGTGGGTCCAGCCGGCTTGATTACAATTGTGGGTCAGGTCAGGTCAGGTCAGGCTTGGGCTAAATAAACTTTTAAGTAGATTGGTCATGAGGATGATGAATTTTAGGTGGTTCTGGTTTGGCCAAAGGATAAAGGCCACGGGCGGGGTTTGAGTCCAATATGTGGTCTATTTACAAATGGGTCAGGCTTGGGCAAACCCTGATCACTCATTACACACCTATCCTAAAGTCCATTAGGACTGAAAATAGAACCTAGGCTCAGCTAGTGAGGCCAAAATTGTACCCGAGCCTTGGACCATCGATAGAGACATTCAGGCGTGTCCAATTGCTGGTACCCATAAGTTTTGAAAGAAAATATGCAGTCTGATCGATGATAGACAGGCACTCAGGAACCACTTGAATATTGCACACATGAAATACAAATAATATGAATAAACCTTACAAAGTATGGTCCCCACTTAAATGTGGCACGCAACTAAAATTTATGCTTGTTTGATCATATGAAATGTTTCATGGACAGTTAAAACCAAAAAATATCTAATGGTTCTATATCAACAATGGTTTTAAGTGTGACACCTATTAAGGGTTTTAAGCATCCTCGAATCAAATATTAGGAGTGTTTGACTAATATGATTTTGGGATTTTCAATCAAAGACAGTGAGTTGCACAATTTAGTCTGTTTAGTTTGAGTTATGCATTCCACATGTGCAATTTCTGATCAGTGCCTGTGTATCAAGTGTCATGGATTATCAAATACTCCTCTTTTAGGAGGAGGTTGGTGGCTAGAGGGAGCAGATTAGATGCGGCCTGACTCACCCAAGATGGTGTGGCCATTACGTACCAAGGGGTCCACCTTGATATATGTACTCCACATCCACGCTGTCCATCCGTATTGCCATATCATTTTAGGGCATGAGCTCCAAAGTGAAGCAGACCCAAATCCTTAGATGGACCATACTACAGGAAACAGTGGTGATTGAATGCCCCACCGTTGAAAACATTCTAGGTCACATCGTCATGTGTCTGTAATGTTTATTTGCCATCCAACCTGTTGATGAGGTCACACAAAACTGGATAAAGGAAAAAAAAAAAAAATCAACTTGATCTAAAACTTTTGCAACCCACAAGAAGTTTTTCATGGCCAAATCACCATTGTTTCCTTTGGTATGGTCCACCTGAGATTTGGATCTGCTTCACTTTTGAGCTAATGCCTAAAATGAGAAAAATGAACGGACAGTGTGGACCACACCGTCTTGAGTGAGGCAGGGGTCGCACCTAATCACTCCCAATTTGAGTGAAGTGGATTATTGCTTGCAGCACCAACCAAGCGTGATATCCCTGTGCCACGATGTGTCCGAAGTTCTGTGGGGGGATTCATGATATATGTGTTTCATCCACACCACATATCAGTTTTGCCAGCTCATTTGAGGGCATGAGTCCAAAACTAATGCAAATCCAGAGCTCAAGTGGACCACCTTAGAAAACAGTGGGGATTGAACGCCCACTGTTGAAAACATTTTAGGGGGCCCATAGAAGTTTTGGATCAAGCTAATATTTGTGTTTTCCCTTCGTTCAAGTTTGGGTGACCTTACGAAAAGGCAGTGCCCATTGAATCCCCACTATTTTTTGTGTGTGGTCCACTTGAGCTTTGGATCTGCATCATTTTTGGGCTCATCCCCTAAAATGAGATGGCAAAATAGATGGATGGCATGGATAAAACACATAAATGATGGTAGCCCTTACAGAGCTTGGGCCATGCCGTGCCGTAGGATATCTTGTGGTGGGTGGTGCAGGCAATCCCTTTTTTTTTTTAATAACATACATCAAGGTGAGATCCCGGTGGTGGATGGTACACGTGCCACAGATCAAGGTCATTCATCAGGCCCATGCCAAATAAAAAAATAAGGGTACGACACGGATTATTTTAGCATTATGTGTACGTTTAATTTTAACATCTTTATTCTGAACACGGATTGGCTAGTGACCCTGCCACTAGCCGCTAGCTAGCCAGTAGCCAACAGGTGGTGCTCTGTGGGCCCCACCATGATATATGTGTTTCATTCACTGTGTATATCTATTTTTCCAAGCCTTTTTATGAAATGAGCCCAAAAATGTGAGGATCCAAATTTTAAGTGGACCACATCACAAGAAACAGCGATGATTGAACGCCCACCATTAAAAACTTTTGAAAGGCTCTACAAAAGTTTTGGATCAAGCTTATATGTATATATTTTTTATTTTATTTTTATTTTTAATTTCTTTTCACTTCGTTCAGATCCGTATGGCCTAATCATCAGATTAGATTTCAAATAAACTTTACGGTGGGCCCTCAAGAGGTTTTTAATGGTAGACATTCAATCACTATTACTTTCCTGTGATGTGGTCCACCTCAGATCTAGATCTGCCTCAATTTTGGAATCAAGCCCTAAATTACCTGAAAAATGGATGAGCGGCAAGGATAAAACATATACATCATGGCCGGGCGGCCGACAGAGCACCCACCACCGCTAGTGGCAGACACACTAGCCAAACCGCATCCCGTTTTTCTATCATTCTGCCGCCCATGTCTCTCGTACGTTTGACTCGACAGATTAGGTACCACTGATAGGACGCGGATTAGCTACTGAACTCGGCAGTAGCGAGTCTCGCTACTGAAGTGACGTCACCACATTTTGTGGGCCCCACCATGATGCATGTGTTGTATCTACGCCGTCCATCCATTTGGAGAGATCATTTTATGGCACTATCATAAGAATGAGGCAGATCCAAAGTTCAAGTGGAGCCCGTCATAGAAAACAGTGGGGACAGTGATGACTACCATTAAAAATTCTTTTTCAGGAAGAAAATGAAAAAGAAGAAGGTTTTTTTAAGGAATAAAAAACGAAGAAGAAGATAAGTTATTCTGAAAGAAAAATGAAGAAGAAGATTCATTTTTCAGGACCGAAAAATGAAAAAGAAGATAAATTTTTCAAGAAGGAAATTGAAGAAAAAGATGAGCGATGAGCTTTTTAAGGAAAAATATGAAAAGGAATATAAGTTTTATAGGAGGAAAAACGAAAAAGAAGAGCTTTAGAGGGCATTTGCGTCCAAAAAAAAAGTTCATAAATTTAAATTTGGAAACTTAATTTTTGGGGTGTTTACTCTGGGAACGAAGTAAAAACTAAAGTGTACGGAGGGAAATTTCTCACACTAAAATAATTAAAAGATAAAAAAGAAAGAAAGATGAAAAGTGGGTATATAACACATACAGCTTGGTGAGGTACACAAACTTTGCCATTGCAACGAGGTGCCACCCAACTAGGAGCGCATTTGGTCGAGTAAGGTTAACACCAAGTTTGGCCGGGCTTTGGTTATAGGGCCATCTTGATGTATGCATTGTATATACATCCATTTTGCCAGCTAATTTTAAGGTACGGACAGAAAACATAGCAGATCCAAATCTCAGGTGGACCACATGAAATAGTAACAATTGGCCATTAAAAAATTCTCATGGGCCACAAAAGATTTGACTCAAGCCGATATTTGATTTTTCTCTTCATCCAGCTGGATGATAAATATACATTAGGGTATACCTGGGAAGTTTTTAACGGTGGGTGTTAAATTAACACTGTTCGTGTGATGTAGTCGACTGTATAATATATTTGCTTCTTTTTTGGCAATAACATAAAATTAGCTGACAAAACGAATGGGCGGTTTGGATATAGAACATATGCATCAACGTAGGCCCCAAGGTCACGCGGCCTCACCGAACTACGGTTGTCCGGACCTGATCGAATCTTCTCCTGATGCAAATGCGGCCCGAATCCTGGGCAACACCTCCTGTACGGGGCGCGGATTGCCTGCAAAAGCCTTTTTCAGGCATCTCCTGCGCAAGGAATCTGGGTGGGGCCCACCGTGAGGTTTGTGAGAAATCTACGCCGTCCAACCGTTTTGTGAGATCATGTTAACCGTTGCGACCAAAAATAAATGGGATCCAAAACTCAAGTGGGCCGCACTAAAGCAAAAGGTGTGTAGGGAAATTCTTACCGTTGAAACCTCTATGGGGTCCACAGTGATGTTTATATGCCATCCATACCGTTCATAATGTCATTCCTACTGAGATGAACTGAAAACACAAATATTATCCTGATTCGAAACTTCCGTGGCCCCACGAATATTTCAACTGTGGAAGTTCAATCGTCATCTTTTCGGCCCACTTAAGTCTTGGATCCCCCTAAAATGATCCCACAAAACGGTTGGACGGCGTAGATTTCTCACAAAACCTCACGGTGGGCCCCACCCAGATTCGTTGCGCAGGAGATGCCTGCAAAAGGCTTTCGCAGGCAATCCGCGCCCGAAAGATCATCCTGATCGAAAACACAGGTGGACCTCACAACGGAAAAAAGAGTAAGGACCCCTAATAGTAGGTTTGTATTTGTGACCGACCATGACGTTTATATTCCATCCAATCCATCCATCAGGCACACCTCACCGGCATGAACGTCGATTAAAAAAAATTGAACCGAAACTCAGGCAGGCCACACTGGTTGAACCAAGAGGTCGTAGGTGTGAATTTACATTGCTTCCGGTGGTGTGGCCCACCTGACTTTTGGGTCGTGCTGGTTGTTTAATATATGGGGCCTCAAGGTCACGCATACAATGGATAGTAAGCTTATTTATTTAGGTAACCAATGTTAGAAACTTGGCATTTTTTTCTTCATCTTTCTCTGTGAGTCTTGTCTCTCTGAGTTTTGCTGTTGGCCTGAGAGATGGGAATGAAGTCATTGCTTGGGAAATACAAAGCGCCGATGAGCATGCTGTTGGTACAGGTACTTACCACGGGAATGTTCCTCCTATCGAAGGTTGTCCTAAATGAAGGAGCTTTCGTCTTCTCATTGCTCACATACCGTCTGATTATCGCAACCATTTTTCTAGCGCCTTTTGCTTACTTCATTGAGAGGTCGATCTAGTTTCTTCTCTTCTGTTCTTCTTCTTCAATCATGGTCATTCTTCTTCAAGTTTTCTCGCCATTGCTGACTTGTATCGCATTGTTTATGTAGAAACATGGCAAGGAAGTTAAGCTGGGTGGCTGTGGTCTGGATTTTCTTCAACGGCCTCTTCGGGTAATCTGAAAATGCATGTCCTCTTATTATTATTATTTTGCGTAAATGCATGTCCCTGTTCGTAGATTTCGACTCTTCATTCATTCGATACCACTGGAGGTATGCTATTAAATAAAAGTTCATCAATTTTGACTATCGATTCATTCCATACCACTGGAGGTATGCCAAAGAAAAATAAAATAAAATAAAATAAAAAGATGATCATTAACATCAGGCCTTTTTTACAAATATTGGAAGGTTTTGATACAAAATGACACTCATTAGATGATCATAACCCTTAACAACGGCTCCTTCTAATGTACCATGGCTCGGATGGCTAGCGTCATCTAATTGAAGTGCCTTTTTCTTTCTAATCGAAGTGGGGACGATAACAGTGAAACAGATTGATTGGATGTCCATTATGTCCAACACACATTTCGGGGGCTGTTTTTCTCAAATTATACTGATTGAGTGACTTTTCCCATCTGTAACTGGGTCCTTTGTTTTTTTTTTTTTTTTTTTGCTCCCCATATTCTTCTGCGTCCACTGCATTGATGGAATGGTGAGGTTTGTGTGATGAAAGTGATTGTTTAGAACTATATGCTTTATCCATGACAAGGCCGACAAATAGATGGTTCAAGTTGTGGACTGGACCTAGCTTTATATAATTAATCTTGACCATCCATATTATTTTCTATTGATCCCAATCTGTCCTATTTTTCATGGCAGCACATGAGTGAGTGCTAGACCTAGTGGCCGTCCTGATGGATTAGTCGGGCTGCCTTGGCATTCGAATGCAACCTGAAGAATGGTGACTCACAATGCTACGAGAGTACTGGATCTCTCTCTCTCTCTCTCTCTCTCTCTCTCTCTCTCTCTCTCTCTCTCTCTCCATGTGTTCATGAGATCCAAAATGTCCATTTTGGATTCTTGGGTTCAATAATTCATGAGAGTGGAGACACTGAAAATGAAGTTCCTTGTAGAATTGGAGTTGATTGGATGAAGTGGTGATGTGCACATGGAGTTTCATGTGATTGCTACATACCAACTTAAGTGAAGAGGAGATTTTATAGTATAGCTATAAGACCATCAATGCTTATGGGACAGAATGTTAGGTAGTCGAGCAGCATGCTCTTAGGATGATTTAGCTGAAACGAGGATGCTAAGATGGGTAAGTGATAGGAATGATAGAATTAGAAATGAATGCATTCCAGGAACTTAAAGAGTATACGTGGACGATTTGGAGTAGGTGGATTCAATTAAAGCAGATTTGCCGGCTTGCAAAATTCAATTTCACCACCCTTTCTTCAAAACAAACAAGAAAGAAAGAAAGGAAAAGAAAAAAAAACTTGGGAGCAGCACAAATAGTTAATAAGATGATAGAAATTAGAGTTAAATTATTTGGCCATGTATAATGGAAACCAAGAACTAAGCTAGTTAGAAGTATTGAGTTGGTTCAAGTTGAATGCTTTAGAAGATGTGGGAGGTCCACAAGGACGTGTGTGGAGATAACAAGAAAAGAGTAGTGACCTATTGTTATTGGTGGATATAGTCTTTTTCCTATTCTTTTTTTTTTTTTTTTTTCTTTTTCCTTTTTCCTTTTTCCTTTTTCCTTTTTTTTTTTTTTTTTTAATTTATGGCAAAGAGTGGGAGCACACCACCAAAAATGGGGATAGTTCTTTATAGAGTGGAATGACAGAATAGGATATGTAGCTGATACAATAAACCAACGCAAATTTTTTTTTTAAAACTATTTTTAATTCACAGAAACTGAAAAGTTGCAACCTTTCGGGACTGCCCGCGGCAAAGAAAAGCTAGGGACCGCCCTATCGTATGCCCAAAACAAACACAGACAACATGGCTCCCATCAGCCCTCCCTCACATATCCCAAACTGAGCTTATCCAAAAACTAGTTGCCTCGAATCTCCCTGGGCAACTCGCCTTCACTGCTGAAATGACGATGGTCCTTGGGAGTTGCTACCCCGTCTTGCGAGGCCATCTGCTGGGTTGTTAGCTTCTTTAATAGAAAAAAGGCCCTTTCATTTCTGCTCTGCTCCTAAGGAGGTCAAACCTCACCCTCCAATACCATAGGTTCCACTAGGGATCGAAGCCACTATTAAGCAGGCTAACCACCACTCTAGAGTCACTCTCCATTTCAATTCTTGGGAAGCCCAAGCTCACAACAAAAGAGAGGCCGTTAATTAAAGCCCAAAGTCTCTGCTTGTGTTGGAGCTGAAGCCATAACCCTTCAAGAAGGCAAAAAGGAGCTCTCCTATTTTTTATTTAAACAAAAAACTTTAAGGCAATCTTTACATCCAGCACCCATCTGGGCTGGCCCACAAACAACAACAAAAAAAGGCAGGCCCAGCTTATCATATACCTCTAGCCTTTATTTACCAGTCCCTAACCGCTCCAAGGCCCATTCGATCCAGGACGAGCGCACCCTGGAAAAGGAGTTCACCTTGGCTTCCTTTACATACTCCACCTCCACCCGACTGGACTGGGTTCCCACGACCCATTACGTTCACCTTTACCCAGCCATCCCTTGGCTTGGTCCACTTAATCACTTGAAACTTTGGGCTCCTCGGGCTTTGAATATATAGCAATACCCAAAGCTGAGAGCTAAGAGCCTCGAGAGGGATGGAACCTTTGCTATAGGCAGCGTAGGGCCCATTTTGCTAATCCAAAACTCCACCTTAGCTACGACCTTCCTGTGGTGTGGAGCCTCTCCTTGGAAACGGGTTGCATTTCTCTCCCTCCAAATCTCCCACGGGATGAAATAAATAAAATGGACCATAAGAAAGTGCGTAATCTAAATAGGAAAAAGGCGATGATGATGACAGCGGCAGCTTTATGTATTGGTAGATGGATTGATGAGTTAGTGATTGCATTGTTGGTATCATTAGATGACCTAGGATATGGAAACATTCATTGGCATTATTGATACTCGGAAAAAATCATTGTCTAAGGGAAATACTGAGGAAGTCATTGAAAAAATTGGTGATTTTTTTAGTGAAACTTTAGGAGATGTTAAAAGACATGTTTTCCACATGTAGCAATCAAAATATTGAAAAACATAATAAATCCATTTTATAGAAACTAACCACATGTGTTGTCTCTTTCTTTTATATATAATAAGAAAGAGTTTCCAATGTTTATTTCGCAGTGGGTTTCGGCCTTGGATCTAATATTTGTTTGGTGCGTTTCACACAAACCTTTGGATCTCGCCCCCCAGTGCACTAGAATTATGCACTAGATAATGCAATAATCAAGAATAAACAAACAACCTCACAACACAAGGAGTTTTTACGTGGAAAACCCTCAGAGACAATCCACGGGACCTAGTCCAGATCAACAATCCACTATCTCAGAGAACTGTTACAACCGATCTCAAGCACACACCGCTTGGATCAAACCTTCTTCACCCACTTGGGATGGATAAACAACAAGAGAATAACAAAGGAGAAGCGATCTCACCGATCCCGAGGACATAGAAGCGCTGAGACGACGGTTGCGCAGAAGAATCCCTTTTCAAGCAACTTCTCCCTTGTACAAGCTTCCTCTTTCTCTTTCTTCTCTTTCTCTCCTCCTCTTTTTCTCTCTTTCTCACCTTGGACGTAAAACAACACAATAGGATGCCCTAATCCCATTTTAGAACTCCTTAAGTACGAAAACAGAGCAATTAGAGCCCAAATAGAAAATTGCGTCTAAGCAGTCCGCCAGGCCTAAAAACATCCAGCAGCAAAAACAGAGAAACAGACCAATTTTGGGCGCCTGGACCGACATGGTCGGGCGCCCGGCCAAGTCATTGGGCGCCCGGTCACAAGACCGTCGGGCGCCCAGCTGCAGTCAAAACAGTCCAGCGTGAAGACTGTCTTTTTGGGGAATTTCGGTCGCCCGGCCAGTAAATGGTCCGGGTGCCCGACCTCACCCAATTTCAGTTTCTCTCTCCTTTGACTGAGGAGGAAACATCCATCAAATCTTCCCCTTTCCGACTCAGGAGAAATTCGTCTTCTTCAAGCCAGCCATGTTTCTACAAACCTTAAACTTGCCCTTGAGAAGAGCCTTGGTCATCATGTTTGACCCATTATCGTTCATATGGACCTTCTCAAGCTGTAACACCTTCTGTTCCAAAGTATCCCTAATCTAGTGATACCGAATCTCTATGTGCTTCGACTTGGAATGCTGACTTGGATTCTTGCTTAAGTGTATAGCACTTTGGCTATCGCAATAGACCACATGCTCCTCCTGCTTCAGGCTGAGTTCCTGTAGGAACCTCTTCATCCAAAGCATCTCTTTGCATGTTTCTGTGACCGCAATGTACTTGGCCTCTGTCATCGACAATGCTACGACCTTCTGTAGCTTGCTCTGCTAAGAGACCGCTCCCCCTGCAAACGTGAACATGAACCCCGATATAGACTTCCTGGAGTCTATGTCACCTGCCATATCTGCATCTGTATAGCCATCTAACACAGGTTTTCCGTCACCATAGCATAGGCTCAACTTGGATGAGCCTCTCAGATACCGTAGTATCCACTTCACCGCTGCCCAATGTTCTTTGTCAGGATTGGCAAGATACCGGCTGACAACCCCAACCGCATATGCTATGTCTGGGCGCGTACACACCATAGCATACATCAAACTTCCTACCGCTGACGCGTAGGGTATCTTCCGCATCTCTTCCACTTCCGTCTTCGTCTTGGGACACTGCTTGTCGCTCAATTTAAAGTGACCATCCAGTGGAGTACTGACCGGCTTCACTGCATTCATGTTGAACCGCTCTAGGACTTTCTCAATATATCGCTCTTGTGATAACCAAAGCTTCCTGCTGCTTCTGTCACGGGTTATCTCCATTCCTAGGATCTGTTTGGCTGGGCCCAAGTCTTTCATCGCAAAAGACTTGCCCAATTCCTGTTTCACCCTGTCAATCTTCTTGATGTCTTTTCCCATGATGAGCATGTCATCAACGTACAATAGCAGAACTAAGAAATCACTGTCTGAGAACTTGCGTGTGAACACACAGTGGTCCGACTCCGTTCTGTCATATCCATGCTTCAACATGAATGAGTCGAACTTCTTGTACCATTGCCTAAGAGCTTGCTTCAGCCCATACAAGCTCTTCCTAAGCCTGTACACCATATGCTCTTTGCCCTTGACTTCGAACCCTTCTGGTTAGCGCATGTAGATCTCTTCTTCCAGGTCACCATGGAGAAAGGCAGTTTTGACATTTAACTGCTCTATCTCCAAATCCATGCTAGCCGTCAATCCAAGCAACACCTGTATGGATGTCATCTTCACCACTGGTGAGAATATCTCCTCGAAGTCTATTCCTTTCCTCTGACCAAACCCTTTCACTACAAGTCTGGCCTTGTACCTTGTCTGTGAATTCTTCTGCTCATTCTTCTTTTTGAACACCCACTTGTTGCTCAGAGCTTTCTTACCCTTAGGCAATTTCACCATGTCATAGGTGTGGTTCTTATGCAAGGATTCCATCTCCTCTTGCATAGCTTTCAACCACTCCCCCTTATGCTCGTCGGCTAGGGCCTCAGAATAGTCTTCTGGCTCTCCCTCATCAGTGAGCATAATGTACTCATGCGGCGAGTACTTCTTGGATGGATGTCTGTCCCTTGATGTCTTCCTCACCTGCGACTCAACAGGTGGATCAAGTTGGGGCTGCTCCCCCTGTCCATCTTCTATAGGAACTCCCTCATCCTCTGCATCTTGCTGTACTCCCCCGTCATCAGGCATCACGGGAGGAGTAACCGGATCCATGTCTTCCAGTTCACTTGAACTGGGTTGGGTCTTCTCTGGCTTTTCAATGTCTTCTATACACTGATCTTCAATGAAAACCACATCTCTGCTCCTGGCGAGCTTCTTCTCGGTCGGATCCCACAACCTATAACCGAACATCTCATCACCGTATCCTAAGAACACACACTGCCTGATCTCTATATCGAGCTTGGACCTCTCGTCCTTTGGTACGTGAACGGATGCCCTGAATCCAAACACCCTGAGATGATTGTATGATGGATCATGTCCAGTCCACAACTTCTCAGGTACTTCTCCATTCAACGGGGCTGATGGAGACATTTTTATCAAATACACCGCCGTGTGCATTGCTTCTCCCCAGAACATTTTGGGCAACTTTGCATGGAATAACATGCATTTGATTCTCTCTACTATGGTGCGATTCATTCGCTCAACCACACCATTATGCTGGGGGGTCTTGGGAACCTACTGTTCATGCCGTATTCCCAGTGACTTGCAATACTCGTGGAAGTCAGCTATGTATTCACCACCATTGTCAGTGCGGACACACTTCAATGATCTGCCTGTCTCCCTCTCGACCATAGCATGAAACAGTTAAACACACCAAAGACCTCATCCTTGGATTTCAAAGCATACACTCAAACCCTCCTAAATGCATCATCTATAAAAGTTACAAAATACAATGCCCCACCCAAGATTTTTGTCCTCATAGGACCACAAACATCAGAATAAACCAAATCTAATGCATGTAATTTATTAGTATGAGAAGCAGTTTTAACAAAAGAAACTCTATGCTATTTCCCAGATAAACAGTCAATACAGGTTTTGAGAGGTTTACCTGTCATGTCTGGAAGGAGCTGCTTCTTCGCTAGTAGTTGAAGCCCTTTTTCACTCATGTGGCTTAGATGCCTGTGCCACACGTCAGTAGCTGAATCTTCCGCTGCGTTCAATCCACCCTTGCATACACTGACACTTGCCTTGTAAAGGGTGCAATACTTCTTTTCTCTGGCAGCAATCAACGAACCCTTGATGAGCTTCCAGCGCCCACCAACAAACCGACTTTCATAGCCATCATCATCTAGCCTTCCCGTCGACATCAAGTTGAGGCGAAGGTCTGGAATGTGTCTCACATCCTTGAGAACCAATGTGCAGCCCACATTGGTCTTCAAACAAGTATCACTGACCCCTACGATCTTCGAAACACCAGAATTTCCCATTTTCACTGTCCCATAGTCACCTGACTTGTAACTTGTGAAGAAATCTCTGTGTGGAGTCGCATGAAATGAGGCTCCCAAGTCTATCACCCAGTCGGTGTCCTGATTCGAAGCCGTGAGACAAGTATCGTGATCTGCCAAAAGAATAACAACAACGTCACCATCTGAGGCGACCGCAGTAGAATCCGATTCATCTTCCTTCTCCTTTCCTTTACCCTTGTTGTCACTCTTCTTCTTGTGACATTCATGCTTATAGTGGCCCTTCTTGCCACAGTTCTAGCATTCAACATCTTTCCTGGCAATTGACTTGCCTCTTGATTTATCTCGGGCCTTTCCACCCTTTCTGTTCTTTCCTCTCCCCCTATCTTGTGTCACAAGGGCCTCTTGTTGAGCAGGCCTTAGAAACTTCCTCCTTGTCTTCTCATTGAAGAGACAACTGGTTACCTGATCCATGGATACCTTTCTGTTTGGCGCGGAGTTACTTAGGGACACCACCAATGTCTCCCAACTGTCAGGCAATGAGTTAAGCAGTAGCAAAGCCTGAAGTTCATCATCCAGGACCATCTTCAAGGCGGAGAGCTGGTTCACAATGTTGCTGACCTCATTCATGTGTTCAGCCACAGAACCACCATCTTTGAACTTGAGATTCACAAGTCGTCTTATTGCCGGCTATCTTCCTCTCATACAGCTCTTGCAATTTCAGCCATAAGCTAGCGGCTGAGGTCTCTGTAGACACATGGTGGAAAACCGAATCATCCAACTATTGTCTAATGAACCCCACCGCCTTCCGGTCTACTTTCTTCCAATCATCATTTGACATATCCTTTGTCTTCGCCGATATGCCTAGAATTGGAGCATACAAGTCCTTGCAATAAAGTAAGTCCTCCATCTTAGCCTTCCATATGGTCCAGTTAGAACCATTGAGGCTAATCATCCTTGATGAGCCACCTTCCATAATTCAGAACCGATCCCACTCCGTTCAAACAACCTGAACTCTCTGATACCACTTTGTTGGGTGCGTTTCACACAAACCTTCAGATCTCGCCCCCCAATGCACTAGAATTATGGACTAGATAATGCAATAATCAAGAATAAACAAACAACCTCACGACACAAGGAGTTTTTACCTGGAAAACCCTCAAAAGAGGTAAAAACCACGGGACCTAGTCCAGATCAACAATCCACTATCTCAGAGAACTGTTACAACCGATCTCAAGCACACACCGCTTGGATCAAACCTTCTTCACCTACTTGGGATGGATAAACAACAGGAGAATAACAAAGGAGAAGCGATCTCACCGATCCCGAGGACGTAGAAGCGCTGAGACGACGGTTGCGCAGAAGAATCCTTCTTCAAGCAACTTCTCCCTTCTATAAGCTTCCTCTTTCTCTTTCTTCTCTTTCTCTCTTCCTCTTTTTCTCTCTTTCTCACCTTGGACGTAAAACAACACAATGTGATACCCTAATCCCGTTTTAGAACTCCTTAAGTATGAAAACGGAGCAATTAGAGCCCAAATAGGAAACTACGTCTAAGCAGTCCGCGCCGGGTCGGGCGCCCGGTCACCAGACCGTCGGGCACCCAGCCAGGCCCAAAAACATCCAGCAGCAAAAACAGAGAAACAGACCAATTTCGGGCCCCCGGTCACAAGACCGTCGGGCGCCCAGCTACAGTCAAAACAGTCCAGCGTGAAGACTGTCTTTCTGGGGAATTTCGGTCGCCCGGCTAGTAAATGGTCCGGGCACTCGACCTCACCCAATTTCAGTTTCTCTCTCCTCTGACTGAGGAGGAAACATCCCATTAATATTCAGGCAAAGGCTAGAGTGCTAGTAGAGGGCCTCGCAATGGCAGAGGAAAGGGGTTTCAAGAACATTGTGATGGAGAGTGACTACAAGATTCTAATCGATCTCCTTAATGAGGGGAAACCTTCGCCCTGGAATATTTGGTATTACCGGGCCATGCTGGAGTCCCTTAGATGTCATTGCGATGTTCGGTTTCGGTATATACAGAGGGAGGCGAATGGGGTGGTGGATGCTCTGTCTAGGCTAGCTAGTGTAGCCCAAAGCAAAAAATTTATTTGCTAGTGGTGTCGGCCTGCCCAGGGAAGTCCGGGCGAATTGTTTCTGGATTGGATGGATATGGGCCAGCTGGTTGTGTAGATGGGTGCCTTTTGGTTTAGTTCTTTTACGATAGGTGTGGCTAGCTCAGGTCTTTTTGTTGGGCCCATCCGAATGGATGTAAAGCCTCTTTGATTTCTATAACATTTTAGGGGTTCTCTTTTAAAAAAAATAAAAAAAAAGTCTCTTTGTATCTTTTATGAGTCTGGATCCTCTGTTAAAACCGAGCAGGAAAATCCTGCTCATCACCTTTCTAATTAGTCCAAATCAGCCGGACTATGTCAGAGCTGAGTATCTCTGACACAGTCAGGCTGATTTGGACCAATCAGATCAGCAGCAGCAAAGGTTCTTTGCTTGATTTTAACAGAGATCCGGATTCATCTTTTATATATAATAAAAAGCAGTTTCCAATTAAAAATAACCATGTGTTGTTGAAAATATTAGTGTAAAATAAATATATAAAATGTAGTCAATCAATAGATTAATAAAAAATCATTAATATATAAAATTTTCACATTAATTAACAGTTAAAAAACATATTTTTCAATGTAAAAATGAAAAAAAAAAAAAGATTTCATAAAAAAAATTCATTTTTAACTTAAGTGTTAATTTTTTAGCTACAAGTGTATGTCAATACATGAGAATTATGTATAGACATGAATTTTCATTGTAATTTATGCTAAAATTTGAAGAGAATGAAGTTTTTACGAAATTTTGTCATTGTTAAGTTCCTGACCTTTATTTGTTTCAAGTCGAGGTTTCTCCTTGGTTCGGTGGTGATGTAGAATGGGTCGCTGATTATTTTATGGCCTAGATGGAGCAAAAGAAGACCGGTCGGGGTCTCGGCCCTCTCTCCTCCAAATGCATCTTCCCTCTGCCGCAGCAGCTGAAGCAGCTGCAAGTGAAAGATCTTATAAATACAGAAGGTATCAAGAGTAATTCCCCTGCTCTATCGACTCTGCCTCAGTTAGTCATCTCCTTCATGCAGCAAAAGGGCTTCTGCACTTCTCAAGAGCAGGATGCCTGCATTTGGACAGGGTCCCCATCAGGGAATTTCAGCACCTCCTCAGCATGGAATTTATGTAGGCAAGTAGGGGTGCGCAAGAGTTGGGCTAAATGGGTGTGGCATGCGAAAACCCCTCCAAAAATCGCTGTCTTCATGTAGAAATTGATCCACAAAGCTGTCCCTGTGGACGAAAGAGTGCAATCCAGAGGCATATCCCTTGCCTCCAGTTGCAGCTGTTGTGGCCCCCCAAGGACCCCTAACGTGGAGACGCTAGACCACCTCTTCGTGGAGGGTGGTCTAGCTTCCACCATCTGGTTCTTCTTCAGTTCTCACATGGAGATATCCCTCATCAGCAGTCAGTCGGCGCTGGAAAGGGTCTAGCAATGGTGGAGTGGGGCGTCCACCTCTGACAGTTGGGGAGTGATTACAGGTATCCTGCCTTCAGTTATAATGAGGGAGATTTGGAATGCGAGAAACGAGAAGAAATATGAGGACGTCGATGTGGGTGAGGAGAAGGTGATCTAAAGGATCCGTAATTGGCTGTCCCGTATTTCCAAGGAGCTCCCTCCTCCGAAGAAGCCTAGCCGAGCTAAGCTCAAGACCATCCAGGATCTGGGGCTCATCTTCCAAGCCGAGAGTAGGAGGAGCTCGGATTTTGTCAAATGGGTGAGGCCTGAGGAGAGATGGATCAAGATAAACGTGGATGGTTCTTCTAGGGGGAATCCAGGGTTGTCGGGGGGGGGGGGGGGGGGGGGGGGGGGGGTGGGGTGGGGGGGATTGGCAGAGACTCTAAAGGTGTTTTCCTCTTTGCCTTCTCTAGTGGCTATGGGTTAGGCTCTAATGGAATAGCAGAATTGCGAGCCATCCAGGATGGGCTCAGGCAAGGGGTGGAGCGAGGTTACATGAGAATAGTTGTCGAAAGCGATTCGCAAAGCATGGTCGATGCGCTCACCAAGAATAGGACCCCTTCTTGGAAGATGTGGTACTGGTGCACTAGGATTAAAAACTTGTGCAAAGACAAGACCATCAGGTTTTCTTTCACTCCAAGGGAGGCGAATGGAGTTGCTGATAAGCTTGCTAGGGAGGGAAGCGGCTCTCAGGTTAGGAGGATTTTCGTGGAAGCCTCTCATCTCCCGGCCTCGGTCCGAGGAGAGCTGTTTATGGATCGTGTGGGGTTGGGCAATATTAGGCCAGGTTTCCTTTAGTTATTTTTCTTGTGTATAGTCCTTATATGATAGGTGGCTCGAGCCGTTTTTGTGGTCCCGGGCTACCCGTACGTGTGCAGGGCTTGTCGCCCCTCCTTTGTAAAAAAAAAAAAAAAAAAAAAAAAAAAAAAAAAAAAAAAAAAAAAAAAAAAATCCAGGCAGGCTTAGGCATTCTCAGTAGGGGTTAAGGTTTTGTTTGGGGGTTTCCGGTGGGCTAGGCGGGCTTGCTTTCTTTTGCTGTGTGGCCTGCCTGTAGTTGTGTATTTAGCAGTTTTCAATGAATGGAATTTTTCAAAAAAAAAAAAAAAAAGACCGGTCGGGGTCGAAAGTGATCCGGATTGTCAGGATCGTAAATCGGTCATATCTCACAATCCGGAATAAGTTACGGGATGTATAATATATCAATTTGGGATAGCTCGAGCTACTTTAGCCAACCAACCCCGCTACGCCGGGTTGCCCAGGCCGGAATCGAGAGATTTGACCCTATCGATGGTCATTAGGCTAGTTTATTTTCAGTTTTACTATTTATAGTAAGTTTGAATTCGATCATAACTTTGCATCTGTAGGGCCTTAGAGTTAGTGCCCAACATGAAAAGGGCTTAGAATATTTAGTAGAACAATGTGGTTGAGGCCGTTTGATAACTTTCTATTTTTGGCCGAAAACCAAGAGTTCTAGTAGGATTGAACGACTTCTATAAATAGTAAGTTTACTATTTATAGTAAGTTGTGTTTTTTAGGAGTTTAAGTTGGAGTTGGATTCTGATACTTTACCTAGGGTTAGTTTCCTATTTATATGTTTTGTAATTCCGTTTTTTATTCATTCAATCATCAAAAAAACAATTATTCAGAATTTATTTCCTCTTTTTATCTTTTATTTCTTCTCATGGATTCGAGAAACTATCGGTGAGGGAGACGGTGATCGACCTACCACGTCCTCCCTGCATCAGGTGGTAGGCTCCCAGGAGTTTCAACATAAAGTTTGTGGTTAGAGTCCAATAGGTGGTGAAATCCCACTATGGTGTATGTGCGTGGGTGGGTGTGCGTGTGTGCAGGGTGCATGTGAAAAAAGAAAAGTTGAGGTTTCTCCTCAAATTTAAAGTTTGATTTAATAAAATCAAGAATGATTGAAATCACATTACGAACAACAAATTCAAAAAAGTGAATTTTTTAATTTTTTGTACATTTATTTATCAATTTGTCCATTTACTGATGCTTTTTGTGGTATCAGGGGTATTATTTATTGTATTGTTGATATCTGGAAATTTGAATAAATAATTCTTTTCAAAATATCATCACATATCACTGATATTATCGAAAATATCAACGATATTTGAATTTCTTTTAGCCGCTAACAGTTTCGATAACAATGACATAGTGTTATCGATAATATGGGTGATATTATCAATAATATCACTGATATTTGAAACACTTTGAGTGAGTTACTGCGGAAATGGTTTTTTTCTTAAATGAATCTAGTCCTTAATCTTTGAGTTGAATTTTAAACAAACTAAACCACAACTTATCCCCATGTTTTACACTTGGTATGAATTGGGCATTTAAAGATAATGCGAAGAGTTGAGAAGTCAAATTTTATTTTATTCATGCTGCTCTTACAACAAAGTTTTATGGTTTTCTAGAAAAAAAAAATTACAGTTTGATATATATATTTTTACATTGAATGGTCTATTCCATGTGTGTCAGGATAACGATGGCTATGGGTCTTTATTATTATGGACTCCGAGATACTTCTGCTTCATTTGCAACAAACTTCCTTAATTTGATTCCTGTCACTACTTTCATCCTGTCGACTATTGTCAGGTATGTACCAAAACTTAATAGAGAGCAGAGATACATCAACACTTAAAACCATAGGGTATGTTTGGATGCACGAGTGAATTGAATTGAGAAAGAAGGAAGTGACTTGAATTGTGAATGTTCAATTGAAACCAAAAAAGGAACCTATTTATAACGAGGTTTGATTACAAGTACTCATAAACAGGAGATGTCATCAAATTGCATTTAAATTCCTTTCAAATCAAATGGAAGGTAGCCTACTTGCAATTTGGAGCACATTTCTCCAACTTCAATGCTAAGGTAATAGTAATTTAATGATTTCTCTTTTACTAGACTAACTATTAGAATCCAAATCGACAGTGCACCAAATGCACCTATTGTAATCAACATATCACCATTGTAAGAGACTTTCAAGCATTAAGCTTTTCTAACACCTTATTGCATGCTTATTTCAGAATAGAGAAATTGAGATTAGGAAGCAAAGGCGGGAGAGTTAAAATCGCTGGAACCATTTTATGTGTTGCTGGAGCTTTAACCATTAGTCTCTATAAAGGAAAGTCATTGCACATGTGGACTTCTCACGTGCATGACCCTCAGATTTTGACGAAAAAGAGTACAACCAGTGAGATGGTACGCGGCTCGTCTATGTTGGTCGGATGCTGCTTAAGTACTGCTGCTTGGTTTATTATACAGGTAGTCCTATTGATGTATCATCGAATGCTTGTAATCACTTTGTGCAAGTAGGTCTCATGCCCCATCATTTAGTGATCAAAATCATTTATATATAATGGGCCCCACCATGGGGGGCCTATGCATAAAAAATTCTATAGGTTGTAAGATCCTAGCCATCAAATATGTGTATTTTTCTTTTTAAATCTAGGAGATTTTTAGCATGTGGGCTATCCATATAAACCTTCATATGGTCATTGGAATTCATAAGAGTAATTTGCATGTTATTTTGAATTAATATTGCACAATTAACGCTAATTTTCTCTAAATAGGTTAGACTATTCAAAGTCTATCCGTCAATGTATTGGGCAACAATGCTCTCATGCTTGGCAGGTTGCATCCAATCAGCAATTGTGGGAATAGCAATAGATAGAAGAAAGGCTGCCTGGAGGTTAGGATGGAATTTGCAGTTGTTGACAATAGTTTACTCGGTGAGTTTTTCAATTATAATTATCTTTCCGAATAATTCTCTTTATTTATTATATGTTAAACGAGAATTATTCATAAAAATCTAAACGTTTACGATGGACTTTATTCTACCTTCTTTTTTTTTTTTCTCTCTACTGGTGGAGCCAATTCAGTGTTTTTTTTTTTTAACACGACCCAGCCCAAACACCCGACCCGAACAGGACCCGGCCTTACCGAAAGCACCCAGAGGTGCTGCTGGTGTGTCTCAAACCTGAGACCAGTTGGTTGATAAACTCAGACTCAACCAGCTGGGCCACAGGCCCTTCCACTTACTGCGGCCCCTTTACTGCAAAGTTCCTTAGATTTGAAATAATAATAATTCGATATGTCCTAGTAAATACACATTTAAGAAAAAAAATATAGTAATCCTTCATATTCCACCCAAAAAAAAAAAAAGGTTAAATATTCTACAACTAAGATCTAATATGGGGATTTTTCTTTTTCGGAAAAGTAAGCAGGGAAAACTCTCTTATTACTAATCCAGAGCAAAGGCTTAAAAATACAACAAGCGGAGCGAACCCCTAAGAAGAAAGAGAAAAAAGAAGCAACCCACACCCTGTGCGCAAGGGAGAAAAGAGAAAGGAAAAAAGAAAAGAAAAAAAAAAAAAAAGAGACGAAGGAGGAGAGCAGCCACAAAGGACTAAAGGAAACCCACAACCTGGACCAAACAATCAAAACAAGCTAGAAATCTCAGTCTCAATAATGAAATGGAAGAACGCACGCACAAGAATAACAACTAGCTTAGAGAGAGTTGTACGATAGTGCTCCAAAGCAATATCAGCATGACTACTAGATGTAACGACGTAAGAGTACACATCACAAGCAAAAAGGCACATCTCTCAAGAAGAAGAGTGGGGGTCCTTGATAGCTACAAGATTTTGACTATTATGCACCAGGATAGTTGCTCCTGCAATAACATATCCAAACTTAGTAATGCCTTGGTATAACGTTTGAAGGCATTTGTTTGGTGTCCCTTGGATGCCAGTATCCAAGACAATGCTCCAGAAAGGATGAGCTGAGGGGGAAAAGCATAAGAGGCTGATTTTAGATCTAGATAAAAAGCATAATATGGGGATTTTTGGTACACCAGCCATCCAGATTGAGGCCCATCATATCTTGGGCTTCAATCACTGAACTATGGCCTCAACATTGTAAAGTAAGTTATTGCATAATATGTGGGCCACCTAAATCTAATTTCTATGGGTGTATATTTGTACAGAGGGCATAATCTTAGGGGTATTTTTTGTCTTTCCATGTTGGGAGAATGATCTTGCATATAATGCATCTTTTGCCAACCATAATAAGATGATTGGAGCCCCCCCTCAATCTACCTCTTATTTCATGGTATTAGAGCTGGTAGGTATTATGGCCCATCATATCTTATTTCATGGCATTATGGTCATCTTCTTCTTTGTTTTTTGCACATTTTTAGGGAAGGGAATTCAGTGGCAGATAGGCTGGCAAAGCTAGTGTTGGGTGTCTTGATAGAGTCTATACAAATGGAAAGGACCTTCCGAGGCTGATTCGGGGTTCTTTGGTTCTTGATAATGCGGGGGTAGGGATAGTTAGGAAGCTAGACACACCAGATTAATTGAGATAGGGGGATATGGTTCCCATGCGTTTTTGGTTTGTTGTATATGATAGGCATGGCTCAGTTCTTTTAAAAAAAGAAAAAAAGAAAAAAGAAAAAAAAGAAGAGCTGGTATGTTTAAGTGAATGGTTTTCAGCCACCTTCACTATGTCTGTGAACTGTTAACCTACATCCAAAAATACTGCTAAGACTATGCCCTCCATACAAATATACATACACACGTACATATACTCCCACAATCTCTACTATTATAACTAGAGCTGTCATGGGCAAAAGTTGGGATTTGACATCTCAGCTTGGCCAAATTACACCCACAATCTCAGCCAGACGATCAATTCAATTGCCAGGACTCCCCTACTGCTGTGGCTTTTGCAGAGTGATCTATAAAGAGTGAGGTCGATGAAATGGACTGTCCAGAGAAATGATTAATTGTTATCATGATTTCTAATTGTAACTACTTACATCAGGCTTTCTTAGGGTTGGGCTTCGTGCATTGCAGCCCCCTAAAATTTTTCTTCACAGCCTATTAACAGTTGATCTCTTTAACTGACTTTGTTACTCGCAGGCAGTATTCAGCACTGGCGCTAACTTCTGCTTAATATCATGGGCCGTTGCAAAACGAGGGCCCACATATCCTTCCATGTTTAATCCTCTCTCCTTGATCTTTGTCACAATCTTAGAATCGTTCTTTATGGGAGAAGAAATTTTCGTTGGAAGGTATGCATTATACTTCTTTTGTGAAAGAATGACGTTGGTTTCTTTTTTATGTGATCTGAGTATGCTAAGTCACACATAATTCGCACAACTTCTGGACTGCACATGTTGTGTGCCCTGTCGTGATGCAATATGACATTTTGTCAACCATCTGTTTCGTCCTTTAACCGAGTGGTTATGATCGTCTAATAAATCTGGGCCAGGGAAAAGTTCATTGTGGGTTTCCCAGCCCTGTTGCATGGCTGCCTATATGTGCTCATGACTTTAGCTCGTCTGCAAGCAGCATTCCTCAATTGAAATTAATGAGGAGAGATTCAAGAGCAATTGGAAATGCAAGTACCAAAAGGGACGCTGCAAGATCACGATGAGTAAGCAAGTGGGGCCCACTGTGAACTCGACCTGGCTCAAAAGTGAGGCGGTTCCACTCATCAAATGTGCCATCAGCTGCGATGTCAGGACCGTCCTACTGGTGCAATTCTCAGAAGATGGGATTTCGACAACGGGGGCTCAGGGCTCATCAGATGAATGGTCCAGATCATGCCAATGTATGATCGGTGCACCCATTAACGGGAGCCTCAAGAGTGGTCAGTGGTCTCTTGAATGGTCCATGGTACCATTGGCCTTACTTTCAGGTGCTCTGAAGCTAGAATATCATTCATTCTACTTGAGGACTGGTCACCTGCAACCGGCTGCACGTTAACCCAAAACTCATCTTTCCTTTCCATGAAACCCTTGAATGTAAACTAAATGGTCGTAGTGTACAATCAGTTGTAGGTGATCATTCGAATCCCTGAGAAAGGCACATTGAATTCGCAAATCTGCATACACTTTCATGCTATTTGGAGGAACGATCCGATACACCCCATTGCATCAAAATATGATGCAACCCACATCCAAATCCACGTGCATAGTCTGATCATTTATGTCAGTTGTCCACATGGTGGGCCCACTTTTTTAATACCCGTGGCCTGAAAGTCGTTCTCATCTAACCATCCTGTCAATGGAAGTAGATAGATGAACTTGATCAGCTAATTACAATATCTATCTTGATCAGCTAATTACAATATCCCAGCCAGATGGCTGGGATCATCTGATCAATGCAATTTTTGGCCACTGCAGCTGGTGAGCAACTAAACTACCTCATGGAATCATCTGAATCCGGGGGGAAGCTTTGGGTTCAGGTACCGTACTGCCGGACTGGAAAGGAGGGGGACAGCGAATCTCCTGCTAAGAGGCCAAGGTAGCTTGTTTAATCTCAGCCACTTGTTAGAAAGAAGTGCAGTGTCGATTGGCAGGGGATCAACGGGAAGGAAATATGCTCATGTGCAAGCTTAAACCATTATCTCACATAATGATGCAATGAGGTGCAATGGATCAGTGATCCTAAATTTGTTAGGATATATGTTGAACTTAACACACCCTTACACTTCTCTATTAGGGATTAGATTTTGATAATAACAACTTTGCATGTAATGCAGCATATTAGGCATGATTATGATAATAGGAGGGTTGTACGCATTCCTGTGGGGAAAGAGGAATGAGCCAGCACCGTCCATCGTGAGACCTGGGCATCAAAATCAGCTATCACAACCCAATGTAGGCATTGGGGACATAGCATTAGTTGTGGAACGATCCCAATCAAATTCGGCAATCTCCCCCATTGTGGCTTCACAAGACAGCATGGCCTCTGACGAAGATCGAGAAAAGGAAGCCACACCCACACCAAAGTAATGGCTAACCCATGGAAAATCCATGCACCATGTCCTTGTTCAGTTCACCCATGTGTTTCTAATTTGCTTGGCATTCCTTGTCTCTGTTTGGATGGGCCATTGAACTCAATTGTAATTTTTGATAATGTTAGAAAGTGAAAATGGCGGCATTATAATTTCCCTTATTAGCATTAGTTTGGAGGCTGTTTGACTTTGAGTGTGCCTTAAATTGCAATTTGGATGCAATTTAGCTGATGTCATTTGGCCCCAATGGTTTTGAGTTGAACGTTGATAGATTAGTGAGGACTTCTTTTTTTTTTTGATAGGTGGGAGCTCACCATTTGAAACTTTGTTGATGAAGAAATAATTACAAAGTTTGGACCAGCCCAACAAAAAGGATCAGGCCTCGCCTATCATATACTTTAACAGAGCAACTATACAAGAAACCCAGGTCCTGTTGCTTTGTTTTCAGAATGAGTGGTTTAGTGCTTAGGCTTTGTTCAGTGGCTATGGCTTTTTTTTTTTCTTTTTTTTTTTTGTATTTATCTCTTTCCTTGGCTAGGCTTCCTGTGGTTTCTCTATTTTTGGATTACAGGATAAGTAAGGGCTCTTTTTTTTTGTGGGGCCCACCCGAAGGGAATGTAAATCTTTTTACTATAAAAAAGAAAAGAAAAGAAACTATTCAAGAAACTCAGGTCCTTATCCTTGCCTTGGTGGTAGACTACCAGGAGTTTCAACATGAGGTCTAGGGTTTGAGTACTCATAGGAAGAAGAAGAGAAAGAAGAAAGAAAATACACACACAAGAAACCCATACACGAGCTTTGTCTAAATGCACAGAAATAAAACCCGCAGCAGCAAAGGCCCCACACCACACAGGAAGTAAGCTTCCCTCTACACAACACAATAGACAAGAGCCAGCATGTGGGATAGTAAAGATTATGTTCAAAGGCTCAAGAGCGGCCCACCCAGGGCCCACCCTGGATCAGAGTGCCTTTGCTCCAACCCTAGCAGAAGAAAGCCCCTAGCAGAGACATAATGTCTTTGCTCCAGTCGCTTGAACGCTTTCTGATCAGAGGCATCTTCGTGAGTGCCATGACATTGAAGGCGCGGAAAGTTTTTTTGCAAGAGTCTGTATGCATCCAAGGTATGGGAGACATATCAGCAGCACCTCTCGGTGCTTTCGGTTGGGCCAGGTCGTGTTCGGGTATGGTTATGTTCAGGTTCAGGTCAGGTCGGGTTCGGGGCGCCGGGTCGTGTTAAACAAGAAGGTATATATGGGAGTATTTCAACAAGCTGTTTGATATGCATTTGCAGCAGGGACAATCTATTGTTCAAAGAATTAAATTATGGACCTACAAATCTTCTGCTTCTTTTAAATTCTTGATACTCAGAGAGCTGGCCCCGAGTTTCATCCTTTGGGAGATATGGTTGGGTCGAAATGCCAATAGATTTGAAAACAAGAAAATGGATCCAACTACGATTATTGCAAAGGTAAAGAAGTGGTTGTTGGAAGTTGGTTCTCATATCCCAGACAAAGGTAGAATATCCCCATCAGAAGCTATCTCGCTTCAGTCCTTGCGTGTTCCCTGCTCGGTAGACAGGCAAGTCGAGAGCATTCTGGTTGTGAAATGGACTAGACTTGACCGTTTCTGGCTAGAGCTTAACATTGATGGGTCCTTGAGAGGGAACCTGGGCTACTGAGGTAGGGGAGGGGTTTGTAGGGACCATGATGGGAAGTTTTGTTTTGTTTTTTTTGCCTTTCACAAGTGCTACTTCAAATCTGTTATAATTTGGGTTTATCTAATATCATCATTGAAACCAACTCCCATATAGTTGTGGAAGCGGCATCTGGCCACAAAGATGATGGTCCTTGGAACGTTTGGTACAGGCTAGGTGAAGTTTCCAGGATGTGTTGTATTACCGATTTCAAAATTTTCCATGTGCTGCGGAAAGGCAATGCGGTGGCAGATGCGCTTGCAAGGATGGGCAGTGGTGGGCATCTTGATATGACATATTTCAATCATTCGGATCTCCCACCTCAAATTAGGAGGTCTCTTAACTCTGGATTATGCTGGAATTGGTGCTATTAATTAGAAAGGCAAGGCCTAGCCGGCTTTTGGTTTTTAGTGTGGTTTTTGGTGTCTAGATTTTGGGGTTTTAAGGTTTGTCGAGCTGCTTCGCCCTATAATTTTGTATAGGATTAGGGGTATATGATAGGTGAGGCACGGCATTTTTGTTGTGCCTTCCTGAATGAGTCTGCAAGTTTTCTTCCCTTGAAAAATTTAGAGGTGGTGTGAAAAAAAACAATAAAAAAATGTATAATTTTCATACACTGTTTTTTGTTTATCTTCACGAAGAAATTGTATCAGTTCCATCCATCTTCACGCAATATGTATAAACCAAATAAAAATTCCTAAACATCCAATATCCACTAGCATGAGTCTTCCTTAAAAATGGATCCACATCAACGCTGCACTCGTACGTGTTAACTGATATAAATAAGTAACCATGAATTGCAACTTAAACGAAAACCTATTCAATATAAAGTAAGAAAAAGTACTTATTGTTCATTTGTAAGTTCTTTGCTTGTTAATTAATTTGATAAGTTTTTTCAAGGAAAAAAATCTATTCAAAGAACCTAAACGAGGGGGCTGTACACTTTGGACGTTTGGGCAGAGCTTGCTACACATCAAAACTGTCATACAGCCAAAGACAAGAAAATAGAGCAAAAAATAAAAGCAAAGCAGGAAGAACCAATCAGAGTTCCTTCAAATTACCCAAACCGGCTCGATCCAAGATAGGTGCCCACGAGTGGATGCAGGGAGGTCCGACTGGCACTGGAAAGTGGTGTTGCACTGAGAGGCGCTGCCCAACCTAGCTAGCCAAGCCATCGGCTACCACATTCACTTCCCTCGGAGAGAACTATACTAATATCACTCCCTTTCAATCGTTGCTACCCGAGCCCACCAATACCACAAGGGCATGCAGCATTGTAGAGTGCTCCTTGTTGAGCAAATCCACAACGGTTTTAGAGTCACTCTCAACAATGATATTGGAGAATCCACATGTTGAACACAGAGATAGATCGCCTCCCACTGCCCAAGCTTCTGCTCGGACATTCGGGCCTAGACCATAGGCAAAGGAGAAAGCAAAAACGAATTACCCTTTACTATCTTTGCACACCCCACAACCTCCCGACAGCCTCGAGCTCCTACGAGAAGAGCCATCAACATTCATCTTGACCCATCTCAGAGGAGGACGAACCCACTTCACAATCGAGAACAACTTCTTTCGCGGAGCACAAAAGGACAGCTCCAGCACTTCGAGGGCCAAACAATGGGCAACGCTATTCTCTCAAGGCTGGAAGGGACGGATTGAGGATCCGCAACCATCTCTGGACCTTGAGGATGGATGTCACCTCATTTTCATCCATGTCGCCATGTCAACTGTTGTTTTTATGAAGCGAAACCTCCCAGAAAATCAGGCCAGGAAGGAGGCTACACATCGAGGACACCAAGTTGACTGAAGAGGCAACCCAACACTATTGAAGGGCTCTCCCCAAGATTGACTGACCCCTAATAAGAGAAATGTCAAACAATGATGTAGACATCAGTGGTGCACCCTTTAGAGTGTACCAGAGGAGGCGACATTACAGATCAAGTGTTGGAGCAAACGAGTTGATGTGGATGGACGTCGGCCTCATTGGGTCCATTTTCTGACGCATTACGAGTACGCGAGCTGCAGGATCACGCAGGAGCATCATGACTGCTGGAGCATGAAGCGGATTTACGTTTAAGCGCTTTTCTATTTATTTCCTTGTTTCTAAGCGCTTTAGTGTCGTTATTTACTTTAGGCATTTTTATATTATTTCTTTGGTTTTCAGGCACTTTAGTGTACTTTTTATTTTTATTTTCGTAGCTTAAATATACTGTGAGAAACCCTATTTCGAAATCATTGAATGAATAGAAAATTCGTATGTTTCTTCCTCTTTGTTTGAGAGATTATGGTTTCAGGATTGACCCTCGGGTGTTGAGGATTCCACCCCGGAGTTCCCGTATTCTCTTCTCTTTTTCTTCAAGGTGTAATGAAAGGTAAGCTTCTTTTGATTCTTAATTCGTATTTCATGAGAACCCATTGTTTTTCGACATCCTTCGTCCTTTTCTGAACCCTCCCTCCCTCCATTTTTTTGGTATGATTGAAAAGAGGGATGCCTAGCTATGAGAACCGGATCCAAACTTGACTGTGGACTGGTCTATGCTAGATTTGGGATATCCTCATATCCGATCCTCTCTGTTTTACGATTTTACATGGTTTTATGTTAAGAGGTACGATCCGGACGGACGAATCTCATCTTTTTGTTAAGATTTGTTAGTTTCCTCTTATTGAAAGTAGTTAGTTTCGTAATTTTATTATTTGAATATCTTCCAACTGAATATACATGCATCTAGGGTTAGGTCATCGCATACCCCTGTATCAAACAACTTACTAAAATGAGACCATACCTTAGATGCCAGTTCCTTTGTCACGAACAAGTGGTCGAGCATCTCTTTGGCTAGGCGGCAATTTGAGGAGCATCAATCACACCTAGACGCTAGGTGAATTCCTTTGTCTTGAACCTTGTTATCCACTAGCACAACGCCCTGCAGAAGCTTCCAAACAAAGACAGAAATCTTGGGAGGCATTTTCGAATGCCATTCTAAAACAGGGATTTTTTAGAGCCAGGCGCTAGAAGAGCTAGGCTAGCAAAATCTACCTTGTATTTACTCACAAATTTCCTAAAGACTCCTACCTTCTACATCATTAACTGCCCAAGCCATCTTCATCCAATGGCTTTTCATAAACTCTTTCAGCTTTCTAATTCTAAGACATCCCTCTTGTTTGGGTAGCAAGATATTCTTCCAACTGGACCAATGACACTTCTTTCTCCTCTCTTCTTATCCTTAGGAGAAATCCGCAAATTCGGCCTCCAACCTCGAAATGATATTCGTTGGCACGTCTGAGGCAGCTGAGGTATGCACTAGAATAGAAGCTAGAAAGTGTTTCATCAAAATAACTTTACGTGTTTGAGTCAGACTTCGCTCTTTCCAGCTAGAGGTCTTTCTGTAGACTCCGTCCACCAATGGTTGAAAATGCATACAACGAGCTCTTCCTTTGATCATTGGGACACCACTCTAGTAGAAAGGAGACGTAGATCTGGAAATACCTGTGACTCTTTCCATGCTTCTACTGTTGGCATTCGAAAGTTTGTCTAACACAAAGCATCCGCTCTTCCTCTTGTTGATTTTCTAACCTGATGCTGCTTGGAAATGAAGTAAAAAAATCATTCAATACCTTCACCACCTTTAATGAAGCCGATGACTGCATTGTCAGCGTACAACAAGTGAGAGAGAATCGGACAACCTCGTGGAACTTTATAGGGAAGGTAAAAGGCCCTCACAACCAGCCTCTTGATACCCTGGCTCAAAACTTCAGCTGCAAGGATAAATAAACTAGGGGAGATAGGATCTCCTTGCCTAAGGCCTCGAGACGCTTGGAAGAAACCACAGGCTTCACCATTAGCTAATGTCGAGAACCAATTATTTTCCCAGCAATTCTCGATTAGATTAATTCAGGTACCGTTAAAATTGAACTTGAGAAGAACTGCTTTAAGGAAGCCCCAGTTCACCCTGTCATAGGCCTTCTCCATGTCGAACTTAAGAATAACATTTCGCCTCGCACCTTCCTGCCAATGTCCCTATATAATTCTTAGGCTAGAGCCATACTCTCTACTATCGGACAACATTGAACAAACGCACTTTGTTCTTCCGATATCATCCTGGAAAGTTCAGATCTTACCCGTTTGAAATTACCTTCGAAAAAATATTATATACATGATTACATAGTCTAATTGGATGATAATCAGAAAACTTAGTTGGGTTCGAAATTTTTGGGACTAGGAAGATAAGTGAGGAGGTCTGCGTAGACTAACGCCTTTGAAGAAAGCTCTCACTGCGTCAAGCACATCTTTTCCAACTATATCCCAACAGCTCGAGAAGAAAACTCTAGAAAACCCATCGGGACCAGGTGTGGCATCTTTGGGCAGCGATTATACCACCCTTTTAACCTCTTCTAGGGAAGGCTCCTTTAGGAGAGCCACATTGTCTTTAGCAGAAACAACCGCTGGAATGACCTCTAGCAGCACTTCCACCTGCACAAGGTTTTACCTTGAACAAAGATGCTGCTTTCTTGATCTGCTGAACATTTAAGGATATCTCCCCATTTTATAGCTGAATTTCCCTGATCGTCGATTTTCTTGCATTATCCGATACCAAATTGTAGAAAAATTTTGTGTTCCTATTGCCTTCCTCTAATCAACTGTTTTTGGATTTCTGTTTTTAGAAAACTTCCTCCTTGAGTTCAAGCTTGCCCAACACTTCCTTCACCTCTGCTAAGGACTGCTAGGTTTGCTTATCAGAGGAACGCTGGAATACTTCTTCCTATAGAGCCACCTCCGCCTCAACGCTCTTAAGATGTGAGAAAATGTTGCAAAAAACATCCTTGTGCCAATTCTTAATCACTTGCTTTAACCGTTTCATCTTAGAGATAAGATTATTCATCGTCGGCTTATAACTATATCCGCACCGACTTCGAAAGATTCCCAAACTACATTCACCAATGGGAGGAGTGATTCTTCCAACAACCACATCCTTTGGAATGAAAGGAGCAGAGCATGATCTGAAGACACCCTGGGTAGATGAGTGACTTCGAAAGAGGGGAACGACAAAAGTCATTCCACACTGTGTAGGACTCGATCCGCCCTAGCCCATACTCAAGAGGTTCCAGCTTGATTATTGCTCCAGGTAAATCTACTTCTGCTGAATCCTGCATCCACCAGAGACGCCCTATTGATTGCTTCAACAAATTCTCAAAAAAAAAATTTCTTTACTTGTTTGTCTATTGTGTCTGAGACCTTTATACCATGACTGCATTTTATGATTTGTGATGATGTCGGGCGGGTCTTGTCCTAACTTTTTTATCATCAACTTTGGTTGTTGACCAGGGAGACGTCGACATGTAAGAGGTAACACATTGTTATTAACTACAAGCCAATTCTTAGAGTCTAGCATTGGGTAGATAAAGTTTTCATGGAACTTCTTATATGAGTCAAACACATCCTGTCGATCTATCTGTTACATATTCTCTTAGCAGTTAATATCCCTAAGTCTGCTTGCAAGCTCTTGGAATCAACTTTGGCCAACTTCTTCTGGGGGCAGGCGGATTTGGGGAAGTGTAGACATTGGATCGGTTGGAGGAAAATTACCAGAACCACAACAGAGGGAGGCCTCGGTATCAGATGTGTGGAGGACGTGATGGCTGCGTATCTTCTGAGAATGGGTTGGAATCTTCTCCAAGGGAAGTCTCTTTGGGCTAGATTCTTCATGGCAAAGAATCTCCCTTCTTCTTTAGATGAAATGGATCCATTCGTGCCCAAAGTTCAGCCTAGTGGAAATATATTGGAAAAACTCTAACCATTACCATCCTCAACTCTCGATGGCTCATAGGGAGAGGCTTGGTCAATTTTTTGTCTCAAAATTGGACGGGAGCTAGATTGCTAGCTGAGACTGTTAGAGATCGGACCCCGGACTCCCTTTTGAAAGCTTTAGTCATTGATATTTGGGACCCCATTGGAAGATGGGATTTTTCTTTGGTGGAAGATCTGATCCCTTAACCGTTCCTTCAGTCTATTAAGGATAGCGAAATTCACATCTCAGATTTGGATGACCTGCTCATTTGGAACCGATCTTCTTCAGATAAGCTTTCCTTCAAGTCTGCTTGGAATGATATTACACTTCATAGTCCGAAGCTCAGATGACCATGGATTTGGAATAGTCATACCCTTCTCAAGATTGCTACCTTCATTTGGAAAGTCTTGTATGGCGCCGTTCCTATTGACGCATCGTAAGTATGGGATCGAGTCAGCCTTGCCTCTAGGTGCCAATGTTGTGGCCCTTGGGCCATCAATAGAGGGGATCCTAGCTAGAGATGGCCCTACAGCTGATGGGATGCCCTCTCTATTCAACAAACACTATTATTTCTCTGTTTAATGAGATCCACGCTGGTATTTCTCGCTCTGGGTAGAATATTTCTGATTTGACTATAGAAAACCTGCATTAACAGTCTTCAAGTTCTCTTTCTTCTCCAAAGCTTAGGACCCAGCACCGCCCTATTCCCACTATCATTCCGCAGATAATCCTAGTGGGGGCATCCTTCCCAGCAAAATCAGCAACATAAGTTTCATGAGGAAGGTATCAACCACCTCTTCTCCTAGAGCAGAGTGGCTATAAAGGTCTGGAATTTCTTCTCCTAACTTTTTGATGTCCACCTTATCCAGCATCAGTCCGTTGCTTAGAGAATGAAGCAGTGGTATTCTTTAGCTAGTGGATCCTCTAGATTTCTTGTGCTTCGTGGTGTTACTCCAAACTTCATATTGTGGGAGATTTGGCTGAGCCGAAATGTGGCTAGATTTGACGGACATAATATGCTAGGGACCACAATGGTCGAATCATCTTCACATTTCACAACCACTATGGCCAAGCCTCTAACACAGTGGTGGAAGCGCAAGCCGTGTTGGATGGCCTTAAGATTTGTGAAATCATGGGCCTATCCAATATGGAGGTGGAGTTATATTCTAGTGTTCTAGTGGATGCCATCTCTAGGCCTTTAGCCCCTACCCATGGTTCATTTGGTATTGAGTAAAGCTCATCCGAAGCACTGCATGAAAATTGCAAATTTACAACGGATTTTGCGACGGACATTATCCGACACAAAAATCGCTTGATTTAACGACGACCTAGATCCGTCGCTAATAGAAATTGTCCGTCGCAAATCTCTTTCGAGGGAAACAGCAGTCGGGGCAGGATTTTGCGACGGACCGTATTCGTTGACAAAATTAAATTTGCGACAGTTACATTTGTCGTAATTTGATGACGAACCAATTCCGTCGTTTCCCTAGATTACGCGACGGACGACGGACCTTTTCTATTAGCAACGAACGGATTCCGTCGTTAAATTAAGCATTTTAGCTTTTTATAAGATCTAGAAAAAATTGAGATCTTTTATAAGAATATAGATTAAAAAAACAACGAGATTTTGACAGAAAATTGTGTAGTTGAAAAAACTTAATTTAAAAAATAAATTTGACAAATTTTGAGATTTAAAAAATATTGTGATTTTGAAAAAAAATGGCATTTTGAATAAGAAATTGGCTTTAAAATTGAGAAGATTGAATAAATTTCAGATTTTTAAAAAGTAATTGTGATTTTGTATTTTGAAATAAATTAAGAAGCTTGATAAAAAAAAATGAGATTAAAAAAAATGTAGAGTTTGAAAAAATTAATTTGACATTTTGAAAAAAATCGTAAAGTTTTGAGAATTAAAATTTTGAAAAAAAAAAAATTAAGATTTAAGAAAACTCGAGATTTTGAACAAAAATTGACATTTTGAATAAGAAAATTGGGAACTTTAAAAAAAATGTGATTTTGAAAAAAAAATGACAATGTTTGAGAAAAATTAAGATTTTGAAAAAAAAAATGGTTAAAAAAATTGAGAGTTCGAAAAGTACTGACATTAAAAAAAACAATTGGCACTTTGAAAAAAGATTATTAGTTTGAAAAAGCATATTTTGAAAAAAAAATGAGATTTTTAAGAAGAAATTGAGATTTTGTTTTTTTTTTTTTTTTAAATTAAGAAGTTTGCTAAAAAAAAATTTGAAAAGTTTGAAAAAAAATTAACATTTTGAAAAAAAATTGGAGAAGTTTGAAAAAAATTGATATTTAAAAAAAATGAGATTTTGAAAAATCAAGTGTCATTTTGAAACAGAAAATTGAGAAGTTAAAAAAAAAAAAACATTGTGATTTTTAAAACAAAAAAGTTTAGTTTGAAAAACAACATTGACAATGTTTGAGAAAAAAAAGTGAGATTTTGAATATAAAAAATTATATTTTAACAAAACACTCAGATTTCGATAAAAAGGAAAAGGGGTAACACACTAGAAGTTTAAAAATAATTGTGATTTTGTCAAAAATTGAGAAGTTTGAAAAAAATGATTTAAAAACTAATTTTTGAGATTGTGAAAACGAGATTTAAAAAAAAAAAAAATAGAAATTTGAAATGAGTGGACCAAATTTATTGGTGGATATTTATTGCATGGTTGAAAATGAACAAATTACAGTCATTCAGTTAGCTAACAATCAGATTGGTTTATGCATACACACAAGTTCACTTATTTCAATTAAGTCTCTTCACAGTTGCCCACTAAACCAATGATTTGGGATGCAGACGTGGGGCCCATAGTTCTAAAACTTTCTAATTCGACTTGAAACTTGGCCAAAAACTTTCCATACCAGCCTTGGATTTTTTTATATGATTTAACTTCTGGAGGTAAAATTGGTTGTTTGATGGTTCATCCATGGTTATTGTTAGATGAGTGGTTTTAAAGCATATAATTTGGATTTTTCTACTTCCTTAGAGCTTGGGTGTGTAGCCGAACCTTCCATTGCACCATTGAAGCTCAATCCAGTGGAGTATGATGAAGAAATTTGGTTGCACCAAATATTATGATATTTCAGGGTATCTTACGCCAAATTAGAGTGACACCAAATATTATGATATTTCATGGCACCTTACGCCAAATTAGAGTGATCAATCATGAAATATCTTGAAAGTGGGTGCAATCAAATGTTAGGCGATGATCTAGACCATTGGTCTTTTGCACCTCGTCACGGATGGGAACATGGACTAAAAGTCTCCTTGGTAGGACAATCAACACCTTTCATTTCGTTAAATCAACAGTCTGCATTCAACTGAACGAATATATACAAGTGGCTAGGACTTTCTGGTCACGGTGAGATGCAACAGACCAATGGTTTAGATTGTCAATCCACGGGAACCACTTTTGCAGGTCACCTATCAAGTAGCTCCTCTTAGCTATGGTGGGAACGAGGTGGCTTCTTCTAGGGTTTGTTCAACCGCTTCTGTTGTTGTATTTAATGCTTCTGTGTTAGGGTAAACCTTGTGTGAATGTGGTACATTTACTTTGATTTTCCTCCCGTTTGTTAAGATTGAAATGTGCCATAAGATTTCTTATGAAGTATTTGTTCGTAATGACCACCTTTTATTGGGGAGATGATCCAATGCCTCCGGATGCATCCTTCATAGCTGTTGGATTTCTGGTCATGTCCTGATGATCCGAATATTTCAACCTTTTCATTGGGTATCACCCATCCATAGTGAGGCCCATGTTATAAATGGTTAGATTATTTCAACATGACCAAATCCAACGCCTTGATTATTTCATCATTTTCTATATCTATGTTTATCATTATATGGGTCCATAGAATGTTTGGATGTCCAAACATTTTGTGTCCAACTGATGCACCCCACCATGATGAGTACATGAACAGAAAATATGGTGGATCAGGTCATTTAGTGGGCCACACCATCAACATGGTGGATCAGGTCATTTCAAAGTGCACTTGTGGCTGGCCTGATGAATAGGTGCATAGCATGTTCATGGTGGGCCCTACATGATGAATGACCTGGATCTACCTTACCTATGGCATGTTGGCACCTCTGCTGCGAATCTCTGAAAATTAGTTCCTCTCCTTTCGAACTTTTCTTCATTGGCTTCATTTGTTTCAGGTGTGGGATTTGCAACTGGTAGCATAAAGCTACGAGAGTTAGAGCTATGTAACATGTCTATACCTTCGCTAAGGTTTGGGCCACCCATGAATCGCTTAAGTCAGTTGATCGAGATATGTAAAGGTGGAGAGAGAGAGAGAGAGAGAGAGAGAGAGAGAGAGAGGCTACTATCAGGGCTGCCTTGATTGGTGGTGTTGGGATAAGTCTTCAAACTGTGCACGAATTGGGTGGTCCGACTAGCTGGCCGACCAATCAGACGGTGTGACCTAGATGCATGTGAAGACCCCCCCCCCCCCCCCCCCCCCCCCCCCCCCCCAATGGACAGTTTCCTGTGCCCAGACTGGTCGTCAATGGGCTCTGACCGGTTGGCTATGAGGCAGAGTTGGATGTAAAACTCCCTGGACTATTTTTGTATTGGCCGACCGGTTGGCTGTGCGCACGGATTTCTTGCGCAGTCCGTAGTACTGCATAAGGTGTTTCTAATTTCGGATTTCTGCTTATTTAAGGAGTTGTAATTCATCTTAAATTAGCATCCTAAGGTGTCCAAGGTTTCCTATTCGTACTAGGAAGAGGGGAGAGGTGTGTGTGAGAGAGAACTTGGAGTTTTTCTCTATTTTTCCTTGCTAGTGGGCTGTCAATCTCTGTAATCTTCTGATATTCATAGTGGATCGTTTTCTGCCGTGGTTTTTTACCCGTTGAGGGGTTTTTCCACGTAAATTTGGAGTCTCTTGTGGTGAATGCTTGTGTTTGCTTGATTGCATCTTGTTTACTTGTTTGATATTGCATTGCTTCACGCGTTCGGCGTTCCGCTTCCGCTGCCAGCTTTCCCAACAGGTGGCAATGGTGTAGCGTCTGGCGTTGGCTTCGGTTGCCCACAATGATTGGTTGCCGATGCAAAGCCATCTCTCTTATATTTTATCTCTTAATCTTAATATTGATCTCAGATTATCTGATTCCTCTTTCTAACACAACCAATTTGAAAAAAAAAAAAACTTTCCCAATTTATCTTTCTGGATGTTAATCCATATTTAAAACATGTAAATCTATTTATTATTTAAATACTCAGTTTTAAAAAAAAAAAAATACTCAGTTTCTTAATCATATGACCTTTTGTGAATAATCTAATATTATTCTCTTTTTCATTAATCTAAACACCTCAGAGATGAAAAAAAGAAAGAATAAACAAGATAAACGTTATTAATCCTTTATTTATTTATTTATTATTCCTCTTTTACACATCAATTCAGAAGATTTAATACTGATGATAAATGTATAATTAAAATAAAAGTACGGAAACAAATTTTAGAATGTAATGAATGGGCCATTGGCCTTTTACGATTAGTACACTAAAATGGTGATCCGCCATTGAGTCTCTCTGGTACCACCAATAGGTGGCCCGAAAGGGTGGGCCCGTAGGATCCGACAATCTACACAATATGTGACCCTTTTAAAAGCTGATGATGAACGGCGTAGGTATAGTGGTCCACCTAACCACTAGAAGAGTTTGATCACCCATCTGATTCTATGGTAAGGATGACCCTGGATTACGATTAATGGTTTAGATGACTTTCTACTATTCTCTTTGAACTTTCAAATTTACGGGATTACTTATCCTTATCGAGGAAAGCTTCTCTTTATTTATATATAGAATGAGGGATTGAGAGATGAGGGGTGAGATTAGATAGGATAAGGGTTATCCTTATCTAATCCAACATCTTCCTATCTCTCCCTTATCCAAAATCAAATTTCAAATTGACTTTTAATTTGAAAGTCGACCCAAAAATGAGAGGTCATGTGAAAATTATGCCGACCCACACCCACTAGTGGTTGCCCACAAATGAGCCCCCACAGGCTCATATCCATCCATTTTGCTGTTATGATAGTCTTTTTTTTTTAGGATACTCACCTAAAAATTTATATGACATTATTTCAAATCAACATAATTATACAATCATCTTTCTATTAAAAAAAGAAAAATGAAGAGAGAGAGAGAGAGAGAGAGAGAGAGAGAGAGAGAGAGAGAGAGAGAGTGGAGTCATGCCACCGAATGAAAGGTCATCACAGGCCATTCCAACACTCATATCGCCCATCCTGCGGGACTTTAGAGGTTTCAGGCATGATTTTAAATAGTGCTGACCAGCTAAGTTTTGGATCGGCCTAATTTTGAGCATCGACAAGAACATTGTTCAAAGTCATGTCTTCAATCTGTACAAAAACAGGAGAGTTCAATCGCTTGACCCTCTGTCTCGAGTGAACAAGCCTTCTCATTTTTATTTCAAATTATGTTGAAAATTATCAAGATAATTTTTAGCACTCTCGAGCGATCAGCGATTTGCGCAATTTTGCGCGATTTTATAGTTTTGTTTATAATTCTGAGTGTATCACTACTTAAGCAGGTGTACTGCGGGATTAGAGCATCCTAAGTCGTCCAAAAGAGTTTAGAGGGTTTTGGGTAGAGAAAAAGAGGTTTTTCTCCGATGTTTTGATTTGGTAAGTAATCCATCTCCTAAAACTTTATTTTCATAGTGGATTATTCATCGCTTGGTGCCGTAGTTTTTTTCTCGCAAGGGTTTTTTCATGTAAAATTTGTGTGTTCTTTGGTTGGATTTGTTTGTGCAATTGTGATTGCCTTGTTTGATTCTTCTCTAAATTGCTTCTACGGTCCCAACAAGTGGTATTAGAGCAATCATTAGGAGTCAGTTAAAATCTGAGACAATATATCAATGGGATCAACTATGAAGTTTGTTATTGAGAAGTTCACAGGAAAAAATAACTTTGAACTATAGAAGGTAAAGATGAAGGGCCTTTTAGTTCAACAAGGATTGGATGATGCACTCCTTACGAAGGATAAGCGACCAAAATCTATGAAGGAAGAAGAGAGGAACAAACTGGATCAGAAGGCTAGTACCTCTATCCAATTGTGTCTATTAGACGAAGTTCTCTATAATATTTCTCAGATAAAAGAATGTCGTAGACACATGGGTGAAGTTGGAAAACCTTTATGCTATGAAGTCACTCTCAAGTCATTTGTACCTGAAATGACAATTCTATAATATAAGAATGATAGAGGGGGCTGATGTTAATGAACACATTAGTCATTTCAATAGGCTAATTTGGTAATTATTAGATGTGGAGGAAACAATCAAAGAAGAAGACCAAGCTCTTATTTTGTTGAATTCCTTACCAGATTCATATAAGAATCTCGTAGAAATTTTATGTCATGGTAGGGATACCATATCGCTATCGTTATCTCAGCCTTCAACAGAGGTAGTTGAGAAAGAAAAATGGTGGCAAGGGTACTTTTATAGGGGCACTAGTTACAAGGAGAAGTTCTAGACGGAAAAAGGGGACTTCACAATCTAGGTCCAAATCCAAGGGCAAGGATAAGATGAAGTGTTAGATTTGTGGGAAGATAAGATACATGAAGAAGGACTACAAGTGTCAAAGAGACGAGAAATCAGATGGATCTACAAGGGAGGCCAACGCAGTGGAATCCAATGAGGAGGTGGGTGATTCTGATGTATTAACCACATCTGAATCTGAGCATCTCAATGATGAGATGATTTTGGATATGGGGGCTTCATACCATATGACCCTTCATAAGAGTTGGTTCACGAGTTACAGCGAGTGTGATGGTAGTCAGGTACTATTTATGGGCAATGATAATGTCTGTAATATGATTGGTGTCGGATCGGTATGCATCAAGATGTTTGATGAGATGGAGTATATTGTCACTGATGTGAGACATGTTCCTTAGCTGAGGAAGAGTCTGATATCTTTAGGAGCTCTTGAGCACTTAGGTGCGAATTTATCGAGTTTGATCGTGTCCTAAAAGTTTCAAAGAGGACACTCATTCTTATGAAAGCATAGCGAAGCGAAAACTATTACAGGTGGATTGGAAGTACTTCGTTGAGTGGAGCTGCAGTGTCTGTAGTAGATTTCACATCAGCACATATGTGGCACGTGCACCTAAGCACATGAGCGAGTGGAGTATGAAGGTACTTTTTGATCGTTCTTTAATTCCTGCATTTAAAAGTGTTGATTTTAATATATGAGAGTATTGTATATATGGTAAATAATCACAGTTGTCTTTTAAGCTAGGTAAACATGTATGTAAATGAGTGCTTGATTATGTGCATTCGGATGTATGCCTGTAGTTTCTAGGGGAGGATCATCATGATTTATTACTTTTATTAATGATTATTCCAGAAAAGTGTGTGTTTATTTTTTGAAAAATAAATTTAAAGTTTTTGCCACTTTGAAGACATGGAAGGCAATGGTTGAAAAATAGTCAAGGCGAAAGTTGAAAGTATCGATGATAGATAACGATGAAGAATTTATTTCTCAAGAATTTAATCAATTTTGTAATTAGGATGAGGGGATTGTGAGGTACAACATAGTGCGGCACACACCAAAGCAGAATGGTGTAGCGAACGTATGAATCAGACCCTCTTGGAGAGAGCCCGAAGCATGTTAAGTAATGTTGGGTTGGGCAAAGATCTATGGACCGAGGCAATGAAGACGATGTGTTATTTAGTAAATTGGTCCCCGTCATGACCATTGATTGTAAATTTTCATAGAAAATGTGGAGTGGTCATGAAGTGGATTACTTAGGACTGTGTATTTGGTTGCGATGCTGTCTTATGTACTATCGGTTGAGAGAGATAAAGCTAGACCAAAGGGTGAAAAAATGTATCTTTGTCGACTATGATGATGGTGCGAAGGGATACATATTTTATGACCGGGTCACATGAAAAATCATCTTTAGTCGTGACGTCAAATTTAATGAGGGATCATGAGAGGAGCATAAGAAAACAAAAAAGTTATTGTTGATGTTAAGATAAGAAAATGTGAAATACAGGCTGAAATTTAGACACAACAAGAGGTTTAAGAAGATGTGGAGTTGCCAACACCTGTGAGAAGGAATTTACCAAGAGATCACAAACTACCGGCTAGATACGGAGATGACTCAAGCATTCGCCCTCATTACGGATGAGGGGGGTCCATCTACTTTTCAAGATGCTATTAATGATGTTAATGCTGGAAAGTGGAAGGTGGCGATGCAAGATGAGATGGATTATCTATATAAGAATAAGACATGGGAGCTGGTGGAGCTTCCAGTTTGGTGCAAAGCAATTGGGTGTAAGTGGGTCTTGAGGAAGAAACATGATAGGTACAAGGCAAGACTGGTAATGAAAGGTTACACACAGAAGGAGGGTGCCAACTTTAGTGAGATTTTCACACCTATAGTGAAGCAAGTAACTATCAGGTTCGTGTTGGCGCTAGTTGCTTAATACGATCTTGTACTGGAACAAATGGATGTGAAGATTGCCTTCCTACATGGGGACTTGGAAGAGTAGATCTACATGAAGCAATTAGAAGTATTCGAGATATAAGGAACTGAGAATAAAGTTTGTAGGTTGATGATGTCATTATACGGTCTAAAACAGTTGCCTAGACAGTGGTATAAGAATTTTAATTCTTTCATTGGTGAGTTAGTGGTTTAACAGAAGTAAATATGATCACAATGTCTACTTTAAGACACCGAGTGAATAGAAATTCATTATCCTGATGTTATATGTTGATGACATGCTTATCACTAGTCATAACATGTCTGTGATCAATATATTGAAGACTTAGTTATCATGGACATTTGAGATGAAAAATCTGGAGACTGAAAAGAGGATTCTTGGCATTGATATACACAGACTGGGAAAGGAGCAAATGATGGACCTATGATGGAGATAAATTAGAGATGGTGGATGGAGCTTTGAGTAGAGGAGTTTGAAGATTGAAGCCATGGTGGAGTTTTTAAGTGATGTCTTTAATCTGTACAAAAACATGGGAGTTTGATCACTCGACCCCCTAGCTCGAGCGATAAAGCCTTTTTTTTATTTTATTTCGAATTATGTTAAAAATCCTCTGAACACTTTTTTGCATGTTCGAGCAATCGAACATGTGTCCTTGAGTGATAGAGGATTTCTCGATCACTCTCGAGCGATCGATGAGTTGCATGATTTTGTGGTTTTGTTTTTAATTCTGGATGTATCACTACTTAAGTGGGTGTAATGCGGGATTAGGGCATCTTAAGTCATCTAAAAAGGTTTAGAGGATTTTGGGAGAGAAAACGCCAGGGTTTGTTTTTTGGGTTTTGATTTAGTAAGTGATCGATTGCTTGTAACTTTGTTTTCATAGTGGATTATTCATTTCATGGTATCAAGGATTTTTTCACAAGAATTTTTTTAAGTAAAATTCGTATGTTCTTTAGTTGAGTTTGTTTGTGCGATTATAATTGCCTTGTTTGATTCTTCTCTTAATTGCTTCGGCAGTCCAAACAAACGTGAGGCCACACACAAGATGAGCCGATTGGTTGTCATGGAAATTTAATGTTAGGCACCACATATAGCTCAGTCGGTTATTATTAACCTAAAATTATGGAGCTGATTGGGCCTCCATGTACGGTACAGCCGTTTTCCAACCCTTGGACTCCTTGTGTCAAAATCTGCTGAGCACGAGAGTAGCAATCCTGGTCATACGCGTACTGGCACGTGTAATCCTCCGTCCGGTGCTCTGGGAGCAGATTAGGTGTTACCGGGTAATACTGTAGCTGGTGTTTCCTTGAGCGTGGGGCCTACCTTGATGTATACGTTATATATCCACGCCGTCCATCAGGTTTACAAGCTTATTTTGAGGCGTGGTTCAAAAAATAAAGCAGATCAGATCTCAAGTGGCCCACGGTATAGGTACCGGTGGTTAATGAATGCCCACAATTAAAAGCTTCCCACGGACCATAATTTTTATTTTCCATCCAACCTGTTGATAAGGTTACACAGATTTGGATGAAAGGAAAAAAACAAAAATCAGCTTGATTCAGAACTTTTGTGGCTAACAAGAAGTTTTTGATGGTCAGTGACTACTACTTGCTCTGGTGTATACCGATTGAGATTTGGATCTGCCTCATTTTTTGGGCATAAATTAAAATGAGTTTGAAAACTGATGACCAGCATTGATATAGAACATATAGATCAAAGGGTCAGGGAAACACCCCCTGCATATGGTTTTACCTGGGTAACAGCTGATCCGCTCCCCCGTCCGTCCCGGGACCGGACTCGTGCCGGTTCTTCTCATTCACGCGGATTGCGGAGTGGAGAACACGGCACCAACGTACTGTGTTTACGTGGCAAAATTATGTGGGCCTCACCATGATGTATGTGTTTTATCAATACCGTCCATCCATTTTTCAAGATCATTTTCGAGCATAAGCTAAAAAATGAGGCAGATCCAAAGCTCATTTCAACCCCACCACAGAAAAAAAATGAAGATTGAATGCCTATCATTGAAAACTTGTTGGGGCCACAGAAGTTTTGGATCAAGCCCATATTTTTTGTTTTCCTTTTCTCCATGTCTGTGTAACCTTATGAACATCCTGAAGGTAAAATACACATAATGGTGTAGCCTAAGAAAGTTTCAACAGTTGGCGTCATTTACTGCTTCCTGTCGTGTGGTCCACTTGACCTTTGGATCTTCCTCATTTTTCAGAATAAACCATAAAATGATCTGAAAAAATGGATGGATGGCTTGGATAAAATACATACATCACCATTATGGTGGTGCCCACATAGTTTGCATCGTATACAGTGTACTATGTTGATGCTGTGTTATCCTTCTACTACGCAATTCGAATCCGTTCTTAAAGCGACACGAAGAGAGTTTGTTTTCCGTGTTTTGCGACTCACATCACTCACATGTGGAGAGATTAGTGGATGAACGGATCTCTCATTGCAACACGAAGAGAGTTTGTTTTCCGCGTATTACGACTCACATCACTCACATGTGGAGAGATTAGCGGATGAACGGAACCGTCAATCCATCTTGAGCATCTTTTTCAATGAGCTTTACACCAAGGATCAGAATGGTCCATCCATCCAATAGCATCGAGGACATGAATAGTCCTGATCATCTTACCATCTGCACAAGTGGATCCCCTGCTGCATCTCTTTCTTCTTCTTATTATTAGGGTTGGAAAGACGGACAGAGCTCGCTGCACCTCTCTCTTCTTATTATTGAAAGACTGACAGAGCTCGCGCGCTGGGTGTGGTGGGGTTGGGGAGAGATGGGAATGAAGGAAATGTATCGGAAATTCCAAGCGCCCATGAGCATGCTGTTAGTTCAGCTGTTCATGACTGGAATGCTCTTATTATCAAAGATAGTCTTAAATAAAGGAGCCTTTGTCTTCTCTTTGCTAACCTACCGTCTCATCGTCGCGACTGTTTCTCTTGCTCCCTTCGCTTACTTCTTCGAGAGGTTCTCTCTCTCTCTCTCTCTCTCTCTCTCTCTCTCTCTCTCTCTCTCATCAAATCTAACTTGTATTACCTTGTTTTTTTTTTTTCTTCTTCTGTAGAAACAAAGGAAGCGAGTTGAATTGGAGAACTTTATTTTGGATTTCCCTCAGTGGGCTACTCGGGTAAGATGCAAATGCACGTGTTATCTTGAATACATGGATGGACATGTGGAACAGATTGATCCGTACTGTTCCATCGTTCCACACCTACTAATGATTTGCAATCAATGTTAAGGAAATCACATTGATTTGATGATCCTAACCATTTCATATATAGGATGAAAACGGATGGTAAAGATCAAGAAACGATGAAAATATAGAGAAGATCCGATCATCTACGCTCCCAGCGAGGATTAAAAAAAAAAGCCATCTCAAAAAAAAAAAAAAAAAAAAAAAAACACCATCTGTTTAGATAATGTATGTTGGTGGTGGTGGTAGGGGTGAACTGTTCAGTCGCCCCATTAGGGTTAAGCCATAGAGGAAAAAATAATCACGTAGATTCGAGCCATCTGCTCAATGGTGTGAAAAGTGGACAATCCAGATTAAAGGAAGAAATAAACACTTCCAATCATCATCTTCCATACGTCCAGCTGTGAATTTCTTATAATTCTAAATCAATTTGGCTTGATGATGCTAGTCACCCTCTCTGAGCTCAGATTGCATGCTGTATAGAACACAGCATCCAAGTTGATACTGTGTTGACATGGCAAAGTTCTATGACCCCACCATGATATCCATCCATTCTGCCATATCATTTTAGGGCGTGCGCACGAAAAAAGAGGCAGATCCAAACAATGGGGATTGAACGCCTACCACTGAAAACTTCTTAGGGACTGTAGAAGTTTTGGATCAAACTGAAATTTGTGTTTTATGAACAGATTGGATAGCAAATAAACATCATGGTGAGCCCTAGGAAGGTTTCTATAGTTGGCCTCATTGTCACCACTTATTTCTATGGTGTGGTCCACTTGAGCTTTGGATCTGCTCATTGTTGGGCTCATGCTCTAAAATAATCTGGAAAAATGGATGGACTGTGGATATAGCACACACATTGTTGTGGGTGGGACCGGCAACGGTCGTGTTAAACCATGTTCGTGTCATGTCAAAAATTTGCTCAATCAAACCCGGCGCGTTAAATAACTGGTTGAAATCTAAAAACCCAAACTCATTCATTAATTTAACGGGTTATGGATAACCCCAACCCATTTAACCCATTAGGCCAGTCTACTCATTAGATGGCCACACTGTTGATGAGGACAACTGGCAATTTGACCCAACATACAGCTGTGGTCCACCTAGTGGGCCCATTCTATTACCGAAAACAATAGGATTCACTCGTGAGACGAGGAGGAATCACCTGTACATTCCAATATTGCATATGATGGAGTGCCAATGTTCATAGGTGGGCCATGGTTTGGTGATCTAGACCATTATGTTAATGGGTCAAACAGGTTGGCGGGTGAAACACTGACCCAACCCGTTATATTAACGGATCTTAATGGGTCTACCCATTAGTACCCGACACGATAAGGCTAGACCCGAACATTGGTTTTTTAGTGCGGATTTTGTGTGGGTTAGTGGGTCGTGTGGAATTTTGCTAGACCTAGTTGTGGGGCTCATGTTACTTTGTCACATTAATACAGTAGCCAGCTGTGTTCTACACCAGACAATCCCAATCCCAGTATGCGGCTTGTATAGATTGAGAGTGTAAAGGACCCATAATCGTAGAGTTATGCAATTGGGGTGATGTTTTCACTATGGCTTACCCCGATGTACTCGGATTGCCTAGCGGAGCTCATGGCTCCCACGTGGGTACTGTTTGGTAATGGAAAAGCTGTGGACACCACCATGATGTATATATTTTATCCATGCCGTCCATCCATTTTCCAGCTCATTTTATGGCATGAGTTAAAAAATGAGCCAAATGTAAACCTCAAGTGGAATAGTGACGATTGAATGGGCACCATTAAAAATTTTCTAGGGCCCACTTTTATGTTAATTTGCCATCCAACTCATTGATTAGGTCATACAGACCAGGATGAATGGAAAACACATATATCAGCTTGATCCAAAACTTTAGTGGCCCCCAATAAGTTTTTAATGGTGAGCGCTGAATCATCTCTTGTGGTCCACCTGAGATTTGGATCTGCCCTTTGTGTTCATGCCCTCAAATGAGCTGGGAAAATAGATGGTCAGAGTGGACAAGACGCATACATCGTGCTGTGCTGTGTATTACACCACGCAATCCTAGTCCTACGGCAATTGTAACAATGAATGAATAGGCCAAATGGACGATTGACCGTGCCCTCTATGACCTCGAAGCGTTGGGGACTGCCCATCTTTGATTTAAACGCTTTGGTGTTTTATTTTATTTTTTAATAATAATATCTACATTCATATTCATAGTAGCAGAACATAGAGTTTTTAGCCTCTAACCTTCCCATATATATATACAAAGTTACGGGTGGTGGTTCCTACCTTTCTAATTAAAAGGAAAAACAGAAAAGACAAAAGACCTTCCCATATCAACACAAGCATTCTCCCCTGTGTGTTTATGTACCCTGTGTGTTTATGTATTTTAAGTATATAGAATATCTAACCCGTCAGCGTTGGTCAGAAAAAATAAGGTTAATCCATTTATCACTTGGACCACCAAAAAAATAATGGACAACCATAGTTGTAATCCAAGGTACACCCTTGGCCCACCTAATGAGTGGATCGGCTTCTTTTTTTTCTCACCAGGTGATCATCTTCATAGGACAGGCAGCATGTTGGATGTCTAATGTAAGTACTTGACCCGTTCACAATCACGCACTAGTTGGACCATAGCACATCAGTCCAATTTTATTTTATTTTTTTAATTATAACTTTCGGGCATCCCCGACCAAAAACACAGGGCATGCCTATCATATTCCTAGGCCACAACAATGTACACCTTATATATATATATATATATATATATATATATATATATATATATATATATATATATATAATAGAGTTGCCCCCCGCCTATAACAGAAATGCCGGCCCACTCAGCTAGACACTCCGAAGGCTAACTGCCACTCCTTCGAGGGCAGCCCAAACCCACCTTATCAAGGAATAGATGACCCCTAACCACTTGGGGTAGCTCTTTTATGTCTGCAAACGTACGGTTTGTTTGGGACATACTACCCCACTTAGTTAGATCGTCCACAACGAAGTTCGCCTCCCTCTTCGTATGGGCAATCGTGATTGTCATCCAACGTCTAAAGGATCTGACCCTGGCCCACCAGTAACCAACGGTCCACGACTTAGGCTTCCTGGCATTTAGAAGCTCCACTACAACCTTAGAATCACTGCTAACTTGAGCAAGGCCCAAACCGGAGCACAATGACAGGCCCTCCACCACCGCTCTTGCCTTGGCGCGCGTATTGGATCCAACACCACACCCTGACGAGAAGGCGAAATGAACGTTACCTTCTCTATCCCTACATATACCGCCACCCCCCGACAGGCCCGTGTTTTCCCTTGCGGAGCCATTGACGTTGAGTTTGACCCAACCTTCCTGGGGAGGGGTCCACTCGACGATTTCAACTGAACTTGTTTTCGGCAGCTACCTGACCAAACCGATCAGTCCAATTAGTTACTTGGAAGAACTCATATCGTGTATCTAACAGGCAACGAGTAGCATATGAGAAATAATGTACCTAATTGTTTGTGGGCCTACCAGGGTCAATACATATATGTCATCCAACTTGCCCAACGAGGTAGCCCCATCAAACTAGGACACCCCATTGAAGGTGACGTCCCTCACGACATGGATGCCATGCACAGACCTTGGTGTGCCCTACACCTATTTAGTTGCATAATTCTTTTTCATCTACAACTAGTTGCATGTGAGGCATTCTCATTGCGATGCAGCTCTTCGAGTCATTGTGCCATCTTGGGTGGATTGTATATTCAAGTCATTGTGCCATCCTGGGCAGACGGTTATAGGGAAAAAAAAAAAAAGAAAAAAAGAAAAAAAGAAAAGAAAAAGAACAACAACAACAACAACAGAAACAGAAGCAGAAACACCCACAAAGTCGATGCGATAACCATTCTTTGAATACCTTGTGAGTACTTTAAGCAACAAAAAATAAGAAAGACTATGAACACGATGATCCTTGAGTGCCTCAAGCAGGATCAAATTGGTTTCCCTCCCCACATGTGCTGAAATATTAATTTAGAAGAATACCTCAACGCTGAAAAAACAACATAGATTCATTAATTAAGAAATACTGCAAATAACAATGTAAAATTATATATTTATACTAAAATCCTAATCCCAAGTAATCGAAATTTTCCCAACCTAACTCCTAACTTCAACAAAAAAAACAAAAAGATCAAAAAGATGTAAAATTACTAAACTACCCCTATACCCAAAAAAATTTGAAACAAAGCAATGTACGTAAACTAGATGTTTGGGTCATGTGGCCCATAAATAAGAGCACAAGATGTCTACATGGATCAAATACATAGATCGTCTCACCATCTTGATTATTGAAATTGCGACCACTCAAAGATTGATGGTGAAGACGGGTGTGGCCCAAATGCAACCTGCATCCCATTGTGCGTGAGTACATAATTTATACACTCGTTCATTTTACTTATGCTCTTACAATCTGGATGACCTGCTTGTTCTGCAGGCTAACAATGGCCATGGGTTTTTATTACTATGGACTTTCGCTTACTTCTGCTTCCTATTCCTCCAACTTTCTCAATATGATTCCAGTCGTTACATTCATCCTCTCGATCATTTCTAGGTACGTGACAATCATAGACCATGTCAGCATCGATCCTAAAATGAATACTCAGTTCAAGCAATGGGAAATGCAAAATGCATAGTGGTCTGCCTACTTTCCATATATAACCCGGTTTTCAATTCTAACAAGCGAGGCACATGCTTCAATACGTATCCCACCACGCATGGACTACTTGGCAAACATTTCCTGGATTCGGTGGGTCCTAATATTGGTCATCTTGATCTTCCAATCTGAGAGATTTCTTCAGAATGCTCCATACATGGAGGAACTCCATAAATCAATGGTCTAGAATGCGGGATCATTGGTCCGCCTTGTCGGAATTGAACACCTTCATATATTGTTCAAACGTGTGGGCCACGTATCGTACGTGTAATTCCTCAACCAACAAATCAGCATGTGAAGACATTTAGATACTAAGATCTTCAAAATCTCACTTGATTGACTATTACAGAGTAGAGAAATTGGGATTACGAACAAGAGGAGGGAAACTTAAAGTCGCAGGCACTCTTTTGTGTGTTGCTGGAGCTATGTGTATCAGTCTCTTCAAAGGAAAGTCATTTTCCATTTCTCATTCTGCTACGCAGATTACTCAGTTTGTAGCTCCAAAAAGGACAAAAGTTCAGATGATGATTGGCTCGTTGTTGTTGATGGGAAATTGCTTAAGCTCAGCTGCTTGGTTTCTAGTACAGGTACACTTGCTCTCTGTTTTGTTTTGTTTCGTTTTTTTTGTTTTTTTGTTTTTTTTTTTTTTGAGAAAAATAAAATAAAAATTAGACTTAAAGGACAATATCAAATAATAAACCTTGAATTAGTCATTGTTGGCTAAAATTACATTGAAAGAAGCAAAAATCTAAAAGTAGTTTCGAAAGTATGGGCCTTCAGGATCCGACAATCTACACGATTAGAACCTTCACAAAGCCGAGGATACGCGGTGTGGTCTAGCGATCCGCCTAGCTATTATAGGAGTAGATGGGTCTGATTACCCCTCCGATCCTACGGTGAGGATAGTCCTCGGATCACGATTTACGGTTTAAATCAAAAGGGACGGGCCAGATGGATATTCAAACTATCACCCTCTATTTTCTCTTTTTTAAACATTGCACAACTTTTGTTTTTTAGTAAATATGGGAGAAAGTTTCCTCTATTTATCCTTATATCATCTGATCTCTCTCCGAATGTGAAAACTCTTTTTGAGTTTCAAACTCCTATAAGAGAGAAGATGCGGGAACAACCTATGAGCCTCACTCACAAGTGGGCCTCACAGGCCCATAACTAATATCTCCCACTCAATCATATTATGGGATAGGTACATCATGAATAGTCCATCTAGCTCATCACATGACAATTAAAACCAAAGAACCACGATAAAAAAAAAAAAAAAAATCAAAGGTGCGAGACCAGCTAAAATACGGTTATCTTCTCACAGGTGTTTGAGTACTAAGTGACCACCTAACTAGCACTCAATAATCTAAGCTTTGCAATGCATGTCCTAGTCCGCATGACCACTCCGGATGGAGTTAACTCCCGATTCGGAGTACTCGGCCAATATATGCACTTATCTAACTTATCAAGTTTTTACTGAAAACTTAATTTTCCACAAACATCAATTTAAATTCTTTTTAAAGTAATATTAATATTTATATTCTTTTGAAAGAGAATATCGTCTACAAAAGTCTAAGAAAACTCGATACTACCAGCGGATAAGTCTTCAAGTGCGTATTATAGTTCTAGAAACTTCATGTAATTGTCACGGGATCTTCCCCACACAGATGTGTAATTTGGAATCGATCAAGCCGCTTTCCTATCATAACCGAGTCTGACTAATCAAGGGTCTTCCGTCATCGTATACTAAAGTAGTGATACTCAATCTCATCCTCCTGTACACAAGAGGAGGGTAGATAAGGACACAAGAAGTCACCAATAAGACTGACTGCTCACAGTTGCAATGATTATATCGAATCAAAGCAATTTGTGGGTAAAAGGTCCTAACACGTAGATATAATCCACGCCGTAAAGTAGATAATATTAGGTATATGTCGGGTCTATAATACGCAAGTCGTCTCACATGAGGTATGACTCATCTCATAACCTCACAACCTGGGTATCATTAAGGCCATAACATTATTCGCATGAAGAGCAATGTTGCGATTATGTTATTCGACTTTATCCGTGTCATTTTCAATCTTTTAGGACTAAAGGCGGATACAACTCATTCGCATCCTCATCTTTTATTATTCTCAATAAAAGGGTGGTTCATATCTCAGTGTATAAACATCACCCCTAGTGTACCTCTCTTGCACATGTAGGGTTGGTCAGCCCATGCGAGTGGGTGATCAGCGTGCCGACAAAAGTAGAAATCCCACATTATCTTAGGGTAAATGTTGATGATCTATACACCTAGTCTAATAAGTTCTCAATACATAATAAAATGAATTTATTATTCATAAAAGATCAAAGGTACATAATACAAGCATACCACTCAAGCTTTCCTCAATCCCATTTGCTTGACATGAACCTGAAATAGATCTCTAGTTATAGGTTCGTCATGAGATCATCCATCATCTCCTTGGTAGGAATATAGCTGAGAATGACTTCATTATCTTTCGCTTAATTACGAACGTAATAATACTTTATCTCAATGTGCTTGGATTTCTAGTGGTGTTTGGAGTCCTTTGCCAAGTCAATGGTGAAGGTGTTGTCTTTCCTCAACGATATAGGCTCACGAATGCCTGGTACAATGACCAATCCTAGTAAGAATCTGTGAACCCATACATACTCCTAAACTGCAGCACAATATGCAATGTATTTGGCCTCCATAGATGAAAGAGCTATAGATGTCTGTTTCTTGCTCGACCAAGAGATAGCTCCTCCGAGTAAGAAGACATAACTTGAAGTAGACTTTTCCTCGTCGACGTCATTTCCCCAGGCGGCATCGGAATATCCTTTAAGCTTGAGACTCGCGCTTTCATAATATAATATCAGGTCTTTAGTTCCTCTTAGATAGCGGAATATACGTTTGACAACTTGCTAATGAGACTGTCCTCGGTTACTCTGGTAATAGCTAACTATACCAACTACATAACTAATATCCGGTCTAGTGCAAAGCATAATATACATTAAGTTGCCTACTGCGCTCGCATAAGGTACTGAGGACATTGTCGATTTCTCAGCTTCAATCTAGGGACAAGATTTTCTATCTAGCTTGGTAGCTTTATTCATAGGGGTTTTAACAGCTTTTGAATTTTACATACTGAACCGTTCTAAGATATTCTGTATGTAAGTGGTTTGTGATAAAGCCTAAGAATTTTCTAGAACGGTTCTTGATGATTTTAACCCCGACAATAAAGTTGGCTTCACCAAGATCTTTCATCTCAAAGTTTGAGAAAAATCAATCTTTAGTCATCATCAATAGTTGTATGTCATTACCAGCTAGCAGGATATCGTCTACATATAGAGATAGTATCAGAAAAGATCTTTCAAATCATTTCACATATACACAATGATCTTCTTGACTCATCGTGAGCCCGGAAGTGTTAATGACTAAGTGGAACATCATGTACCACTATTTTGAAGATTGCTTCAACCCATAAATCGTAACAATTTGCAAACTTTTCTTAGATACTTTTTGTCTACATAACTAATGGGTTGTTGCATGTATAATTCTTCACCTAAATCACTATTTAAGAATGCGGTATTTACATTCATTTGATATAACTCTAAGTCTAAACTTGTGACAATGGACAAAATCATCCGGATCGAGAAGAATTTTGCAACAGGTGAAAAAGTCTCCTCATAATCAACGCCTTCTTTTTGTGTAAAACCTTTAGCAACTAACCGGGCTTTGTACTTATCCATTATACTATCTGTCTTTCTCTTGATCTTGAGTACCCACTTTTTTCCTATCACTTTATGATTTGAAGGCGGATCTAGAAGTTCCCTGACTATATTATTCTCCATTGAGGCAATCTCTTCATCCATAGCAGGTACCCAATCATTCGAATTCGGAGACAACAAAGCATCCTGATAAGAGTCAGGTTCATCATCATCAACCACAACACAAGAGAAAGATTAAACCTCGATATCAAAGTATCTTCGTGGAATCAAACTTTTTTTACTTCGACGTTACTTACCAGCCTGTTGAGATGTACTCTCACTGTCCTAATGAACTATAAAAGCATCTCCATTTTTAGAAGCAGAACTCCCACTCACATGAGAGACATTGAGAGTTTTAAAAAGTTCTATAGCAACCTTTTGTTTCTTTCAACTGGGATATTTATCTTTGACGAAGGTCACGTCCCGAGATTCTATCTCAGTCCATCCTCTACAATCCTCATAAACTAGAACGTATCCCTTTAAGTGCATGAGGCACCTAATGAATATACACTCAGTAATTTTACTATCAAGTTTACTTCTATGCGAAGTAGGTAATAAAACATATGCTAAAGATCCCCAATGACGTATGTCAGTTAGAGAAGGAATCCTTATAGTCCACATCTCATATGGGGTCTTAGGAACAGATTTAGTTGGGACTTTATTTAGGACGTAGACAGCTATAAGAAGCACGTCTCCCCATAATGTGGTAGAGAGATTGGCATGTGCCATCATCGACTTGACCATGTCTAATAATGTCATGTTCATTCTCTCTGCAACTCCATTTTGATATAAAGTATATGCCATAGTGTACTTCCTGATAATGTTAACGTTTGCACAATATGTTTTAAACATTTCAGATGTATACTCGCCACATCTATCAGATGTAAGAATTTTAATATTTTTCTCAAGCTGATTTTCTACTTTAGCTTTGAATTTGAGTAAGCAATCAAAAGCTTCAGATTTATATGAGATGAGATACACATATCCATAGCGCGAGTAATCGTCAATAAAAGTGAGGAAGTATTGGCATTCATTTCTAGCACATATATTCAAAGGTCCACAGATATCCGAATGGATTATCTCTAGCAAACCCTTTGACCAAATCGCTTAGTGAATTATTTCTTAGAAGTCTTCCTAGACACATAATGTTCACAAAATGGTAAATCAACTTTGGATAATGAAGCTAACAGACTAGAACGTGTTAGTTATATCATATGATCCTTTTCAATGTGACCTAATCTCGTGTGTCATTTCAAAGATTTAGATAATACAAGTTCATTCGACGTAGCAGATAAAGCAAGAGGTACATCATCATTATCTTCATCTAGAATAAATAAATCTGAAATCAAGTTTTTCCATACAAAGATGAGTCTCATACAAAGATGAGGTTATTGAGTCTCAAAAGAAATTCTAATCTCGAAAAAATGAATATCAAAACCATTAACTAACAACCTAGAAACAGAAATTAAATTTCCGCGCATGTGCCGGTGCATAAAGAGTATCATGGAGGGTTGTTATTCGCCCAACGCGCATACGGATACAGTAAACACCAATTCCTAGCACGTCTTCAGCGGTGTTAATCCCAGTGTACACCTTATAATTCCCCGTGGCTACTAGGCCGAAATTCCTCGAGTCCTCGACTATCTCGTGTCACATGCTTTATTGCACCTGAATAAAAAAATCACTCGTTAGATAGAATATCAACGGAAAGGATCTCAAAACAAACGCCTACAAATAAAGTATCTAATGATTGAGAAAATACCGTCTTTTATAGGCGCACTGACGGGCATAATGGCCAGAATTTCTGTAGACGAAATAGTTTATGTTTGTCTTTTTTGGTTTCCTCTTTCCTTTTTCCTTCTTGGGATTTAGAAGAGGTGTAGCGGTCTTTTGCTCCTGGTTGGTCTTCTTCGCCTTCTTGCGAGCTTTGGACCGTTTCCTATTAGCTTTTCACTTGTGGGTTTCTGTTATAAAGGCATTGGCTGAACCAAGCTGAATTCCATTCATTTTAACCTCTTGTACCAGATGGCCACAAAAGTCTCTGAACGTTGTGATAGAATCAATATGGTTCAGAATCGTTTTAATTTGGACCTAAGATTCGGGCACGGAACGTTGCATCACTATTATCTTTTGATTTTAAGTTAGTTTACACCCTACGTTTCTTAGGGCGCATATCACCTGCTCCATCTTACGAATATGACCATTGATGGGGCAGTCGATTGGCATCCAGTATTCTTAAAACTCTAATTTCATCGCCTGAACTTTCGCATCTGACTTTTACATATAAGCATTTGTTAGTGCATCACAGATACCTTTAGCAGTCTCATATACTTCATACGTTGGTATTAATTCTTTATGCATAGTGCTAATCAGGACATCATGGGCCTAGCGATTTTGTTTACGCCACTTGTTGTAGTGGTTTATTACGACCCTATGTTCTCCTAGATTTTTATTTTCAGTCTTTATGTGTTTCTCTTAAGCCGCATCCAGAGTGTAAGAAAAATTGTCATTGTCCAAAAGGTTTCGCACTGCGCGGGACCAGTCTTCGTAGTTGTTGCCGTCGAAATGTTGACATTTGAGTTGATCGGCGATTAATACTTTGGTGTCATCTCTACATTGCATCAAGTATCACTACTTAGGTATGATTTAGGGTACTGACACTAATCATTAGCTTTTCTACTTATTATTCAAACTTTTCAAGTTTATAGAAGTATTCAATTTATCTTAAAGGAGATCTGAAAGTCCACATACCCATATAAGCGGTGCAAATCAATCAAGTTCTCTAAAATAATATGAACTTGATGCTTTCATGACTATGAATTTATATAACCTACACCCCATCATTATGGGTTTATGCATCATTTAGTGAAGGAGTTTGACTCCCACTTAGGTTATGCACAACCTTAGAATTGTGGGGATACGTTTTCTGTTTTGTAATGAAATGAGGGCTTAGATCTAATCACATGAAGACTAATTAAATCCATATAATAGGTTAAAGAAAACGATCATCACCATTATATAAAGAAAAGAAATGCTTAGATGAACTTAAAATCCAATTATCACCATTGATCGTGTCTGTTAACGATGGATCCAATCATCACCATTAATGTTCATCATTGATGATGGATCCTTTCATCAATGTTGATCATCACGGTTGATGATAGTTCCAACCACTAATGGACCCCATGATCAATAGTAATATTATGGATATATATAATGATCTACATACACATGCACACATATGTGTAATAATGCACGCACATGTACATTTTTATAATCAATCAACATGTGGAGTTACACCTTTTTAAAAAAAAAAAGGATGTGTGGTCCACCTAATATGATTACTAATCACAATATTAATACATCATAATTAATAATAGAAACATCCAAAACTTTATCATTTTATGTGCTTTCATTTTAATACATATATTAATCATCATGATAACAAGAGATCTTAACCGTTAATTATAAAAATGGACCACACCATCAGTTAGATCTCACTGAAAAACTTTAAGTCACTTACCAACACTTGGCCTAAATCAACCCACAGATGACCGATTAAAAGCTCTTTAACAAGATACACTTATTCTTGAAAGTAAGTGAATTGGGCTTTTACTTCGGCCTAATATAATTTATGTTTAAATTTGGCAGCCATTTAGGCAATCCATCCACATATGGACGACCAATAATGGTCCCATAATTATATCACAAAAGGATTGATAAGTAGTATTACAAAAATATGTAAAATGCCTATTTAAATGTAATGGGCCTAATCCAGATTTGGGTCTACTAGGTTTGGATACAATTCATTATCAACCCAAAAATGGATAGGCCCATTATAATCTAGACCATTATATATAAGCCAATTTCTCCTCTAATTTGATATTTAATTCCTCTTCAGATTAGGGTTTATAAGTTGAATCGTTTTGGGCTCTAGTATGGCTAAGAAAACCCACCTTTTTATGTCCACAATTAGGCCCATTAGGCCAACTATTAGTTGGCCTTTTAACCGATGGTGCGATGTGGTCCAGGGATCCACCTAGTTGCTAATCAATTGTACGCTTAACTTCTAACTGTCGGATCCTGAATAGGCCTTTTTACATATTTTTGTAATACTACATATCAATCCTTTTGTGATATAATTATGGGACCATTATTGGTCGTCCATATGTGGATGGATCGCCTAAATGCTCGCCAAATTTAAACATAAATTATATTGGGCCGAAGTAAAAAACCCAATTCCCTTACTTTCAAGATTAAGTGTATCTCGTTAAAGAGCTTTTAATCGGTCATCTATGGGTTGATTTAGTCCAAGTGTTGGGAAGTGACATAGGATTTTTTAGAGAGATCTAATTGTGGTGCGGTCCCTTTTTATGATTAACGGTTAAGATCTCTTGATATTATGATGATCGATATATGTATTAAAATGAAAGCACATAAAACGATAAAATTTTGAATATTTTTATTATTAATTGTGATGTACTAATATTATGATTAATAATCATATTAGGTGGGCCACACACCTTTTTTTTTTTTTATAAAAAAGGTATAACCCTAGATGTAGATTGATTATAAAAATGTATATGTGCGTGCATTATTACACGTATGTGTGCATGTGTATGTAGATCATTATATATATCCATAATATCACTATTGATCATGGGGTCCTCTGGTGGTTGGAACTTTTATCAATCGTGATGATCAACATTGATAAAATGATCCATCATCAATGGTGAACATTAATGGTGATGATCGAATCCATCGGTAAACAGACGCGATCAATGGTGATGATTGGATTTTTCTTTCATCTAAGCACTTGTTTTCTTTATATAATAGTAATGCTTATTTTCTTATATATATATATATATATATATATATATATATATATATATATATATATATATTGGATTTAATCTTCATGTGATTAGATTTAAGCCCATCTTTTATTAGAAAACAGAAAAGGTATCCCCATAATTCTAAGGTTGTACATAATCTAAGTGAGAGATTAAATTCCTTTATTAAATGATGCATAAACCCATAATGGTGGGGTGTACGTTATACAAATGCATAGTCATGAAAGCATTAGTTCATATTATTTTAGAGAACTTGATTGATCTGCACCGCCCATACGGGTATGTGGACTTTCAGATCTCATTTAAGATAGATTGAATACTTTTATAAACTTGAAAATTTTGAATAACAAGTAGAAAAGCTGATGATTAGTGCCAATACCCTAGATCATAGCTAAGTAGTGATACTTGATGCAATGTAGAGATGGCCACCAAAGCATTAATTGCAATCAACTTAAAAATAAAAATCTAAGAGAACATAGGGCCGCAATGAACCGCTACAATAAGTGGCATAAACAAAATCGCTCGGCCCATAATGTCCTGATTAGCACTATGCACAAAGAACTCATACTAATGTATGAAGTACATGAGATTGTTAAAGGGATCTGGGACACACTAGCAAATGCCTATGTGCAAAAGTCAGATGTGAAAGCTCGGGCAATGAAATTAGAGTTCTAAGAATATAGGATGCCAGTCGGCTACCCCATCAAGGGTCATATTCATAGGATGGAGCAGATGATAGGCGCCCTAAGGAATGTAGGGTGCAAACTACCTGAAAATTAAAATATAATAGCAATGCACCATTCTTTGTCCGAATCTTGGGTCCAAATCAAAATAATTATGAACCACTGTGATACCACAGAAAGTAGTTGCGAAAATGTGGGCCTTCAGGATCCGACAGTCTACACGACTAGAACCTTCACAAATTCGAGGATGTGCAGTGTGGTCCAGCGATCCGCCTAGCTGCTATAGGAGCAGGTGAGTCTGATCACCCCTCTGATCTTACGGTGAGGATGGTCCCTGGATCACGATCTACGGTTTAGATCGAAAGGGACGGGCTAGATGGATACTCAAACTATTACCCTATATTTTCTCTCTTTTAGATATTGCACAGCTTTTGTTTCTTTGTAAATACGGGAGAGTGTTTCCTCTATTTATAAGATGGATAAGAGGGATGAAACCTTATCTCATCTAATCTTTCTTCGAATTTGAAAACTTTTTTTGAGTTTTAAACTCCGGTAAGAGAGAAGATAAGGGAACAACCTATGGGCCCCACCCACAAGTGGGCTCCATTAGGCCTATAACTAACATAATCATTCTGCTTGAAACCTCAGAATCGACATTGCTGTCCATCAATCAATCCCCACCATCAATCCAACTCCTTCTGGACCTTGCTCTGCATCTTGTTCGTAGTCCCAATTATGGACCTGTAGATGGACTCCAGCATCTACTGGCAATAAGGATTAGACTACTTTACCTTAGTGATCTCGTACACATGCTTGAGGTGATCGTAGAAGCAACAATGTGGCTAGGACAGCTGCTGCCCGACTCGATCCCAACCGCCTTCTTGATGTACCATGTGACCGATGGGGATTTGACTGTGAATTCGAAGATGTTATCTTTGAAGGCGGTGATGATGATGGACCTTGGGGTTTTAAGCTTGTATTTTTGGGTCCGAGTGTTAAAGTCCTTGCAGAAGGCCATGAGGTTGAGCCTGTACTGGCCCAGGGCCAGCTTGACTGGAGGAGTCGCTCGGGCCACACCGGTAGGTACCATGAGCCTGATAGTTGCGGTGATCAAGCGGCGGGTGACGATCTCTTTCAAGGTAAGCAATTTTCGGTACACTTGCTCTCTTACAACAAAAACTCATACGGAGAACTAATTACCTACATGCGAGTCATATCAGCCCATCTTTACCACCAACATGCGACTTGTGTAAATTATGTAAGACATTTGTACCATGCAAACAACTGATAGTTAGGTTCCCTTCATTACTAAGTTACTTCATTGCTAAGTCCCTTCATTACTAAGTTACTTCGTTGCTAAGATACTTCATTACTAAGTTGTATACCTCTATAAATAATCCCTTTGGGACTACATCAATATATAGAAAACTCAAGGAGAATTCTCCATCATCTATAACATTTTCCTGTTCTATCATGGTATCAGAGCAGGTTTAATCCAAGGCCATCTCATCCACCCTTGGATGAGATGGGGTTATCATCTAAATCATCCGATCCCTGATCTCTCATTACGTTCGTAGCCCCATCTCCATTTCTGGTAACCACAATCGACCTCATTCCTAAACCCCATCTTCACCGTTGCAAACACCAAATCCCATTAGTGTCTCAAAACCCCATCTCCGATGTCGTCTATATCAACAATTGCAGCCACCATTGCTGCACTTAAATCTGGAAAACCCTCTATCCTACTGTCTCCAAAATCCCCCTGCGCCCGATCTTGCGTCCTTCACCTGATCCTGCACCCTCATTGTCCTTGCCGCTACTCCCTATTACTGGAATCTCGGCCACCTCTATTGTCGCTACTTCTTCTATTCCATTCCAGATCTGTCAGAAACCCATTGCAGATCTATCAAAATTTCATCCAGACCTGACATTGCCATTGGCCATCTTCATTCCTAGACTTCACCCACAAATGACACCGACTTTTCCTGTGAAAACCCCTCAGCAGCCACTTCTGTGGCATCTTCTGTGGCAACCTAGTCGTCCATCCATTATTGTCCATAAGCTGAACACTTCAAATCCATTTTTGCCTCTGCATGCACATGTCATCTTCTCCAGCCCTCCACTTGGTCAGCAGTCCTCGCACCAGAAATCCTTGCATCATTGTTGTGTGCTCTAGCAACCGGTGTACCTTATACTCATTCTATAGATCTCTGTTCCTACACATCTCTCAAATCTCTGAGATTCACGCCCCCTCCTTTTGGGGACTGACTCTGATCTGGTACTCTTCAGATCACACGCGTCCATATTCCCTTGAGATCAGAGTGGGTGGATCTAGTCCATTAATCAATGGGCCTCTAAAAGTTGTGGTCCTTGTCACCACCTAGTTAGCAGGACTCTTGTCCACTACTGTTAGACTCCGGCCACTCCAGCACCTCTATCACGCCCTGGTATCGCACCACTCCCGCAGTCTCGCAGCCCCGACGTCATCTCTGCAACATCCAACAATCGTGCATCTGCTGAACATCGAATCTCACATGGCCATCATCCAAACTAGTCGCCATCCTGGAAGAGTAGATCTTTTCTCAGCAGCTGCCACATCTTGAGTGTCTTTCACACGTCGTCATCTCCAGATAGCAACCATCCCTTGTAGACACTGCCGTTTAAATCCAGATTTGCAGCCCTAGATCCGACAACCCCAGATCTGACCCAAGACGCTGTCGCGCCTCCGTTGTTGCACTTAATATAGCAACCTTAGATTTGATTAGATCCATACATATTCCCCATATGTTCCTGATTAAAACTAGGCCCTGACCGTTGATCAGATTTGGACCCGCCATTACTCAGATCAGGACTTGCCTTTCGATCCTGCCCTACATATCGATCAGGCCCTGTGCGTCGAACAGAAAGCCATCTATCGAATGGATAGGTCCCACTACATATAACCTCCTGTTGCTGGCACCTACTATTCTAGGCTCTTTCGCCCCTTACGATTTATTCTTTCAAGAATATTTGTTGTTCATGTTCAGCCATCTGTTGATGCCATAGCAGAGGTCGTCATTGTTGCTCAAGGGTACATAACGACTAGATTCATCACCATCTGCGTCTAGCCTTGTTGTTTTTCTTGACAGGACCTTGATCCAGTTCAAAACCCTTTTAGATCTTTCAACACCCTCAGATTAGGTGCATCCTCCATCGTATCTGGCATCGTATCATGTTTTATCATGACCTTTTGATTCAATCATTGAGCCCATTCCTTCGCAAATCGTCGCTTGCCGTCGCGACTCAATCTAAACAAAGTAACGGTTCTTATTGTCGCCGCCAGCCATCAAAAATCTGAGGCTAGCAGAGTTCCTTCTCTCCGCAATATCCAGGCTTATGTCGCATCCCTGTCACGCATCTGCTCTTCTGATACCTTCTCTTCGCAATATTCAAGCCCGTGCCATGTCCCTGTCATGCATTTGCTCTTTTGATACCCTCGTCTTCGATTCACTATGTCTCCAGCCATCATCTGTAGACACTGCGTCTCCAACAATCATCTGCATCTTCGGTGCACTATGTCTTCGGTGCACTACGTTTTCGGCCATCATCTGCATCTCCGGCGCACTACATCTTCGGTCATCATCTGTGTCTCCAGCCATCGTCTTCGGTACCGCATCCTGAAGACACTGCAGATGTAAAGGGTTTTTTTCCCTCAGTTTTGAAATCACTCCTCTGAGTCAGTAATGTCATCTGTGTTTAGGGCCATTTGATCTCCATCTATCAGATAGCCCATCATTTTATACGGTACTTCTAGCATTTTGCTCTATACCAGGAAAACGTGACATGTCTCGTGTACAATGCAATTGGTGTAAGAACTTCGGCAATCTCGCAACGACCTACAGTGAGATCATTTGGCTTCGTGGTCTTCTTTCAAATTTTGGAATTGACCTCTCTAATTCTGTGTTTCATGAAAGGACAATAGCCCGACACTATTTTCTAGTATACAAACTGTTGTTGGTTGATCCCCTACATCAATTTGAGGGAGGGTGATAGCTAGGTTCCCTTAATTACTAAGTTACTCCATTGCTAAGTCCCTTCATTACTAAGTTACTTCATTGCTAAGATTCTTCATTACTAAGTTATATACCTCTATAAATAACCCCTTTGGGACTACATCAATATATAGAAAACTCAAAGAGAATTCTTCATCATGTATAACATTTTCCTGTTGATAAGTTTATCAACAGGAAGCCCCATCATGAAGATCTAGCGCAAAAATCAGGCTATTCCACCAATCACATGGGCCACACCGGAAGAATTACTAAACAAAGGTAGTTTGACTCACCATGCAGGTGTGGCCCATATGATGAGGTAATTGCGTAGAGCCTACATGTAAGTGACCTCCATGTAGCAACTGCAAGGCTCAACATTTCACATGTGTAGAATATCCCATCATGAGCAGGTGGAAGTTAATTGCGACTCTAAGGTAGCGGTGGACCTTCTCAACGCCAGGGAACCATAGTCGTGGGCCTCTTGGTACTACTGGGCCAGAGTCAAGTCTCTTAGGCAGGAGATTTCGGTAGAGATCACCCATACTCTGAGGGAGGTCAACTGTATAGCGGATGATCTTGCCAAATGCAGAAGTTCGCCAATTGTTCATTTTTTGTAGCGAGAGACCTCCCCCGCTTGATGAGAGGTCATCACTTCCTTGATAGGGTTGGTTTGGGATGCCCCCAAATCTGACCCCAGGTAGTGTGTTATCGGTTGTAGGCTGTGGGTTGTTGTGTAGTGCATTTGTTAGGTGGGGTCTGCTTGTTTTTTGGGCAGGCCCTCATGTTGTTGCCTCAATTCTTTTAAGCAACAGTAGATCACAGTGGAGATAGTTTCTTTCGTTGTTCGTTTGGCGAGGTCCGTGCTTTTGTTGGGGTTCCGCCCAGTTTTTTTTTTTTATACAGTTTATACATGAATATATCTCTAGCCTGAGTGACTTCTTTTATAAATAAAAGACTCTTCATAAAAAAATAAAAAAAAATAAAAAAAAAAAAAAAAAAAAAAAGTATCCCATCATGCAAAAGGTAGGCCACACCATGATGATCACCTCCTTTGAAAATTAGGCCGATCCAGTAATTTGCGGGCAACAACAGCAGTGTCATAACATTGGCTGGCTAGGATAAAAAAAAAAGACATGATGTCTATTATGGATCGTGGGCAACACCATTGTTCTCTCCACGACATGTGAGAGCAACTATGTCAACCGGCCACCTAACATCTCCCTTGAGCTCAACCCATTTGAACTAGATGTTCCAAGGACGGTCAACATTTTCACTTTGTATTTGAATCACTTTCCACATGAACATCATTCATGCCCAACTCAACAAATAACCGCAATCCGTCCAGTAGTGTGAGAGGCTACAAAAGTATATTCAAAGAAAAACCACAAAGATTGATGGAAGGCACAAAGGAACTTACCATTGTAGTCCCTGCAACACCCCTAGATTACCTCTAAAAGAACCATCCACATTCAATTTAACCTAACCCGGGCTAGGATTTTTCCAACTTCTGCAGACAATCTTTGGTTATTTTGATTTGACATTCCTGTCACCAGCCTTACATTACGTTTATTAGATAGCCTATAATCGCAATGCTTCAAGACCACTATTCCTCCTGTTTTGGAAGATGGATTGATTTTTCTATGTTGACCCCAACAACTCGGCTGAAATGATATCAGACCTTGGCTTCCTTTTTTTTTTTTTTTTTCATTTCTTTTTTTCTTTTGTTTCTAACTCATTCTATTGAAAGAGAAAGACTGTACAACACTGAGGGCGACCCCTGACGGCAAAAACAACCCAGGCCTCCTATCATATGATCAACAAACACAAATAAAACAAAAAAGGCAGGCTACCATCACTTCCTGAAGATGTTCCTTAGGCCCACCTTATCAAGGAAGAGCACCCCTCTAATCACTTTCACTTCTGCCCTATGCACGAGAAAAAGAAGGTGGGTACTCCAATACCATAGCTTCCCCGAGTTGGATAGGCCCATAGTCAATATGTCAACTATAGCTTTCAAGCCGCTCTCCACAATGATTCTGTGGAAACCATGATGAAGACATAAAGAGAGACCCTCACCATGGATCGCGCCTCAGCCCGTCAGTTAGTACCCACGCTATAACCGGTCGAAAAAGCAGGAATGAGATTTCCAGCAGAGTCTCTAATCACTCCCCCTTATCTGAGCAAAATAAGTGGCTAATTTCTCCAGTCCGGGAGTTGCTGTCCCTTGCATTGCTGCTAGCTTCTCTCCCTCAAAATCACCTCAATATCATATTAATTAAACGGTTCTGCCCACTGACTAGTTGGTATTTGGTTTTCTAATTTGGACCATTAACTATTTTCCATTTTACATATCTAATGGATGTTCAAAAAACTATCTATGTAGGCTATCAATTCAGGTTAATTGTTGGTTTTTGGCCCATCGAAACTGGTACCCAGTTTTTGAATGGTTTTAAGTTATATGTATGCCACTTGTAGAACTGGAGAGTGAATGCATATGACCAAACACGCCCATCCAGAGTATTAAGGCCCTTTATTCATCTACATGTTCTCCAACAGGTTAAACTACATAAAGTCTTTCCATCAAGGTACTGGGCCACAATGCTATCATGCCTGGCAGCTTGCTTCCAATCAGCAATCATAGGAGTAGCAGTAGACAGAAGAAAGGATGCTTGGAGGATAGGATGGGACTTGCAACTGCTAACCATTGTTTACTCAGTGAGTTTAAATACATTCACACCACTTCAACGTGCACAACCATAATTATTACATAATCTAACACCGATTAAAGGCGGTCGGTGGGAATATGGAAAGCATTTCAAAATGCATGTTTGTGAAGCCCATTTTGTGTGTTTCAACTTCGGCGCCACCCATTTTTATTGGATGATAGCTAGGGCCAATAACTAATTGGGTGGGACCTGAGTTTGGATGTGCAAACCTTTGAAACACTTGAAACCCATGAAACAGTGGAATTCTAAATTGAGAAATGTGTTAATTACAGGGTGTATTGACTACAAGCGCCAACTTTTGCCTAATATCATGGGCAGTGGCACGTCAAGGTCCAACTTATCCTTCCATGTTTAATCCTCTCGCCCTCGTATTAGTCACTATCTTAGAATTTGCTTTTATGGGGCAAGAAATTTCCGTGGGAAGGTACGCATGCATTTCCCTTCTTTTGCTCAACAATTTTTGTTTCTCAAAAAATGAATATTCTTTAGACATTACGAAGATGCAGATTGGGCTCATTGAGAGTCATCTGCCTGTTCTCTCACCATTCGAAGTGGTTGGTGGGAATATGGCACCATTTGAAAACTTGAATTTTTAAAAGATGGTCCTTCAAAAGCGTGTTAAGCTCCCATTCACCATTTATGGATGGTAAGGGATGTGTTTGCCCACTCACACATGGTATAGGCAATCTTTCTTGAGGTGTGCTAGGATACATCCCCATGTATTGTTACCAGACTTTAGCCATTGGATGGAGAGGCTAATCGATGGGAGCATCTAGATGTCTACTTCTGTGAAGCTGCATCACATTTTGATGCCTTTGAGATGAACTGTACCTCTTTACCATACGGAGAATCTACTATCAAACACCCATCGGTTAAGACCACAGTAGTTGGGCCCTCCATTTGATTCCTTGATCTGGTCCAACAAGATCCAATTTGTTCATCAAGTTTGGAGATGTTCCCTAAAATTCCCATCAATTGGACAACTGTATCCATGGTTTAATAACCATGGATGTGGGCCATTTCTCATTCATTTTCAACAGACCATTTGCATATGCACACCAATTCTGGCCATCGGCTCATACTATGGCCTGCCTGATGAGTAGATCAGCCTGATTTTCACCCCAGCTGGTTTTCATAGTGTAGCCCACCTTTTTCATGGGACAGACGTTCAGCACAAGTGACATTTTGGAAGGAAGGATGGTGTTTCTGAAAGTTCACGAACAATGCTTCTACTTGCTCATCGTCTGTCCATGCCATAGTCGAGTCCTCTAGAAAAAGCCCATTGCATCCATCTTTGCATCTTTTGATCATGTGTGCATTATTTTAACCTAGTTTCCGAACCCTTTTTTCTTCACCGCATGGATTTTTTATCTTTTTTTTTTTTTTTCCCAAACATACAGAAACTTACAAGTTGTTTGAGGAACGATCCAATACACTTCAGTACTGCATCACAGTATGATGCAACGCCTAACTAAACCTACACATGAGTAGTCTGATGACCGTCTATCTGATGATCCTCTTTCGGTTACCCATGATGTAGAAAACCACTATTCTCGATGATCCTTACCATCTGATCAACACATGCTCCAATTTTTCTAGACCCCCAATTTGCATTCACTTAATCAGATGCTTAGGATCAACAATTCAAAGCAAAATTACCCAAGATTGGACCCACCAATAAGACAGCCCAAATCACTCTATCCAAGAGTTGCCACGTTTCAACAGTGTGGAATAACAATTGCTTCACAATGCAACGAGATGTATTGGATCATTCATTTGAAAATTTTGTCGCAACATGCAGTAACTTAATGCAACCAGGCTTTTTGTTTTTTAGGTGTGGTGGGGTGATATGGTAGGTGGTCCTGAGCTTTTTCGCTGTCCAGGGACTGCCCGAATTGTAAATATCTTTTGCGAATAAGATTTTCTTTAAAAAGAACAAGTTGTAACTTAATGCAACCTTATGGAATACAAACAAAGCATATTAGGGACAGTTATAATTATCCAAGGGTTGTAGCACCTTCTTGTGGGGAAAAAAGAATCAGATGCCACCATCCCAAAATAAAAAAGGGCGACTGGAATCATCTGTCACAAAAATAATATAGGCGTCGAGGACAGGGCATTAGTTCTGGAATCTTGGCACATCTAAGGCTTCCACTGTATTTTAATTTGTGCATTCAATAACACTCACATGCCACTCATTAATATAACCTCAAAAAGTGTGTCAACTCCAACAACACTGAGACCATGAAGGCCTTCCATGATGTTGGTCTAAACAATAATCAAAGCTAGCATATGATTAAGTCAATCTAATCTGACAAAAAAAATGGTAAATCTAATATGAACATGATGGGAAGAAAACACTCAACCTATCCTAATACAGGTGCTCGTAAGCAACTTAATAGTCAACACTCCCATATGGTGAAGGCCATAGGCAATAAGATGCCCAATGTTAGAGATTACTACATTCCAACTCATTGTTGGTTCCACGTTACTTGGGATAACTAAAAAACGAATCTCAGGTAGCCTAAAACTAATAAAGTGATTATGAAAAAAAAGGGCACTCGAAAACCATTGTGCCACAACTCTCCTCTAGCTATGATAAGCATTGTGTTCACTTTATTGTTTCTCATGGTTAAGGAACTTTTTTAATCCACCAAATATATTTAATATGTAAGATCCACACAATTAATGATGAAAAATAAAAGTATTATTCTATTCATGTAGTGACAAAGAATGTAGTAGTTTCTATGTTCTTAGCCCCTTTTGGATTTTGAGGCTATTTGTACTCCACAATAGCTCCACTATTAACACAATATATCAGAAGTTGTTTATCAACCGTTGGAAAATACCAAGTTTTGCAATGAACTCCTTTCGAAACATTTTTTTAGCTACTTCTCTTGCATCTTTACTAGCCTCTTTTTTTTTTTTTTTTTTGGTGCGTGTGGGAATCCTGAAGCCTATAGCCCAGCCCACATTGCATCCTTATTAGCTACTCTTGCAATACAACATATTCAATTTCCATTCCACTATCTGCAATACGCTCTTTCTTCACACTGCGCTAGCAGATAGCACTAGCTTTCAACGAGAATATGTATCCAGTTGTTATTTTCTAGAATGCCCATCTGCTTGAAAATTTGAGTAAGCTGATAATTTTATTTTTATTATTTATTTTTTTTAAAGAAAATTTCATTCATATAACAGGGAACTATACAACTAGGAACATACAGATACGAGCCCGCCTAAAGCCAGGCTCGCAATCCTATACCCCTCAAAAGCCCCTATACAACTAGTTCCCCATAAATTGGAATATAATAAAAACGAGTGCGGATCATCTGTGTTGAAGGCACAGAAAAATTTAGTGCCATCTATTCTCATTGGTCCATGTCATCACTAATGACGTCAGCTCACAAAACAAGCCGATTTTCCCTCTCAAGTATGGATTGCGTGCTGCGCAACCCCACTTTTACCGTGTGAAATTTCTCCAGGCCTCACCATGCTCTATCTGTTAGAACCGCACCATCCATCAATTTTTTTCAGATTTATTTGAAGCATAAGACAAAAAATGAGGCACATCCAAAGCTCAATTGTACCACACAACAGAAAGCATGGGATTGAACGAGTACATTGAAACCTTCCTACGGTCCACTGTGAGGTTTATTTTCCATCTAACCTCTTCATGAGGTCACTCAGATCTTGATGAAGGGAAAACACAAACATAATCTTGATCAGACATCTGTGGCCCCAAGAAGTTTTCAATGGTAGGTGTTCAATTCCCACTCTTTCCTGTCATGTGGCCCACTTGAGCCTTGGATCTGACTCGTTTTTGACAGCGTGACTAAAAGGTATGAAACAAAATGGATGGACAATGTGGATCTAATAAATACATCATGATGACCCCACAGATGTTCCATACTTCAACCGTTCCAATTTTCTTCTCTCTAAGCTAGCGGCGGAATTTCTTGACGTGGGAAATTCATGCGGGCCCATGATGATTTATTTCCGAGATCCACACTGTTTATATATATTTTCAGATCTTTCTAGATTATAAGCCTTAAAACATGGCAGATCCAAAGCTCAAGTGGTGTGTACCGTTGAAAGCTTCTTAGGGCCAGAGACGGCTCTGATCAAGCAGATATTTGTGTTGTACCTCCATCCAGGTATGGGTGGCCTTGTGAACAGGTTAAATGTCAGATAAGCCTCACGCTTGGCCCTAGGAAGGTTTCAACAACAATTTGTCCCCATTGCTTTCTTTGGTGTGGTCCACTTGAGCTTTGGACATACCTCATTTTTGCTTTCTTTGGTGTGGTCCACTTGAGCTTTGGACGTACCTTGATCATTTTTGGAATTGTGCTCTCAACCTATTTGGAAAAATTGATGGACGGTGTGGATATAAAAAAAAAAAAAAGGTCATGGTTAGGGGTGGTGAAGTTTCAAGAGTTAAAAGTTGTGCTATATAGCATGCAATGTACTAGCAAGTGGCAAGAGAGAAATTCGGGGTATTCTGTGAGCTGGAGATATAAAAAATGATGTGGGCGAATGAGAAGCACCGGCACTGGAGTTTCTTGTGCTTTCAACACAGACAATCCGCACTCAATAAAAACTCCTAGTAAGGTATTTAAGAATGTGCTTGCCGGCAATTTATTGATTTATGCCCGGATTGCTTTGGTACCGACTAATCACTCCTACTACAAATGAGATATTAATCTTGTATATAACATGATGCATGATATCTCTTGTGGTATACTTGTAAGGCACATTAACCTGCTTAGAGTCAACCATAGTGAATCTCTTCAAAACCTTCTCAACGGAAGATGCCTAAGAATGTCTTAGAGTTCTTGAAGCTCTATTGCCACAGAGCTTAATCCAAAGAATTTACAGTCTCTTTCCAGGTTTTTAATATCAACACAATGGATAGCCACTCCTTTGCCTAATCATAAATCTTTCATTGTTCCTAATCAAGAGAATACTGTCCATATTAGGACACATCTTACTCCCGCCACACTATAGACATATACACGGTTCTTTCATATTCTTGATGAAGCCAAAAGAGCAGCCTACCTCATTAAACCGAATGTTCTAGCTCCTTGAAGCTTGCTCGAGCTGATAAATAATACTTATGGAGATCACTATATTGAAAAGTCGAAACTAAAAGAACCCTCGGATTGTTTTTATGTAATCTCTTCTTCAACAAATCTATTATCAAACGTCATTTTGATTTAATGCAGCCTCATGCTTTTCTCCGTTGGGATAAGAACTCAATAACAGTAACTGTGCATATAAATGCAGCATCTTAGGTGCAGTTATGATCATAGGAGGGTTGTACTCATTCCTGTGGGGAAAGAGGTTTCAATTACCACCACCCATCACGAGAACCGGGGATCAAAATCAGCTAACACAACCTAATGTAGGCATTGGGGATATAGCGATAGTTCTGGACTCTAGCCAATCAAATCCAGCAATCTCTCCCGTCATGGCTCCACATGATAGCGCGCGCACTGGCTTTTCAGCTGGTTCACCCTCCACTCATGAGCCAGCCGGAGAAGAGTCTGCAGCCTCTGACAAAGCTCAGGAGGAGGAAACTGTAGCAGCATAAAAAGTCCATGCAGGATGGCTTTGGGTTCATATCGCTATCTTATTTTGCATTTGCTTGGCAGTCTCTCTTTCATTTGTAAGCTAGTTGTAAAAAAATCTACATATAAGTTCACTAAGTCAACAGGTAGCTCAATGTTGCATGCAAAGGATAGTTCATGATTTTCTGTGTTCGTTTACAGGTTGTGGTTGAATGCGCCATTGAATTGAACAATCTTTATTTAGTCTTATAAAGTGGAAATGCCCACATTGTAATTTCTTTGCTTAGCATTCGTTTAGAGGCGTTTGGATGCGCCTTAAATTGCAATTTGGATGCAATTTAGCAAAGTTTCATTTGATCGTATTTGAGATGAACGGACATAACATTAATGAGAACTCATCCGAACTCACTTATGAACAACTTTGTGAAATTTTCTAAGTTCGGAAATCTTATACAAATATGGGAAGAATTGAAGAGGTGAACTACAAATGGATGGGTTGATGGGGAAATGATGGAAGCTTTGCAATGATTGTTGGGGCAGCCATTAATGGTGGTATTAATGGAGGGATTGCTGGATGCTTTGGGGAGAGTGGTGAGCCTTTGGTTAGGGGTTTGGATGGTATGGTTGTGCTTGATGGAGAGGCTTTTGATGGGTCTTTGATTGCCCTTGATGTTGGTGGCCACGATGAATCAATCCGGACCGTTGATATGGTTGGTGATGATGATGAGGAGCCATCCTTTGGTGTGAATGATTTAAACTTCACATTTGATCTCTTTGATGCCATGTCTTCAGATTCAATCTAATACCCTAGAGGTCTAATACCACTTGTTGGGTGTTGATCAAGTAACCTCAAATAGAATCAAACAAACAATAGAGAATGAAAAATTCAAGAAAACACAACTAATATAAAAAGAATTTACATGGAAAACTCTTGCCCGAAAAAACCACGTCACAAAGCAATGATTAAATCACCATTAACAATGAATTGCAAGAGATGGAACAACTTACATTATAGAAAATCGTAGCTATTCCCTTACAAAACCCTAAAAATCGTGTAGACTCTCTCAGAATACCCTAATAGTGCTTAGAGTTATACTTACATACTCTTGTACAAGATTGAAAAAGAAAACCTGCACTTTCTAAAAAACGTATGCATTCCGTCGATCGCACCTTCGGTCAATCGAGATATCAACAGAGTCTCCCTGTTAACTAACAGAGACCTCGGTTGACCGAGCACATCATAGCATGCTTCGGTCGTCCAGCTGCACCGCACCAAATTAAAGGCACTCAATCAACATGAGGAAATGCCGCTATAAAAGAAAGTAGGATGAAGGCCATTTGTGAAAATAAGCAACTAAAGTAGCTTATTAGAAATGAAGTTGATCCAACTCCCAAAGCGCCCGTACTAGCACATGGGATCGATCCATTGCTTTAGATGTGGTTTTTCTAGGTAGGGATGCTCGAGAAATCTGCAAAGTTCATCCTAGACTTGCTCAAGAATGCTGAGAGCAACGCGGATGTGAAAGGTTTGGATGTGGACACACTGTTCATCCAAGTGAATCAAGCCCAGAAGCAAAGGTGCAAATCAAGCCCAGAAGCAGAGGCGCGGAACGTATTGTGCTCATGGAAATATTAACCCCTATATGTCATCACCTTGTCATATTGAGTTGATTTTGTCAGAGAAGGAAGAACTTGTCAAGAGAAGGAACCTGATACTCAATTGGCTCCAAGGAAACCCAAGAAATCTCAAGCGCTTGGCAGTGGTGCTTCATCTTAAGTGGGCCATAGGTAGAAGGCAACTCTGAAATTTTTGAAATTTTCGGCTTCATTTTATGTTTTTCCTCATTTCCTTAGTCATGCAATTGAGAACTCAGCTGTGTTTTGTTTGCCAGAAATTTTGATATTTTAGTCCTAAGGTGTTTTTCTTTTTTTTCTTTTTGTTTTTCTTCTCTCTAAATAGTTCTGTTAAAAAGAACAGGTGGAACCTCATTAAGTTGGTTTCAGTTAAAACAGAAAGTGGGGATGCTGGAGGCCGTGGGTCCCAGTTAGTCAATCTAGGTGTTGCACTGCCAGAGAAGAAAGCTTCACTTAACCCATGGTGACCCTCTTGTTGGGTGTTTTGAAAAATAAGGAAAGAAAATTTTAGGGTTTTCCAATTTATAAGAGAAAATGATGAGAATGCGATGTGTCTTTTGATGATTGTTGCTGACCATTCATTTCTAAATGGTTGTGCCTCTTGATAAATGGAGCATCTTTAATTTGAATTCAAAATGACGGTAAAATGTTGCTAATAATGGAGGGATGCCATTGTTAAAAAGACACTATGAAAGAAGATATATTTTCATGAAAAAGATCTTAAAGCAACTCTTATGATTTTATATAAATCCATCATTGGGTCAATCCGAATCACAACAACAATTCCAACAATCACCTCTCTTCTTTCCTTTTCTTCTCCATTTTCATTTTCAGTGTTTTGGAAAGCTGCCGTTTTTTCAGGTGGTAAATTGCAAATAGTTTTCCAGACGGTAAACTACAAGCAGGTTTTTAGGATGTAAAATAATAGCATAGAAGTCAGGAGTGTACACTGTAAAATTATGTTCGAGTGCGATTTTTCTATTTTATAGGTTGAAGCCCACAGTTTTCCGCTTTAGGAAAAGAGGCTTATTATATCCTGGAGGTAGATTTGTTATAGCCTAATTGGTTTAATCACCAATACGGTGCAAATATCACCTTAAAGATAACAACATTATAATGCGCACCTTAAACCTATCTTCAAATGAGTGATTTTTTTTTTTTTCTTTTTCCGCCTCAACTCTAACACCTCTATGAGCTTAGTTTTGGCTTTTGGACACTGCACTGCAGCCTGATGCCCAACCTTTGAGCCTCTACAAATCGCTCAGGTTTTCTAATTTCTACAAGTGGGACTATTGTCCACTGATCCAAATCCTAACAGGAGAACTCCATCATGGATGCACCATCCAAAAACAGTCTCCCTGCAAAAGAGCGGACAAAACACATGCAGGGTGACTCATCAGTTGTATGATTAAGATCTCCGCTAGGGGTGAGCATGACCCACTACTAAAGATCCAGACCACTATTCTGATAGGTCCATTGGCCAATGCTTAAGCCCAATGATCAACACGGCCCCACTGGCCAGGCTATTTTATCTGGCCCATCAGCCAAGCTGAGAAGTTCATCGGCTCTGCCTAACCAGTTGCTAACTAATCTGCACCTTGAATTTTGTTATGTTACAAATTACAATTAATCGATGGCCCACCATATCGACATCCAATTATGGTCACAACGTACTTAATGCACACCCACTGTCATGATAGCATTTCGTCGGGCCTAGGTTGCTTTCCCTTTGCGATTAGTGATAAATGATGGCTAGATTAAGAGAGAAATATTGAAGGATTAACAAGATTGAAATATCCACAAGTCCGCTCAAGGCCTGATTCATGGCTAGACCTAAGCTACAACGGAGGTAGGCCTGTCGATCCGGTTAATTTACTTGGAACTGTTGTTCAACTTAAGCATGGCCGACCATATAGCTTGTTGGGCTATGAATTCCAACGATCTATTTGCGGCTCATTACCAGGAGTAGCCAACGAATCTATATGAATGTACCATCCATGGGAAAGAGTACACGTGGTTTACCATTCAAGCTAGACCTGTGGCATCTTGGGCCAAAAATATGTTGATCCACTACAACCCATTACCAGCCCTATGTGACGTAAATGCATCACTCACCATACAATGTGTGTATGGAATAGTGAGGATGGCCCCTGGTCCAAGGAAGATTAGAGCCAAGAGGAGGACCCGAGAGTAGGCCCAAAAGAGACGAAGGAATGACCGAAATGAGTGGAAGATTCAAAAGAATTGCCAACAAACAGCTCCCAAGACCAGTCGCCCGAACGGTCTTCCACCTACATGACCGGTCCCCAGGTCAATCGAATTTCCTCTGAATAGCGGCTGAACTCGCTGGACTATTTGGAGCTCTGGCCGACTGGTCCCCAGATCAATCAAATTTCCTCTAGACAGCAGCTGAACCCACTGGACTATTTGGAGCTCTGGCCGAGTGGTCACCGACCAGTCGCCCCTCAACTTTGACCGGTCGGGGCCCCTTAACGATTGGTCGGCAGGTATCCAGAAACTTTTCACGATTTATTTTTTATTTTTCTAATTTATTTCCATTTGTGCTTCAAGCTCCTTTTCACGATTTATTTTTTATTTTTCTAATTTATTTCCATTTGTGCTTCAAGCTCTTTTTTAATTTCTTACGCAAGTTGGGTTTTTAAGGTTTAGTTTCATTATAAATACCTCTCTTAAACTCGTTTTGCGATTAACTTTTGATTATTCTTAATGAAACCTTAAGTTTTACTCATTATCACTCATAGATTTGAGTTGTTCTTCGTGAATTCAAAGAAAATGTCTTGTGGATTTCAGATATCCTCTCGTGGATTCGAGGAAGATAGGTTGAGGATTCCCAATAGTTCCGTGGATTCATAATATTTATCCCCATGAGAGAGACGATGCTCGATCTCACCTACCTCGGCTGCGCTAAGTTGGTATCAGAGGAGGTTCAACCTCGAGTGATGGCTTCTAGTGCAAGTAAGAACAACAATCCTGTCAATGGTGATTTCGGGGAACAACCACTGACATCGAGGGAGTTCATGAAGTTTCAACAAGAGCACCTTCAAGCTATGTAAGGGCTACAAATTCTGTTCGACCGCCTCGCTGTAACGCTCACACCTCCCCAAACTCTTAACGATGTCCAACCCCCCCCCCCCCCCCCCCCCGGTACAACGACATTGTTCGTTGAGAATCGTCAGTAGCCAACCGTCGGCCTATTATAGAAGAAGATATCAAATCCAGCAATGATGAAGTTGAAAATTTGGTGTTCTGACATCCCGTCGCCAGAGATGTGCTTGTTGATCGCGCTGACAGAGAATTTCAATGTAAGGGTGAATTACCCAACTTTAATGGAGAACTCAATATCGAGGATTTTCTCGATTGGTTAGCCGAAGTTGAAAGATACTTTGACTACATGGACGTTTTTGAGGATCTGTAAGTAAAACTTACTGCGTACAAGTTAGAATCAGGTGCTTCAATGTGGTGGGAGCAACTGTAGAATATGCGCACCTGCCAGAACAAACCTCCCATCTATTCATGGCCCAAGATGAAGCATTTGCTGAAATTTCAATTTTTGCCCAGCGATTATGAGCAAGTATTGTTTCATCAATATCAAAATTGTAAGCATGAAGATCGATCTGTTGCAGATTACTTATCTGAATTTGATTGCCTTATGACTCGCAACGAGTTGTCAGAGATAGAAGCCCAGAAGTCCATAAGGTTCATCGGTGGTTTAAGGCCCACAATCCAGAACCAAGTTTAGCTATGGTTGGTCTGGATTATGGAGGAAGCCTCTTAGATCGCTACTCGCGTAGAGATGCAATTAGCAAGGGTCTCTGCACTTACATGTCAACCCTTCTCCTATTATCCTCACAACTAATCTCGCTCAAGATCTATCCATGTTCAAAGGAAAAGAGCTTATGGTTGATCTCCCTCAGCCCCACATTGGTCGCCAAGTTAGTGGTCCTATGAGGTTGCAACGTTTAGCAATTATGCCCGGCGTATGTAGATTCAAATCCTTACAGTCGGTTGAGGCCCAGTCATTGTCTCAGATGTGGACAGCTAGGCCACCTATCAAACGTATGCCCTCAACAGCTTGTAGCTAATGTAGTCATCACCACAAAAGATGCACAAGTTGAACTAGAGGGTAATGTTGGTGTTGAGCAAGTCAATGAAGAGGAGAAAGGTACTGAATATATTTTGGGAGATCATGGTTTATCATTGGTTCTACAAAATTATGCACGCACGCCTAAGATGCATGTTAATTCACAATGCCACAACATTTTCTGCACGAGGTGTACCATAGATGAAAAAGTATGTGGTGTGATTATTAATGGTGGTAGCTTTTCTTTTTAGTTAGTACACACATCCCACTATTAGTACACACCCACACTGTTAGTCACCCTCCAATGGTAGCCACCCCCCACGTTGGGATTCGATACCTTGACCTCAGTGTTGAGATGAGGTCATCTTCACTCAATCTACCACTGTCCCAAAGGTGTGGGCATCGTATCCCAAGTGATATGGTGGGAAAATTGAAGCTCAAGACCACACAGCATCATTCGTGGTGCGATATAGGTTGGATTTAGAAAGGTAATACGATAATGGTTAAAGAACAATGTCTTGTCTCCTTTTCAAACGGCAAGACCTACAGAGATCAAGTATATTGTGATGTCATTGACATGGAAGCCTATCACATGATACTTAGGCGCCTGTGGCAATATGATCGGGATGCTATACATCGTGGCTGGGACAACATCATCACATTCATTAAGGATGGGAAGAAAATCATCCTCGCCTCCACAACCCCGAATGAGGGCTGCTGAACAACCAAGATTGAAGGTCAGTCTCTCCTTGTCTTACGCAATAAGGTAAAGGAGCTACATAGGAGAAAGAAAGACTCACTGACCGTTTGTTATCAAAGGTCAAAGCGAAACTCGAGGTCGAGTTTCTTTCAAGTATGGGAGACTAATGCAGTGAGGATGGCCCCTGATCCAGGGGAAAATAGAGCCAAGAGGAGGACCCAAGAGTTAGTGGACCCAAAAGAACCCTAGAAAGGACCGAAGGGAGTGAAAGATTCGAAAGAATCTCCAACAAACACCTCCCATGACCAGTCCCCAAGTCGATCGAATTTCCTCTGGACAGTGGCTGAACTCACTGGACTATTTGGACTAGTCGCCAACCAGTCGCTCTTCAACTCCGATCGGGGCCCATTGACGACCTGTCGGTAGGCGTCCAGAAACTTCTCACGATTTCACGATTTATTTTCGATTTTTCTAATTTGTTTCCGTTTATGTTTCAAACTCTTTTCTTCTTACATGAGTTAGATTTTTAGGATTTAATTTCATTATAAATAACTCTCTTGAACTCATTTTATGATTAATTTTTTGTTAATCTTAATGAAAACTTGAGTTTTACTCATTATCGCTCATGGATTTAAGTTGTTTTTTGTGGATTCGAAGAAAATGTCTCGTGGATTTGAGATATCCCCTCGTAGATTTAAGGAAGATTGAGGAGTCTCGATAGTTTTGTGGATTCGAAATATTTATCCCTATGAGATTGACGGTGCTCGATCTCACCCGCCCCAATTGCGCCATTTTTATAAGTTATCCAACTTGTCCAGCAAGTTGCTCGTGGAGAATGGAAGCACCCACCCAATCACCTGGTGAGCCCCATGTGAATTTGGAAGCTTTTGGATGGTCATTCATTACTTTTGCTGATGTGGTTCGCCAGACTTGAGCTGGCTTTTGTGTAGAATATTTATGGAAAATTTACAATTCCACGCCCATATTATACGGTAATTGCGGTTATCTACCTATTTATATTATAATTACAAGTATATCCAAAAACTTTCATAAGCGTTTCTTTCATACAAAATGCCAAAACTACGCTTTTCTAATAAACCACGGTCCATGTCATTGTTTCCAAAAAGCGTGCGTGACTTTCGTAGGTAGACGGGGTCGTGACTTCCGTTGAAGTGGATGCAACGACTTCACTTGGGTGAAATCCACCCTGTGTGCCCCCACCTGATTAGGCTTAAAAATAGGTGGATTCATATCCCAATTGATCTACACCATCGAAAATAGTTGAGATTGAAGTCCCACTTTTAAAATCATCTAAATTATGTAGAGTCGATCCCCTTGGTGTATGTATACCATTCAATCTATTAATCTGACTCATCCCACCAGAACGGAAGGACGTCCCAAAAATCAGCACATTTCAAGACTGACATTTTCCGTACCATGTGAATTTAGAAGTTTTAAGCATGTTTCCCATGATGTGGCCTACCTAAGTCTTGTAATGAACTTAGTTTTAAGATCCATTGTGAAAATATGGTGGCGTTTCTGATGGATGGAATGGATCTTATACAGGATTCTCCCATACAGCGCTCAATGAGAGCAAATAAGGTCAGTCGGGTCCCTCAAGAGTCAGGCTAGGGCAGTCCCTGTCTGTTTGTTGCTTATTATTAATTTGTTCTTTATGGGTAGTGATCAGATGGTCTAAGTGTATCATAACCTTCCCATGAACCAATGGTATCCACATCCAACCTAAACGGTCCATTACGCCCATTCCACTCTTCTTATCCTAACTTATAAGCGTAACAGCAGCTAGATATCCAAAACATCCACAGCTGAACCTATATTCTACAAACAATCATGTCTACCATTTCTTCATGCCATTAAATGAATATAATTAGAATCATTTAATCAATATGAAGTTTCGAGGAAGCATATGAAAGTGTACTGGACCTAATGGACGGTCTAGATGGACATTTGGCTTCTAGCTGGTGCAAATGCAGCCTGGGTGCATGAGAAGGTTCCATACAATATTTACTCCTTTAGATCATTTCTCTCGATAGTATACGGTGCCACATACTATAATACCGCACTGGGATGGGTTTTCAACTCGTATTGCATCATAGATGATGTCACAAACTACTCATGTTTTGCACAAGTTGTGACCTTATAATCATGCTTCTTTGATAATCCTAAGCTTTCATTCTTAAATTTGAATATGAGCCATTACAGCTCTAGTTTGCAGTGTTCAAGACTTGTCTTAAAGAGCAATCATTGATGTAGAAAGCGGTTTAGATACATTCCTAGCATTGTTGGACTAAAAGAAGGTCAAACGAAAATTGGCCATAACGTTTTATTTGGGCATTGTTACGGGACGCACAACCTATTAATCTTTATCGCAATGGGCCATCTGGGGTGAACCGACCTACAAGGTGGGTCACTTCAATCCGTTTCATAAGAAAATGAACTGTTCCAGCTCAAAATTGAGGTTTTAAGGAAAAAATTTACTATTTTTAATAGTTTTGATTTTTGTCATAATTCTTAATTTTTATAATCGACTTTCGTCTTTTTTAGAAATTACTTGTAATCAATCTAAGGCTATTTTAGTAAGGTCTATCTAAACTTTCAATTTTTTTAGCAAATTAGGCTTTAAATGAGTTTTAATATTTTGGGTAAATTCTATTATAATTAGAATTTTGGTATTTTTGGTAATTATGAATTAGGGTTTATATTTTCTTTATTAGTGGTGTAATCTAGAGATGATATAATTAGACAAATTATTCAATTAAAAAGACTCGAGTTTTATCTCTTTTTTCTTGTGGATTTAAGGTTTTGCATACTTGAGAAAGATGGTGATCTTTCTCATTATCTCTTCACGCTCTTCCCCTAGGTCAGAAATAGGGTGTTCTTTAAAAGAAGTAATCTTTGGGGATAAAAATTCTTACTTTTTTTTAATGTACTTGGTTGAAGAGTCAACAAAGGCAACTTGTTTAGAACCTAATTTTCAGTCTTTTTTTTTATCAACCTCACCTTCACTCTCCATTCTTCGCTTCTACCTCTCTTTCTCTCCTTCGACACTTCACTTCCTCACTCTTCTTCTCCCCTTGCGTATCTGCTCTTCCTTTTTACAATCTTTTTGCGTTTTTTTTTCTTCTCTTTTTTTATTTTTGTTCTTTGCATGTTGGGTGGTGTTTTCATATTGAAAGATATTGTAATTGGCTATCTATGTACAAACCTATGGTTGGCGTCCCATACCCATTGTTCCCTGTGGTGTGGTCCACCTGAATTATGGATCTAGCTGATTTTACGTCACATGTCTAAGCTTTAAGGATCACACCTTACGGATGGAGTGGATGTTCTAGGTGGCGCACAAATCTCGAGTGTTGTAGCCGCTGCATAAAATCATTTTTGTAGACGACTTTGGTTTCTCCTAAAGCATGGAATACATTCCCTTGATTCATACAATATGGTGCCCATTGAATCCTAGCTACCGTAGGGGGTGGGTTTTCACCCTAGATTGCATTATTATAGGATAATATAAACCGTTCACATTCTGGATCCTTTTTTACAGTGCCATTTTAGAAAACACTTGCTAAATGGATGATTGACGAAGGGAAGGGCATGGAAAATTGATGAGGTAGATCACCATCTTCATCAAGTGATTAAAACATTTTATCCATAAGGGTCTTTTCTTGAATCCACAAGAAAAAAGAGATAAAACTTGAGTCTTTTTATTGAATAATTTGTCTAAACTCTATATTACACTACTAATAAAGAAAAAATAAATTGATGAGGTAGATCACCATCTTCATCAAGTGATTAAAACCTTTTATCCATAAGGGTCTTTTCTTGAATCCACAAGAAAAAAGAGATAAAAGTAGAGTCTTTTTTATTGAATAATTTGTCTAAACTCTATATTACACTACTAATAAAGAAAAAATAAATCATAATTCGTAATTACCAAAATAAGCAAAATTCTAATCTAAATAGAACTTACCCAAAATAGTAAAACACATTTAAAGCTTAGTTGTCAAAAATAGAAAATCTAGCTAGATAAACCTTACTAGAAGAGTTGTAGATTGATTACAAGTAATTATGTTTCTAAAAAAAAAAAATCTAAAACTCTAAAAATTATGAAATATGACAAAAATGAGAATTACTAAAAATAGTAATTTTTTCCTAAAATTTCATTTTTGAACTAGAACCGCACAGTTTCTTACGGAACAGACTGATGCGATCCACTTTATGGGTTAGTTCACTCTGGATGGCCTGTTACAATAAAAATTGATAAGTTGTCCATCCCATAACAATATTTAGATCAAAAGTTATTGCCAATTTCCATTTGGCATTCTTTTGGTCCAGCCATGCCAGGAATGTATCTATACTACATCCTACATCATTTTCTTCCACCCCCAACAATCCAATTAGTTATCTAGCTCAAAAAACATTAGACATTCCATTTTCCAAAACCAACACTTTGAATGTTATTTGACATATGTCGTGTGTGTGTGTGTGTCTATATGTGTGTGTGTGTGTGTGTGTGTGTTATTGATTTGCACCCAAAATCAATAAACCTTTTGGATCTTATTAACCAAAGAAATATGACTTTGCACTATGACTAGCTTAGCACTAATCAAGGATTACAATGAAATTCCAAATTTTCTTGTCATTCGTTCTTTCTAATACAAATTGTTTTATAGAAAAATACATTTAGTGTTCATATTTGCAACTAAAAGCTTTGCTATAATTAAGCACACACACAGGTGTAATAAAGCTCAAGTACATGCCACACATGTGCTTGCATGGCACACACATGTTGTTCATCAGGTTAGTGAAACCTTGTTCATGCTTCTTCAAAAAGAAAATTTACTACGACTAGCATAGGGGCCCTAATTTGGAAACATTTGGATGGGCTGTAAAAAAAATCATCCAAGTTTTTCAAAGTAGTACATTTGTTTTGCAAACTATAGCCTACTAGCAAGTGGATCAACTTGATTCTTGAGCTATGGCAACAATATAAATTGGTGCAATTCTAACAAATGGATTGGACATTGGACTTATGGCACCACATGTGGCATGTACATGATATTTATTGCAGAGAACCTAGAGAAATCAATATCATTGTGAAATTAAAATGATATTTGTGCCTGTAGTTTATCTAAGTGGTAATACAGACCAAATACGGTTCAGATGGAATAATTAGATTTATGGTCAATTAAGAAAGGTTTGCACATACGATTTTTGTTTCCTCTATTTTCTTCTAATGGCCTGTTGGAATATATAGTTGAATTAAATAGACTATTAAAACCAAAAACCAAAAAGAAAATAAAAGAAAATAAGATAGAAAACTTATTTGATTGAGTCGAGGCGTGATTGAGTCACTCGGCTTGAAATCGAATTTGCTCCCCTTGGACAGCGTCCCAAGTGCAACAGGTTTCCAAAGCAATCAACTTCCAGGATATAATGACTATGACGCGGTCCCAGTGGTGCACTTACTGTATGCAGGCTCGAACCACTTGCAGTTTAACTCGAAAGTGCTGAGTTGACTTAGCGCAGAACTTTAAAATACCCAGAGAGAGTTTTCTTTGAATAATTTTAAAACTGAAATTAGGGAGCCCTTATATAAACTCTGAAATGGCGCCTTAAGCACCATTTTGAAAGGGTTTGGTCTGTTGGATTTAAACCCAACCGGAGTGACCAATCGACTGGACGCATCTCTCTGTTCAAAATGAAAAGACAAAAGTGCGAGTACATTCACACAAATAAAGTCCCACGATTACCTCTACACACACACACAAACATCTTCACGCGAGTACACTTACACCACACCCGCACCCGTACCCACTGAAATTGCGGTTTTACTACTTATAGAGATACTCAGAGATATGTCTAAGGACCTAGAGGGGGGGGGGGGGGGGGGGGGTGATTAGGACCTTATCAAATTCTTTTCGCCTACTAATATATTTTATCAAATAAACAAAGTAAGCAATAACACTTAGGCTTCCAAGCCTAAGTAGGTCCAATCACAAGACTAGCAAAAGGTTAAGCAATAAACAATCCTAGTCTAAGCATGCATAGGTAAATAAATTATTCAACTAATCAAGCTCCTAACCTATGCATCTAGTGTAGACTTATGAGAGTGAATCAATGAGCTCAAGTCTACACAACTAGTGAAGGTACATATTGTGTGTGGATGAGTCTAAAAAGTTCCTAGCATACATTCCTATCAAGCATTCATAATTAAACAATTGAACTAACAATGCTAAGATATAAATGTGCTCAAGAACAATCACAAACACAAGGATGTATAGTGGTTCGACTACTTGTCTACTCCACTCTCGGTTCAAGTATTTAACCCCTTGGAGCACACCGACATTCACTATAGGAGGTTTTAAATGAGGTTCACCTCTCAACCTTTACATGGAGGTTTTACCGGTTCACCTCTCAACCATAACCGGAGTTTTAGATATAAGATAACTCTCAACCCAACACACGTTTACTCCCGTGTCGGAGGCTCCCCCTTAGAGACTTAGTTTAGGCCCGGCTAACGGGCCAAGGAACGGCTAACATCCCTAGGTCGACTTCGACAAACAAACTCTAAATGGATTCTCAAAAAAAGACAACCTACTTGTCAGATGAGTCCCTTGTTAAGCGCCGATTTGGGTTGCTTGATCTCCGCTCTCCCGTGCTTCAATCAGCTTCCCTTGCTCCCTCGATCGTGTTGCCGTTGCGTCGCCAATGCCTTAGCCACACTTGATCAAACACCTTGCATGCGATGCCTTTGAGATGCCCAAGGTGCTAGGAGGATAGGTTTGAGAATTCTACAACTAATGGGAATGGGTTGCCTAGAGTCTCTTTCATACAACGATCTCATCTTAGAGTTTTGGACAAGGATTTGCCAATCAAGAAGCTTCCCAACTCTAGAGATCAAGAGGGGATGAAGGTCATCTTCTTCATGAGCTTGGAATGCTCTAATCTTGTGTTAAAGTACAAGGAAAATGCCTTGCATAGATTGGGAATGAGCCTTAAATGGTCTCCAACAATGGTGGCTTCACTCCTCTCAAAATCCCTCTCCAAATGCCTAAAAACCGAGCTCTATATGTAAGAAAGGAGAGCTCCAACGGTCATAAAACGGGCAGAAAACGGCTCTGAGTCGACCTGTCCCGACCGGTCAAGACCGGTCGGATCCCCTTGCTGGACAGCTTGATGAATACAGGCCAACCGGTCTTGACCGGTCGGCTATGCTTGCTGAACACCTAGAAGAATCCAGGCCGACCAGTCAAGTCCGGTCGGCAATGCTTGCTGAACACATGGGATGTGAAGGCCGACCGGTCTTGACCGGTCGGCTGCCCATTGCAAAGCAGCTGGAGGCTGTTTTTCTTCTGGCCGACCGGTCTTGACCGGTCGGCTGCCCAGCCATTTTCTTCATAGCAAGTTGCTGTGGGTCTGGCCGACCGGTCTTGACCGGTCGGACCAGCCTGGTTCAGCACAGCTGTTTGCTGACCCAATCCTATCTCAACCCTCAAGCCATGGCCAAGTTTGGGTGCACAATTAGGATTCCTAGGGCCAATCTATGATGACTAAATGTTCCCTAATATGGTCAAGGTCATCAAAGAAGCAAAGGGGTTGGGTTTTGGTTAAGGTTAAGGCACCAAGGCATCATGTTTTACCTGATTCTTCTTCCTTGATGCAGCGAGGCCATCTGAGTCTTCTGTCTTCGTCTTCATTGGGCTCAACCGACACTAGACTCAATGACGTAAGTGATTGACAAACAAGGTGCACTAGTATGCCACGGAAAAGTGCACTAACACCCACACCAGGCCCGGCCCGTCCAGTCCAGTCTCGTCACGCACATGCATAAGGACTCGAACACGGACACGGACACGGACACAAACACGGACACGAACTTGAACTCGGCTCGGCTCGGCACAGCACTGCTCGACTCGACTCTTGCGCCCGCGCGTGTGTGGTAAATGACATAGATTAGAGTTATAGGCATAGCGCCCCCCCCCCCCCCCCCCCCCCCCCCAAAGACCAAATTCACATGCCCCCTGAAAGGGGCTCAAGCCATAAGGCAAAAAGCATATCTTATATACAAGAGAGAATTCTTATTCAAATCCGATGTGGGACTAAAACCCACAACACAAAAGCAAATGATTTCAAATTATGGAGGGAAAACAAAAAAAATGAATTATTTTGAAATATACAATAATCCCCCACATGTTTCAAAATAAAAACCTTTCAAGTTAATGAAGAATAGTTGTGCAATGGTGCCGGTGTCACCATAGACTTGAACCAACATTAGAGAAAGCAAGACAGGTTTACAGGAATCAGGTGACACCATAGTCTTGAACCTGATTCCTTTTGGTGTAAATCGTAAGTACATGCTACTCACACAACTTTTCCTCTGCAAGTGATTTTGTAGTTCGATGCTTTTCGGCCATGCACCATTACCTGAATTTCATGAATGCTCTAGAGAATGCGCCTAGATTCTCATAGGAAGCGGCCTCCACCTCCACACCCATATAGGTGAATTCCATCAAGTGTACGCAACAACTGTATACACCTCAAATATATGATTATGGATTCATTAAGAGTTCCGAAAACTCATCCTTCTACGTTGATGCTTGCATTGATACACCATAGAAGGGGCTCAATTATATCAGTGCAATCGTCTACCTTGTGTCTTATTTTTTTACCCATTAAACCTATCTCATGGGATCTCCACTTATATAGGTTGGGTTGCCGACCTGGCAGCTCATATATTAGGCTTAGCCCCATTCCTTTCGATGTATCATTGACTAACTTTTTAGATAGTCCTTTGGTCAGAGGATCTGTTAGATTCTTTTTTAACCTCACAAAATTAATAGATATAACTCCATCGCGCAACATATGTCTTACTATGTTGTGCCTGAATCTAATATGCCTGCTCTTCCCATTATTTATTTTGCTATTTGCTTTTGCTATAGCTGCTTGACAATCACAATGAATAGATACGGCCGATACAGGATTTGGCCACAATGGTATATCATTCAAGAGATTCTTAAGCCACTCAGCTTCTGAACCAGCCTTTTCTAAGGCAATAAACTCGGATTTCATAGTTGACTGAGCGATACATGTCTGCTTGGTAGACTTCCAAGAGACTGCTCCTCCACCTAAAGTGAAGATATATCCACTAGTGGATTTAGTTTCATCTGAATCAGTAATCCAGTTAGTATCACTATATCCTTCTAATACAGCAGGATAACCATTATAATGTAAACCATAGGCCATAGTGCCTTTTAGGTATCTCAGAATTCTGGACAAGGCATTCCAATGCTCTTTCCTAAGGTTATGTGTATATCTACTTAGCCTTCCTACTGCAAAAGCTATATCTGGTCTAGTGCAATTCATCAAATACATAAGGCTACCAATTATCCTGGAATATTCCAATTGAGACACACTACTATCTTTATTCCTTATGAGAGTCACACTGTAATCATAGGGTATACTGACAGGTAAACAATCAAAATTGTCAAATTTCTTTAATATTTTCTCAATATAATGAGATTGTGATAATATAAGACCATTATCTTTTCTAGTTATCTTAATACCTAAAATTACACTTGCCTCTCCTAAGTTTTTCATATCAAACTTAGATGACAAGAATTTCTTAGTCACATTAACTAATTTAATATTAATTTCAAAAATAAGCATGTCATCAACATAAAGACATATAATAACATCATCATTTTCAGAAAATTTACTATATACACATCTGTCTGCATCACTTATATGATAATTGTTAGATTTCATAGCATTATCAAATTTTTCATGCCATTGTTTAGGAGCCTGTTTTAAACCATATAAAGACTTAACTAGTCTGCACACTTTATTTTCTTTACCGGATATTTTATAACCTTCAGGCTGCTCCATATATATATCCTCTTCTAAGTCTCCATTTAGAAAGGCTGTTTTAACGTCCATCTGGTGTACCACCAGCTTGTATATGGAAGCTATTGATATTAGAACTCTGATAGTTGTAATCCTAGTCACAGGAGAATAGGTATCAAAATAATGTATTCCTTCCTTTTATTTAAAGCCTTTAGCTACCAACCTGGCCTTGAATTTATCAATGGTCCCATCTGGTTTTAGTTTCTTCCTAAACACCCATTTACAACCTATCGGTTTGTTTCCAGGTGGTAGATCTACAAGTTCCCAAGTGTTATTGGATAAGATAGATTCTAACTCATCATTTATTGCTTCCTTCCAAAAAGTTGCATCTAGAGAGTTAATCGCTTCCGTATAGGTTATAGGATCATCTTCTATTAAGAAGGTGAAAAAATCATCTCCTAGGTTAATTTCTCTTCGAACTCTAATACTTCTTCTTGGTTCTATCTTTTCTATTATCTGCTCGTCAGTATCTTTACTAGTAGATGCGACATCGGATCTACTAACTTCTTCTATTGATTTAGATTTCATAGGGAATATGTTCTCAAAGAACTCTACATCCCTAGCTTTTATGATGGTGTTTAAATTTAGAATATTATCATTGGTCTTCAGAACTAGAAATCTATAGGCTGCACTATTTTCTGCATATCCTATAAATACACAGTCAGTTGTTTTAGGACCTAATTTTCTTTTCTTAGTTTCATGCAATCCTACTTTAGCAAGACACCCCCACACTTTAAGATATTTATAATTAGGAACATGACTTTTTCAAAGTTCATATGGTGTTTTCTCAGTAGACCTAGAAGGAACCCTATTTAGGATATAACAAGTTGACAATATTGCTTCTCCCCACATATTTGAGGGTAAGCCCGAACTATTTAACATAGCATTCATCATCTCTTTAAGAGTTCTATTTTTACGTTCTGCTATTACGTTCTGTTCTAGTGTATATGGTGCTGTAGTCTCGTGAACTATCCCACTTTTTTCACACATTTCTTTAAATTAAGAAGATTCATACTCTCTTCCTCTATCTATTCTAAGTCTTCTAATCTTTATATTTAATTGATTTTCAACCTCGGTTTTATACTTAATGAAAGCTTGTAAAGCTTCATCTTTATTCCTTAATAGATAAACTCTAGTGAATCTAAAATAGTCATCTATAAAGGTTATGTAGTATCTTTTACCACCTCTAGACATGTGATTTCTAAAATCACTTAAGTCATTGTGTATTAATTCTAATATAACAGAAGATCGATTTATTTGTTTAAATGGTTTTCTAAAGAATTTTGATTCTACACATGTTTCACATTTATCAAAATCTTCATTCGAAATGTTGGGTAATAAACTTAACCTTTTCATTTTCTTTAAAGATGCTACGTTCATATGACCTAATCTACTATGGCACAAATAAAGAGGTTCAACAATATAAACAAAATTAGATGTCTTCTTATTATTATCATTGGATACATTTACAATGAATGAATCATCACTACAGTATCCATTTCCCACAAAAGTTCTATTCTTAGTCATTACAAGTTTATCTGAATCAAATACTAATTTGATGCCAGCCTTATTGAGGAGCGAACCAGAGACCAAATTTCTTCTAATGTCAGGCACATGTAGGACATCATTCAACATTAGAGTATTCCCAGAAGTGAGCTTTAGAAATGTTTTTCCTTTTCCTACAACTGGAGAAGTTCGAGCATTACCCATGAACACCTGTTCATCATCTCCTGATTCTTGGTAGGAGGTAAACATCCTACGATCCTTGCACACATGCCGAGTTACACCAGTGTCTAGTACCCACTCCAAGTTGTTTACGAGAAATACTTCTGATACCACTGCTACTATCATGTCAGACTCGTTGTCTGCTTCCATAAGGTTCGCCTGAAGCTTATTTTTATTTTTCTTAAGCCTGCAACTTTTAATATGATGTCCTGGCTTTCAACAGTTATAGTAGTTTCCTTTCTTCTTGAAATGCTTGTTTTCATTCTTCTTTTTAAGCTTGCATTCATTTGCATAATGTCCAAGTTTTCCACAGTTATTACATTTTCCTTTCTTCTTTTCGTTTTCCTGACTAGATTCCACAAGATTCGCCTTTGAATCTGTCTCATTTCTATTTTCTTTTTGGTCCCTGTTTCTATTAGCCTCATCTATTGGAATGTGTACGACTGTACTTTATAGCGAGACACCATTCTTTTTATGTTTCATTTTGTTCTTATATTCTTTCTAGGAGGGTGGTAGCTTTTCTATCAACGCTCCTAAAAGAAACACTTCATCCAACTTGATTCCTTTCATTGATAATTCATGAATTAGATTTTGGAAATCATGAATTTGATTTATGACGGGTTTGTCATTAGTCATTACAAGTGAAGGAAATTGGCGATTTCATGTTTCTTAGCGCCTGCATCTTCCAGAATGTACTTCTTTTCTAAAGCAGTCTAGATATCTTATCTCGACTCGTAAGAAACATACACATCGTATAATTCATTGGATAAAGAGTTTAGAATATAATTTTTACAATTATTTCATCTGTTACTTCTGTTTGATTTGTTGGATCTATAGTAAATGATTCAGAAATAATGTATGAAACTTTAAGGGTGGCCAACGCAAACATAAGCTTCTGTTTCCACCGTTTAAAGTATTGTCCAGCGAATGGTTCGATTTTGGTAAACTCGGTGAAAGCATTAACTGTTACGGTAGCCATAGTCTATTTAATCCAACAAAATTCGATTTCAAGATTGTTGGAATATATAGTTGAATCAAATAAACTATTAAAACCGAAAACCAAAAAGAAAATAAAAGAAAATAAGATAGAAAACTTATTGGATTGAGTCGAGGCGTGACTAAGTCACTTGGCTTGAAATCGAATTTGCTCCCCTTGGACAGCATCCCAAGTGCAACAGGTTTCCAGAGCAATCGACCTCCAGGATACAACGACTATGACCCAGTCCCAGTAGTGCTGAGTTTACTCAGCGCAAAACTTTAAAAAACTTCTTAAAACCAGAGAGAGTTTTCTTTGAATAATTTTAAAACCGAAATTAGAGAGCCCTTATATGAGTACATTCGCACAAATAAAGTCCCGCGAGTACCTCTACACACACACATCTTCATGCGAGTACACCGCACTCACACCCTCACCCAGCCCGTCCAGTCCAGTCCAGTCCCGTCGCGCACGCAGACACAGCATGGCTCGGCTCGGTGCTCGCGCGCGTGTGTATGGTAAATAGCATAGATTAGAGCTATAGGCATAGCCCCTAGCCCCCCCCACACACACGGGACCAAATTCACATGCCCCTTGAAAGGGGCTCAAGCCCTAAGGCAAAAAGCATATCTTATATACAAGAGAGAATTCTTGTTCAAATCTGATGTGGGACTAAAACCCACAACACAAAAGTAAATGATTTCAAATCGCAACACAAAAAAAATTTTAAATTATTTTGAAATAAATACAACATGGCCCACTATACGTTTTGCATCTGCCTCTTCTGTTAAAGACGCGGCATAGATCTCTCATGGACATCACTATGGACCCCGCATAGCCATGTACACATCACCTTATTCTGTGGTAGGAGTCACAAGCAATCTGCAAACATGGAATCACATGATTCATCAATGTACCTATCCTTTGAACCATCCAAACATGTTAGATGGAGGACTGGTAATTTTATCATTTCACAATGAGTTCTTCCGAACATATAGATAGAAGTGGAATGGAATTACCAGGTATTCCATCATTCCAAACATGCCAATGTGGGATTACACCATAAATCTCATTATAGGATCTTCATCCAAACAAGACTTGGACGGTTATCTCCATCCCACAGGAGTGAGGGACAACCACAGCGCAAAGTCATAATTGCATCCGTGGGTTTTCAATCCCATCTAATCCCAGTGCGCCAAACATGCCTAAAGGAATCCTCCTTACTTCAAGGTGTATCGGCTGCCCTAATGGCCCTTCTTCGAAATCCATCCTCCATCTCCTCTTCGGGTGAATTGGCAAATCAAGTTTGGTTCTTCTTCAGTGCGGGTTTTGAAGTCAACTTCGTGGTAAGCCAACCAGTTGAAGCCCACCTCTACTCCTAGTGAGGGGCAGCAACAGATAGGGAGGTTTTGTTGATTTTGAGGGGTTTGGTGATCTAATAATTTTAATAGAAAGATCAGATTTTGAGAATATCATAGTTTTCAGATAATTACGAAAATGCCATTAGCCAAACTTAAGTGAAATTGTCATTTTTAAGTATCATGGTTTTTTACAATCACTTTCATTCAAAACTTCGTATATGAGCTTTTGGGCACATTTTAGCCGTACACGTCAAATTTCAACTATCCGATCATCCTACAAATGCCCTAATCAGAAATCGGGCTATAAGTGGCTCACCTTAACTCGGATCTGCCTCATTTTTCTTATCAACGGTTATTTTTATATTTCTCACCTATTGGACGAAGGAAATTGTCCAAATCCACCTCAGTGGACCCCGCCCGTCGAGCCCATGCGTAACGCACGAGTTCCTTACGTGAAAAAGAAAAAAAAAAGGAGTTTTCTCATTTCATCTTCTTCTCCGTTTTCCTCATGGCAACAGCGGCTTCTGCTGCCAACTGTGAGCTCCACACCGTCCATCATCATGGACCCCATTGCCAAATCCACTCCGTCCATCGTGACAGCGCCCCACCCAAACCTAGTCATTCAAAGTTTTGTTGTCATCCGTCGCTTGTGCAATCTGATCCAAACCATCGTTCAAATGAAGACTTATTAAGATTGGGCCCATCGCTTTGCATGAATGGTCCAAGATTCTCCCAAAACTTTATGTGGGCCCCACCTAGCCTTTCAACGAATCCTATGTGCAAACCACCTCCGAAATCAGATCCGTTTCTTCCTCCAACTCAAACAGCGTTCCGCAATCACCCAACGCTCGGCTGACTTAAAAAAAAAAAAAAAAAAAAAAAAAAAAAAAAAAAAAAAAACCCTAGTTCATACCTCCCTAGTCGCATGTCTCCTCTTCTCAGTCATCTGATCTTGTAGAGAGAAAACGAGAGAGAGGGAGAGAGGTTGTGAGTAGAGAGAGAGCGAGAGACCGTGAATAGAGAGAGAGGGAGAGTGCATGTCGAGGGGCTACCACACTGGGCCGACTCAACCAGGTCATCTATTAAGTCGGAGCTGTTCAGCCTCCTTGCTGGACTTCTAACAGGTGTGGAAGAAGAAAAGAAAGAAAGAGAATAAGAAAAAGAAGAAAAGATCAATAAGAGAGAGAGAGTGGCTGTCATGTTGGGCTGGCCAGGTTGGGTCAAGTGCGTCTAAATTGAATCCAGGCACTGTGCGAGCTCAAAGTCTAGAGAGAGATAAAGAGAAGAGAAGAAGAAGAACTAAGTCGAACTGAGTCGACTCAGCCGAGTTATCGAGTCGCCTCGATGCTGAGTAAGGTAAGGCCCATCTAACCCTTATTTTAATTCCTAAATCAAAGCCTAAACCCTAACCCTAGGTAGGATTCTAAACCTAGATGATCATAGTGGTAAGAACTTATCAAGTTACACCCTAATTTGATGTGTTTCTTTAAATGTCATAGAATGTGGACCTAAGGAGAATCACACGGCCCTAGCAACGTCTCAAACCAACCAAACATTAGAGGTGGGGATTTCCTTTAAGCCCATCTACGATAATATTAAATTGTATGTTGATTTTATGCTTGGAAATTAGGATTTTATTACGTGACTTCTTGAAACTGTGCTTGTTGAAATCTTTCCATATAAATATGAATTGTATGATGTTCCTTATTGTATATGTTGAATTTTGATGTATGAACTATGCTTAAGTAGTTGGAAAAGGAATTTTTATGATGTACATGCTCATATGGAAACCATGCTCGATTTACGTTGTCACATGCTTATGATGATTGATGTATTGTTTACTATGAGATATTGCATATGGATGTTACGTTAATGAAAACTCCTTGGCCCCTATTGATGTAACCGTTGATGTAAAGAGATGAAGCCTGTGCAAGGCATTGTTATGTTGGCATTACCATGTGGAGATTTTAGATGAATATGCCTTATTGTGAAAGTCGGCATTACTGTGCGTCTTATTGAATGAATGTGCCTTGACATTGGGAATTAAATAGTGGCATTACTGTATATGTGTTGTTGGTTGCATATGCCATGATGTTGGATTTGGCACTATCGTGTGCGCATTGTTGGATACGTGCCAAAGGATCCTAATTGATTCGTTACCTATGATGGATCCACTGAAGTATGAAATTGATGAACATGGAAACTCTTCAACTAATTGGGGTAAGGAGTGGTCATTAGCCGTGTACATCATTTAATTGGCTAGATGTTAAACCTACTTGATTAAAGGTGAAACTAATCATGCATTCATTGGACCCGTCTTGGTAGGTGTTAGAACTAGAAAATTGCTCAAACGCAGTTTTCTCGTGTTTTGTTGTTCTGGAGTTCCGAATAATAGAAACATTCATAGACAATCACAAACATTCACAAAAGTACACAGGAGAAAAGATATAGCAAGGAGAATTTTATTCCAGAGATCCTGAGATCTTGTACATTCCAGGCCGTGATCTGGCACGAGCCCTTAATTACATCGAGCGATCGATGACCCTTGATTAAAAGGCAAAAGACTAGTCAGCGGGGACTATGGTCTCAGAATTCATGGTCATGGGGACCTGTGTTTGTGTGCTCGTAGATACCTGTATTTGTATGATCATGGAGACCTGTATTTTGTATGGTCGCGGAGACCTGTGTCTGTATGGTCACGGGGACCTGTGTCGGTTGTGTTTTGTTATAGACTGATCCATCTTTGTACGAGTCAGATGTCTATGTCCCATGTTTTGACCGGAGATCCGGGCTGAGACTGTTAGAGCTTTTAACCGAGGGGTGCGACTCTGGGCCTGCGCCCTTCATTTGTGACGGGTGACCGCGGGAAGACCAATCTGCAGTTGTATGTACCTGAGCAGCTCAACCAGCGGATGCCGTTTGGATGGGTAGGGCATCGACTGTTCTTGAAGTGTCAGTCTTTAACAAATTTCATGTAATGGTTCAGAACTCTCCTAGTATGGTTTATCATGTTAACCATAGTCCCCTTTGCTTAGTCTGGACCTGAATCCGGGTCATATTATGATAGTATATGTAATGATGATAAATTAGTATGGTTCTGGGCACTGGCGGCCTCTTTTCGGGAGAATTGCTCCATTCGTCTCGTCGGATCAGATCAGACTCTGAAGGCTTGCGTTTTGCTCATTGGGTGGCCCGGATGAGTTATTTGACTGCTCCGTTGCGTCCGGAACGCTCGAAATACCCAAAATAGGCCCAAACGGGGCTTGAAAACGCCATAAAATGAAGATTTAAAGGCGCGAAAATGAACGTTCAAAATGCTAATTTTTATGATCCGCTGGCCTAATTTTACTGATGCGCTGGGGCCAGTGCGTCCAAAAATGATTGTAAAAAATGATCTATTTTACTGATCCGCTGGCCGATTTTTGTGATGCGCCGGGGCCAGTGCGTCTAAAAATGACTTGTTTTAATATGTGTATTTTTTCTGATCCACTGAGGTATTTTAGTGACGCGCTGGGGCCAATGCGTCCAAAAACGACTTGTTTTAAGATGTGTATTTTTCTGATCCGGTGGCCTATTTTACGATGCGCTGGGGCCAGTACGTCCAAAAATGACTTGTTTTAAGATGTGTATTTTTCTGATCCGTTGGCCGATTTTTGTGATGCGCTGGGGCCAGTGCGTCCAAAAATGACTTTGTTTTAAGATGTGTATTTTTTTGATCCGCTGACCGATTTTTGTGATGTGCTGGGGCCAATGCGTCCAAAAATGACTTTATTTTGGAATGTTTATATTTCTGATCCGCTGGCCTATTTTACGATGCGTTGGGGCCAGTGCGTCGATAAAATAAGCTTGGTTCAATGTATTTCGCGATGCGCTACTACACTTGTATATTTTTAGGTTCTTCACCAGACCTGCTGCGGTCGGAAGTGGGATTTTCGGTGATCGAAAAAGGTTTCCGGTGGTCGGAAGAGGGATTCCGGCGAGCTCAAAAACCTAAAACTCTCTCCTTCTCTTGATCCGTCCAAATTTATACCCGAAGTCGGCCAATAGGAGACCGCCACGTGTAGCGCGTCGAGAAAATGGGTTGGCGCGTCGAGAAAATCACTCGGCGCGTCTTAAAATGACTTTGTTGAAATGCTGATTTTTAGGGCGCACTGGCTGTCAGTGCGTCCTGAAATTCCTGAAAATGCCTGATTTATTGGACGCGCTGAGGTCAGCGCGTCCTGAAATTCCTGAATTACTGGATGCGCTGGGCGAATTTTCTGACGCGCTGGGGGCAGTGCGTCCTGAAATTCACATTGTAAAAACTGCTGAATTTCATGATGCGCTGGGTGAATTTCTGGACGAGCTGGGGGCAGTGCGTCCTGAAATTCACTTTGTAAAAACTGCTGAATTCATGATGCGCTGGACAATGAATTTCTGGACGCGCTGACGTACTCGTGTTTTACAAAATTGGGTTTTGCGAAACAGAGGGCTTGTGGGGCCCGCTTTGCGATAGATGTCGATGCACTGGCCCTATTTTTCATGATTGAAGTAACCCTCCCAAATTTGTAGGGTTTTGATCATGATGATCAGTGGGGCCCACCACTGGCTCAATTTTCCATTTTTGGTCTAGTGTGATGTGTGTTGTAATTTTTGTCGCGATTTCCGATGCACTGGCCCTAAATCTAATCAGGTAATGATTTGGGCACTCATAATCATTGTTTCGAAGTCCTTGACTTTTGGGACCCCAACAGTGGGTCAGCCCCTCGGGTGTTAGAGGAAGTGTGCATGGGTCCGTTTCTCTCTCGCTATCTAGTGAAAGTGTACATGGGCCCGTTTCACTAATTGGGTTTTTGTGCATGGGAAGAGTGGAGTGATCCCGTCCTAGCCAGAACCTCTGGTGACTAGTGGCTGGTGAGAAGAGTGGAGTGATCCCATCTCATTTGGTCAGGGTGCCTTAGCCAGAGCATCCATGTCATGCATTGCATTAACCAAAATCTTTTACTGAATTGTTTTGATTTGATTAAATGATAATATCTTGCTTGCGTTTACTCTGTGCCATTATTATCATGATTGTCTTAAAGGGATATTCCCCACTATGATAGCATTTAACGCTATCCAACCACATCTCAAATATTCCAGGTGAAGATCCTAGTAAGAGAATCGAACACTACAACGAGGTGCTCGAAGGCTCGTGGCAGAAAATGACGGATGATGAAACCAAAGTGCTTGAAGATGGATTATGTTTATTGCCTTTTGTAGTGTAGATTTATTTTCATATAACTTGTAATAAGTCTCTCATTGAGACTAAAAAGGTAGAATATTATGTAATTTGTATGATTTAAGGACATTATCTTGATAACGTAGAATAGAAAAACTTCGAATAAGAACCTTGAATTCCGTCATTTTGCTATGAATGCAAGAAATAAAAATGAATGTGTGGAAATATATCCTTAATACATTTGAGATAACACTCGAATACTCGGGCCATTGTGTTGTCCACGAGAGCCGAAATTTCGGGGCGTTACATAGATAGCTCAACAAGGAGCAATCGAAGGAGCTCAGGAGGTGGAGGTGTTTGCAGGGATTAGAGAGGTAATTTTATATTGGCCTTCACTAGAGGTTTTGGTGAAGGCTCCAATTCTAGAGTGGAGGCTCGGGCTTCGTCAAGATTGTGGTGGAGAATGATTCTGAATCAGTGGTCGACCTTCTAAACCAAGACTCCCCTCGTAGATGGGTAGCGGCGCTCTGGAGAGTCTCTCATATTAAGATTATTTTCGTCCATAGGGAAGCCAACGAGGTAGCCGATGGTCTTGCTCGTTTGGCCAGAAAATTCCAAGAGGATCGGAACTTTCTTTCTATATTCGAGCTCCCTTTCGTTGTCAAGGGAAGGTTGTTTCTTGACCAAGTTAGCCTAGGGGTGATTCGAGAGGTGTCTTGTGGGTCGTTAGGTGGGTATATGATAGGTGGTCCTAGGTGGCTTTTTTGTGCCCATGGGCGGCCCGAAGTTGTTCTGTCCTCGTGTACTTATTTGCTATGAATAAATCTTTATTTCCAAAAAAAAAAAATCCCAAAGCATGCAAGGATGTGAAGAGAAAGGCGAGGAGGCTTCGGTTCCTCCTCTTTCTTAGTTTTTCTTATTTTTTAGTTTTAGTTTCATAGTTTTTCTATTTTTCTTTATTATGTTTAGTTAATCTCTTAATTTGGGTTAAGAAGTGATACTTCTAGTTAATTGATGATGTTCTAGTTTTCTTTAATTTCAAATTTTTATTTTAATGATGAATAATTCATGAATTACTTTGAATAAAAAAAATGAAAAAGAGTGAAGTAATATTAGGGACCTTGTGAGCCTACTATTGCCAGCAAGAAAGATTGTGTATTGTTAGACGATGATCTATCATTAGGTCTAAGGTGGATGTGTGGAGCCATTATTTGGTGATCTAGAATAGATCCATTAGCAATAATTCGAGTTTGTGATGCCTTAATTGAAAGACAACAACCCTTTGATATTTAAAGCATGAGCCTATAAATAAATTAAAAAAAAAAAAAAAAAATCCCCACTCGTGTACACCACACATGTGGGATGATAGGTCCAAGATTTAATCCATCCATCAGAATGACACCACTATATCATGCCCTAGGCTAAGACTCAGGTTGATATCCACTGATCAAGTGGGTTACAATTTGCAAAACAAATGTACAGCTGCAAAACTTAGATGAAGTTTTTTCCGACCTCTCCACCAGTTTCCAATACTGGGTTACACAGTGTTGATTGAACTAGATTTTCTTTTCGGGAAAACATATATAAGATTGGGCTAACCTAATGGGTGGATTAAATCTGGTCTGATGACATGTATGGCACCTACAAAAGCTTTATTGCGCACGCACACAGGACACTTAGCAAAGCTAGTAATTTCTTCTACGTTTCCATCTCCACTCCACTTAAAATATGGGCAATACAAGCTCATTACACTCAGTTTGAAGCATGCTTTTTGTAAATATGAAAGCTAAAGGTATTTTTTCAAAAAAAAAAAAAAAAAATTGCAATTGTGGAGAAATTTTAGCTAAAAAATTCCCTGTATATTCCCAATTGACTCTCATATATATAAACATGTGTACCGGGATGCGAAGGCTAAAGTCTTGACTTAACCCGCAACAATATGCGATGGTGTAGATTTTAGCAACCTTTCTTTGGTTTAGACATGGGCCTTATATAATTAAGATAAGATAATTAAGATAAGCGGGCTACTGACATCAACATTATAAAATAATTGCCTCTATAGAAAGGGTGAAATGGAGACAATTGATGAAATTGAGTGAGTAAATTCTCAATAACCGGTTGCTAAGCAGCGGACATCTCCAATTGACCCAAGGGGTAATTTAGATGCCTGTAAATGGGGCAAGCTGTAAATGACTTACAAGTAAATGGTTTATCTTTAAATACTAAAAAAATTCATAAGCAAAAAGTTGTGATTTTATTCATAAACTCCCCCATTTACATGCCTCTATTTGGCAAATGATTGTAAATGGGTCATTTACCCTTCTAATTTGATAAACACATCGAATGCACTTGACTGTGACGGTCATTTTGTTGGACGCGGATTGCGTCCTACCCGGCCCGTCTCCAGCTGGGAACGGGCAGGAGCATTGAGTGGCCACCATGATGTATGGGTCTTAACCGCACCGTCCATCCATTTCACCGTATGATTTTAAGAATTATAACAAAATTTTGGTTAAATCCAAGGCTCAAGTGGACCACACCACACAAAGCAGTGTTGGTAATGATTCTCACCGTTGAAACTTTCATATGACCCACCGTGATGTTTATTTTCCATCCAATCTATTCATAAAGTTACATAGAGCTGGATGAAGGGGAAAACAAATATCAGCTCGATCCAAAACTTCCGTGACCCTCGAAAAGTTTTCAACAGTGAGAATTTAATCCCCATTGTGTGGTTTAGGTGTGACTTGGATATGCCTCATTTTTTGGCCTTTTCCCTCAAATGATAGGACTAAATGTATGGACGGTGTAGATGAAACCCATACATTAATGTGAAAATGTAATCGTATCTCTTTTTTAGCAAAGTGTATTTGACTCTTAATCTATGAGCATAATTCTTTGGCCATATCATTTACATGTAAACGATTTACAGCTTACTACGACTGTAAATCATTCACAGCTCACAAGATAGGCCGTAAGATTACGGCAGGCAAGAGAGAACTGAAATGGGAATCGTATAGGTTGTTTCGTTGGGCAATATCACATTCGACTTCTCACAGTATGGATATGAAAGACATCTCCAAACCGTTTGAGTAGATTTTCATTCCTTGGCGGCATCAGGGAACTGAAAAGACTCGAGGTTTTGGGTTCTTACACTTTTGTACGCCGACAACATAAAGGCGGCAATGGGCGTTTATGCTGTACGGCTGGTGGGGGGCAATTACATTTCTGTTTCAGAGACACTTTCGTTTGCAGATGCCATTGCTGTCCGTTGCAGATGAGGGGTTTGAGAAAAGAGTCTGGATCCTCTGTTGGCTTCTAAGTAGGAAATCCCTGCTTGGAGCCTTTTCATTGGTCCAAATCACACTGCATGACGTCATGTGACCAGGTTGCACTGAGGTGTGACCAGTGGAGAAAATACGGCGGCAAAAAAACAAAAAAAAAAAGGACGATGGGAGCAGCTTATGTGATCCAGCTCCGGAAGTGAGGCCTACTAAGACATGGATCGACCCGTTGCTATAGATGTGGACTCGGATCCGGTAGTGACTGTGGGCCCCCCATGATGTATGTGTTTTTATACATGTCATCCATCCATTTTTCCAGCTCATTCTAAGGTATGAGCCCAAAAATAAAATGAGGCAGATCCGAATCTAGGGTGGGCCACACCACAGGAACTTGTGGTGATTTAACACCTACCATTAAAACTTCCTATGGCCTACTATAATGTTTATTTGGCATCTAAGCTATTGATTAATTCATAGGCCTGGATGAATAAAAAAACAAAAATATCAGCTTGATCCAAAACGTTTGTGGCCTCAGGATGTTTTAACAGTGGCCGCTCAATCACCACTGTTTCCTAGAATGTGATCCACTTAAGATTTGGATCTCCCTCATTTTTAGGCTAATGCCCTAAAATGAGATGGCAAAACGGATGGACAGCATGGATAAAACACATACATCACCCTGATCGTCGAGCCCAGATCGGCCCATCAATCAAGCCCAGGAGTTCGTTGGCTCTGCCTGACCAGTTGCAATGTAATCTCCTACTTGATTTTTGGGTATGTTAAAAATTACATTATCCGATGGCCCACCAGATCGACAACCAATTATGATTGTGATATACTTGATACACACCGACTGTCATGGTCGCATTTCGTTGGGCCCAGGCCCGAACTGCTTTCCCTTTGCGGTTAGTGATAGATGATGGCTAGATTAGGATAGGCAAGTCGAAAGATTAAAGAGATCGAAAATTCATCAGGTCCGCTCAAGGACTGATTCAAGGCCAGACCTAAGCTACAACAGAGCTAGGCCTGTCCAGTTCTTTACTTAGACATGTTTCCTGCTTATCCATGGCAAATATAGCCTGTCAGGCCATGAAATCCAACGGTCCATTTGCGGCCCATTACCAGTCCTATGCGATGAATCCATGTAAATGCACCACCCACAATAAAATGTGCGCGTGGGAAACAAATACCTCAATCACATCGACAAAAACCGTGGGTCAGACTCGTCATCAGGCCACTTACTTTTCTCATCTAAACCGCTGATCTTATTAGCACCAATCAGATAGAACTGTCCATTCGTCGCAACTCTAGGCCCATCACAGCCCACTAAGGCAGGCCCTGTTCTGGAAGGTTTTGAAAAGGTGTGACAATGGGTCAAGTCAGCCCACATGTCAACTGGCCCAAAGTGATTGTGAGGCAGGTTTGGACCAAGCTAAATGGGTGGCGTGTCTGATTCAAGTTAGAAAATGTAGACCATTTAAGTAAATGGGTCCGCTCGGGTTGAACCCTATCCGACCTGACCCACTCATATATAGCTCTTATTAATAGGTTCAGCAGATGACCCGGCCCAACCCAGCCCAAAAACGCAAACAAATTAATAGACAATTGGTATAAATATGCTTGGGGGAGTAACACGTGCACCACATGCGAAGAGGGGAAAGTGGTCCAAAGAGGGAACGAGAAGCTGGGCTTATTTGATTATCTAGCATATAATGCATGATCAATAAGCACTTTAAAACCGTACACGTGGCATATATCAACTCGATCAAACCACGTAAGTTGTGAGACCTACAATATTAGACATGTTATTTTCAAAATTGAGATTGATTTTTCTTCATTAATACTTTATTAATAAGCATTTATTCATGGAATATGGTCGATTGACAATTTTTATTTGGTCATGCATTGAATATCCACCAATCAATCAATATATATTTAAAATCCATCCAAAACAAATCCAAAGATTCGTAAGATTTAATTTATGTTAGCAGGTTTCCACTTTTAAGTTTTTAGTGGCTGTATGTTTACCATCTTACTTTAGTAAGAGTACCAAAGTATCTTTTTGCTCTTTAAAAGCAAGATCGATCGATTGAGTGGGAGATGATCGAGTTGAAGAGAAAAGTCGACCTCATGTAGCCTCATATCCTTCAATGACGGAAAGCTTTTAAGTACTAATGAAATTATAATGGTTGGAACAAAAATCTTCCATGCATGTTCGTGTCGTATAAAAAGACATTCGTCATAGAGAGAGAGAGGAAGACATTCGTCAGAGAGAGAGAGAGAGAGAGAGAGAGAGAGACGTGGTGTATTAAACCTGTACTGTGGTGGTGCCACGGAAAGGGTCAAGCCCCAGCCGGTGCAATTCAATGGGTAAAATCGGGGTTAATTAGGGTTCGGACGTAAAGGGTCGAGCCCCACTCGCTGAGCTTTAAGTGAGTCAGGTCAGGCCTGACAGGCCACATGGTAATGGACCGATGATCGGGTTCGGACGGAATTGTTGGCCCGTTTAAAAATGGAATCGGGCCCCTACCCGAGCCCAATCCATTGACACCCGTAGTATTGATATACACCCATGCGTCCATGCATTTATTATTTTTTGTAAATGGGAAATGGGTATTTGCTGGAAGGCAGGTAGAGCTCGAGTTCCCGAAGAGAGTCTTGGTTTTCGACGATATTTCACGCACGATACATGCGGAGGTTGCACCTGGAACAGATATCCTACACCCGCACGGCATCTGTGCCCATTTCCCTGATTCTCCAAAGCCCACCACCCACATGCATTGATTGAGTGGGCCCCACTTCACTTCCCGAAACCATGAAGCCTGCCCTTGTTTCAAGGGTTTTCCCACACTCCTTTCCTTTAAAAAGCAAGAGAAAATGACCTTCAAAGGTCACAAGGAAAACAAAAGAAGAAAAAACGACCCCTACCTCGTGCATGCGTTTGCATGGTTTCTTCCAAAGAGAAGATGGTTCTGAAGGCCTTGTTCAAGAAATCCCAAGCTGCTTTGAGCATGGTCTTGGTACAGGTGCTTGCAACTGGAACGGTTCTCTTGTCAAAGATAGTATTGAATAGAGGGGCCTTCATTTTCTCTCTCCTAACGTACCGTCAGATCGTTGCAGCTCTTTTCCTCGCCCCTTTTGCTTTCTTCATGGAAAGGTTTTGAATTTTCCAACCATTAAAATAATAATTATAATATATAATTTAATTTCTGCATCTGGGTTTTCTTATATTTTGCAATATTTTATTTTTATTTTGTGTTTTCCTTGTGTTGGCTTTTGCAGAGAGATGTTACGCAAGTTGAGTTGGATGGCATTGCCGTGGATTTTCCTCAACGGATTGTTCGGGTAAGGAAACAGCAGCAGTGTTCTTCTCTATATACTTTTTTCTTCCATTGCTGATCAGTGATGAGCTTATCACCGTCCAATCAAGATAAATAACATGTGGGGCCCACCTGGGCCTTGATGTAAGTCTGCTTCTGGTCGTCGAGATGGGATGGTGATAAGTTTCAACGACAAAGGATCCGTTGGTTTAAATGAAGGCGTCAACTTACGTGTTGAAGATGGGGGGTGTTGTCTTGTCGGAAGGTCTATCCATCGTTATGGGCGAGTCTTATCATGACCTATCAAGAGAGAGAACCTCATAGCCGTTGGATGGGCATCCAACGGCTGTGAGCTTTCCTCATGTAGCGAAGCGAGGCAGAAAGATGATATGCCGGTTATCCATGCCTTCATTACACATTAGCTTGCATGGCACGTGCGGGTGGGCTGCGTGTCGGCAGCCATGGGTTGGTGATTGTCACGTGTCTATCTATAGTAAAAGTCATTTGCATGCAAAGCCTCCTCCCCACGGTCTCCGTGTGGCACCGTTTCCCCCTTAACTTTTTTTTATACTCTGGCAGAGTATGATGAATGATACGCGGTACTGCCAAATTACTAAGAATTTTCATACGTGGCATACAAGTAATTCAACTGTCTGATTTACCTCTACGGGTCACTTCTTTGATTATCTTACGACCAGATTTCAGGACAGTTATTGGACGGTTAAAAAGGAAGAGGCCAACGAATCAGAGGTTGGAACTGTACAAACTATCTGATTTTCGGGATGTAACGTGGCAACAGTGAATTACAATATTTTACCGGTTTAATCTGTGTTTATTTATGCCACGTATACCATTTTAAAGTGCTGGTGTATCAAGCGTCATGCGCAGTTAGAGTACCAATGATATGCTTAGATGCGTGCGAGGGTGTATACACATGGAACAGATATTATCATTTATCAACTGTAAAGTAGGTGGGATTAGGAAGCGGGTTAGGTGCTACTAGGCCTGCACACGGGTCGGATTAGGGTCGGGCTGGGCCCAACCCTGGACCGAAGCTAAATATATTTAAAGATCCGCGTTTCAGTTCGGGTCGTGACCAGGTTGGGCTGACCCAACCCTAACCTTACCCTACTTGTAAAAGGGTCAACCCTAACCCTACCCTACCAGTTTATGCTAAACTGAGTTGGGTCAGGTTAGGACAATGTTTCTTTGGTGTGGTCCAGCTAAGATTTGAGTTAGCTTCATTTTTAGTATCATATCCAAAGATGATCTTTCAAAATAGTTGGATGGTGTAGATTTAAGACACATAGTCCGGGGCCACCCACCTTGATGGATCCCGTATGTCACCTAATCTACTCTCTGTGAGTGTGAGATGAGCGCAGCTTGGGTGAGAGTCGGTGAGACCTAGAACCAGCCATGTGGGTGAGACCCTGACTCTGAGGCTCACCTCGATATATATATTGTAAATCCATGTCGTCCATCTATGTTTCCAGATTATTATAGGACATGGTCGCAAAAAGAAAGCAGAAAAAAGCTTTAGGTAGACCACACCACAAAAATCAGTGGTTATTGAACTCCCACCGTTAAAAAATTCTAGAGTCCACCCTAATGTTTATTGACTATTCAACCTATTGATAATGCTATATAGATATTTCTAAAAGCAATAAACTAAGTATAAACAGGGCGGTTCGGGTCGAGTATACACGGGTCGGGGTACAGGTCGGGTTAGGTGGGTTGGGCATGTACCCTAAACCATACTTAAATTAAAAGCAATCCAGCCGCATCTACCCGAGACAAGACCGTTTTCTCAACCGAGTTGGGAAGGATCGGGTTTCTACTGGGTCGGGTAGGGCAGGTCAAGCGGGTTAACGGGCATATGTGTAGCCCTAGGTGTTACCCGAATAACACCTTGGTGGGTTTTCCCTTACCGTGTAGGCCCACCTTGATGAATATGTTGTATATCCACGCCATCCATCCATCTTTACAACTCATTTTAGGTCATGATACCAAAACTTATCTAGATCCAAATTTCAGGTGGATCACACTACTGGAAACAGTGGTGAATGACCATTAAAAACTTTTTGTGGGCCATAAAAGTTTTGGATCAAGTCGATGTTTTATATTTTTCCTCCATCCAGGTCTGTTTGACCTTATCAACGGGTTAGATGGAAAATAGACATTATAGTGGGCCATAGGAATTTTTAATGGTGGGTGTTCAATCACCACTGTTTCCTGTTGCGTGGTCCACCTGATATTTGGATATTCTTAATATTTAGGACCACGTCTTAAAATGGGTTGGAAAAAAAGGATGTACAGCGTGGATATACGCAAAATCATCAAGGTAGGCCCCATGATAAGGGTGCCGTCCACTAAGGTGTTACCGGGTCACACCTAATCAACTCCCGTGGGATTAGTCTCTCAAGTAGGGCTGTAAATGGGTCAGCGGACCCGATGAGGTACCCGGACCCAACCCATTTAGACCTGACCCATTTGTTAAATGGTACGGGTCTGGGTCCAAGAACAGACCCAGTTGCTAAACGGGTCTGGGTCTGGTTTTGTTTATATTAGGCCCGACCTGACCCGACCCGAACCCATTTAGTAAGTGGGCGGGTTTGGTCTATGTTTCAAGGGACCCGTTCAGCCCAAACCTAGTTTTAAGCCTTGTAAAATGCTTGCATACTTGATCCAGACCCGGACTCATTAGACCCGACCCATTTATAAATGGGTCTGGGTGGATCTCCCTCTACCAGACCCGGACGCATTTATAAATGGGTCTCATGGGTTGATTCGGACCTGACCCAGACCATTTTAGACCCAGACCCATTTAGTAAATGGGCGGGTCTGGTTTTGGCTAAACCCGCCCCGAACCCGACCATTTACAGCCCTACTCTCAGGTCTCAACTAGGTGGACTTTGAGACGAAAAATCCTCCAGTGCTCTCAGAGCAATATAAGGTGCAGTGGTCCTAGATGTACCGATTCACTTCAACATAACAATCGATTGATCTGAACTGTCCACTAAATCCGGCACACATTTCATACAATAACGTACAAAGATTGCACTCGTCTGATGATCCAATTCATCCTGGACGTTGCCTTATTTTTGTAGCCATCCCTTTTCCTAGCCATGATGTGCTAACAAATAGATGGACCAAACTGCTGACCTATTTTTTGTAAACGATCTTGATCGCCTATATTAAAGGCTATTAATCAAACGGTCAGTATTTGTCAGATCAATGTGATGTTTGCATGGTCGCCCATGAAATGTTTATTGGACCCAATGAACAGTCTGGATAAATGGATTATCCTATCTCTGTGCCCAGTTGCAAATGAGAGCACTATAACTGCTCTCAGAGCATTAGAACATTTACCACACTCCTATGTTAGATATAGATATATGAAGGGCATTCGCTCGAGTAGTATTAGGATGATGCACCTCCGCGAGATCCTGGTCGTTCATCTGGCAAAGCTCATGAAAATGACGTAATATAAGTGATCAGTACGACCTCAAATCAATGCCATAAAACATTCATTTGATGGCCCAGAAATGGACGGCCCGGAAAAGATATAAACCACCTACCCACGCTTGCCTTCTGAAACTCCACTGATCCTTCATCAGATCGCTGAGATCATGCCATCTGGAAGATATATGAGACAGAGATAACCCCTGTTGGGGCCCAGCAAATCAATGGGCCGGACGTTCTACGAAAGATATGATTAACACTGCATCAGTTTTTGATCGCTTGCAGCTCCTACGGTTTTGACAGGATATGGTGCCCCAATCACACTACCGTACGGGAGCATGCTTACACGTCCTGATTGCATCTTACATGATGATCAGAACCGTTCATGTTCTCATGACTACCATATAGAAGCCATGATGTTATAACTAGGCTTTGTTGATGATCCTGACCTTTGATTCTTGGAATTGAATACGACCCATTAAAAATTTCATCTTGATACGCAACCATGCATTCAATAAATGTTTCTTCTGATGGACCCTGTAACATAAATCCAGAACATGAACTTTTCTGGGGTGAAAACCTGCACCTGTACGGTACTGTGGTAGTGCTGCACCGTAGCCTATCAAAACCCCAGCTTCCATGGTTGCAATTGACAACACAGTACATGTGTGGCACGTGGGAGATATGAACTCGTGCACGAGGCGGTTCAAATGATCTGGCAAAAAATTAGGCCGGTCCGCCTGCTGAAACGAGCCACACATGGAAATTGCGCGTCAAAGCAGTCCATTGGTCTCTCACAGGTGTCATCCCACACATAAAGGGTCTCAGTTTCGGTAGTGACCCCTAGGAACCAACTTCATGCTGGAAAAGCCCAGTGGCCCACCGCGACCATATATGTGTTTTATCCATGCCGTCCATTCTTTTTGCCAGCTCATTTTAGGGACGAGCCCCAAACTGATGCAGATCCAAATCTCAGATGGACCACACCACATAAATATTAGTGATTTTATTTAAATTACTACTATTTATGGGGTCTCCATCTGAGATTTGGATCTGCATCATTTTTGGGCTTATCCCTAAAATGATATGAAAAAATAGATGAACGGCATGGATAAAATAGATATACAACATAGTGGGGCCACAAATAATAAAGTGGACAAGCCTGTTTTTGGTGCCAGATCATTCGCGAGGCAGGGGTAAAGTTATCCACGGCTCAGTGTTCCCATTCACCCAACAACTGATTAGGTGTATTCACATGTGACACATGCAAAGGTGCGTGTGCGACTAGAGAATCTCATGTTCTGAATTTTCAAAAAAGTTATGGGAGGCCATGGGCTTTGTTTATACCTATGGGCCATGTTTACAACCATCGACCATGTGTTGGCACCGGGTACGGAAGATAATAATCATAATAATAAAAAAAGGTACTCGGGGAGTGGCAAAGAGAGATCTTCAGTTTCAAAAGGATATCCTCACCATTCACGTGTTTCGCCGGGGTCCTTAGCACTTAGAGATGTGTGCACAGTTAAAATCCTAGAAACAATCAGCCCTGTGTAAGTCAAGAAAACCATAAGCAAAGCCATAAACAATCAGCCCATTCAGGCCTATCAAAGTAGTAAAGAATGAAGAACTTCATACCCTCACTAATCCAAATAAACAAATATCTTATTCAGTTTAACACTGTCTATCTTATCTTTTTTGTCTCACGTGAATGTCTATTTTAATTTAGCCTAGTTTAAACTCTCAACTTTTGTCCAACAATATTGCAGCAAGTATTGATTGATTATCATTGCTTTAATTTAGTTTCATCCATTTAAGTTCAACACATCTATCACTATAATAACTTGGAATTAGTTTAGTTCCATATCAACAATCCTGCCATCGGATCTCAAATCTCTGAGTCCTTTATTGTTTTCTCTAGGCCACAACTTGTTGCCCAAACCATAACTATCCAAGTTCAAGCAATCATCTATCAACCGTTCAGGCATGGAAGACCATCAACCATTTATGGCCGCTTTGCTTGCACATCAATAATTTTTTTGCTTTCTTTTTTTATTATTATTATATTATATTTTTATTTAATTTAATGAAATCAACTTTTTTGTTGAGAATTTTATTTTTATTTTTTTTATTTTAACACACACACCCCACACCCACCCATGCACACACACACCCTCACTTAGGCCATAGTGGGATTTCACCACCTATGGTCAAACCCTAGACTTCGTGTTGAAACTCATCGAAGTCTACCATCGAGGCAAGGATAAGGCTCCGTTGAGAATTGTTTTGTTGATAGCCGATATAAGCTATCGCTGTTGTAATTAAAGATTCTTACTTCCAAGGCAAAAGGAATTCATCTGAATTGGACTAACACTTTCCTTCACAAATCACTTGAGTCCTTTTAGTCGATGGTTGAGTAGCAACCAATCTTCTTGGATTCGGTCTTAATTGGTCTATTTCAGCGATAAGGTGCTCGATTCAATTCTAGTTGCGTTCAACTTTGGCACACTCAACACATACTTAAACGCATGAGTATAATCGAATCTTGACCAACCCCTACATGTGTGGTCATGTGTTTGAATAAAAGCCAAACAAGCTGGGTACAACGCCCGCTTGTAGTGTTAAGGCTAGGGCTTCCTAACTTGGCCCACGGATTTTCATTCTTAATCATTCGATGATTATCCCAAAACCTAGTTGTAAGAAGTGTTTTGAATATCAAAATCGTTACATCTATTGCACCCTTAGAATATAGAAACATTTTAGGCATCGCATGAAAAATATCATATGTAGCTTCTAACATATAGTCCTTTTCATAAAACATTGAAAAGTTGGTCGAAATTTTCAATTAAACTTTAGGGAATATTAGAAAGACATTAAAATACACTTAAAATTCAAAAGATCACAGAAAACAGTAAACATGATAAATTTCCTTTGTAGTATGATTCCAAACTATGTGTTGTTTGATGTACAACTCTATTTATATGCTATGCATCCAGTTTCAAAGGAATTTAAGGGTCTAAGATGACACAGGGAGGATGTGGGAGGTTGATCACCGTCTTCCTCACCAGTGGTTTCTCGAATCCACGAGAGGAAATAAAGAGATAAAAGGAAATAATTTCGAAGAAATCATATAATAATTGATTAAATGCCTAAAAACGGAATTACAACACATATAAATAGCAAACTAAGCCCTAGGTAAAGTATCAGGCTCCAACTCAAACTCAAACTCCTAAAAAACCCGATTTACTATAAATAGTAGACTTACTATTTATAGAAGCACTAGAACTCATGGTTTTTAGCTAAAAATAGAAAATTTTCAAATGAGCCTAGCCACGTTGTTCTAATAATTATTCTAAGCCCTTTTCACGTTGGGCACAAACTCTAAAACCCTACGGATCAAAAGTTATGATTGAAACAAAACTTATTATAAATAGTAAAATTGAAATAAAACTAAGCTAATGATCGTTGATCTGGTCGAATCTCGCAATTTTGGCGTGGGCAACCTGGCATAGCGAGTTTGGTTGGCTAAAGTAGCTCGAGCTACCCCAAAATCATATATTATATGTCCAGGAACTCATTCCGAATTGCGAGATACGACCGTTTTACGGTCCTGATGGTCTAGATCACTTCCAACCCTAACCGGTCTTCTTTTGGTCCATCTGGGCCATGAAATAATCGACGATCCGCTCTACATCACAAGCCCTAGCCAAGCCAAGTTTTGGGGTTGAAGCACTAGCTCTGTAGGGTTGGGGCACTGGGCCATTTCCACTCACATGACAAATGCACCAATCCTTTTGGTAAATACAGGATTGAAGATACACTAAGTGGGACAATGGAAATCTCAACTTCACCTCCATCAGGCTAGTCATAGAGTCTTAGATGTGATGATAGGCCCATTAATCAACCCAAACCATAATTGTTCTGGCCTACTAACTAAAATTGATATGTTCAAATTCTTGTGTCAGGTCTTAATGGCCTGCTTTTATGCTGAACAGCCTAAAATGGTTGCAAGCATTTTATTAATAACCTGTAAAATGGATGGTCAAAACTATTTAGAGTAAAATAGGTCCCATCAATTATTTAAACCGTTCTATTTGTTTTGGGGCCATCATGGACCATCGTGACTAATTTATTCAAATCCCTTCTACCAACCAATCGTAACAGATGCTTTGCATGTAAGAACTTTCTGTGGAATATTGATGTAGGACAAGGTTAAGGAAAATCACATGGATGGCTAGGATTGAAGGAAATTGGATTAGAAAAGTTCAATAGAAGGGTCTAATGCATGTCATAGCTTCTAACAAAATTTTTTTTTCTCCTTTTTTTCCTTTTTTTTTTGTCTCCTTTTTTTCCTTTTTTTTGGGGGGGGGGGGGGGGTTAGTACACACAATCCACTGTTAGTAGACCCACCCCCCTACTAGTCACACCGCAATGTTAGCCACCCCCTTTGGGAATCGATACCAATACCTCAAATGAGAGGTGGTCTTCATTTAGTCTCCCACCTGAGCTGAGGTTATCTTCAGTCAGTATCCCACTTCTAACAGACAACTTTGTGCTCAGTTATCTGTTTCACATGTATAACATATCATTGAAAAACTATCAATGAGTTCTACAAAATGTTGAATGCCGAAGGTCAATGGTTCATGAACAATTGTTAAAAAAAATAGGTTATTTTAAGAGTTAACTTTGAGTTTTGTAGTGAAGATTTACTATTTTTAGTACAATTTTTTTTCTATTTGAGGGTATTGATGCCAATCCAACACACACGAAAAGGAAAATAACAGACACAAACAACAAGTAGAGAAAGAAAAAAAAAAAGGTTGATTGAAGAGTCCTAGAACAGCTTAAAGTCCTTGTTTGATTCATGGAAAAGAGTTTGAGCCAGTTTACGAGTAGTTTACTATTTTTAGTAAATTTACTATTTAGGAAAGTTAACAATTTGGATAAGTTAGGAATTTAGAGTTTAGGTCTTATATAAGTCATATTACGAGGGTTTGTGAACAGATTTTATTTGGACTTTTCATCAATAATTTCAAGTTAATTTTTTTTCATTTTAAGAGATTTCTCCCCTTGTGGATTGATCAAGGGCTATTTTCGAGAAGAAAATGGTGATTTCTTTTCTTTTATCGACGCACTCGCTATGTTGCATATAATAAACTACTACTACTACTACTACTACTACTACTACTATATATATATATATATATATATATATATATATATATATATATATATATATATATGAAAGGTTTATGGACCTAGACACTGCTGTATTGGTATTGAATGCCTATTAACTTTACAATCAAAAGTTGTAAGAGAAAATATTTTCTCTATGTTGTATATGTTTACTGATAGTCTGCTCTTTGTATATTAACAGGATAACAATGGCGATTGGTTTGTATTACTACGGCCTCCGATACACTTCCGCCACATTCGCATCCAATTTCCTTAATTTGATTCCAATCACTACTTTCATCCTCTCTACCATTGCTGGGTATGTATCAAGTTCTCCTCTTTGCCTACATGGTGGGATGGTCGAATGATTTGAATTTTGAACTCTACATAGTATTGAATAATACCATAAGGGGTGCCTTAGGTGGTACCATGCAGAAGTGGGGCCTGCTTGATGTATTTACGACATCCAACCCATCCATGATCAGATACATCACCTCACATTAGCCCAAAGGGATACTCAAGTGGGCCACAGCACGGGGGACACGTTGGAAGGGGAAGCCCACCCTCCATTTTTGTAGGGGCCTACCATGTTGTGTATATGTAATCCAGTCCTTCCACATACTTTATCTGCCCTAGATGAGGATCAGATCAAAATCAGGTTGTTCTGAAATTAAGTGGGCCCAGGTGGGAATCAAGGGTGGGGTCCCCTCCCACCTTGTTCCATGTGCTATGGCCCACCAGAGTTTTGGATCAAGCTGATTTTCAGGCCATGGGTTGAACCTGAGGCAACGCATCCAACGGACAGGTTCAACACATACACCACATGGACCCCATATCTGCTGCCTGGTTCCACCATAAGCATATGACAAGTTCATCCCATACTAAAAATAAACCATGCCCTCATAATCATGCTTAAATGATGATCCTGAATTTTTATTTTAGGACTTAATGGAATGTTCTAAACTCATCTGCACATAATGATGGTCAGAATCATCTGTTTAGAGTACATTTCTTATGGAAGCCCTATACAGTAAAGAATCCTGAACATAGACGGTTCTGACCATTGGAACATCTCAACATGTGGGCTATAACATTATGATTATATTCAATGCTTCAAAAGATATGTACATGTTGCATATCAACTGATATCCAAAATGAATACATTTTTGTCATAAGATGTCAAAGTACTTAACCTCTTGAATTCCTAGTATCGATTCATTGTTTCAGAATGGAGAAATTGGGATTACGAAGCAAAGGAGGAAGAATTAAAGTTGCAGGAACCATCTTATGCGTTGCTGGAGCTATAAGTGTTAGTCTCTATAAAGGAAAACCATTGCACATATGGCCCTCTCACTTGCATAGTCATCACATTTCAATGCAAAGGATGGCAAAAAGGGAATTGGTGACCGGCTCGCTGATGTTGGTTGGGAGTTGCTTAAGCTCTTCTACTTGGTTCATAGTACAGGTACACCTGTTTAGTTGCGGCAAGTGCTATGGCTATCATCAGCACGAGGAGAGATTGAAGAGGTGATTTGTGTATTTTCAAAAATGATCATCAGATAGATCCTACAATGAACATGCCCTGGACCAAAGCCCCTATTGCCAATCAGGTGGGCCACAACAGTGTGAGGGGAATAGACGTTTGATAAAAGGTAATCCACGGTCTATATTTGATATTCCTGTGCCAACTACCAACCACTTTATGAGTGGACTGGCCTGATTTTGGGGACAGCACATGTTCATGTTGGGACCCACCTGATGAGTGTTCCAAGTCACACAATGCTTATTGTGCCATTTTGGTTATCTGCAAATCATTTCTTCAATCTCTCACACCAGTAACTTTAGCACAACTCAGATGGTAATCCTGATAAAAGAGATGCACTCATATAGTACCATCACAACTTGGGGTGTTACCGGGCTGTGGCACCGGGTTGCTGTAGGGCCCATGTCAAATGTGAATCAGACCCACCCCATCCATCAGATGAGCCCTTTGATGATACGCCATGAAGCCAAAAATCAACCTGAATGAAATTCAGGTGGACTGCACCACAAGGAACGGTTGGGAGGGGATGCCCAACCAGTAGAACATTCCCTACTGTTTGTGGGGCCCACCAAGTTGTGTATATACCATCTAATCCATTCATCAGACATGCTCCACTAGGATGAAAAAAAAGAGGGGGGGGGGGGGGGGGGGGGGGGGGGGGGGTGGTGACATACCAAGAATCAGGCCATTTCAAAATTACATGAGTCACAAAAACTGAGTTTAGAGGTGTTAGGCATGATTTTACATTGTTCCCTGCTCCAATGCCCTGTCACTATTGATGGGCCGGAACAACATGCACGCTTCAGCCTCCCCGCAACCTGATGCATTGCTCTGCCTTCATCACTAACTTATTTTCGATAAAATAAAGACCACGAACCCAGCTGAAAAATGTATGACCGCAAATCTGATGCAAAGTTTATGTGGGCCCGAGCTCAGTAACACTAAAAATTTTGGCGGTACAGTTACCATATAGGCGCACCTCCTGATAAAAATAGTGAACTTCTGAGACTATTTTCATAGTTACTTGATTTAAAGCTCTGTTCAAGTTATTCTTCATTTTGATTTAATTATCTCCTTGCAATTTTTTCCTATCATTAAGAGAATCTCTTTTCTAACAGGTCAAACTATTCAAGGTCTACCCATCAGTGTATTGGGCAACAATGCTATCATGCTTGGCAGGGTGCCTACAATCAGCCATAATAGGCATAGCATTAGATAGAGGGAAGGCCGCATGGAGCTTAGGATGGGACTTGCAACTGCTGACTATATTTTACTCGGTATGATTAGTAATTACATTTAGCCAGCAATTTTGTAGGTATTCAACAATAAAACATACCAAGGGCTTGCACATATCATGAATGTTCTTCTAGGCTCTGATTGGAGAAGTATTTCTTAGCAAAATAAACGAGCATTGTGATCAACATCATAGTTTAAAAACTCAAAAAAATAAAAATAAAAATAAAAGCCTCATTCTGTTCACGACCCACTCAAAAGTCGAGAAAAACTTGGTAAAATTGACAAAAACTCCAAAGAACTCTTGACTCAGCAAAACTCGACCTAGTTTATACATTATATATTTTAAATATAAAATATAATGAAAAGGTTGGAAGAACTCCTTTAAACTTAACATAATGCTGGTGAGTGTATGGATTACCTTTATTGAAATATTATAGGTTAGATCTATAATCTGAACATCTTTTACAGGAAACTTTCTAATAAATTGGCAAGCTCTGTTCAAAAGGGCACAATAATAGATTTCTTCAGTTCTGTCTCTCTCTATGATGATCATGGGTTGTTTGCAGTATCTGTTTTGCAAACATCTATAGTCAGATATTCTGTTTAAGTTGCTCTGCAGGCATTTTCTGTTGTATTTTTTTATTTTAAGTAAGAAATTGTTTGCATGATGCACCCAGATCCATAGCTCGAGTGGTAGACTGAGTGAAGATAGCCTCGTTTCAACACTGAGGTCATGGTATCAATTCCCAAAGTGGGGGTGGCTAACATTGCAGTGTGACTAACAGGGGGGTGGGTGTACTAACAATGGAGTGTGTGTACTAACCCAAAAAAAAAAAAAATGTTAGCATGATGCTTAAAAAGGCTATCATAGAAATAATGTTCTTTTCACACAATCATCCATTCCAGGTACAAAATTGATTCCGTAAAAATCGCTAAAACAGGGCTTGTCATGATTCCCTTTATTGTCAGGTAGGTGTTTATTTAAACAATAAAAGACTAAATTGTGGAAACTATAACTTATTTATTTCACTAAGAATAATAAGAATATATAAGAGAAGAAAGATCTGAGAGATATCCATAGAGATCTTAATATACGCACATCTTAACAAGAAATGAAATATCCTCATCTAGTAAGATTAGCCTAATCCACTCTAACAACTTCCAAAATCAACAAAGGGCTCTCTCTTTGGTGAGACGGCATTCCCTGAGTCATTCATTTCAGAAACTTAAAACTATAGCATCTTGCCTTTCATTCCGAAACCTGATTATTATGGATGTACACAGCTTAACCTCTGTTACTTGCAGGGAATACTGACTACAGGTGCAAACTTCTGCTTAATCTCATGGGCAGTAGCAAAAAGAGGTCCGACCTATCCTTCCATGTTCAGTCCTGTGTCGCTGATTTTTGTGACCATCTTAGAATCTCTCTTCATGGGGGAAGAAATTTTCATTGGCAGGTATGCATTTCCTTTCTTTTAGATAATGAAGGATTGAAATATCAGCACTGAAATTCTGAAAAATGCCCACTATCGTAAATGAGAATGATGTGGGAAGACACTCCAATGTAGTGACCTGCTTGCTTGGTGTGATACCAGGTTGAGCACTTGTGCATGGCGCAATTTGTGCTGCCTACATTGGGCAGCACTTTCTTATTCAAATGCTATGCTGCACAACCCAACTCTACACCTGGGCCATACTTTGATTGATCAGGAACATTCACCTGGTGAGCCTCACCACAAATTGCCCGTGGTCCAAAATCTCCTGAAATGGGAACTCTTCAGTCAGGAACATAAAATTTCGTGTGACAAAATACAGTTGATGATCCATATTCCGTAACGATAATTGTGTTCAGATGGTTTAGATCTCATTAGAGTGATTTCTGCAACCGATTGTGGGACCTGACATGTGGACCGCCTAATTGACTGGACCATGCAGGTGCCAATGCACAGGTATTGCATCAATTTGTATGAAGAAACAATATATTAGATCCATCTCATGGGACCACTTATTAGAGCCCTACCAACCATTCATCAAGTTCTATCATCCACACTGTTCGTTGGCCAGAACCCACCTTGCTGGTGCCATAGCCAAAAAGCCACAACAACCATCCACAAAATTAGGCCCACCGGTTGCATAGTCCAAATCATGTTGATGTCATATGGGCATACCCAGCCTGATTTTGGGGCTCAAGAGAATCTATGCAAGAGCGTAGAAATATTATTTGAAGAATGATCCAATACATCTTGTTTGCATCAAGACCTGACAAAACACTTGGGCAGTTGAATGATCGAATAGACCATCCATTGTTCCAAAATTGCTCCAGTCAGAGAATCCTCACCGTCCAATCAATAGATCTTTTGCCTATTCAATCGTTCATCACTTGCATTGTTCTGATTGATCCATTTGCTCTTTCAATCAGTTGTTAGAATCACCCGATGTGCAAACTTTGTGCTGTGGGCAATCAAGGTGAGGCAAATCAGACAATCAAGATGGATCTAAGGCAAGACCATGTGTATGATAGAATGTCCAGTGCAATGGCCTGCATTTGATCAGTCATTTTTTAACTTAGCACAAAAATATTTATGCACTATATTGTAATCACGTGCTTCTTAACTGCATGTTTGAATGTGAATGCAGCATATTAGGCATGTTAATGATTATAGGAGGCCTGTATGCCTTCTTGTGGGGAAAGAGAAATGAGTTATCCCCACATGACATAAGCATCCGGGATGTGGCATTAGTAGGTGAATCACCCCAATCACAGCCGTCGATCACTCCGGCTTCTGTTCATCACATCAGCACGATTGCTGAAGAAGCCCATAGTAAGGAAACTAAGAACATCAAAGTGGTCGCAGAGCTGTAGCCTTTAATCAGCAGAACCATTACAGCATTCGTGTCACACCGTACAATGGAGTCATCCACGGCATTTTTTCTTTTTTCTTTTTTTCCTTTTTTTTTTTTTTTAACAGAGTTGTTGTTACGAAATGTATCACCTTATGGTTGCAACATAGATGAATGTCAAGCTAATGACTCACCAATTGTAAAAGTGCAACAGAGAAACGTCTCAGATTGTGATTTTTGGGTATGATTCATCCATGTTTATGTCTCTCATGATATTCATGGTTTGGATTGGCATATGGCCCACAAATTGGACCATCTGGATCGAATTATGAATAAAAATCATGCAAGTAACGGCTCAAACTGCAGATAGTTTAGCTCTTTTCTTTTTCTAAAGTTCAGGTTGCGCTGCAAAATTTAATTTCCAACTTTGGTAATCCAAATTCGTAAGGGTACGGATTCCCTACACAGTTGTAGGGAGCCCTTAACACAAAAAGCTGTGGGGCCCACCGTGATTTTGATGTGTGATGTCCCAACCATACATCATTTGCGCACGTTATGTTAGGACTTGAGCCCGGAAACCAGGCCAATCCAACCTCAAGTGGACCACACCACAGGAGAAAGTGGTTATGATGCCGCCCACCGTTGAAAACATCTTGAGGCCTGCCACGTTGTTTATATGCCATCAATCCGTTCATAAGATTCCCAGCAGGATGAATGGAAAAACAAATATCAGCCCAAATATCCAAAGGTATATTGATGGATGGTACATTCAGGCAATCTAGTTTCTTCCGAAGCATCAGATGTAGGGCTGTAAATGATCGGGTTTGGTGTGGGTTTAGCCAAAATCAGACCCACCCATTTACTAAATGAGTATAGGTCCAAATTTTAGACCCAAATCTTTTTACTAAGTGGGGGAGTCTAAGTCAGGTCTGAGTCAGCCCCATCAGACCCATTTATAAATGGGTTTGGATCGGGCAGAGGGAGATTCACCCAGATCTATTTATAAATGGATCATGTCTAATGGGTCTAGGTCTGGATTTGGTATGCAAGCATTTTTATCAGGTTTAAAATCAGGTGTGGACAGGTCGATGCCTAGATAAGTCCCTTGTAACATAGACTAAACCCGCCCACTCATTAAATGGATTTGGGTTGGGCCTAATACAAAGGAAACCATATCCAAACCCATTTAGTAAATGGGCCTGTTGTTGGACCAGACCCGCACCTTTTAACAAATGGGTCAGGTCTGGGTTGGGCCTAATGGGTTGGGTCTGGGTATCCCATCAGGTCCGCTGACCCTTTTACAGCCCTAATCAGAGAGGATATGAGTCATAAGGCCCATGATCTCAGCCCAGCCACGTGCGTCTCAACCGAGTTGACACGGACTCGTCGAGCCACATGCGTCTCATCCGAGTTGACCCGTACTCAGTCGACATGATGGGCAGAAACCAGGATGACTCGCCCAACTCGTTCGAGTCGCTAGGGACTTGGTGCGATATTGTCAAGTCGACTCCACCTGGCGTTTAAATACTGACCATTGGTATCCTGTGTCCTACTGCAGATAGGCTACGCCTCAATATGTTTTCTCAATAAGGCAATCTAACATTTCGATTGTTGTGGGACGGGGATTGCGTCCTACCCTGCGAGGACGCAGTCCGTACTGGCAATGCCTCTGTGGGGCCCACCATGATGTATGTTCTTTATCCATGCCGTCCATCAATTTAAAAGATAATTTTAAGTCATGAACTCAAAAAGGAGGCAGATCCAAGGCTCAAGTAGGCCACACAACAAGAAGCAGTGGTGATGATGACACCACCGTTGAAACCATTCTGGGCGACCCGTGATGTTTATTTGCCATCTAACATGTTCATAGTGTCACGTAAACCCGGATGAAGGGAAAACACAAATATCAAGTTGATCAAAAACTTTTGTGGGTCTCAAGGAGTTCTCAACAGTTGGCGTTAATCCCTACTTTTTCATGTGGTGTGGCCTGCTTAAGCGTAGGGGTGTCAATGGGCCGGGTTAGGGCTGGGCTAAGCTCTGTCAAAACTCAGCCCACCTCCCTCAACACATGCCCAAACTCAGCCGAGGCCTGTGATGGGCTACGTTAGTGTAACCCAAGCCTGGCCCAAGATGCAAATGCAGGTCCGGACCAAACTCAACCCAACCCGAGCCTGACCTTTTACATAGGGAGAGAAACTATCCTTTAATCCTATAGTTTCCCATATATGAAAAAATTCATTAACACTACAGAGAATAAAAGGAGCTTTAGTAGGGAGATAGATTTTTGAAGAAAAATTGTGTAAAATTTAAATTTTGAAAGGGGAAAAAATAATTTGATTTAAATTTTAAATTTAAAAAAATATATTCGGATCCGGCCAGGCTGGCAGGTTTTTAATAGCCTAGTCCAAGTCCAGCCCATTTTAAAAACGGGCTTATAGTTTAGGCCTGAGCCTGACCCACGGGCCAGATACTCTAGTCCAAGCCCAACCTGATAGCCCTACTTAAGCATAGGACTTGCATCAGTTTTGGTCTCATGCCTTAAAATGATCTTTAAAATGGGTGAAGATAAAACACATGTATCGTCGAGGTCCCAAAGAGCTCGTGCCAGGACCGAGTTTCGCTGGTAGGACTTCCCGATTTGAGAGCGGATTAGGTCATAGGTGCGGCCCTTACCGTGGGAATTACTTTAATGTAATGTATTTTGTATCCTCTCCGGCCATCCATTTTTTCAGATAATTTTTGGATGGATAGTGTGGATATAGAATTAATGGATCAAGGTGGGCGCAACAGTGAGGGTATCTTAGGTGAGACCGGAGCGACAAATGAGTCCAAATCGATGGTAAGTCACTTAAGATATGCTACTTATGCTATAAGTAGCTTATGTTGGTTTCAATTTATTTAGCATATAAATATGTTTGGTAACGAACATATATACTTATCAAACAAACAGGAGAAAACCATGTTTGGTTTCCAATATAAGCAATTATCCCTCAAGTCTATTTGGTCCCCCTCACATCTACCATCCTCAAGTCTCATTATCCCTATGCGGTTGATTATTTTAGGGGTGACAACAGCCTATGTATATGATTTGTTTAACTTAGTTTGGTTGCCTTAGTTGTGCAGTACCCTTACAAGATGGCCAGAATGGTACGTTTGAAATGACTGGAATCACTACTAGCTGATTTGGCGAAATGATAGCTTACGGTGCTAAAGTCATAAACTTGCCTAATAGGGCCGAAGAATTGTGAAAATCATATGATCGAAATGACTCTCGCAATTAGCATGCGATCTTGGAGATCAAGGTAAGGGTCTCGATTATGAGAGAAGAAGGGGTTAGGCACATTTTCTCATCCATACTTTTGTACGGTCCCTACTTTAAGGGGTGCATGATTTTAAGGAAATCGCTTATCTGCAAGAAAGTTAGTCATATAGTCATACTGCACACAACCCCACGAGGGAACCAAGTAGGTACAAAGAAAGAGAATAAAGTAATCCTAGCCTTACTTTATAATGTCAAAAGAAAAAAAGGGCAAATAAACAAGATAAAGTAATAAAATGCAAGAAATATAAACAATCTCAGTCTTACTTTGCATTGCTGAAACCCCGAACAGGCAAACAAAATAAATATAAATAGCAATAAATGTAAATAATAAAAAAGAAATTAATATTTGTTAAGGAGGAAATGTGGGGAATGAACCACGTTTTAAGCTTGATTAAGATGTGAGAAATAGAAAAGGGAAGTCAGATACCCTTTTCTTGAGTTAGAAAAGAGATAGTCGGGCATCCTTAATCATAACCATATTCTTGAAATGATTGGTTGACTTTTGTGAGTTGATTTTCTAGATTTGGCCAAGGCAGAACCTTGGCGAGAATGTATTTTGTTGCAAGTTATCCCAGGTGGCAGAACTTTTGTATTGTCAGTGAATGGAAACAAAAAATAACAAAACTTCTATATAGCCCTTATGCCGCATTTACCTCTCCTCTTTTAGGAGAGAATGTCGTTTATCTGGGCATTTGAAACCGTCAGTTGACAGACACTTGCCAAGAATTTCACATGTATGATCTATCAGAAATCTCGAGGAGATTTCGACGCGGATTTGCAGCACCAGGTGTTTGTCAGCTGATGAGCTGACAGGCTCCTTCCCCCTAAGGTGGTGTCTACACCATCATGTGGCCCCCACCTTCAATGTGAGTTACCCATCATGCAGGACCTGCCTTGCACGTCAGTCATTCATCATTAGGGATGAACCTTTGATGTGGATTTTCCATCACGTGGGGCCACCTCAATATGGGCAATCCATCATGTGGGACCCTGCTTTAATGTCCACTGTCCATCATGTGGGGCCCACCTTTGATGTAAAAAAAAAAACCAAAAAAAACTTATTTGGTGGTATCCAGACAGGCCATTAATGACATAGTGGATATAATACGTGCATTAGGGTGGCCCCCACAGATGATAGGGTAGCAGGCAACCAACATCCATACTCGGGCCATATTTGAACATTCCTAGCATTTAAACCGTCTAATAAAAGGTTAATGCCTTGATACCTAAAATCCTCCAATATTGCATATTTCCAAGGTTGGCACGGATGCAAACGTAATGAGGACAATCACTGTTGAACCTCCAATTTATACATTACATTGCCCATTACACGACAAGGTTTACATGATTTTCATGGTTTAAAGGCCCACCTAACACATGTTTTGTGATTATAGGGATGAGAGTGGACTTCATTCAATTACAAGTCAAAAGAACGCTTCTAGAGCTTTTGGATGAAGATGAAAGAAGATCAAAGAAAGGAGAAAGCAAAGAGAAGAGAGAGAAGAAGAAAAAACAGAGAAAAAGAAGAAAAGAAGAACAATGTGAAGAGGGCAGACCGGTCTTGACCGATCAAGCCACAGTTGCTGATCAAAAGGGAGAGCAGGCCGACCGGTCTTGACCGGTCGGCCATACACACTGGAAGCTGGAAAATACAGGCCGACCGGTCATGACCGGTCGGCTGTCTACGCTGGAACAACACTCAAATTGGTCCGACCAGTCATGACCGGTCAGCCACACTTGCTGGATGAATGGATAGCCTGTCCGACCGGTCATGACCGGTCGGCTGTACTCCTTGGAATGCTTAGAAAATCAGTCCGACCGGTCACGACCGGTCGGCCCTGCGTAAGAGGATTCCTTTCTAAAGCTGGACTCCGAAAATTGCTGCGCAACGCGTAGTCTTTCGCAGAATCCGACACAAGGGAGGTTGCTTGCTATAAAAGGACACCTAGGGGTTCTCCCTAGGGTATCAGAGAGGCTAAGGAACGTGAGTTTGGAGAGCAAAGGCGATTGTGGAGCGGCTGCAACTCTCCTATTCGGGTTTTTCTATTTTTATGCTTTATTTCAGAGTTTTTAGTTGTAGCATGACTATGCTCGGCTAAAACCTCTCAGCTAAGGCTGAGAGGTGAAGCTTGTAGCTAATTCTATGTTGGTTTCAGTTTAATTCAAGTAATTTACATTCAAGTTTGGATTTTTACATGATTTAGTTCCAAAAAGTGGTAGTTTGAGACGTCTTATCTGAGTTTATGTGCTCCGGACATGAATTCCTTTTAATTCTCTGAGATTATCATGTTTGTTTATCTAAATTCGGATTATAGTAATCCTTGAGCAGGCCATAGTCCAGAGGCATGGCTGTTACTCCGCAGGCTATGGTTTTGAGTTTGGTATTGATTTTATTGGACTAGAACTTGGAAGTTCAACTTGAATGTGATGGAATGTGTGTGAATGCTTTATTCTCCAACTAGATGAGAGATAGGACTTCAAATCTAGTTGTGTTTTCTACTTGGATTGATTGAATTGACATAGGATTGCTACAAGTGGATCCTTGAAAGCCTTAGTACTTTATATCTCTGATTTTTCATTAAGTTCCTGTTTTAAGTAAACACTCAATTAAATCTGATTTCTATTAAAAACTGAGTTGCTGTAGTGATTTGGGAACTGTTACTATTTCCCTGTGGATCGACCTCGGTCTTACCGAGTTTTATTACTACATCGCAGCCTTACACTTGAGGCGAGCGAACAAGTTTTTGACGCCGTTGCCGGGGATTTAGATAACGGTTTTCAAATAGTTTCAGTGGCTGTAGAAGTAGCAGTAGATAGTTTTTCTGATTTTCTTAGAACTAACAAGTTTTTCTGTTTTGTAGGAATTTTTCTCTAGTTCAAGCGCATCAGGTGATACCTTTCTAACTTAGCTTCTGCAGAATTTTTTTCAGATTAGTTTCAGATTTCAGTTTCTAGGATAGGATTAGTTTCAGTTTCTGGTTGAGTGGTTTATGTCCCGTTGGGAACGTAATCACTCAAATCGTCTCCAATCTGAAGGTGGTTTAGTTGGACCATTGTCAGTCCATAGAGTCCGGAATTATCAAGAGAATTGTGAAAATTTGGGGAATATGGATCAAACACCTGCAAGGAATCCTCCCCCGCCTACTCCAACTACAAACGCAAATCAGGAAGGAGTAGGAGAGAATGAGGTACAAAATATTCCTCCAATGAGATCATTACGGGACTACTTACAACCTGCCCGTGCAGTTACACCTTCTTGCATAGTTCTACCAGCAAACGGTGGAACCTTCGATATAAAACCGGGCTAATTCAACTTCTACCTAAATTCATGGGCTGGACTCAGACCGCCCATACTTACACTTGCAAGAATTTGAAGAAGTGTTGGCCACCTTGCATTACACCAATGTTTCCGATGATACTATCAGACTTAAACTCTTCCCCTTCACCTTGAAAGAAAGAGCCAAAGATTGGCTTCACTCTCTTAGACCACACTCGATTAGGACATGGGTTGAGATGAACCGGGAATTCTTGAAAAAGTTCTTCTCGGCTCATAAAACGAACACCCTTCGAAGAGCCATAATGAATTTTTCGGCTAAAGAGGGTGAATCCTTTTTCCAATGTTGGGAACGATTTAAGGAACTCCTGCTTGCTTGCCCACATCATGGCTATGAGAGTTGGCGAGTTATAAATTTTTTCAATGATGGATTAAGTTCCAATATGCGCCAATTTATGGAAATGATGTGCAATGGCGAGTTTATGAGTAAAAATCCAGATGAGGCTTGGAGTTACTTGGACATGTTGGCTGAAAACGCCCAATCTTGGGATACCTCGGATAAACCCAAGAACCCCAAGCCCACTCAAGAGAAAGGAGGGATATATGTCCTTAAAGAGGAAGACGATGTGAATGCAAGGATAGCCAACCTCACAAGGAAGGTTGAGGCCATGGAACTTAGCAAAAGTGGAGTTCCCAAGTCCAAGGAAGTGGTTGAAACCACATGTGGGATTTGCCTCACTGATTTACACGCTACGTAAGATTGTCCCACAATTCCTGCGTTTCAGGAAGTGCTACATGAGACAGTCAATGCCACATATGGTTATCAACGGCCCTTCAATGGACCGGTAGGTAACACGTACAATGAGAGTTGGAAGAACCACCCAAATTTCAGTTGGAAGAATGCTCCTACGGGCAATCCTACCAACTCCCAAAGAGGGCCACCCATGCAAAATATGGCCCCACCTCAATTCTCATTGGAGGATACCTTGAGAGCGTTTATGCAAGGGCAAGCGCAAATAAATGAATCGAATCAGCAAATGTTCCAAGAGCTGAAAGTCTCGGTTGATGAGATTAAGGGACGCTTGAATGCTAGGGAAGGGACATTTCCGGCCCAACCTCAGCCCAATCCGAAGCAAGTACATGAGGTGAGCATCCCTAATCCTTCCAACCAAAACATGGAGTAAGCTAAATCCATTACCACCCTTAGAAGTGGTAAACAAATTGACAAAACTATTCCGGTGAAGGCCGATGAGCCTAATGATCCGGTAAATTCTGAGGATGAAAATGGATCTAACTTAGCCCCACAACAACCGGAACGCATTTACAAGCCCGTAGCACCATTCCCTTCGAGATTGGTTGCCCCAAAATCTCTCCCAAAATCTCAGGATATTCTAGAGATTTTCAGACAAGTCAAGATCAATATCCCTTTGCTTGATGCCATCAAACAAATTCCCTCTTATGCCAAGTTTCTAAAAGACCTATGTACAACAAAACGTAAATATAATGTGCAGCAAAAGGCCTTCTTAACTGAGCAAGTTAGTGCCATCCTCACTCAAAAGACCCCCCCAAAATTCAAAGATCCCGATAGTCCCACCGTCTCATGTATCATTGGAGACTACCGGATTGAACATGCCTTGTTAGACTTGGGGGCGAGTGTGAACTTGATCCCATACTCGGTATATGAGCAATTAGGTCTTGGTGAATTAAAACCCACCAAAACCACATTGCAACTCACTAATAGATCTATCCGTGTACCGAGGGGGATAGTTGAGGATGTTCTAGTCCAAGTTGACAAATTCTACTACTCGGTAGATTTTATAGTCTTGGACACACAACCGGTTTTGGATGCTAGCACCCAAATACTGGTAATATTAGGCCGCCCATTCCTTGTCACATCAAACGCAATCATCAATTGTCGGAATGGGGTGATGCAACTATCTTTTGGAAACATGACACTAGAGGTGAATGTGTTTCACTTGGGCAAAAGACATAGGGATGTCGATGATGATGAGTTCTTCGATGTAAACATGCTTGAAACCTTTGAAGAAGAAAAACTCCTCCAACTTGAACCACTAGAAAGCTTGGAGACATGCTTAGCACACTTCATGGAACCTGAAGATCCTATCATTAGTGAAATTGTGCAAGCAGAAAGACCGGTAGTTGATACTAGCCGGTGGAGGCCCCATTTTGAAAAATTGCCACCAACCACATCAAGGCCTCTATCGTCTAACATCAAACCACCGAAGCTTGACCTCAAACCACTGCCATCCGAGCTTAAATATGTATATTTGGGTCAAGAGAAAACTTTCTCAGTTTTCATTGCCTCCCACCTAGAGAAAGACCAAGAGCTCAAGTTGATTGAGTTACTAAAAAAACACCGGGAAGCCATAGGTTGGACAATAGCGGATCTCAAAGGGATAGATCCTTCGGTTTGCACTCACCGTATACACCTTGAAGAAAATGCAAAAACGACTAGACAACCTCAAAGACGGCTAAATCCAAACATGATGGAGGTTGTCAAAGCTGAGGTATTAAAGCTATTGGATGTGCGGATCATATACCCCATCTCAGATAGCCAATGGGTGAGTCCTACCCAAGTTGTCCCCAAGAAATCCGGTATTACCATCATTAAAAACGCCAACAACGAGCTTATACCGACTAGGGTGACCACCGATTGGCGTATGTGCATTGATTATAGGAAGCTCAACACGGTTACTAGGAAAGACCACTTCCCTCTCCCATTTATGGATCAAACTTTGGAGAGGTTGACAGGCCATTCCTATTATTGCTTCCTAGATGGCTATTCCGGATACAACCAAATTGAGATAGCTCCAGAAGACCAAGAGAAAACCACATTTACATGTCCGTTTGGTACCTTCGCTTACCGAAGGATGCCATTCGGGTTATGCAATGCACCCGCCACATTCCAACGATGCATGTTGAGTATTTTCTCGGACATGGTGGGTGAGTTTCTTGAGGTATTCATGGATGACTTTTCTGTTTTTGGTTGTACATTTGATGAGTGCCTCGAGCACTTGAAGTTGGTCTTGATGAGGTGTGAGGAAAAGCAACTCGTATTAAACTGGGAAAAGTGTCATTTCATGGTACAAAGAGGAATAGTCCTTGGACACATCATCTCATCCAATGGAATAGAGGTAGACCGGGCGAAAATTGACATAATTTCCAATCTACCACCACCCAAAAGCATACGCGATGTGCGGTCCTTCCTTGGACACGCCGGTTTCTATCGAAGGTTTATAAAGGACTTTAGTCACATCTCAAGGCCTTTATGCAACCTTCTACAAAAGGAGAACCAATTTGAGTGGGGTGCCGAATGTCAATTAGCTTTTTCAAAGCTAAAAGACATGTTGACAATCGCCCCTATCATGCAACCACCAGATTGGTCCATGCCTTTTGAGTTGATGTGCGATGCGAGCGATTTTGCTATTGGGGCAGTGTTAGGCCAAAAGAAAGATAAAAAGCCCCATGTCATTTAGTACGCAAGTAGGACCTTGAATCCTGCCCAAGTTAATTATTCGACTACGGAGAAAGAGTTCCTAGCTGTCATTTTTGCCTTGGACAAATTCAGGCCATACTTAATAGGATCTAAAGTTATTGTGTATACGGATCATGCGGCGCTGAAATACCTTCTTTCTAAGAAGGATGCTAAGCCCCGTTTGCTTAGATGGATCCTACTCCTTCAAGAATTCGACTTGGAGATCAAAGATAAGAAGGGGGTAGAAAATGTGGTGGCGGATCATCTATCCCGCCTAGTCCTACCAAATTCCATTGATGAGTCACCTATTGAGGACTCATTCCCTGATGAGCAACTCTTTGTTGCTACGCATCCACCATGGTACGCTGATATAGCCAATTATCTTTCCACAGGAGCGATGCCGATTCATTGAACTGCGCAAGACAAACGTAAATTTTTAAGGGAAGTGCGCAGATTTTTCTGGGATGAACCTCTATTGTTTAAATATTGCCCAGACCAAATCATAAGGAGATGCGTCCCCGATGATGAACACAATTCAGTCATCTCCTTTTGTCATGATCAAGCATGTGGGGGTCATTTTTCAAGCCAAGAAAACAACTGCAAAAATTCTGCAATGTGGTTTTTATTAGGCCCACGTTATTTAAGGACACCCACGAGTTTTGCAAAGCGTGCGAGCGCTGCCAGAAGCTAGGAGGATTATCCCGTCGAAATATGATGCCTCTCACCCCAATTCAACATCTTGAAGTCTTTGACTATTGGGGCATCGATTTCATGGGACCATTCCCCTCATCTTTTGGGCATGTCTATATTCTGCTTGCCGTAGACTATGTGTCTAAATGGATAGAGGCTATCCCATGTAGAACCAATGATCATCGTACGGTTCTCAAGTTCCTCAAAGAAAACATACTTTCTAGATTTGGGACACCTCGAGCCATTATTAGTGATGGTGGTTCTCACTTTTGCAATAGACCTTTTGAAACTTTGATGAAGAAATATGGTATTAGGCACAAAGTGAGTACCCCATACCACCCACAAACAAGTGGGCAAGCTGAAATCTCCAATAGGAAAATTATCAAGCAGATTTTGGAAAAGACGGTGAGACCAGGATCGCAAGGATTGGTCCCTAAGATTAGATGATGCACTTTGGGCTCACCGTACTGCCTACAAGACACCCATTGGAATGTCCCCTTATAGACTCGTCTATGGGAAAGCTTGCCACTTGCCTGTGGAGATAGAACACAAAGCCTATTGGGCAATTCGGGCTCTAAATTTTGACATTGACAAGGCTAGCTCGCTTCGCAAACTTCAATTAAATGAGCTTGATGAGATCCGGAATGATGCATATGAGAATTCGAGAATTTACAAGAGCAAGATGAAGGCCTTTCATGACAAGCACATCTTAAGGAAATCTTTCCATGAATGACAGAAAGTGCTCTTGTATAATGCCCGACTTCATCTTTTTCCGGAAAAATTACGATCTCGATGGACCGGCCCATATATTGTCAAAGAAGTTTTTCCTCATGGGGCTGTTGAGATTGAGAATGCAGCGAATGGTGACTGTTTCAAAGTTAATGGACAATGCCTTAAACCATTTGTTGAGAAATTTGATTCAGAGGACATGTCCATCTCCCTGAATGATCCTGTCTATCAGGATGATTGATCTCCTAGTCTGATGGAGGTATAGCATAGGTAGGTTTAGTTTTGTTCTTCTGTTTTAATAGGTTTTAGTTGTTGTAGTTGTAGACTTCCATGATCGCTCTCTCAGGTACTATTGTTCTCACTCTCTCATTGTTTACCATCGCTCTCATGTTCATACTAGTTGTCTATCTTTTTACATTGAGGACAATGCAAGATTTGGTTGGGGGGTGAGATGAGATTCCTCATCTAGCATATTGCAACATTTCGAGCTTCATATGCACAATTTTTTTTTTGAATTTTCTAACATCTCAAAAATCTTTTAGAAAATCTTGTTTCTATACATTCGAGAGGCTATGAGTAGAAGAGGAGGAGAAACGAAGTGTGTGATGTTGTAGTCTTGAATTTCTCCCAACATAATGGTGTTATATGACAGTTCCCCTATTGTTGTGATTGATAGAAAAATTTGAACACTTTTTACACCTAGTTCACATTACACAATTTCCATAAGTGACAGGTTTATGTGATTTGTGGATTAGCTAGACTTTGATTTAAAGGTGTTGAGCAGCTAAGCCGGGGTATTTTGTCCATCCTTGTCCATGGGAAAATAACAGAAGATATTGATTTTTAAAAATCATATCTAATTTAAAAGAAAAAGGAAAGAAATGATAAAATCGGGAAGGAAAGAAAAATGGTGGAAAATTTCGAAAAGGGCTACCTATTACCAACCGGGGGATGGTCGAACCGTAACCAAAGCCGGAAATGGGATGTAGTGTGAAAGCCGTCGGAAGGACGGTAAGGCAAATTCCTGTCATAGGCTTGCTGTTGCTCTATGCACCTTAAAATCCTTAGTTTACTTAATCTATGAAGAAGATGATTCCAGGAACTCATGAGATGAACTTTCACTATGCACACTAGGTTGAATTTGTTCGAGTTCTTCTATTTATCAATCAATCAGCAGGGAATTTCATGTAGACACCTTTTATGTTTTGAGAGTCCAAGGTTTCAGCTTCTATCATCTAATTTTTCCAAATTTTATACTAATACATCTTGGAATGGATAGAAACATGATTTCTGGAAGAGAGTTGGATTTGGAGGTTTGAAATTGTTTCACGCATGTTTTGCTCGGGACTAGCAAAAAGATAGTTGGGGGGGTGTGTTGAACCTCCAATTTATACATTACATTGCCCATTACACGACAAGGTTTGCATGATTTTCATGGTTTAAAGGCCCACCTAACACATGTTTTGTGATTATAGGGATGAGAGCGGACTTCATTCAATTACAAGTCAAAAGAACGCTTCTAGAGCTTTTGGATGAAGATGAAAGAAGATCAAAGAAAGGAGAAAGCAAAGAGAAGAGAGAGAAGAAGAAAAAAAAGAGAAAAAGAAGAAAAGAAGAACAATGTGAAGAGAGCTAACCGGTCTTGACCGGTCAAGCCACAGTTGCTGATCAAAAGGGAGAGCAGGCCGACCGGTTGGCCATACACACTGGAAGCTGGAAAATACAGGCCGACCGGTCATGACCGGTCGGCTGTCTACGCTGGAACAACACTCAAATTGGTCCGACCGGTCATGACCGGTCGGCCACACTTGCTGGATGAATGGATAGCCTGTCCGACCGGTCATGACCGGTTGGCTGTACTCCCTGGAATGCTTAGAAAATCAGTCCGACCGGTCACGACCGGTCGGCCCTGCGTAAGAGGATTCCTTTCTAAAGCTGGACTCCGAAAATTGCTGCGCAACGCGTAGTCTTTCGCAGAATCCGACGCAAGGGAGGTTGCTTGCTATAAAAGGACACCTAGGGGTTCTCCCTAGGGTATCAGAGAGGCTAAGGAACGTGGGTTTGGAGAGCAAAGGCGATTGTGGAGCGGCTGCAACTCTCCTATTCAGGTTTTTCTATTTTTATGCTTTATTTCAGAGTTTTTAGTTGTAGCATGACTATGCTCGGCTAAAACCTCTCAGCTAAGGCTGAGAGGTGAAGCTTGTAGCTAATTCTATGTTGGTTTCAGTTTAATTCAAGTAATTTAATTCAAGTTTGAATTTTTATATGATTTAGTTCCAAAAAGTGGTAGTTTGAGACGTCTTATCTGAGTTTATGTGCTCCGGACATGAATTCCTTTTAATTCTCTGAGATTATCATGTTTGTTTATCTAAATTCGGATTATAGTAATCCTTGAGCAGGCCATAGTCCAGAGGCATGGCTGTTACTCCGCAGGCTATGGTTTTGAGTTTGGTATTGATTTTATTGGACTAGAACTTGGAAGTTCAACTTGAATGTGATGGAATGTGTGTGAATGCTTTATTCTCCAACTAGATGAGAGATAGGACTTCAAATCTAGTTGTGTTTTCTACTTGGATTGATTGAATTGACATAGGATTGCTACAAGTGGATCCTTGAAAGCCTTAGTACTTTATATCTCTGATTTTTCATTAAGTTCCTGTTTTAAGTAAACACTCAATTAAATCTGATTTCTATAAAAACTGAGTTGCTGTAGTGATTTGGGAACTGTTACTATTTCCCTGTGGATCGACCTCGGTCTTACCGAGTTTTATTACTACATCGCAGCCTTACACTTGAGGCGAGCGAACAATCACCGTCTTCTACATAGGGATAACTACTCCGAGTCCACGGAGCTTCCAGGAATCCTCAATCGAACTTCCTTGAATCCACAAGAGAATACTTAAATCCATGAGCAAAAGAGTAAAACTCCTAATTTTATTGATAGAAAAAAAAAAGAATAATAATTTCCAATGACGAAAAATAAAAGTGTTTAAATAGTGTAGACAATGTTTAAGAAACCTTAATTACGTAACTAGAGAGTTCTAATAAAAAACGGAAACAAAAGATTTAAAAATGACAACTTTTGCACGAATCTGTAAAACCAAGTAGCTGATCGTAGAGGTCTGTCAACCGGTCGCTGTTGAGCAACGACCGATCGCCAACCTTTGGCGGTCGGTCGCTCGGAGTCCGAAACAGTCCAACAAGCTAAGTTAATTTTAGCCAAAATTCAGCCGGTCACTAGGTGTAATTCAACCGGTCGCCAAGGGTGATCGATCGGTCGCCAGAGCCTGTCGACTGGTCTCTTTTTTTATTTCCAGTCATCTCCTCTTCTCCTAGCTTTGATCCATCCGCACCATGCATTCTTCAACCATCCTCTCTACATCAAGGGCATTCCCCATCCCTCGTGGGTGATATATTATCAACCGTCTCGATCAGCTAACCATGAGTCCCACTTCTACTCACTAGTCTCGAGGACGCCTTATCATTCATCCGATCCTCTATGCAAAACCGAATTACTTGGGTTCCCTTAGGGTGAAGTGTCTTTTCAACATGAAGACCTGGGAGCCCCCCCTGTTGGTCACACGGCAATGTTAACCACCTCCACTTGGGAATCGATACAAATGAACCCGGAAGTCTAAACCACTGAAATACTACATTCAAACATGTTCTACTTCATGGTGGTGGGCAAAGGCTTATATGAAATCAATGTCCAGGATGAGTCAAAGTAGCATCTTGAGTAATTTGCAAGCAACCTATTCATTAACGGCGTTGATATCTCCTTCGGGGAACTACAGGGTCCTACTGGTCGCACCAACTCTATTCGTCGAAGCACAGCATTCTGTGCTCCTGGGACCTGGTTCACTGATCCAAACCCTCGAATTAAGGGGAATCATCATGCATGGTGACCTACAAATGAAAAGCTTCCAGATTAGAAGATCCTAGCCACTTGATCAACAACCAGAAAAATAGACTGTTTTATAGAAAATACAGCATCAATCTGCATTCAGTAGAAGATGGTCCAAAGATCAAATTGTTAGAACCTTCTGATTTTGAACATTTTTACAGCATCCCCTACTCCCACATCAGGATCACTTCTTAGATCAATGGTCTGGATCACCTTGTGATCAGAAAAAATCTACATCTGACGATGCTTTCAAAATATTAATGAAGTTGGAGAAGTTCCACCCATCTAGATATGATCCTGATCCATCAGGGGCTTGCGTAAAATGTGTACATAAAACTATAAATGTGACCTACATGTAGTCGTGCATGTTGCTTTCTTATGGTCAGTAGGTACCTGAAAATTACACTGGAAAGAGGAAAACTTGAAGATTATCTAAGATTTTTGGACTACTTAAATGAGAATTGTGTTATAAGTCAATAAAATCTTGTTGATAGACTCGCATTAACTGCTGAAATTGAAAATCCTCGGCTCATACGTAGGGTTTTGATCACATCTATATCGTGGTTTGTAGGAATTACACGCCTGATCTGTGTTTTGTAGGTTAGACTGAGATGTGTGGAGCCCAATGTGACGTGTGGGTGGCATCTAATCCGTATATCATGTGAGCCCCCTCATTTTCTTTTTGGAGACAAAAAATCAGGCTGACCCAAAATTGAGGTGGGCCACACCACGTGGAATCTTTCCTCAAACCTTTAAAATCATGCATTGTGCATGGCCAACATGAGTTTTGGAATCACCTGAATCCTGGTGGGCTGCATCTTCTGGATGTATTGGATAGCATATACCAAGCAGGGTAGGCCCCCACACGATTTGGAAGGTTTTAATTAGCGGCACCATCATACCAAATCCCAATTGTTCCTTTGGTGTGACCACATATTTTGTATCATCCAAAAATTTTGTGCACCAAAGAAAACATGATGGGATGGACATGATGGACGGATTGGATTTGAGGCACACATCATGGTGCATCCAACATCACTTGTTAGGTTAAGATCAACCTACAAAGCATTATAGTGGATCCGGCCTCTTATATCATACTCAACCCAGCACTAGGACATGCAGTGTCCTGGAGACAGTTTCTTCCAGTAATCTTGGAGCCTTGAATATGTAAAGAGTGGACTCCACGGATGGTATTTTGGATCCCTAAGGCTTGTTTGGTTGCATAATCTAGATTTTAGAGAAAATTTAAATTCCAGTATTGGAATCAAATTGTAAAAATTGAATTAGAAACCCAAATTCCATTTAGAATTTGATGTTTGGTTGTAAACCGTGTAATTCAAATTATGTTTGGTTGAAAACTGTGTAATCTAACCGTCGCGTGGGCCATGGCCCCCTTGGGCTTCGGATCCGCCTGAGAACTTGACCCCTGGCCTATAGTAGTCCCGCAAGACAGATGGCTGGGTTAGATGGCAAATAAACATTATAGTGGGCCCTAGGAAGTTTTTAATGGTGGATGTTCAATCAACATTGTTTTCCTGTGGTGTGGTCCACTTGAGATTTAGATCTACCTCAGTTTTTTGTCTAATGCCCTTAATTGAGCTTTCAAAATGGATGGATTGTGTGGATATAAAACGCATACATCATAGACTTACAACACATACATCAAGGTGGGCACCACCCTGGGGGTATTATCGTCAATAATGAATAAGGCTCACTTCCACCTCTTTGGTATTATCGTCAATAATGAATAACACTCACTTCCGCCTCTTTTCCCTTCCATAGAAATGGTCTGCCGCACCGTTTCCACACACTAATCCCAATTCTAGCCAATTTAGGTTCCCCTCTAGGGATATGATCGTCAATAGTGAATAACGCTAACTTTTGCCTTTTCCCCTTTCATAGAAATGGTCTGCCACACCATTTCCACTAGGGCTGTTCAAAAAACTTAACAAACCATACTGAAATGGTCAATTTCGATCGATTTTCCATTTTATTTCGGGTCAGGTCGGTATTTTATATTAAAAACTGAGAATTTCAGTTAGTTGTCGGTTTGTAAAATTTATAAGTTGTTTTCAACCGAACCATATATATATATATATATATATATATATATATATATATATATATATATATATATATATATATATATTACCATTACCATATGGCCCACTTTGATAATATCTTATATATTCATACCATCCGTTTGTTTTCTCAGCTCATTTTGGTAAAGTCAAACGGACCTGGATGAAGAGAAAAGTAAAATTTTATTTTGAGCTTGATCTAAAAATTTTGTAACCTATAATTATAAAAAATTTAAATGGTCATTTACCAGTTCTTACATTAGTGTTATCCACCAAAGATTTGGATCTTCTTAATTTTTTTAATGTTGTCATGAAACCGACAAAATTGAAAAAACCGACAAAATCAAATTGATAAGAATTTATCCAGTTTGGTTCAGTAAACGAGGCTTTATCGGTTCAGTTCGGTTGTTAAATATTCAAAACCGACTGAGTCGGTTCGGTTGGGTGTCACCCCTCAAAACCGAACCAACCGAACCATGCACAGCCCTAATTTTCACTAATCCCAATTCTAGCCAATTTAAGTTTCCAAATGCCTCTTTGGCTGAAATTTGCCACCAAACACACCAATTAAAATTGGTTTTGGCTGGAATGTAGATTTTAAGCTGGAATTTTCAGGTTTCCAGATGTTAACCAAACAGGCCCTACCTTTGATCTGATGTGCTTTACAGACTTTCTTATTTATTTATTTTGGTCAGTCATGCAACACATGCACCCACTAGTGTTGTTAGCAGCGTGAATTTTCGCCACTGATGTGCTTTACAGACTAGTGGATGGGAGATGCCTCAAAAGTCTGGATGATTTAATGATCCTAGCCATCAAATCTTGTACTTTTTCCTTTGAATGTCCACGTTGCTATATATTTTCCTCCACCGTATGTCTGCGGGACACTGATCATATGGTCCGCATTTTTTTGATATTCCAGACTCTTGCAGCTTGCCCCACCAAGGTGCATATAGTGAGTTACGGACGAGGTCACGCCATGCTAATACAGCTATCGTTGTCGTGTGCCCTCTCTCTTTTGGAAGTGGATTGCCCATGAACCCTGGCCTCAGAGATATTCTTGTGCCCGGGCCGTGTGGTGTCCACAGATATGTCCGTAAAAATTCACTCCGTTCGCCTGTTTTGATAGACCGCAATTGGACAATAATCTAAAAATCAGGCAGATCCAAAACTCTTATGGGTCATACCACACGAAGCAGTGGGGATTGAACTTCCGGGGTGACAGAAGTTTTGTATCAGGATGATATTTGTGTCTACAGTTTATCTGAGTGGTTATTACCATATGAACGGTTTGATGGCATATTAACATCATGATCATCTCAAGAAAGGTTTCAACAGTGGATGTTTCTTTTCCAACTTTTCGTTGGGTGTGGCCCACCTGAGTTTTGGATTTGCCTTATTATTAGATTCCTGTCCTACTGTGCTCTTTAAGGTCCCATTTGGATTGTAAGTTACTTAAGATGAGCTACTTATCAGATAAGTTACTTGTCTTGGTTTTTACTTATAAAGCTGATAAGTATGTTTGGTAAACAATGTTTTGTAATAACACATTGATAAGTAACCTTTGGAAAGAAAATTTCAAATCTACGTGTAATAAGCAACATATTGACATGAAAAGAAAAAGCTAAGCGTTGACGTAGTTTTCCTAACAGAATGAGCATTTCTAAATCCCATGTAGGTGCGTGCAATAAAGCTCATGTACATGCCATGCATGTGCTAGCATAGCACGATTGGTCCAAGATACATTTCATCCATCAGAACAGTCATCCATCAGAACAGGACCGCTATATGGATGCCCTGGCACAAGAATCAGGTTGATCCACTGGTCAGGTGGGCCACAGTTGATACATTCCATCCATCAGAACAGGACCACTATATGGATGCTCTGGCACAAGAATTAGGTTGATCCACTGGTCAAGTGGGCCACAGTCTGCAAAACAAATGTACGGCTCTGGAAGACTCGGCTGAAGTTTTCTAACCCATTCACTTGTTTCCAATAGTCGGTCCACATGGTGAGTGGACTAGAACCATTTTTGGGAAATACTTATTAATATAAGTAATTTTTAATAGATAAGTTACTTTTCAATTATACTTACCAAACGAACTTAAGTGCCAAAAGTAACTTAACGTCTTGAGTTCAGTTGAAAAGTAACGTATTTGGTAGTATCGAAAGGGGCCCTAAAAATAGATGGACGGAGTGGATTTGTCACTGACATCTCTGCGGACCCCACACAGCCCCGAGAAGAGGTATATCCCTGGCCGGGTCACAGGCAATCCGCTTCCTCTCTTACAGCAGACGTCCAAAGGATCCACGACCAGAAGCTTTCAACACTATAGTCAGGAATCAGTTTTCTGACAAGTGGACCCAGTTTCTGATAATCCAGGGCGCTGGTCTGCTGCATCTGACCTTTCAATCGGTGTCCTGCAAGTATACCGTTAAGAAAAGATACACTAACGGTCCCCAATAAGCTGAGAAAAGTCCCAAAATTGGTGGCTTGGATCTTCCAATGTATGAAAAAATTCGGGCATGGTCCATCCATGGTTGAATGCAACAGATCAATGGTCTGAATTAGGGATGTATGACCCCATACAATGCAAAGTCACGGATAATTAGCAATGATATGTCTCACAAGGAAGGGTGGACATTTGTTTTGTTGCCTACTTAAATGGGGTTGATCAGGATCCTTGACGTGATTACCATGGAAATATTGCAACAAAGGAGTTATGAGATAGGTAGAAAACTTGGGAGAGATTGATGTCTTAGTTGCCAAACAATAAATGAGTCCAACATGGGACCTTTGGTGCACCCTTTATCTTCATATGCTTGTGTGCGTCGACTAGGATTGGAGATACAGCAAGAGGGCCATCAGAAACGCAGGTGCTTCTCTCTCTCTCACTCTCTCTCTCTCTCTCTCACACACACACACAAGAAGACCTGAGCTTTCCATCACTTAGGCCACAGAGTTGATACCTTCACGGCCTGAAGGTAAAGCCATTTCACTCCTCAGGTGGGCCAGTATAAAAGTGACTAGCTGTCTAGCCGAAATTGTTTTAGTTGTCCATTTGTTAACGAAAAACCCGGCTTCTCACATACGTCTGGCATATAGATGGACCAGTACTGTAGTCTGTATATGCCCACACCTATTCCCCGCGACACCCGTTCTCTATGGAGAAAAATTTTGCTACACCCAAGAGCTAGCTACACCGGGTGTAGCAGTGACCCCACCATGATGTATATGTAGTATCCATGCCGTCCATCCATTTGTTGAGATCACTTTAGGGCATGATACCAAAATTGAGGCAGATATAAAGCTCAAGTGACCTCCAAGAAGTTTTTAATGGTTGGCATTCAATCCCCATTAATTTCTGTGCTGGGTCCACTTGAACTTTATATCTGCTTCATTTTTTGTTTCCTGTACTAAAATGATCTCCTTTCCGTTAGATCAGGTACGAGAAAATTTTGCTATACCCACCCGTTAGATACGTTTGCTATGCTGGTTATAACAATGACCCTACCATGATGTATGTGGTGTATCCACGCCGTCCTTTCATTTGATGAGATCATTTTAAAGCATGAAACCAAAAAATAGGCAAATCTGAAGCTCAAGTAGCCCGCAAGAAGTTTTTAATGGTTGGCATTCAATCCCTACTATTTTCTGTGCTGAGTCCAGCACTTGAGCTTTGGATCTGCCTAATTTTTTGTTTCATATCCTAAAATGATCTCGCCAAATGGATGGACCATGTGGATACAACACATACACCATGGTACGGTCATTGCTACACCCGTAGTAGCTAGCGTAGCTAATGCGTGGGTGTAGCAAAAACTTTCCCGTCAGATAGCAAAGGTGCCATTGCTAATCAATAATATGTATAGATAGGCAACGGTTAGGTGATACCCCGGACTCATCCAACACAGTGCTGCCCTTTGTAGTGGGGCTCATGCACCTTGATTTATGTATTTTATATCCACTCTATCCATCCGTTTTTCTAGATCCGTTTAAGGCATTATCCAAAAAATGAAGCAGATCAAATTATCAGGTGGACCACACCATACAAAAAGTGGTGATTGACCATTAATGGGCCACAGAAGTTTTAGATCAAGCTGATATTTGTTTTTTTCCCTTCATCCAGGCTTGTGTGATCTTACCAACAGATTGGATGGAAAGTAAACACTACGGAAACATTAAGGTGCACCCTAAGAAGTTTTTGATGGTAAGGTGCTCAATAACCATTGTTTCCTATGGTATGGTCGACCTGATTATTGGATATGCTTCATTTTTTTTGGATAATCCCCTAAAATGATATGTAAAAATTAGACGGATGGATGGCGTGGATACATAATACATACATTAAGGTGGGCCCTACGGTAAGTGCCGCACGTTCTTGGGTGAAGCCGGGGTCTTACCTAATCCGCTGTCGTATGGATAATGCCCTCTTCTTGTTTTGAGAGAGATTTAACAGTAAAATATTACTGTACTTGCACGCATAGGTTGCTTGGTTCGAGTTGCGTATTACATGGAAGAACAATCAAAGGACATAAGCCAGCATTCTTCTAATCAGATTAGTGATAGTAAGCATGAAATAAACGAATCATCATCAGTGGCCCCGTGCATATCGAATCTCAGCCGTCCTCACTGGATTCCGTGGACTTGGGAAATGAGATTCCCAACAAGGTAGCAAATATTCAAGAGATCCCAGTTTCTCCTCAGTCGACTTCTAGTGGGACTTCTTCTCCATCAACCTCATCTAGCATTACATCGGACGGCAGCGATGGGTATAACAAGAGCTTGAAAGCGGAAGTGGTTTCAATGGTCTTGGGAGGCTGCCCAAGTTGCCACATGTACGTGATGCTCCAGAAGCAAAATCCACGATGTCCCAGGTGCAAGTCTTCTGCCTCGGTGAACTTCTTCCATGAATGACTGAACCGACGGGTGATGCATTCTCTGTATTATGTTAGAGGCGTGTAATTTTAATTCCTTGCTTGTTTGTTTGTTAATTGGTATTTTTATTATCATTGAGTGGGTGGGCCATATGCCATTTTGGTCTGGATCCCAAACATCAGACTCATTGAAAACTCAAGTGGGACATAACATAGGGAACAATTAGGAGGGGCCCACCCGTTGGAGCCTTTCAGTTGGGGGTGCTTGTCTTTCAATTCCGTCGTGTAAATACAAGCAAATCAGTAATGAGTAATTACCAAGGTAATTCCCGCATTGTTTTCTATGATTACAGTGATATCTTGCTTTTTGACACTAAAACAGAAGCAGATTGCGTAGTTAGTAACTGCCATTTTGGTCTGGATCTCAAACATCAGACTCACTGAAAACTCAAGTGGGACATAACATAGGGAACAATTGGGAGGGGCCGCCCATTGGAGCCTTTCAGTTGGGGGGTGTTTGTCTTTCAATTACCTCATGTAAATACAAACAAAGCAGTAATAATTAATTACCAAGGCAATTACCACATTGTTTACTATGCTTACAGTGATATCTTGCTTTTTGAGACTAAAACCCGTAGCAAATTAATTGCTTAGTAAGCAACTCATACTTTAAGCATATGGAGTAAACTCTGTGGGGCCAACCGTCATATACATATTTTATCCACTGTGTCCATCCATCTTAACAAATAATTTTAGGCCTAAAGCCCAAAAATTAAGCATATCAAAAGCTCAAGTGGACCACACCACAGGAAAAGTGTGAACTGAACATCTATAGTTGAAAATTTCTTAGGGGCCACAAAAGTTTTGGATCAAGTTGATATTTGTGTTTTCCCTTCATCCATATTTATGTGATCTTATGAACAGTTTGGATGACAAATAAACATCACTGTGGGCCCTAGGAAGGTTTCAATGGTAGAAATCATGATTCCCAATGTTTCCTGTAGCATGGTCCACTTGAGCTTTGGATATGCTTCAATTTTAGGCTCAACCCCTAAAATGAGCTGAGAAAGCGGATGGACAGAGTAGATAAATCCACATACATTCACAGTGGGCCCAACAGAGTATACGCGGCACAATAAGAGCGTACTGAGTAACTCAATACGCAATCCGATTTCCACTAAAATGGAGGAACTTGTGAATTTCATGTGAGCCCGCTATGATATATGTAGCTTATCCACGTTGTCGATCCATTTTCCAGACAGATTATAAGGCATGATCCCAAAATTGAGGTACATAAAAAGCTTAAGTGGACTACACCAGACGAAAGAGTAGGTTGAATGCCTATCGCTAAAAACATTTTACAACCAAAATTTCCTATGGTATGGGCCACCTGAGCTTCAGATTTGCCTCATTTTTGGGCTCATGCCCTAAAATATTCTGTTACAATGGATGGACGACGTGAATATTATGCCACATACATCACAATGGGGCTCACAAATTTACATTTATCATTTTCAAATGATTTTGTGAGCATCTGCACCAAACATGAGCATGTATTTACAAGAGGGAATTGAAAAACATACACCCCCAAGTGTGTGGTGTTTATATGCCATTCAACTATTCATCAGAGGTACCCAATCTGATGAAGTGACAGACAAAGAACTGAGTGTGTCTCGTCTGCTAGCCCAGCTAGAAGATGCCTATGCGTTTTAACAGCAGGTCTCAGTTTCGAGTTTGCAATTTCAAAAAGTGGTATAAGATAAGTGGCTTGAACCCTTGATGTGACAAAACCCTAGTTCCGTATTACTATGAGAATTGGTAAAAAAAAAAAAAAGATATTTGGATCTACTTCATTTTTGGGCTCATGCCATAAAATGAGCTTTCAAAATAGATGGATGACGTCGTAAGGTCACGCACTGTCTCCCTTATCGGATAAATACCTTGAGTCAACAAGGTCTCGAGACTCCTCAACCGGACTTCCTCAAATCCACGAGGGAAAGAAGAGAAAACATGAATTAATTCCTAAAAAATTTGTAATAATTGATTGAATGTCAAATAACGTGATTACAATGCTTTAAATAAAAAAAACTAAACCCTAGAAAAAAAATATTAGAGTCTAACTCAAACTAAAACACTTAGAAAACCCAACTTACTATAAATAGTAAACTAATGATTTATAAAACTCTCTCATTCCTATTAGAACTTGTGGTTTTCAGCCAAAATAGAAAGTTTTTAAACCGGCCTAACCACATGATTTTACAAATTATTCTAAGCCCTTTCCATATTGGGCACGACATCTAAAACCCTACGGATCAAAAGTTATGATCAAAACAAAACTTACTATAAATAGTAAAACCTAAATAAAATTAGGCTAATGACCAACAAGCGGGTTGAATCTTGCAATTCCGGCATGGGTAACTCGACATAACGGGGTTAGTTAGCTTTACTAGCTTGAGCTACCCCAAAATCATATATTATATGTCCAAAAACTCATTTCGGATTGCGAGATATGACAATTTTATAGTCTTGGTGGTTTATATATATCACTTTTGACCCCAACCGGTCTTCTTTTGGTCCATCTGAGCCATGAATTAGTTGGCAACCCGCTCAACATGAATGGATGACATGGATATAAAATACATACATCAAGGTGAACCCTACTGTTAGGGCCAAGTTATGTTGGGTGAGGTAGGGCCGCACCTAATCTGGTCGCCTATGGCATGTCATGGCCCAAGCTCTGTGGGGTTCATCTTTATGTGTGTGTTTTATCCACACCATCTACCCATTTCTGCAGCTCATTCATTATGTATGTGTTTTACCCATGCCATCTACCCATTTTGTAGCTCATTTTAGGACATGAGCCCAAAAATGTTGAGATCACACCAATAGAAAACAGTGGGGGATTGAACGCCCACCATTAAAAACATTTTGGGGTCATAGAGGTCTTGGATCAAGATTTATTTGTGTTTTCCATTCAACAAGATCCATGTAACCTTATAAACAAATTGGATGGAAAATCAAACATCATGGTGGGCCCTAAGAAGTTTTCAAAGGTGGGTGTACAATCCCCATTATTTTCTATGGTGTGGTCCACTTGGGCTTTGGATTTACATCATTTTTTTGTTCATTCTCTAAAATGAGCTACCAAAATGGATAAATATGGGGTGGATAAAACACACGAATCACCACAAGGATAAGGGATATCTCCTATGCCGGGCGCTTAGGCGATCCGCTCTGGATGGACAAAGGGTCGGATCACTTGGTGACTCCACCAGGTGGGATTTGATTGGGTCACATGTAGTTGTCTAAATGGAGCGCCCAAACAAATCATGTTTGAAAGTTGTTAAGTGGAGTAGCCCCTTCTCTTACAAAAACATGCGGCCCAATCAAATCTCCATGTTGGGGTCACATTGGTCTCCATTACCACACAATCCTCATAAGAAGATCAAGTAAATGTAAACGCTCCCGCCTGCATGAGCGGTCACCTTCACTTCTTGTCAATTGTGCAGATGAGGTGTGAAATTGACTTAGATGTAAAGAATGTGTTCGTTTTGGAGTCACTCACTTGCCCAATAAATTTTAGAATTTACGCTAGAAACCGTAGAATCACTTACGGGTTGAGGAATTGTAAATTTTTCTGACTTAAGAGACTTATGCGGTTGATTTTCAACTATGGATTCTAAGTAAGGGCCTCAGTAATAGAAGAGAAAGGGTTTGGGGATTCTCATATGCTCACACAACATACAGTCTTTACTCCATGAGACTTTATAACTTTTAGAGGGATTTAATAGAATTTTGGCATTATATATCTAGCCATACATCGCATAACTCACAAAGAGTTACGCAAGAAAAAATAAAAATATTCATAGCCTTACTTTACGGACTCAAATGACTTTAACTAGGTGAATGTAATAAATAAGAAGGGATGTGAAAGAAATAAGAATAAAAGTACAAGTTGATATAATTATGTCTAAAATGTATGGAAAGGAATGCGATCCAAGCTTAATTAAGATGGAGAATGAAAATAGGAGACTAGATACCATTTTTGCTTAAAATGGATGGTTGGATATCCCCCATTCCAACCCTATTACTCTTGACTTTACTAGCTTATTTAGCAGATTGTTTTCTCTAGAGCTAGCCTCCTGAGTTAGGCACAACCTCAATGTCAATTGAAAATCTCTGAAATATTCGAAAAAGAGGACCTTACGCCTGGCATTCTTCTCAACCCCTCTCTTTGCCTCTTTATGTCACTGGCCCTTTGGAATGACAATTGCTGCACTTCATTTATACATAGCTCGTGGTAAGCCGATGGTAGACATTTATACTTATTTTGCAATTTTTATGTCTGCAAGATTTGAATATAAGTTTGTATTAGTTAAAAAAAATATGTCAGGTGGCCATCCGCGAGCCGGCGGTCCACTTGGCACTATTTTGTTCTTCAAAATAAACCCCTTAACACAAGTTTATTAAAAAACTAGAAGTAGGAATGATGACATCACTGTCTGCTCGTTATGGCGTAGTTTTTTTTTATTTTGTTGATAGGATCAGTTGATTGCTTTCGTGAGATGCCGAGGACCATTAATGTGTTATCCATATGAATTTGTGATGTTTTACGCGTCGGATAGCCGGTAAGGGTACCAACCACTAAGGTGTTGCCCGCCTAACACCTAATCCGCTCCCCAAAACAACACCACACCGCGGTTGGGGGTGTTGGGCAACACTCCATGTGCATCACCGTAGGATAGATAGAGATTTAATGCCGGCCGTAGAGACCAGCATCTAATGCAAGTAGAGGTGACACGTGGTGCAATAATACAGGAATCGCCTCGAAGAGAAATTGCAATAACATAACTCGATGGGAGCTGTCATGCTGCGTCATTCTAATAAAAAAATTACAAAAATAATAATAATAATAATAAGGAAATGAAACGGGCAGAGAAATTCATGAGGCTTAGATACTTAGTCTTCCATATTCTTATCAACTGGGTCCACCTCGTGCAGGAGGTCATGGCCTGCCACCTGAAGTCGGTACTCTCCATCTATCTAATCAAAGTTGTCATTTGAAGAATAAAAAAGAGCAGGAAGGAACAGGGACTCCCGGAAGACATGGATGGCCCTTCATAGGTCTATTAAACGATGGCCGGCAGATTCCATATATGTGCTGGGCCCATGGTTCCGGCTCCAGACCATTGATCTTGATTAGCCCTATGTCTAGCTGGTCGGATGTCCAACTAGCTTAGAAAATGATTATTACTTAAACGAGCTTACAAAATGGCTATTAATTAATGGTTAATTAACATTAATAAATAGGGGGAGAGAAGGAAAGGGTCATTTGGCTCAGGTGGTCCCTACTCACATTGTTACCTCATGGTAGCCCCAGGCTAAAAAATCAGCTCCATCGGGTGATTCAGGTAGATAACACAATTTGAAATGAAAATACCGGACTATGCTTACCTTCTAAACTATTTCCTTTAGTGTGGCCCACATTAATCACGGGCCTGATGTTTGGGCCGCAGGCACCTCAATGGTTGGAGTGGATTTCATATAATCATCTGGGCCTGGTAAAAACAGTAGACTTTTTCTTCCTACTGTTTTCTCTTGGTGTGGTCCACTTGAATCACAGGTAAGCCTGATTTTTTGGCTCGGAGACTAACATGGGATCACACATCTCATGTTCGGAATGGATCTTATGTACACATCATAGTGGCCCTAAAAAAAATCAGGGTAGGGCCTTGTTGCATCCGCCCTACTGATTATCCACAAGCCCGAGTGGATCTCACGTCCACATCTAAGGGCGACTTTGCATCCACCTTACTGTTTATCTGTAAGTCATCGACACAAAGGCTTTCCAATCCACGGTGGGGCCCACCATATCGATGCCTGGATCTCAACCAACAATTGGATAATGTACAAAATCTTCTTTCTCATTAATTATAAATGTTCCTTGTGAACGCCAGCCGTTGATCTGGCCTAATAGAACTGAAGTGGGGACAGATCCCCTCCATACAGTGGGCCAGGCAGGCACAACCCTGTTTGTGTTATGCTTCATTTGTCTTAGCTAGAAATCCAAATCCAATAGAAATGCAATTTACAGAAGCAGAAATTCATATTCATATTCCCGCCAACATGATATTCGACTGTTGCAATTCCATATCAATTTCCTTTGAACGAAATGTCTTCGTGCAAGCCAACAGATTACACATCTTCTTCAATAACTGAAGCAAAATCAAAACACAAACACCTCCATAGGCGGCCTGTTCGAGCAACCCAACTCGAGGAGAATTCCTCATGAGATAAACTGCATCCGCTGCAATCAAGATCCAACCCAGACCTTCCAACACCTTCTTCATCATTGCACTTCCTCTGTCTTCCCCAACCAATGCACAAACCATCCTTGAACACAGAGTACCGACAACAGAAAACGCCGTCGCCGACCACCCCCTATACAAAACCAAGCTCCCGCCGGCGATCAGAGCCTCTCTACGACAAACACAAGATCCACACTCGCCTGAAAAGCTCGAAAGCACTATAGCTTCCAGCCCTGTGTAGTAAGGCAAGATGACAGAGTCCAGGTACAGGCTCGCATGCAAGATTCCTGAAACCGTCGATGCCTCGAATAAAACATACTTCATGCTCTTCTCAGCCATGTTTTCGAAGGCGAGGGCAGAGATGAGGACTAGCTGGAGGATGGCAGGCCCGGTGTTTGAAAGAGGGAAAGCGGTGTTGATCCGGTGGCCCTTCGCAAAGGCTAAGAGGATGAATGGGAGGGCGATCGGGCCAGACGGCAACCAATACCGCCTCTTCGGGTGACTTAAACGAGCGGCGGTCAGGCTTCGTTTGATGTCGGATACTGTGAATGCTACTGTCAAAAGGAAGGAAACTGTGAAGAAGAAAAGCACAGAAAGATCGACGAGAGGTGGGTAGTTTCCGGCGTAGGTGCTATCGCAGAAGTAATGGTAGGGGCAGTTGATGGGGTCTGTGGTTTCTTCAAACTGCCATCGGGTGCACTTGAAGAATGTGGTGGTGATGTTTTCCACCGTCTGATCATATGGGATATCTGGTAGCAATAGAAGCCCACCGTTCATCTTTTCTAGCTGTTTTACTTCTCTTCATCATCTTAGGAGAGGATATGATTGTATAGTCATTATACAAATGAGTCTCTTTTGTGGGTTGGACGGTTGTTGTAGCTCCAAAGAAGTTGAAGACGAAGGCCCAACTGATTTTGTCTGGAAATGTCGAAAATATCCTTGTCTCGTTATGAGATTATAGAGCTTGCCGGATTACGTGGGCAGTTACATATATGTAATTTGACAACGGTGAGTGTGCCATCAGGGTAGGACACTCATCAAGTGGGCCACGTGTACGCTTATGATTTTATTGTGCAGTTGTGACCTCCATCATCAGTGGTCAATGTTATTTTTTGGTCCAGTGCGATAAAAGGCTCGGATCTCTCACATGTGTGCCATCAAGGGGGGTTACGGTAATTCCAGTGGAATTTGTGGGCATCTTGGTCATTTTACCTGCAGTTATGAACAAGGCTTGCAGGTGCACTGCATCTGTTGAGTGAGAAATAAGGATGGGCAACTTGGTTTCCAAGGGTTGCGATTTGGTGTGGTGGAAACAATCGGATAATGACCGTTAAAATAAGGTAAAGCAATTAGCTAGAAGCAGCGGGGTCGTTTGTTGAGGTGGAAAATTCAGGTTGGTATGGGAAGAGATATCTATATGAGCAGAGTTTTGCACGGTCACGAATCCAGATGCTAATCTCCTTTCCTATTTATTAGGATTCCATTATTTTTAATATGGTATCTGTGACCCACCAACTTGCTGACCCACACTACCCTCATCTGATATCTGAATCATTCAATCGAAGTGGTCGTTGAGAGGATGGGCCAAACATAATAGATGATCCAAATTAATTAGTGCAAAAACCTTTTCTATAACAATCAAATATTGGACCGTCCTGGAACAGTAGGGATGGTGACACCCAGCATGAAAACCCATCTGGGCCTGTCATGGTGTGTGCATTCTACTCAACCCATTTATAAAGTGAGTCTCACTAGTATAAATGGAGAAACCAAATATATTCCTAATCCAAAACTCTGGTGGGCCGAAAAAGGTTTCATTGGTAGGCATTCTCATCCTCCTCCTTTTTAGCTGCATGGCCCACTTGAGTTCTTATTTTTAAGCTCACTTCCTAATTTTGCTAACACAAATGATGCAGTCTGGATGTTACATGCACATCGCAGGGAGCTCCACAGCGCTTTTTGTTGCACAGGATCCCTGCAAGGATTGTGGTAGGAAATTGGCCTCTGAAAGTCCATTACGTCTTATCAACTTGTGCAGTTGCTAAGGATACAGTAAGATATCTCTATTGCATGCAATGTAAATAGCATTTGACCAATTTTACCCTTGCAATATTGGTTGGGCATTTGTTGGGAGAGGATGGACCATACAATGGACCTCGCAATTCTTAACTCACATAATTATGAAATATTTCAATTGTATGAAATAATCTCAAATATCTAAGATGAACAAATACAATCACCACACACAATACAATGGTTTTTACATGAAAAAACCCTATAGTAATAGAGGTAAAAACCATAGGATCTAGTCTAGTCAACAAATCTACCATGTAAAATGTATTACACAGTAATCCCAAATGTATCACAACACTCGGATACAATATCTTCACCCTTAGGTGGATTACATTAATCAAAGAGACTAAGAAAAGGATAGATATCACTAACAATGATTGATAAATCCTCATAAGCTATCCTTAAAGAGGCTTATGAACAAAGATTAACGACATGGATGATTTTCATGAATCTGATCTTCTTCTCTCTCTTCGATCTAATCTCTCTCTCTCTCTCTCTCTCTCTCTCTCTCTCTAAATCGTGTTTAGTTAACTCTAATCCTGCAAAACAGTGCTTATATGGCACTTAAGCCAGAATTAGAAACAAACCGTGCAAAAACGTGCTAATTTGCGTAAATCAGCTGACAGTTGATCGGTCAGTTGATCGACATCACCCGACCACCCCTTCGGTCGCCTGAAACTGCCCAGAAACATCTAGAGAAATCATTGTGTATTTTCGATTTTCCTTGCTCGCCCAACTAGGGTTTGATTGACCGATGGCCTAATCAAGCATATATCTCCTCACTTCTTGAAGAGGAAATTACATCAAATCACCCCCTTTCGACTCAGGAGGAGGTCTCCACTATCTTCAAGCCCACCAGGTTTCTACAAGCTTCAAACTTACCATTAGTTAATGCCTTGGTCATCATCTCTGATACATTATCTTCAGTATAGATCTTCTTAAACTGTAGCACCTTATTCTCCAAAGTATCCCTTATCCAACAATACTGAACTTCTATATGCTTCAACTTGGAATGCAAACTTGGATTCTTGCTCAAGTATATTGCACTCTGTCTATCACAATAGACCACATGCTTATCTTACTTCAGGCTCTGTAGGAACCACTTCATCCAAAGTATCTCTTTACATACCTCTGTGACTGCAATGTATTTGTCCTATATCGTAGACAACGCTACACACTTTTGCAGCTTGCTCTGCCATGACACTGCTCCCCCTATAAACGTGAACATGTACCTTGATGTTAATTTTCTAGAGTCTATGCCGCTTGTAATATCTATATTTGTGTATTTTTATAACACAGGCTTTCATTTACCGAAGCATAAGCTCAACTTTGATGAGCCCCTTAGATATCGTAGTATCTATTTCACCAGTTTTCAATGTTCTTTATCAGGATTGGCAAGATACCTACTCACTACACTAACTGCATATGTTATGTCTGGGTGCATACACACCATAACATATATTAAGCTCCCTACCGCTGAAGCGTAGGGCACCTTCTTCATCTCTTCCAACTCTTCCTTAGTCTTGAGACATTGCCTATCGCTCAATTTAAATTTACCATCGAGTGGAGAACTGAATGGCCTCATTATCTTCATATTGAATCTTTCTAAAACCTTTTCAACATATTGTTCCTATGATAACCATAGCTTTTTTACGCTTCTATCACGTGTTATTTCCATCCTTAGAATCTATTTAGTCGAGCCGTGTCTTTCATCGTAAAAGACTTGCCCAACTCATATTTTAGCCTCTTAATTTTCTTGATGTCTTTTTTCATAATGAGGATGTTATCAACATATAGTAAAAGAATGAGAAAGTCACTATCTGAGAACTTACGTGTACACACAGTGGTCTGACTCCATTCTGTCATACCCATACTTTAACATGAACGAGTCAAATTTCTTGTACCATTTTCTCAGAGCTTGTTTCAACTCATATTACAAGTTCTTCCCCTAGCTTACACAGCATATATATTCCTTACCTTTGATTTCAAACCCTTCTGTCTGCATCATGTATATTTCTTCTTTCAGATCACCATGGAGAAACGTTGTTTTGACATCTAGTCGTTCTATCTCTAAGTCCATGTTACAGCCAAACCAACTAACACCCGAATAGATGTCATCTTCACCACTAGTGAGAATATCTCATCAAAATCAACTCATTTTTTCTGTCCAAAACCTTTCATTACTAGTTTGACCTTAAACCTCAGTTGTGAACTCTTTTGCTCCATCTTCTTTCCGAACACCCACTTGTTACACAAAGCTTTCTTGCCCTTAATCAATTTCATCAACTCATACATGTGGTTCTCATGCAAGGATTTCATCTCCTTTTACATAACTTTTAATCACTCTATCTTATGCACAATGGATAGGGCCTCAATGTAGTCTTCTAGCTTGCCCCTATCGGTAAACATAATATACTCATGAGCTGAGTACCTCCCGGACGGCTATCTCTCCATAGATGATCTCCTCACATGTGGCTCAACACGTGGATTAAGAGAAGGTTGGTCCCTTGTTCATCATGAACTGCCTCATTTCCATCTGTTGGAGGAATATCATTGTCCCATGTTTCCTATTGCACTCCTTCGTCATCAGGTACTACAGGAGGAGTGATAAAATCCTTACCAACCAACTTAACTGAACTGGGCTTAATCTTCTCTGCTTTTTCAATGTCTTCAACAAACTGATCATCAAAGAAAATCACATCTCTGCTTTTGAGTATTTTCTTTTCTACAAGATCTCACACTCTGTATTTGAAATTTTCATCTGTATACCCAAGAAAAACATAATGCCTGATCTTTATATCTAGCGTGGACCTCTTGTCTTTGAGAACATGAACAGACACCCGGCATCCAAACACCCTGAGATGACTGTAGAACACATCATTCCCGGTCCACACCTTCTCAGGAACCTCTCCATTCAATGGAGTTGAAGGAAACCCTGTTTATCATATATAAAGCTTTGCACATTGCTTTTTCCAAAACGAATTGGGTAGCTTGGCATGGGAAAGCATGCATATGATTCTCTCTACAATTGTGTGATTTATTCTTTGAGCTACACCATTGTGTTGAGGGGTCTTCGGTACGGTTTGTTCATGCCTTATATCTAAGGACTTACAATATTCATCAAATGCCCTAGTGTATTCTCCTGCATTGTCATTGCGAATGCACTTCAGCACTAGTCTACCTGATTCTCTCTCTATCATGGCATGAAAGTGTTTGAAAACTTCAAAAACTTAGTCATTGATTTTTAATGCATATGCCCAAACCTTGCTAGATGTATTATCAATGAAAGTAATAAAATACAAAGTCTCATCCATAGTGTTACTCCTCATCGGACCACATACATCGAAATAAACCAAATATAATGCATTTAACTTATTAACATGAGAAGCAATTTTAACAAAAGAAACTCTATGCAATTTTTCAGATAAATAACCAATATAGGTTTTAAGAGATATACCTGACATGTTTGGAAGGAGATGCTTCTTCACCAGTACTTGAAGCTCTTTCTCACCGCCTGTGTCACACATCTGTAACTAAATCTTCAATAGTGTTTAGTTCACCCTTGCAAACTGTCACATGTGTCTTGTATAGGGTGCAACATCTCTTCCATCTTGCCACGATCAATAATCCATTGATGATCTTCCAACGTCCATTAGCAAAGTGGCTTCCATAGCCCTCATTATCAAGTTTTCTACTGACATAAGCTTGAGGTGGAGGTCAGAAACATGCCTCACATCCTTCAGTACCAATATGCAGCCCATATTGGTCTTCATATGTATATCACCAATACCCACAGTCTTGGATATTTCATTTTGCATCTTCATTGTACTATAGTCACCTGACTTGTAACTGGTAAAGTACCGTCTGCCTGGAGTAGCTTGATACGACGCACCTATGTCAACTACACAATATAAGTCTTGACACGTAGCAATAAGATACTCGTTATTTTCGGTCAAGAGGATAACAACCAGATCGCCATCAGAGGCGATTGCAATAATTTTTTACTCATCATTCTCCTTCCCTTATTTTCTTCTTCTCTTCTCTTAGCGGCACTCATTTTGGTAGTGGCCCATCTTGTCACAATTCTAAGTCTTTACTTCTTTCCCGAGTTTTGACTTGCCTCTAAACTTCTTAAGGTTGTGAGGTCTCCTTTGTTTTCCTTTCCCCCGCTCTTCTGATACCAGAGCCTCCCTACTGAGATGACCCTTGAGATTTTCTTCTTGTCTCCTTATTGAGAAGACAACTTGTCACCCTGGTTCTTGGACACCTTCCTTTCAGGTGCGAAGTTACTCAAAGACACAACCAATGTCTTTCACCTATTAAGCAACGAACTAAGCAATAGTAAAGCATGTAGCTCATCGTCCAGAATCATCTTCATGGTGGAGAGTTGGTTCACAATGTTGCTCACTTCATTCATGTGCTCGACGATTGAACCATTCTCTTCGTATTTTAGATTCACAAGTCTTCTTATCAGGAAGATTTTATTTTCAACTGTCTTCCTCTCATATATATAGCCCTTTTAATTTCTGTCATAGACTAGCCGTGAAGTTTTAGTGGACACATGGTGGAATACAGTATCATCCAACCACTATCTTATAAACCCCACCAACTTACGATCCAGCTTTTTGTAATCCTCAGCGGACATATTTGTTGACTTTGCAGTATCACCTAAGATCAATGCATACAAGTCCTTGCAGTAAAGCAGATCTTCCATCTTAGCTTTCTAGATAGACCAATTAGACCCGTTCAAGTTGATCATCCTTGATGAACCACCCTCCATAATTTAAAACAACACCAGTCCCTTCTTCAAACTTATGCTCTAATATCATTTTTGTTGGGAAATGATATACAATACAATGGATCTCTTAATCCCCAACTCACAAAATTATGAAATATTTGAGTTGTATGAAATAATCTAAAATATCTAAGATGAACAAACACAATCATCATACACGACACAACAATTTTTACGTGGAAAATCCTCTAGTAATAGAGGTAAAAATCACGTAACCTAGTCCAGTCAACAAATCCACTATGTAAAACATATTATACAAAGATCATGAGATTATCATAACACTCGGATCCAATATCTTCACCCTTAAGTGGATTACAATAAAATAAAATAAAATAAAATAAGCAAAGGAGAGATCTCACCAACAAGAAGTGACAAATCCTCAGAAACTGTCCTTGAAGAAGCTTATGAACAAAAGCCAGTGTCGTGGATGATCTTCACAAACCTGATCTTCTCTCTCTCTCTCTCTCTCTCTCTCTCTCTCTCTCTCGGATCTAGCTAGACTCCTCACTTTCTCCAAACTCTCTCTCTTTCTCTAGAACATGTTAGGTTAACCCTAATCTCGCAAAACAGTACTTACATATCACTTAACTTACAATTAGAAACAAAACGAGCAAAAGTGCGCTAATTCGCATAAACCAACGGTCGATCGGTCTATTGATCAACATCGCCGAACCGTCCCTTTGGTCGCCCGATGACCTCATGATCGGTTGCCCGAAACTGCCCAAAAAAGTCAAGAGATTTCAATGTGTATTTTCGATTTCCTCGATCACCCAACTAGGGTGGTCGATCGACCGATGACCCTGATCAACATACGTCTCTTTACTTCCTAAGGAGGAAAACCCCATCAGTATTTCCATACTTTCAACTCTTTGATGTAAAGTAGCCACTCTAATGTCTCCTCTTTGAATATAACCCACATCAATGTTATTGTTAGAGAGCCCATGTAACAAAGGATATGTGGTTCTACTTATTATAACTGTTTGACATCCACTCTATATATAAATTGATGCATGCACCAAACATCATTGACGGAAAAAAAAAAAAAAAAACATATCAAGTAACTCGAGTGGGCCACAAGTGAGGGATGTATCATTACCATTTAACATTCTAGGCGACCTTCTCTCTCTCAATGTGTTGCTTGCACATGTATATATGTAGCCACGTCCTGACATTCTACTTCTTTTTTCTCCTTTTGCCGTGCTTACCCGGTTATATATATACAGGCCATAGAGCTTTGCTAAGCCCACATGCATGTACCAAGCTGCTAAGCCACATGCCTCCACATGTGACAGCACACAGGACTGCAAGTTGTTTCCATTTGTCGTTTCAGATGTTTCTCAATCAAGTCACGCTTTCCGTAACAATTTTACAGCTGAAAAACTTTGCCAAAGTATTTTTAACTGCCGGACTATTCTAACATTTTGAATGGGACCAGATTTATTCTTGGGAGAAAACATCAACGTGGCCAGAACCACTCAATGAATGAATTGAATTTTACACCTGTCAGCCACACTACCACATGCGTTGGCGTCTACAGATGCAACCTGTTACACATCTACGTGCTTAGCAAAGCTCATGAGCACCTATAACCTTGCATGTGAAGGTTGGCCACACCATAAAGATCACATAAGTCCAAAAAACAAAAAAACAAAAAAAAAAAAACCAATCCACCGACTAGATGGAAAGCACCCGTACATTGAATCAGATGTCCATTAACTTAAACAGTGTGGCTGGCCTGATGAGTTAGCCGTCCTAGTTTAAGCACCAGAAGATCTTTATGGTGTGACCCACCTGTTCCATGCACGGATCAGATGTTCTGCACAAGGGACGCGTTAACTAGGGTACTGTTGTGTGTCAAGGTTCACATACAAGTAATACTTTCTCAAAATACTACGATTCACGAGCATCTGGCGTTACCTGTTGGCCCATGTGGTTCGGTATCTGTGGTAGATATGTATGTTTGTTTAATAAACTTCAGGAAAGGACTCTGCCTCATTGTCTAGTGTCCTGTCCAGGGAATGACCACATTCACATACCTTCCGACGTACTGTATGGTAATTACCATGCGATCACAACCTTCGGTCTTATGGTAATTATCATACGATTGGAGCTGTGTGGACCCACCCATGATGTGAGTGCAGAATCCAAACCATGAATCTGGCATGAGCCTCGTTTCACGGTGCATTCCAATAATCCTCCTGACGCAAAAATCAGGTGGGAAACGCCACTGGAGTAATGTACAATCGGGCGTAAAATGTATGCATTTGCATTGTGTGGCCCACCAGACTTTTGGAATAGCCTTGTTTACGCACATGCATTCTGGTGGGACACGCCTGATGAATGGCTTGGATGGCATATATATAACACTGTGGACCCCACATTCCCTATGGAAGTTTCTATGGTGGGAGTCACAATCCCCAATGTGCCTCATTGTTCATTTTGGTGTGGCCCATCCATGATATGGATTTTGGGATCCAGAACTAACATGTGGGTCCGCATCTAATGGACGAATTGGATGGAACTTAGAAGTAATCTCACACAAATATGAGAGAGAGAGAGAGAGAGAGAGAGAGAGACAGAGAGAGAGAGGCTCAGTTGGTTTCTAGAATGCAGACATACAACGGCCGGAATGAAGAGAGCTTACGAGGCCCACTTCTAATATAAGGACAGAAACTAATAGGCCGATTAACAAGCTTGCATTCCCATATGGGATACTCGTTACCCGGTTAGCTGAAACAAGAGGAATTTTGCACCCTGCGCATTCGTAATATGGGGCGGATTAGGTGATCCAGACCGTTGATCTGATGGACCACCCTATGGACATAAGATTCCCTGAAAATATCCTAGATTGGAAGATCCAAGCTCTTCATTGTTTGGACCGTTAGTATGTTTCTTTCTCAACCTTCTTTTCGTTGGCCACTGATCGAAGAAGGTTTAGGATCTTCCAATCTAGGAGATTTAGGAGGCATACACCATCCAAAGTGTGACCCATCCCAACGATACCCATTGAAATCCTTGGCAGGCCTAGTCCCAAGAACACAAGCTCAGGAATGCATCTCTAATGAGTCCATGGATGTCTGAGGAGTTGAGGACCACATAGCAGTAAACCAGCTCTTCCATCTCTTCCCAGTCTCGAACACCGACGTCTCTGATCATCTCGAGTATCGAATCCTGGAAATCTGCGAACGGGTCGACCGAGTACTTCACCGCACATATGCTGTCTTTGTAGATGCCATGAACATCGCTTGGCAAGCTCGCCGAGAAGCTTACATTCATCGAAGAGTATCTGAAATTTCTCTTCTTCTTCTTCTTTCTCCTCTTGTTGATTTCTACAGCTTCCATTGCTTCTCTGAAGTGAAGGCAGAAGCTATTGGGTAGAGCTCATTCCATCATTTCTATGATTTATATATAAGAGGCCGCATGGCTTTTGTACCTATGACAGGATTTGCTTGAAAGCATCCCAATCTATATAAGAGGCTGCATTGCTTTCAATGATCCAAACCGTTTATATTGTGGGCCTCACCTTGGATGAGGAAACCCAGAAAAATAAAATTTATTATATTAGAATATTTCAACCTTTGATCATTTCTCTCTTTACACTAAATATGAACGGTTTCCTTAACCTGAGTCTGAGTTTTTTCTTTCTTTCTTTTCGTTTTCCCCTATCAAGGGTGAGGCCCATCAAATAAACGGTTTGGATCATTGAAAAAGACTACGTCGTAATGTATTCTAGCAAACCTCTATGTGATCAGGATTCTTTGTTGGTACTCTTGAGAATAGCCATCACGAGATATGTGCAGTGGCATGGCGCTCAGGTTGCTCAGATCATTTACGCAGACTGATGCCTTTCAATTATTTTTAACCGTCCATTTGTGGTACACAAATGACCAACTTGATGACCTGGCCTTGTTTTGGGGCCATGGAGCACGTGCTGTGGGCCCAAGCAAATGACTAACCACATTAGCACTTTGTGGTGAGAGTAGGATTCGAATGGGTAGTAGAGATAAGGTGGTGTGCAGTCACGTGGGTTGTTGTTGCTGAGAAAGGGTGGGGTAAATGGAGTTGCAGGGGTGGTGGGGCCCACTGGGAGCGGAGTTGGACCCTGAATGTCCTGCGTGTTCGTTTAAAGAACTACACGAAAGCATTTATGCCTTGAAAATCTCCTGGTTCGACGCGGGAAACTCGTCTTGGTTCGTTGCAATTCACTACCGTACATGTGGCCCCATGGTCGGTTCGATTATAGATTGTCACAATTTATAACTCAAACTTTTGTTAGATGTAGTTGAGCCAAGGAAGAGTCTTTCTCAAATACCAACTTACACATTGAAGGTTATAAGACAAACGGAGGAAGAACATCATCTCCTCTACTAATATTAACCTTGAATCTACAAGGCCATGTGATGGCTCTTGAATTCACAATAAATGGAGGAAATTTTAAAATATTTTACCAATACCTATCTCTTAAAACGAGTTTACAATGCTTAAATAATAAAACTCAAAATCCTAATTAATAGTCATACTACGATTAAATTGAAACTTACTCAAAATAGTAAAATTTACTAAAATAGTAGGTCCTAATTTAATTTTTCTAGATGATTCCTACCATGATAAGAAGCAAATCCTAAGAAGATGTCACATATTAAAATTCTAAGGCTAAAGAGATGCGTCTAACTTAAAACTTATTAAAAATAGTACATTTTTGGTAAAACTCTAATTTTGAATAAGAAGTCATTTTCTCGCGAAATGAAGCAACACGGCCCTCTTTTAGGAGTCGATTGGCCTTAGATGGTCGACTCTAGTCAAAGTTCATAGGTCGTGCGTCCCAAGATAGTACTCAGATCAAAAGTTATAGTCGTTTTGCAGTTTGCACTTTAAATGGTAATTTCTCTTAATCTAGAATGAATTTCTTTGATCCGAACGCTCCTAAGATCAGTTATGTCAAGCAATATGTACGATTAGGCCCAAATTTGACGGATTACGTTCACTATTCAGGCTTCTTTCAATCCATCTATGCCAAGAATAAGTTTGTTGCCCCTTCTACATCGAATTGTCTTGAGATGAAGCATATGCTTGGAGATAATAGTTGCAATCCTGTCTATTCCCCTCATACAACTCGTCATTACTTAAGGTAATGTTGTCTAAGAAATTTTTCTTTTATTTATAAATAAATGTTATTCATGCCGTTCGAACTCAAATTATTCCTTGAAAGCACAACTCAAGTTTGAGAGGAAATGTTATATATATATATATATATATATATATATATATATATATATATATATATATATATATATATATATAATCATGTTAACTCATGTAAGATTTTTCACACATCTCCACATTTTCTATACATTTTTTCTTCAAATGTGTGGAATAGATATTCCAACACTCTTCAAAAATGTAATCTAACATATGTCTACAATCATTTTCCGAGTCAATTCACTCCCTGTCTCAATTCTGAAGATGGAAGATGGGTAGATGCAAATAAAAGAGGGTGGACGTCGTAGATGGTGGACCCTCAAATCAACGATATTTATAATAGCCAGTGGTATATCTGTCCTCTGCAATAACTGCGTCGGATGGCTCGAATTCAATTCCTCTTAGCCTGCATTGATAGTCTTGCTATGTCCTAATCAACCTTCCAATGGACCCTGCGATTTTACTGTAAATTTCGGCTTTTAAGTTCGTACGAGTGTGAACCATTGTTGCTTGATCAAGACTTATCACATTGTGGGCCCCACAGTGAGTGGTCCATCCTTAAAAATAAATAAAAATCCCGGAACCTATCAATAGGCCGCTAATAATGATAAATACGGCAAGGGTCCCGATTCAACCGGATTTCTATATATAGGGGATTTTTGCCGCTTGGATTGGACTATGGGCCCCACTTGTAAAGATTGAAAACTGGAACGTACTGTACAATCTCTTGGATGGAGTGCTGTATGATGGCCAGTGTGTTGTAGAAGTTACTCATCTTGCTGTAGAGGCTCTATCCACCGGGAGCGGATTGCCTGTGACACCAGCAGGGGTGTCAATGGACCGGGTTGGCCCGACGGGCTTTCGGGCTTGGCCCGCCTTGGGCCTTGTTTGGACTAGAGTTTCAGGCCCGCGGGTCAGATTCAGGCCCAAGTATAAACACGTTTTTTAAACAGGCCGGGCTTGGACTAGGCTGTTCAAAAGCCCGAAAACCCGGCCCGACCTGAATATATATTTTTTAATTTAAAATTTAAATTAAAATATTTTTCTTCCTTTCAAAATTTAAATTTTACACAAATTTTTCCTAAAATTCCATCTCCCTCTATGTTAAAGGCCGGGCTCGGGCTAGGGCCAGGTATGGGCTAGACTCAGCATTTGTATCTTGGGCCAGGCTTGGGCTTAGTTGTTGTGGCCGTCACGGGTCCAGGTTGGGTTTGGACATATATTCAAAGAGGCAGGCCGAGTTTGGACAAAGCTTACCCCAGCCCTAACCCGGCCCATTAACACCCTAGACACCAGCCACAAGGGATATCCCTATGGCCGGGGCTGTGTGTAATCCACAGGGATGTCCGTGACAAATCTACTACGTCCATATGTTTTGGAAGAACACTTTAGGACAGGATTCTAAAAATCAGTTAGATTCAAAACTCAGATGGGTCATACCACACGAAACAGTGAATATTGAACTTATCAATGATAAAAGTTTTGCATGAGGATGATACGTTTTCTTACATTTTATCTTACTGTTAATAATTCTTTGAACGGTTTGGATGGCACATAAACATCATGGTCAACCCCTTGAAGGTTTCAACTGTAGATGTTGGTGTTCCCACTGTTTTGTTGGTGTGGCCCACCTGAGTTTTGAATCTGCCTGATTTTTGGAATCCTGTCCTAAAGTGTTCTTCCAAAACATATGGACGTAGTGGATTTGTCACGGACATCCTTGTGGATCCCACACAGCCCCGGCCACAGGGATATCCTTGTGGCCCGTGTCACAGGCAATCCGCTCCCTATATATATCTATATATATATATATATATATATATATATATATATATATATATATATATATATATATATATATTCACCTGCCTAATCAACCTATTCATACACTTGCTTATACACTATTGCCTGTGTGGGCCGACGTATTGTATGATGCCATCCAACCAGCTCATTAGATGAGCCTGCCCATGATGATGGGATGCCCCGAAAATCAGGCCTGTCCAATTGCTAGGTGGGGCACACCATAGAAAACAATGGAGAGCCACAGAGAAACCTCAAAATTCATGTGATGAACCACGTGACAGTTTTTGATCGGCCTGATTTTTGGGTATGCGGCTTTCATGGTGGGGCTACCTTGCTGGACATGTTGGATGACATAAACATGCCAAAGTGGGCCACACACAATCGCACAATGACTTGTACAGAAACCGGCCTCTTGCATCTGATGACTGGTGGCTAAAGAGAGGTTACATTTTTGCACGGGTCTGTTCCTATTGGTGTGGCTCATCTGAGTTTTCTAACAGGATGCTGTTTGTTCATGTGTAGTGAACATGATGGTTCTGACCTGATGGACGGAGTGGATTTCGCATTTATAATACGGTGGGCCCCAAAGAGCTTGGGTTTTTTACCCGCTGCTGGGTAGAACGGGGGTTGTAGATGATTCAGGTCCATTGTAGCTTAAGTCACCAAATCCTCACGTGTTGGTGTCAATGCAGTTGTACTCGGTCCTTTTCTCATAGCCGTGGACAGTAGGAGATAAGTGAAGTGGGCCCAGCTCGATAGCCGAGTTTGTTAGACGGCTTTGAGTCTCCTGATAACAGTTTTCGAGTTTCAATCAGGCAGTGGGCCTGAAATTCTACCTAAAATATAAGTTGGGAAGACATGTGAGTGGTCCAGAAGGTGGGCCATAGAGAGCTTCCAAATGGTCCATGCCAAAGCATGTCCAGATCCAGTCCATGAGTTGAGGAATTGGGCTAAGCCCAACTGATGACTGAGCTTGGCCACTAGCCCCAATACATAGCATCTATGGTTAAAAGACTCAGCAACTCAGACCGACTCATCTGTTCTCGAGTTGAGTTGGGAGTGAACTCATCAGACTCAGTGAATCGTCTAAGTAGTTCATGGTGTTGAACCGGATTGGGTCAAGTCCAAGTCGACTCAGACGACTCACGTGGAACTCATACTAATGGATTTAGCCTACAAAGCATACTAATGGATTAGCCACGTTGGGCCTATCTTTTGGGCCTATCTTTTGGGCCTTTAGACAGATGTTAGAAAGACCGAGCCCAAATATGTGATGTGCCTAAGCCCAAAACCCAAGCTCAACGCCGCCCTATCTGACCTCTATTTAACGAGCATACGTTTGAGGCCCAGGACAACCAGTGGCCTTCTTGGCCCGGTCCAAACCCAGACCACAGGTAGAGCCTGAGCCCTGCCAGTTCACCTTGTGTAGGATTTGGACCGTTCATTTGGTTTCTCCATCAAGCATCTATTGTGGCCCAAAAATTAGGCCTGCCAATTGGGTGGTTGGAGTACTGCACATTCATGAAGGATTGAAACATGTAGAATACGTAAGGTATGTGATATATGTAAAGTACCTTTGAAAACCCTAAACAAGTGGCCCTGCGGGCTTTTGGACACATCCCAAGCTCAGCCCTACAGGCTTGATTTTCATTGTCCCACTCCAACCCTTGGGCCTTGTATGCCAAACAAAGACCACCAGGCCTACCTGATAGCCCAAATAGGCATCTTAAGTTCTTAACCCGTTTGGCAACCTCAAGAAATAAAATTCGATTTCCATAAATTTGAAGTTTGTAAAAACTAACTATGAATTTAATTTCCATTTTCAAAGTTTTACTAAAAAAAATGTGTATAATAATTTCTTTAAAAATGGATTAAATGTTGATTTTTAAAAATTACAAGAGACCTCATCATTTAACCTTTTGACAATATCATGAAAAACTGCACCTCAAATAAAATAACAGAAATTATTATTGAATTCTGCAGTTCGGTTTCCATGTGATTCTTTCCATCCAAACAAGCTCGTTTTAGAAAGATAGTCATAAAAGCTCATTTTTTTAGGGTAAATAAAAAATAAACACATTTAAAAAAAAATCCATTGTATTAAAAGAAGAAAAAATTTGAGCATGGTTTAGAAAATAGAGATTGATTATCACTGCCAATTGATAGAATTGAGTAAAAGGTGAAAATATTTTGTAGAGACGCATCAATTTATATGAAGATTACTTGAAAAGGAAAGATAGTAGAGAGGCAAAGAACACCATTTGATAACTACATATATTATTGCTTATACATATAGAAATTCTAATTGTTTTAATTAAAGTTTTCCTTTGTAACTTTATTTATATATGATACTGTAGACACCCCACCTTCGGCTACACTGTTGGTAGAGATAGCTGGTTGAACGGAGGACCATACCCCCAAATCCCAAGTCCAAACTCAGCCAAGCTCACCCTTGTAAGCCCCATTCCATAGCCCAGTTCAAGCCTGAACCCAGTCAACCCAGTCCTAAAAACCACCCTGAAAAACCCCCCATAAAAAAGGCCAGTCAAAAAATCCCAAAAAAGTCAAACTCACTGAGTCAACCCGCTGAGTTAACCCGCTGAGTCAACCCGTCGAGTCAAAACACCGAGTCAACCCGTCGAGTCAACCCGTCGAGTCAAACCACCGAGTCGACCCGCTGAGTCAACTCACTGAGTCGACCAGCGAGTCCAACAGCAGCCCCGAGGGAACGGCCGTACTCGCTGGAAACCGAGGAGCGGCCGTACGGGCAGCCCATGGCAGGCCGCCCGGACAAAATTACGAGAGCTGCCACTCTCTGCTGCTATAAATACCCCCTCCCCTTCTCATTTCAAGAATCCATTCGAAGCCCTTCGAGTCCAGAGAGAGTCCATCCTTTCGAGTACCCTTAGCCCATTTTTCCACCAAGGAGAGCCCAAGTGAGGAGAGCCTAGCCCTGGTCCAGCCCAGCCTGACCACTGGTCCAAGCCTCTCAAGCCATCCAAGTCTTGATCCAACCACTCGAAGCCAACCCTTGCGACACCTCCGTCCACCCAGCTACTCATTTTCCAGCATCATCTCATTTGCATCTAGCATAAGTGCAACATTTACTTTCCTTCCAACCCCCCTGCTTCACTACAAGCACCTTGATTACTCAAGCACACATGCATATGTCTTTATATTAAGCACCTGTCAGTTCGAGCGTATGCTCTGGGCTTGCCCGTTGTTGGAACCTGCCCATCAGAAACTCTTACTGTTCAGACCTGCATTCATGCTTCACCATAAAACACCTTGATCATTCAAGCACACTGCATACGTCTTATATTAAGCACCTGTCAGTTCGAGCGTACGCTCTAGGCTTGCCCGTTGTTGGAACCTGCCCATCAGAAACTCTTACTGTTCAGACCCGCATTCATGCATCATGTCATCCATGAGAATATACGAGGATTAAATTAGACTTTCAAGTATTCGATCGATTCTGTGAAGTAGAGACCGTACTTCGGTACGGGCAGTGTGTGGGGTGCTTAACCTCTTCCCACCCTGTAACCGTGATCCCTTACCTTGAATCTCTGACCGCAGATCAACAGGAGTCATTTTAGAGGAAGGAATCTTCGGATTCCCTTCTCTAACGTTTCTACGGGGTTTAGCCGACTGTAGATTCGAAGTAACTGGCTAGTGGCGACTCTGGTCTTATATAAATTCACTTAAACACATCCAGCTCAATACGACGACCAAACGAAGCCCTCGAGAACGAGGCAAACCAGTGGCACAAACGGCGATTTCGCACGCACGCACTTCTTCTTCTTCTTCTTCCGAAAGGAAAGGGAGAACGACGTCGTGTGGGAGCGCGGGAAAATCGGCGAGGGTCCACAGAATGGCGACTCTGCTGGGGATGAGCTAGTCCCACTAGTCGTGATCCGACTTGAAAAACAGAATCCTTCCCGTACTTGAAAGTCACTAATCCTCATACAATCTCATCTGCATAGCATTCTACCCAAAACCCAAAACAAACAAAAATAGAAAAATCCCAAAACCAAGAAAAAAATAGAAAATCCCAAAACCCAAAAAAGATATAGTCCTCACCATTGCGCCTCCTCGGGCTCAACGTGTTCGGAGACAGCTTCCCTTCCGCAGCATAATCCGCACTCGGGCTCAGCAAGCCATGTCCGACCACGAAGAAGAAACTCATCACTTCCCTGCTCTTGAAATGACCGAAGCGCAACCTCCAGCGCAACAGCCCGTTGACAATACGCCAATCATACAAGAATTGGCACAAGGAGTGAGAGCAATGCAAGAAATGCTCTTGCAATTCATGCAAGCACAAGCCACCGCAGCAGCCAACAATCAGCTTGGCCCAGTTCAGCAATCTCAGCAACCATGCCGGATCCCTCTGGCCTCCAGTTCAAATCAAGCACAACCATCGGAGTCTGCCCAAGACTACCGACAGCAACCATCTCAGCCCTTCGCTATGGGGCATCCCCCTCAGTACCTTCCTGCAACAGCAGGGCCATCTCAGAGCACTCCTGTCGCAGGGACTTCCAGTCAGCTTCCAATCAATCTTGCAAACAACAATCTCAGTAGATCTCAGCATGTCCCCGCCGATGGGACACCTTTTCAATTCCAGCACATCCCCGCCGATGGGATTTCAATTCAATTTCCAGCAACAGGGACAGCACTGGCGAATGCCCACAACGGGGGTCAGTGTCAAGCCCACATCAACCAGCGGACAGTGGCGAATACCCAACAAGGGGGTCACTTCCCAGCATCTCAGCCTCCTGCAAACAGGAGCACTTTTCAATTCCAGCACATCCCCGCCGATGGGATTCCAGTTAATTTCCAGCAATCTTCAATTCAGCAAAATCCAGTTAATTTTCAGTAATCTTCAATTCAGCAAAATCCAGTCAATTTCCAGCAAGTTCCAGTTCAACCTTCAGTACAGTCTCCAGTTCAGTTACCATCATTTCAAGCACAAGTTCATCAGAATCCAGTTCAGTCATCAAATCAACTTCAGCAACCCGCGGTTGCTTGTCAGCAAGCCCATAGGGTCGAAGACATCGACCACTATGCCGAAGAAGAACGTGCCTTACTCCAAGAGGCACCAGTCGCTCGAGCAGAACATTCAGGACTGGACGAGTTGCGGGAGCAGTTCCAGATCTTGCAAAATCAGCTTCAGCAACAACAAGGAATCGACTTACCTTCGACCAAGTTCAGAGACTTGTGTCCTTTCCCAGATGCTCAAGTACCTCAAAACTTTGAGGTACCAAAATTCAAAAGATACGATGGCAGCGGTTGTCCCACAGCACATCTCAAGGCTTTCTGTGGAGAGTTGAGTGCAATTGCAGGAAACGAAGGGGCCCTTATTCGTCTGTTCCAAAAATCTCTGAAGGGCGATGCCCTAGATTGGTACACTTCATTGGACTGCCACCGCATCAGAACATGGGAACAGCTTTCCCAGGCTTTCGTCGACAGATTCGCATACAATCTCAATATGGCACCCATAAGAGCCGACCTCGCGGCTCTCAGGCAAAGGAGTGATGAAACGCTATCAGCTTATGTGGGACGTTGGCGAGCTATGGCAGCTCGAATGCGGACACCCATCGACGATGAAGAACAAATCTCCATGATTGTTCATTCAACATATCCAGGCATATCCGGATACCTCATCTCGCATCCATATGCGAATTTCTCACAATTGATCCGTGCCGGAGAGCAAGTCGAAGCAGGAATCCGGGCCGGGACAATCTCCCCATGGCCTCATCAGGCCACTCCAGTCAAGAGGAACAGAGTGGAAGGAAGACCTATCGGGCATGGGAATGGAAACCACAGTGGTTCTCCTCCCCGCCCAACAGAGGTAAACAACATCAACACCACTGCTCAAGGAAATCAACGTGCTCCCCCACAGGGACGTCAACAGTATCAGCAGAATCAAGTTCAGCATCAGCCTCAGCGGTATCAGCCACAACCGAATCCTCAGCCACAACCACCTCGACAACAGCAGCAGTTCAGAGAAAACGGCCAATACTCATACCAGAACAGGCAGAATTACAGGGAGTTCAGGAAGTTCACTCCACTCAGTCAACCACTTAGTCAAATCATAACTACGCTGGTACAAAAGCAGTTACTCACTCTGATGACACCTAGGCCTCCTCCTCATCCTCTGCCATCGAATTACCGAGAAAATGAGTATTGCGCCTATCATCAAGGACGTGGCCACGCCACTGATCGATGCTATACTTTGAAGAATGCCATACAAGACCTGATTGATGACCGCAAGATCGTCATCTTGGTCCCTGGAACTTCTCCAGCAACTTCCACCAACATCCTTCAGAATCCTCTGCCTCAACATCCGACGGACCCCAGTTCGTCTCGTGGCCCTGCAGTCAATAGTATAGAAGAAGGGGATCATCTCGATCGCTTCTTCTCCCCTATTCAGTCCATTCAGGCCTACACTTATGAGCCGACAAATCCTCCTCCAGTCTTGCAAGGGGCAAGTCCCTTTCTTCCTTCAGTCTTCGAGCCAGTAATACTCGAAGGAGCACCTCCATACGATATACCAGTTGTTCAAGGGGCACCTTACAATCATTCAAGCTGGGAACCAGTCGTCCTGGAAGGAGCACAATCATACATCGAACCCACAAACGAACCTGTCATCTTGCAAGGGGCAACTCAAGAACAATCCAATCCACAATGGAGGGATTATACTCATCAGCAACAAGAGCCCGTTGTCTTGGAAGGAGCTCTTCCAGTCAAGCCTGTCATATTGCAAGGGGCAAGTCCCGGAGGCGTATCAATCACGCTACGGCAGCTCGGACGAACAGAGAAACCTCCTGCCATATCAAGAGGACCAGTTTTCATTCCATGGGAGCCTCCCGCCCCAGGAACAGTCAAGCCAAGACCACGACCTTATGTGGTCTATGAAGACAAGCCTCGATATTACCCCTTCAGCACAGGCAACAATGTAGTTCTCAAGGCAAAAGCTCCATACGAGGAAGATCTGGTACCCACACCAGCACCGTTGCAAGAACCGGTGGTCCTAGAAGGCAAAAGGGAGGAAAGCTACAAAGAGGTTCCATGGCACTATCCAGAATGTGCGGAAGTGGGGAACATGAATCCCAATGGGCGTTGCATCCGAAGAGATAATCAGAACAGAGGAGATCCCAAAGGCGCTCTCTCAGGCCTCGGCAATAAAAATGAAGCCGCATACGATGTGGCAACTCAGCTCAAGTCAATCCCTGCTCAAATCTCAGTATGGGAGCTACTCTGCACATCTCGCATACACCGAGAGATGTTTTCCAAGACCTTGAATGATGCTCATGTCTCCTCCGATACGGCACCAGAGATGATTGCGTTGATGATTGGACAGCTACTGGCTCCGCGCGCCATCACCTTCACCGATAATGAGTTGCCACCAGAAGGACGCGATCATGGGCGATCCCTCAACATAGCCTTACGATACAAAGACCTCTGTGTTCCGCTGGTCCTTATCGATAATGGCTCAAGCTTAAATGTCTGCCCACTCAAGACTGCGGAACGTTTGGGAATCAGTCCCTCTTCATTTCGACCCAGCACCATATGTGTCAGAGCATTCGACAACACCCGCCGATCAGTGGAAGGGGAAGTCGACATAGAGGTACAGATAGGCCCGGAAGTCTCCACCATCACATTCCAAATCCTGGATATATCAGCCTCTTTCAACATGTTTACTCGGACGACCGTGGCTGCACAAGGTTGGAGCTGTGCCATCAACCCTGCATCAACGGGTGAAATACATCTGTGGAAATCAAGTGATCTCTATCCATGCAGAGAAGGAGCTCATCATTCCTTCCAATGCTGCTGCCACTGAACCAGACATCCCGGTCATGGATATCCAGCACTCTGAAGAGGACATCCCGTTTCACAGTTTCGAATTCGAGACTGTGAACTCTATCGCTAATCCAGAACCGATAAGGGTGGACCGTGTCTTTTCACCGGCAGAGCATCTGAGCCTCAAATACCGAATGAAGAATCACTTCAAGTCCAAAAAGGTACCGCTGATATATAACCAACGCAAATGGGGACTCGGATACAAGACAATCTTCATGGACAAAAGGAGGAAGAAATTTCGGTGCTCACCCATCCAATTCGTCAAGCCAGGAGAACCTTGCAAAGATCCAGGAGGGAATCAACCGACTGCACTACACAAAGGCCTCCCAATGAGCCTAGTTTGGGCCACGTGGCCCCCCATTCGATGGGATCAGATTCTCGAACCATCTAAGCCTCCAGAAGAAGAAGGAAATGATGAAAACGAAGAAGGAAGTCAAATACAGCAGCTTCAGGACCAGGTTACTCTGATACCTGCTCCCAGCCAGGGGCACAACCTGCCCACTTTAGCATCAATCAACCAGGGGCACAGCCCGTCCATTTCAATTCCAGCCAGCCAGGGGCACAACTTGCCCATCTCAACATCAATCAGCAAGGGGCACGACTCGCCCATCTCTACAAAATCAACACCATCAGTCATCAGCCAGGGGCAAAAGCAGCCCATCCATTGGACCAAGAAAGGGAAGTGGCTAGCCCTAGATTGGTCTGATGTCTAGATTCCAAGCTCATGTCTAGCTGCGGAACCAGACGAACTGCAATGCGAGGTAAGTGACCCGGGAGGGACTGAGTACGGCTCAGATCTCGAACCCGACCAGCAAGAAATCATGGTCATTGGTCCAGACCGTGATTCTTTGCCCAAATCATCAACCCCCACCTCTTCAGGGGAGGAAGTGTGGGGTCCTGAATGGTCATCTGTTCCCCTCACTTTCGAATCAGCCAAAGAGCCATTTAAGGGCTCTGGCTTCCAAAAAAAAATGCCTGTTTAAGCAGCGATCGGAGCTTTGGAACAAGTTGGGATCAATCGTGGTCTGCAATGCCCGCTTGTTCAAAGTCCCGTGAATTTCGAAAAACCAAAAAAATCAAAAACTTTCAAAAGACAAAAACATCTAGTATTTCCATTTCAGAAAATTCTCAAAAACCAAAAAACATTTCTTTTCCTGCATTCAATAGCGTGCCAAGTTCGTCTAAAGAGTCGCATGAGTTTGAAGTCGAATCATATGATTTTGACATCGAATTAGACTTCGAGCTCATGGGTCTGGACGAAGCTCGGGACGAGGAAGATGATGATCCAGCTCCCGAACTTGAGGATCTCCTCAAAAAGTTTGAATCTAAAGCCAATGTTGTAGCCGATGATTTCGAGATAGTAAACTTGGGGACACCTGAGATCCCTAGGGAAGTACGCATTGGAAAATCGTTGCCACCTGAGATAAAGCAGAAAATGATAGAGTTCCTAGCTCCAAGATTGTCCAACTTCGCGTTCTCATATGAAGACATGCCGGGGCTCGATGAAGAGCTCGTTGTACACCATCTGCCAACCAAGGCAGAAATGAAGCCAGTGAAGCAGAAACTTCGAAGAATGAAGCCAGAATGGGCTCTGAAAGTCCGAGATGAAGTCATCAAGCAGTACAACGCGGGATTCTTGGTAGTCTCCAACTACCCTGAATGGCTCGCCAACATCGTACCAGTACCAAAGAAGGACGGCAAGGTTCGAATGTGCATCGACTTCCGAGATCTCAACAAAGCCAGTCCTAAAGATGACTTCCCTTTGCCGCATATCGACACTCTGGTCGACAACACCGCTGGATACAAGATCTTCTCATTCATGGACGGGTTCTCAGGTTACAATCAGATCAAGATGGCCGTCGAAGATCGTGAGAAGACATCGTTCATCACTCCCTGGGGAACCTTCTGTTACAGGGTAATGTCGTTCGGTCTGAAGAACGCAGGAGCAACATATCAGCGAGCAATGACAGCACTATTCCACGACATGATGAACAAGGAGCTTGAAGTATATGTGGACGACATGATCGTCAAATCTCGCACACTTGAAGGACACTTTGAAGATCTGAACAAGTTATTCAACAGATTAGAAAAGTACAAGCTCCATCTCAACCCTCAGAAATGTGTCTTCGGTGCAATGGGAGGTAAGCTCCTCGGCTTTATGGTGAGCGAGGATGGCATCAGGGTCGACGAGACCAAAACCAGAGCAATCATCGAGATGCCCCCTCCTAGAACAGAGAAAGAAATTCGTGGCTTCCTCGGCAGAATTCAATACATCAGTCGCTTCATCGCACAGCTCACACCTATCTGTGAGCCCATATTCAAGCTCCTTCGGAAGAATGTTCCAAAAGAATGGAATGATGATTGCCAAGTTGCCTTCGATCGCATCAAGAGATATCTCATGAATCCTCCAGTCCTAGTGCCGCCCACTCCTGGACGACCACTATTGTTATACATCTCGGTAGCAGCAGAAGCCATAGGCTGTGTCCTCGGTCAGCACGACGAGACCGGGAAGAAGGAACAAGCAATATACTATTTGAGTCGAAAGTTCACCGACTATGAGACCAGGTATTCCCCGATCGAGAAGACTTGCCTCGCCCTAGTCTGGGCAACTCATCGACTCCGTCAATACATGATTGCATTCCCTATTCTCCTCCTCGCTCACATGGATCCGCTCAAGTACCTGTTCGAGAAACCGGCACTCACTGGGAGAATAGCTAAATGGCAGCTACTCTTGTCTGAGTTCGACATCACCTATGTCACTCAGAAGGCAATCAAGGGACAGGCCCTCGCCGATCATCTTGCCGCCTACTCCCTCCTAGATTATCAATCGCTCAAGACATTCTTCCCTGATGAAGATCTCTTGCTCATTGAAGAGGAAGAAAAGAAGAAAAAAGATGAGTGGACGTTATTCTTCGACGGCGCAGCAAATTCTAAAGGGAGCGGTATTGGAGCAATCCTCTACTCTCCAGATGATGTCCCTATTCCTATCTCAAGGCGCATAGCATTCGAGTGCACCAACAACATGGCAGAGTATGAAGCATGCATCGCTGGCTTAAGAGAAGCCATAATCTTGGGGGTCAAGAAGCTACGAGTGTTTGGAGACTCACAGCTTATCATCAATCAGACCAATGGCGAATGGAAGACCAAAGACGAGAAGTTGATACCATATCATGTGTATCTTGACAATCTGATCGAAGAATTCAAGGAAATCACCTTCTCATACATGCCCAGAGCCAAGAACCAGTTTGCAGATGCTCTCACCACGCTCGCATCAATGCTCGAGATCCCAAAAGGAGCTTCAGAATGGGAGCTCACAGTCGAAATTCAAGAAGAACCTGCTTTTTGCCTGCAAATAGAAGAAGCCGAAGCTGTCCCTGACAAACCCTGGTATGCCGACATCAAGCAATACCTCGAAACCCAGGAGTATCCAGAGTCAGCAACAGCAACAGATCGCCAAACCATTCAGCGTTTGGCCGGCCAGTTCACCATCAGTGGCGAAGTTCTCTACAAGCGATCCTATAATCACATCCTCCTCCGATGCGTCGATGAAACAGAAGCTGCAAAGATCATGAAAGAAATACACGAAGGAATCTGTGGCCCACACATGAATGGGCACATGATGGCAAAGAAGATTCTATGACTCGGTTATTATTGGCTCACCATGGAGACAGACTGTTGCCAGCACGTCAGAAAATGCTTCAAGTGTCAGGAGCATGCAAATCAAATCCATGCCCCATCATCAGAGTTATACAACCTGACCACCCCCTGGCCCTTCTCCATGTGGGGACTCGACATCATCGGCAAGATCAGTCCCAAAGCATCAAATGGTCACGAGTACATACTTGTGGCAGTCGACTACTTCACCAAGTGGGTAGAGGCAGCCTCCTACACCACGATTGCAGCATCTCAGGTGATCAAATTCATGAAGAACAACATCATATGCCGGTACGGAATCCCCAATGCTATCATCACAGATAATGGAACCCCGTTCGTCAACAAGAAAATGGATGACTTCCTCAGCAAGTTCAAGATCCAACATCATCGATCAAGCCCCTACCGTCCGCAGATGAACGGTGGGGTAGAAGCCGCAAACAAGACAATCGTCAGGATACTTGAGAAGATGGTCGTGACCTATCGAGATTGGTCAGATATGCTCCCATATGCACTTTGGGCCTATCGAACGTCTGTACAGTCTGCTACGGGCGTTACTCCTTTCGAGCTTACTTACGGAATGGAAGCAGTCCTACCAGTCGAGGTGGAAATACCATCATTACGGGTATTACTAGAAAGCGGAATTGAAGAAGGAGAATGGCAACGGGCCAGATTCGATCAGTTGCAGCTAGCAGATGAAAAACGCATGCGTGCATTAAGCCATTCACAGTGTTATCAGAAAAGGATCGCTCGGGCTTACAACAAGAGAGTCCGAAAAAGAAGTTTCAAGGTAGGCGACATGGTTATGAAGAAGATTCTACCGTCGCACCTTCCGGATCCCAGAGGAAAGTTCAAACCCTCGTGGGACGGGCCACTGATCGTCAGAGAAGTACTTCCCGGAGGCGCCCTCAGACTCACCAGCATGAGAGGGGTGGATCTTCCTGAGCCAACCAACGCCGACAACGTGAAGATCTTTCACGGGTAAGTTATTCTGACCTTATCAAAGGTTACTTTAATAGAGCTGAAGTCAAGAGGTCGAAGCTAAGATCTCTGAGAAATCATTCCCGTCCACCAACAAGTGTTTCAAATAAAGGGATTCGAAAAGAGGAAAATACAAAAAAAAGGAGGAAAAATACAAAAAAAAAAGAGAAAAAGAATATTAAAAAAAGAGAGAAAAAAGAGAAAGAAAAAGGGAAGCCAAAGCAAGGCACCCAAAGAAAAAAAATCAGTCCAAGAAGAAACACAGTCATCCATCCATTAATCTCAGAGGGGTCTTTAGCAAAGACCGACAGCTCTATTATCGTAACTCAGGATAAGGGCTGAAAGACTGCCATCGGCCGGCAACGACGGATTCCCGACCTCTAGCCGCCGCAGTTATCCAGAGATCCAGAAAGAAAAGAAAAGAAAAAAAAAAAGAAACAAAAATGTGTGCCTAAACAAATAGGGCGGAGTGAAAACCCGAAAGGGCGCTCCGAGTAAAAACAGTGGGCATACAGCGGACTTGGTGAAAACCTGAAAGGGCGCCAAGGGTAAAAACAGCACAGCTGCCAAGGGGCAGGCAAAACCAAATACCCGGGACGTGGTGAAAACCTGAAAGGGCGCCACGGGCAAAAATGACTGGAAAAAGCCGGCTGTGGTGAAAACTCGAAAGAGCACTGCAGGCAAAAATGGCTCAAATGAAAAAGAAAGAAAAAATAAAAGTGCAGGTACCAAGAAATCAGACAGTCCAGATCGGTTCAAGCAGTGAAAGTGCAAGAACAAGAGGAAGTACAGTCAGGAGCGAAGAACTCTACAAACTCTGACAATCTCAGGAAGCAAGAGTTTCCATTGCCTACATCTCTAGGGAACCAAAGGATCAAGCAAGTCAAATCTCGAGACATCGGTCAAAGCATTGGCCGAGCCCCAGTTCTGATTCCTATATCCCGACACAAAGTCCAGAAACACTCACAAGACAACTCATGGCACAGTAGATTTTCAAACAGTTTTCTCTTTTTAATTAGATGCATCATATTTCTTTTACACATATCATACCATCTTTTTCAAAAAATACAAAAAATTTTCATCATCATCAATCATATATGCAAAAAAGAATGTGCAGGTGGCCAACACAATCAATCTCTACCCTCCTCCTCGGCCACATCAGGTGAGTCCTCTGACTCATAAAAAGATAGTCTCGCTCTCAACCTGCTCACCTCCATACGCAGGTAATGCACCTCATCGCGCTCAAGGGTACGGATCGCTGTCTCCTCATCAGACAACCTCCGATCGACAGCCAATCTCCTCGACATCATCTCACAATGATACCGAAGTGCAGAGATCTCATACAACAGATGGCCATGAGTGGCCAAAAGGAAGCCAGGATCGATAAAAGGGCGCTCCTCAAAAGGTTCATATGAACCAGATGAAGAGCCAGCATCTCCAAGGATATCCTGCTCATCCTCATCAACAGTCCGGTGCCAACAAGGGATACGTCGATACAAAGACTGCTCAGCAACCCAGTACTGATATGGGGCGGTCGCCATCGAAAAAGTCCTCAGCTCAAAACCCAGTAAATCAGCAGTCAGGTAGCTCGCCCAGGAACAATCAATCCGGGTCCTGAAGTCAGAGGACCTAGATGGAAGCACTCGACGCCCGATACCCGTGAAAGCGAAAAGAGGAACATCCTGCTCGTATCCAAACTGCCGCAGGAATCGGATGGGATGATAAGAAAAGTAGGATCGAAAGCCTACCAACATCAGAGGATGGCGGTGTGCATCGCAAAGCACTGGAGGAAGTGAAAGCCAAGATGACTCCCAACGAACGTTCCAGTCACGCAGATCAGCGAACATCCTGCGATACAAGGGCTCGCTCATCCTAGCCGTATGCGGAAGGAACTCCATGATATAACGCATGATGTCAGAGCTAGGGATGCTAGGAAGAGGTACAGGAACGGTCAGAGAAAGACGCTCCCATAGCCATACCTGATCACAGAAAGCAAAAGAAGTTCAGCTAGAGCAAAACAATTCCTAGCAAAGCAAGAAGAAAAAAGGTGCAGAAAAGATACCTGAAGGAAAGCACAACAGCCGCGAAGGACACGAGTGCGGCCCAGGGCGCAGTCGGTCAACCCATCGAATAGCTCGGCCAAGATAAGAGAAATGATCCCCTGCCGTCAGATAGCTCGACTCATCACCTCAAAAAGCAAAGGAGTCTGGGACCTGCGCCATCCCGAGAACAGCACCTCAGCAATCAAACAGAACATCAGTGCGTTCCGAGCAAAGGTGGAACCAGCCGCACTCCGAGGACCCGAAAAAAGATCATACAGTAAGTCCAAGGAGAACACAACAGCATCCTGGCCACCAGCTGCAGGCCGAACAAGATAGGGGATCCCAAACCAGTTCTGTGGTGTAGCAGTCTTCGGCGATGTCTTCGGCGAAAAATACTGGGCATAATCCCAGGGTAGGCCTGTCAAGCGTGCAAGCTCCTCCAAAGAGGGCCCCATCTCCATATCGTTGAACGCAAACAAGTTCAACGAAGGGACCCAATCAATCAAGGCAGCTCCAAGCATCCTCCAGTCAATGTCAACTCTAGCCATATGAATCAGACTGCCAAAGCCATAGGACTCCAAATCTCGAATCTCATAAACTGACAAGTTATCAAGCCAAGCAAGCAGTCGTGGCGAGCAAGAAGGACGAGGAAGCAGCTGACAAGTCCTCACTGGTATCCCCTCCAGAACAAAAGGCCCAGAAATCGAGGACAACTCATCGAGGATCGGAAGGTCAACGGGCGAAGGAGAAGGAAAAGCTGGAACCTCTGCCGATTCGACAACCCCTGATCGGCCCTCAGTGACGGCTATGTCTGATATAGTCGCATCGCCATCTGAAACTGTCATAATCTCAGCCGCATGAGAAGACTCGCCCACCTCATGAACAGAATGCGCAAAGGGCCGATGACCAAAAGAAGGACAATGCTCCCAACCAAAAGAGCTATCAGTGAAGATCACACCGCACATCGTGGCATCCTGACCAATCTGACCGTCAAAGAATACATCTGAACCATCCAAAGGGGTCCCGGCAACCCCGATCAAAGAATCAACGGTCAGATCTGGACCTGAGGCCCCCTCCAACAGAAAATCATGAATCCAGTCATCATCCTGACCGATCAAAGGGATCATCGAGGCATCTACACCGTCCATCATCAAGGGGACATCATCAATGATCACATCAAGTCCACCCAAACAAGTGTGCCGCACATCTCGGCCCTCATCCAGAGCATCCAAACCGTCAAAGGTACCATCTGAGCCATCCATACCATCCAGACATGAGATCAGCCCACCTATGTCCCTCATAGTCCCATCATCACCGTCCATCACATCATCCATGGGACCCACACTCAAGGGATGCATAGCCTCACCTATGTCCCATCCCATCATCTCATCCATACCATCCATTCCTCCCATAATGAGGGGCCCATTCAAATCTGAAAATCCAGCCATCCCACCATTAATGGAGCTATTCAAAGCTCCACCAACTCCATTCCCTAACCCCTCATCAATGCTTCCATTCAATACACCATCTCCACCATCCATTAAAGAAATCCCTCCATCATTAAAGCCTTCAATACTCTCTGAAGTGTGGGACCCACCATGAACAGCCCCCACAGCCCATAAATCCCCACCATCCATTGCCCAAGAAAGGACAAACCAAGATGAAGACAAGATGATGAGGAAAGAAGAGACAAAAAGAATATTCATGGCTGCAATCGAACCCGGACGTGCACGGAATGAGGGGACAAAGACAGTGGACAGTGAAGAATGTCCGAACCAGGGCCAGCCCAGGCCGCTCAAGAGGCGAGCCTTGGGCGGCCTGCCCTGGGCCGCCCGTACGGACGCGGTTCCTCTCTCTCCGCGGGATTGGCTCCAGGATTCTTGGTAGGTGAGGCTGACAGTCCACGTCAGCAGATGGCGCTCCGTAGGCCGCCCAAGGCTCCAGTCCACTCCAAATTTCAACTGAAGATGATCAAGATCACACAAAAGGTGCCCCACTGGCCCAATCACGAAACAATGTGACCGGAATAGGGCTGATCAAGCCAAAGAGAAGGAAAGGTGATCAAGTGGGGGCCACAAGCAATCCAAGCCATTTAAAGATCAGATCATCATGATCTAAACCATTGAAGGACCTACATGAGCCATCAAACAACAAGATCAAAGGGCTGATCATCAAAAGAAGGGCCAGAATCCAAGATCCAATCATCAAGTGGGCCCACAAAGCCAAATCAAGCGATCTGAGGCGTTCAAACCATCATCCACACCATGAGAAGCCTTCCTAGCCTCACAAATCATCAAAAGAGGTGCCCCAAAGTAAAACCAAGGTCTCAAATGGGCCCACAGGGCCGAATCTATCAATCTGAACCATTCAAGGGCTAGATCATTAGGATCCAAACCATTAGAAAGCTTACACAAGTCATGGAGCAGCAAGATCAAAGGTTCGATCATCAAAAGAAAGGCCAGAATCTAAGATCTAAACATCAAGTGGGCCCACAAGGCCTAATCAAGCAATCTGAACCGTTCAAGTCATCACCCATGCAGCTAAGCAGTCTCAAATCATGAAGGAATGAGTCAAGAGTCAAAGCATCCAGACATCACCAAGGAATTTGGGAGAAATCAAAGCCTGTATATTCATTCAAAAGAGCTTGATACAAAAGGGGACAAAAACAAAAGTACAAGGCCATATAAAGCCGAGCCAGCTACAAGTCACCAACATAATCATCATCACCCCTCCTCGCGTCCCGCTCCCGACGATAAAGATCCATCAAAGGAGCAGTCACCGAACCTCCAGCATACCTGCGACGACCACCTGGAACATAAAGCGAAGGAAGCAGAGGCCCCTGGCCAAACAGCAGATACCACTCGTCATAATCACGATCCGGGATTGTGAAACGGAAGCCAGGCTGGCCCACCAGAGCCTCAACCCTCTCATCAGCTGGCATCCGAGCAGCTAGAGGAGGTGCAGAACAGGGGACCCGAGCCACCCCAGTGACTTGCCGAAGCAATCTCTCTCCCAAGTACCATTGAAAAGACTCAGCGTCAGAAAGCATAATACGGAGACATGAAGCATCGTATGCCTCCACGCGCTGGGGTGTGTAGTAGAGAGGGAAACTAGCGTACGGCATCCGGGCAAACTGCAGCAGAAGAGGTTACCACGATCAGTTACAAGTACAGCACAAGGACAAAGACAAGCAAGATACTTACGTCCTCAACGGTCAGCCCGTCTATATCAGCACGCCAATTGTCCCCGGGAACTCGGGAGTTCCGCTGACGATTCTGTTGATGCCAGTACATGTGGCGATACTGAGAGGGTTCAATGTCATCTCGCATCCTCGGCGCAAGATGCGAAAAATGGTCATAAAAGCAGGTCTGGATAAAAGTACATTTAATGATCAGAGAGAGAAAGGAGGCAAATGGCTCCAAGGAAGATGAAAGAAGAGGTACCTCAACGACAGGCCAGAAGCCTGTGAAGGACCGGTTATGCCGACAGGTCTTGTCCAGACCTTGAAAGAGACGGGTCAGGATGGCCCCATTCCAGTTATAGGGGTGATGAAGGTCCTCGACTAAACGAAGAAATTTAGGATCAACTCTCTCATTCGCATGGCAAAAAAGAAAGGATCCAAAAGCATAAGTGATTATGGCTCGCGCCTTGTGGAGGGCCTCTCGTTCGGTGGTGGGGATGACGGAGGCAAAATTGTTGTAAAACCATCGCATCTTCACTTGATGGCCTTGGAATTCACCCTCAGGAGGGACGTCACCGACAAGCTGCAGCCAATCAGTGGAAGAGAGGGGAGCTAGAGAGCTAACTTGAGGGACAATTGCCCCATGAAACGGGAAACCTATCTGCATGTAAATATCCAAGGGGGTTATCCCCCACTCCCCACAAGGGAGCTGAAAGGTGTGGGTCTCATCCCGCCACCTCTCACAAAGGGCCGCAAGCATCATGCGGTTGGCGTCGTTATTATGGAAGCGTAGGGTGAGGAGGCCAGCAAAAGGAGTACCATCTAGTACTCGCTCAAGCAAGGGCTGTGGCTCTTTCATCCAATTGTCCCAACGATCCCTGGTACCCTCGACCCTTGATAGCAGGAAGAGGTTGATGCTCTATAGCTAGGGAACACATGTGGTCCCCTCGGCGGACAATGAAAGCAGGATCATCCTCGTCAACCACTCGGTGACCTCTGGTGCCATCCGCCATGGAATCCTACAAGCCTGGCAAGGTAAGTCCCTATCCTTTACCCGTTAAAATCCAAATTCTCATCCAAGAAACCCATGGGATTGGACTCACATTTAAATGCAAAATCTAAAGTTCAACTCCATGTGTCACTTAGGATATGTGTTGGGCCCATTGGAAAAAGTAAGGCCCACCTTAAAGAAGGTGGCATGGCATGCCTTAGGCAAGAAAGTCCATCACCTAAGGACACATTTTGGACAATAAATACACTCAAGTGCCATGGGGACAACAAAGGGTGAGAACCCTACATCATATGGAGCCCCTCTTCAAAGTCTATATGTGGCCAAGGATTGATCCACTTTCATGCCAAGGCCATGTTTCTCACTTAAAAGGTTTCCATCTTTTTACACATATGCATGGACAAGTGGGGAATAGAAAGGAAACGGGCCCCCAAGAGCAACCCAAATGCCTCATTTCAATGGATTGGAGAAAGCACATAGCCCACTTGAAGAACATGAGGACCCATTCATGGGTTAACCATGGGCAACCTTATGTGCCTCATCTTGATGAACGTTTGGACCATGAAAATACAACAAGGAGGTCTACCCACAAACATATGAATCAAAGAAGCTAAGGGTAGAAAGTTGATGCACATAGCCCACATGAAGAATCAAAGTTGAAAATGCCCATGAAAAGGCAAGTTTGGGCAACTTATGTGCACCAACTTGTTCACCAAAAAGGGAGACCATTTGAGCACAAAAGAGCATGGCTTGATGAGTCACCCAACCATCATGAAAATGGATAAGAATGGTACACATAGCCCACTTGAAGATCAAAATCCAAAATGTCCCAAAGCATGGGGACAAAAAAATGGGCAACTTATGGGTACCATTCCTTCTCACAAATGGAAGAAGAAATCACTCATATTTGAATGATGATGGGTGATCCACCAAGCCCCCATAGAAAAGTTCAAGGAGCTATGGTTGTATGGATAGCTCACTTGAGGATCATCCATTTGAGGTTGATAACATTAAAGGGAAACTCTTGAGAATCACATTCCTACCACAAAGAAAACCATTTGAACTTAGTGAGATTGTGGGAACAACTCACTCATGGGACTTGTAGATGGTCAAGTAACTCAAGTCCTCCATCCATCAAAGGAAAAAGCAAAAAAAAAAAAAAGCCTACATGGACAAAGTGTAGTGGTGCACACATGGTCCAAAGAAATCCAAGCTCCAATGAAGGCCCAAAAGCCCATACACATAAAAAACTCCAAGGATCCCACCACACTTTGTGCAAAGATGTACATCATAATCAAAGAAATGATGGAAGAATTGGGCCACTTGTCCATAAAGGCCCAACTAGGAAAGCTAGCCCACTTGAAGATCCAAAATGAAGATTGGGCTAGCCTCCTTGGTCCATACACATGTGAAGAAAGATGGGCCCCATGAGCCCAAAACTCGAGATGGGCCCTACCATGACCATGGGCCCAAACCTTGAAAAAAAGATGGAAAAGAAAGGAAGAGCATTAAGGAAAAATGACAAGGGCAAGAAAGCATGAGGGAGCCTAAAATGAAGCATTAGGCCCATCAAATACACCAAGGGCCATGACTTCACTTTGAGCCCATTTGATACACATAAAAAGAGGCCCAACTCCCATGAAAAAGATAGAGTATTTTGCCATGAACACTTGGTGACATGGCAAAATCACCCTTTACATGCACATGGAGGGAGTGTGAAAAAGGAAAAAATGATGAAGTGGAGAGCTTGCAATGTCCTTCTCCATGCACCACCTTTGAAAGAGACTTGAGATCTAGAAAAAGGTCAAGAATACTTGGGCCCACCTTCACACCTCTTGAAATAGCTACATGAAGAAAAGAAAAAGGACCATGAGAAGAGACAATGAAGAAGGAAAAAGACAAGAAAGAAAAAGGAAGTGGTCCATACCTTTACCACTCACCAAAGAAGGACCACCTTGCTGTCCCAAGACCTCTCTAAGGCCCACCACTTGAAAAGAGCAAAGGACCACCAAAGAAGAGAGAGGAAACTTGAAGAAAGAAAGAGCATGAGAGAGAGAAGAGAGAGATTGCACGTTTGAGGGGGGAAAGGTGCCCCATGTTATATAGAAAAGGGGAGGGCACCCTTTTACCCAGCCCCCTGAAGAGACCAGGAGGCAGAGACCGGGCGGGCGGCCCATGGGAGGCCGTCCTAGCCTCCACCTAAGTGAGGTGACTTCTCACCTCCTCTCCTTGGGAAGAACTCCTCCTTGGGAAGGGTGGTTGCAAGTGAATCTTGTACCTTCATGTAAGAATGAAGTGATGGAAGAGAAGGGTGAGAAAAAGGAAGAAATCTCACCAAAATCTCATCTCATGAGAAATGGGTGAGAAATTGGGTTGATGATGTGGAAAAGTTCCATGGAATTTCCAAGAAAAAGAAAAGAAGAATTTGACTTGGTCAAACAAAGATCTCAACCATTCCAAAGGCGTGACCAGATGATCCGAACAGTTCCAAAGAGAATTCCCGTAGTCTCAAATCTGGATTGCTCCTCTTTTGTACAGTTTCATGGTCCGAAGACCTTAAACTACGCCGGGATCAACATCTCGAGGGATTTTAATAAAAGCCAGCATCGATCCCAGCCGTTCAGGCCAAGATCTGATGACCTGGTCCATTTCAAAAAAAGCAAAAAAACATGTTTGCCCCTCTTTTGTACAGTTTCATGGTCCGAAGACCTTAAACTACGTCGGGATCAACATCCCGAGGGATTTTAATAAAAGCCAGCATCGATCCCAGCCATTCAGGCCAAGATCTGATGACCTGGATCATTTCAAAAAAAAAAAAAGTGTTTGCCCCCCTTTTTACAAAGTCTGGGTCCGAAGACCTTAAACTACGTCGGGATCAAGATCCCGAGGGACCTTTTAAATAAAAATCGGCATCAGCCTGGATTGAATCAAGATCCGCTGACACCGGACATTTTCCCAAAAAACAAAATATATATATATATATATATATATATATATATATATATATATATATATATATATATATACTACCAGCCCCTCTTTTAAAATTCAGTGGTCCGAAGACCTTAAACTACGTCGGGATCGACATCCCGAGAGATTTTCAATAAAAACCGGCATCAGTCTGGATTGTCCATCCGCTGACACCGGACATTTTTCCAAAAATAAAAAAAAAAAAAATGTTTGCCCTTCTTTTGTACAGTTTCATGGTCCGAAGACCTTAAACTACACTGGGATTAATTTCTCGGGGGACCTTTCTTGCTTTCAACTAAAAACCGGCATCGGCCTCGACCGTTGGGATCATGGCTCGATAACCCGGATCATTTCAAAATACCAAAAATATTTTAAAAGCTTTCCATAAAAACCAGTATCAATCTTGATCACCCGAGTTGAAATCTGGAACCTTTTCAAAACAAAAAAATATAGATACAATATAAAACAAAAAAAAAATTTCACCACTAGTTTCAAACGCACCAATTTATCCCCAGCGGTCCGAAGACCTTAAACTACACTGGGATTAACTTCTCGGGGGCTTTCTTTCCTAACCTGTTCCAGGCATGGCTGACACTTGATCGTACGGGTGTCTGGAATCTCTTAAATAGGTAAGGGCTGTGGCGGGCAGAACTCCGCAATCCTGTTCGTGTTGAACGCACCGTGATAGACAACCTTGATTTGGAAGTCGCTGTTGAATCTGACGGATGTTCCCTGTTCCTAAAACTCATGAAGGGGATTAAGGCTGTTGGAAGGTGGAGCGCACCCTCACGGAATTGTGAGCAACGTAAGGCCCCAAACTGGATTGACTAAGGGAAATGTGAGGATGTGGCTCATTTTGTGGCCGAAGGAGTCTGTCGGACGATACGTGGTCTATGTGCATTGCACATGAGGAACAGGCAACTTTGTGGGTGTGTTGACTGAAAACCCTCAAAGTATCCTCATCCGAAGATGAAAAACTACGGCACTTAACTGTGTGAGACTCGTCTTGCTCACTGACGTAAAATGGATCGGGTGCCTTACCAGCAGTAGAAGCTGGAAGTGGATGAAAATTCCACACTTTTCCCTGCATTTCAGAAAAATCACAAAATACAAAAACATTGTAAAATCACCTCTTCAAAAATCACAAAAATATTTTCCTTGCTTTCAATCAAAATATTGTCAAAAATCACAAAAATATTTCCTTTGCTTTCAATCAAAAAATTTGCAAAAATCACAAAAATATTTCCCTTGCTTTCAATCAAAATATTGTCAAAAATCACAAAAATATTTCCTTTGCTTTCAATCAAAAAATTTGCAAAAATCACAAAAATATTTCCCTTGCTTTCAATCAAAATATTGTCAAAAATCACAAAAATATTTCCTGTGTTTTCAATAAACTGATCTCTACTCTGACCGCTCAAGTAAAGATTCGGATCCACATATTTACAAAAATCACAAAAATTAGCCCCAGCACTACACTTCAGGAGTCTTGAACTCCACTCTCTTCACAGTATGGGATGACGGATCCAATCGCCCGCAAATTGAAATCTTGACCAAAACGGGCAACCGAACACCATCTCAATCACATGTATGCCCAGAAGAACATCTTGAAGTCGAATGATATCCTCGTACATTCTCATTAGCAAAGAAACAGCATCTTGGGACGATGGACCTGATCGACCACGGGTCGGGATCTTGACCAACCCGCTGTCCAAACCTCCGTATCAAAAAGAAAAATCCCCAAGGGAGTACAACCCTGCAAGCAATAAGCTCAAAATTCTCTGCATCTCCAGCAAAAGCAAAATCATCAAACTGAAAGAGAATGAGCCAAGCCATGCATTCATCATGCATCTCCATGCATCAGCATCCATCGCATCAATCATCATGTTTACCTGCTTTCAAAATAAAAGTCGGTTAGCCAAAAGCCCCACAGGCGTCCCTAGTGGAGGCACGTGCAAACCAGATTTCCATTTCAAAAAGAAAAAAAAATATTCCTATTTGTAAATAAAAACCCCACGGAGTATCACTCCCCAGAGTGGGTAGCTTTCCAAAAACCCAAAAATATTTTCCAGTAGAGCGTTCTGCCTCCAAAACACCAGGAGATCTTCCATATCTCTGGGTAGGAGCCGACGCAAAAATCAAATAAGATCCGATGTCTCGCGGTTTCCCCGGAGATCATCGGATCCAATGCACTCAAAGTACGGTCGAACTGAACTCCAGTGTCAGTGCGGTCGTACCACATGCCAAGATACAAAAAAAGATGAAAGCCAAAAGGCTCGGTCACAGAAACCATTTGAACAGGTGGAAACGATGAATTGGAACCCAAGTATCAAAATCAGCAGATTGGGTGGAAGGAGTTCACCCGCACATACCTAGGCGTGGATGCCTGAAGTACCTTGACTGAGTCCAAGTCGGCGTAGTAGAATCCCGTAAGACTATCGGACGCAGGGCGTCTAACCACTTTGACAGTCAAGCGAAACAAGTACTCCTGGAGTGATCTGGGAAAACATCAAACATCACACAATCAGTCTCAGGGTCAGCATCCTCGTAAGACTGTTGACGCAGAGGCTCTGCTGTACCTTTCCGATGTTAGTACCGATCGGGAATGGAAGGGTTGCGATTGGGTACCCAGGTTGCAGCAAACTGCAGGGACAATCGCAACGTTTTCTCCAAACTCTCGCGGTATGTGCGAGTTATCAATTTCCAGACAATCAACTGACTCAGATACAAAGGACAACAAAGATTCCAGACCACAATCAAGGAAAGAATGAATTGCAAACTAAGCATCGAAACCAGCAGATCGGGTGGAAAGAGCCCACCCGCACATACCTAGGCGTGGATGCCTGAAGTACCTTGACTGAGTCCAAGTCGGCGTAGTAGAATCCCGTAAGACTATCTGACGCAGGGCGTCTAACCACTTTGACAGTCAAGCGAAACAAGTACTCCTGGAGTGATCTGGGAAAACATCAAACATCACACAATCAGTCTCAGGGTCAGCATCCTCGTAAGACTGTCGACGCAGAGGCTCTGCTGTACCTTTCCGATGTTAGTACCGATCGGGAATGGAAGGGTTGCGATTGGGTACCCAGGTTGCAGCGCATGCAGGGACAATCGCAACGTTTTCTCCAAACTCCCGCGGTATGTGCGAGTGATCGGTTTCCAAATGATCAACTGACACAGATGCAAAAGCAAGCAAAGATTTCAGAACATGATCTATGAATGACCGGGTCAGAAGTGGGGTGTCCACTCGCTTTGGCATTCGGTTGCATGCAACCTCTGCCAAAGAGGGGCATCTGTAGACACCCCACCTTCGGCTACACTGTTGGTAGAGATAGCTGGTTGAACGGAGGACCATACCCCCAAATTCCAAGTCCAAACTCAGCCAAGCTCACCCTTGTAAGCCCCATTCCATATCCCAGTTCAAGCCTGAACCCAGTCAACCCAGTCCTAAAAACCACCCTGAAAAACCCCCCATAAAAAAAGGCCAGTAAAAAAATCCCAAAAAAGTCAAACTCACTGAGTCAACCCGCTGAGTCAACCCGCTGAGTTAACCCGCTGAGTCAACCCGTCGAGTCAACCCGTCGAGTCAAAACACCGAGTCAACCCGTCGAGTCAACCCGTCGAGTCAAACCACCGAGTCGACCCGCTAAGTCAACTCACTGAGTCGACCAGCGAGTCCAACAGCAGCCCCGAGGGAACGGCCGTACTCGCTGGAAACCGAGGAGCGGCCGTACGGGCGGCCCATGGCAGGCCGCTCGGACAAAATTACGAGAGCTGCCACTCTCTGCTGCTATAAATACCCCCTCCCCTTCTCATTTCAAGAATCCATTCGAAGCCCTTCGAGTCCAGAGAGAGTCCATCCTTTCGAGTGCCCTTAGCCCATTTTCCCACCAAGGAGAGCCCGAGTGAGGAGAGCCTAGCCCTGGTCCAGCCCAGCCTGACCACTGGTCCAAGCCTCTCAAGCCATCCAAGTCTTGATCCAACCACTCGAAGCCAACCCTTGCGACACCTCCGTCCACCCAGCTACTCATTTTCCAGCATCATCTCATTTGCATCTAGCATAAGTGCAACATTTACTTTCCTTCCAACCCCCCTGCTTCACTACAAGCACCTTGATTACTCAAGCACACATGCATATGTCTTTATATTAAGCACCTATCAGTTCGAGCGTATGCTCTGGGCTTGCCCGTTGTTGGAACCTGCCATCAGAAACTCTTACTGTTCAGACCTGCATTCATGCTTCACCATAAAACACCTTGATCATTCAAGCACACTGCATACGTCTTATATTAAGCACCTGTCAGTTCGAGCGTACGCTCTAGGCTTGCCCGTTGTTGGAACCTGCCCATCAGAAACTCTTACTGTTCAGACCCGCATTCATGCATCATGTCATCCATGAGAATATACGAGGATTAAATTAGACTTTCAAGTATTCGATCGATTCTGTGAAGTAGAGACCGTACTTCGGTACGGGCAGTGTGTGGGGTGCTTAACCTCTTCCCACCCTGTAACCGTGATCCCTTACCTTGAATCTCTGACCGCAGATCAACAGGAGTCATTTTAGAGGAAGGAATCTTCGGATTCCATTCTCTAACGTTTCTACGGGGTCTAGCCGACTGTAGATTCGAAGTAACTGGCTAGTGGCGACTCTGGTCTTATATAAATTCACTTAAACACATCCAGCTCAATACGACAACCAAACGAAGCCCTCGAGAACGAGGCAAACCAGTGGCACAAACGGCGATTTCGCACGCACGCACTTCTTCTTCTTCTTCTTCCGAAAGGAAAGGGAGAACGACGTCGTGTGGGAGCGCGGGAAAATCGGCGAGGGTCCACAGATACACACAAATATATGCACATCTCTATAACCATTTTTTCACTCCATTTTTTTACCATCTTTCTAAAAATTGATACTGAATTAAGCATGAACATTTTTCGTACTCTTTTTTTTCTTGTATGTAGTTTTGCTAACCATGGTCACTGATGAATCAGCTGACTCATCTTAGCACATCGTGGTGTCAAACCCGATCAGGTCCCATCGAATCCGAGTCAGCTTCGACAAGTCACTTCCTAATTCCCCCGGTTTTCAATCCATGTCTTTAAACCCAGGCATTAAGGTGATCTTTGATTCTGCACTACTTGGCTTCAACATCAACAGACAAACAACTACTTTGGACTGATTTATACTCGGACATTCCTCTTTCATGGTCTTTTGTTGGATAATTCAGATTACACAGTGTCTAATTCAGATTGTTGATTATGGTCCCATAAACATCTTCAAAAAGCTCTGCATTGGTTTAAGCAAAGTTAACAAAAATATCATTTTGGTGCAAATGCATGGAGTGGATCTATTGTACTCCTGGTTTTAAAGACCCAATGACTCAGACCGACTCTTTCAGTCTCGGATCAAAGTTGTATGAATGAATCAAGATGACTTGGCCGAGTCAGATCAGTCACCCCCATTTCTCAAAGTATAAAAATGAAAAAAATATTATGGAAATTTTATTTTTAGAAAACAATAATAATAGTAATAATAATATTAATAATACCTAGGCTAGTTTTAAGGTAAAATGTAACTAATGAATGACCTAAAACTGCAATAAATATCAATTCACTGTGCTGAAAATATATAGTAAGTATTTTTAAGTGTCTTTGTAATGAAATAATAAAATTTCAATAAAATATTTTTATTGAAGACCCCTTGATCTCTTTTTCTGGAAATTCAATGAGGAAAACCCTTTGAAGATAAATTTAATCATTGAGATAAATATTTTTACTACTTTTTCATCAAATATCTTTAAAAACAACAATAAATTCATAATTACAACAAGGGAAACATCCATCTAATGTCATGACAACAATTTCTAACAAAAGAAGAAGGATGAATATTTACTTCGGTCTTGGGAATTTAAAAAAATCAATTTGTTTAGAACTGCCTTTCATCAGCAAACATGTTAGTTTAGAACTTCTATAATTTTTGGTAACCCAAAGATGTTAGTTTAGAACTTCTGCACCCAATTGGTCAACCCACTGAATCCGAGGCCGGGTCGACACAACCAGGTGACAGACCATATGCCAAGCTTGTCCTGTTTTGCAGACTATGGTTAAAATTTTACTATAATGCATTGTTATATGTTCTCATTCTAGTCAACTGTTTCTCAAGCTGATATCTTTAGAAATATGAAAATACAAAACATCAGCAATGCTAGAGCAATAAAGCTTTTCGAAACTTCTTATTGAGGTATTTTCTGACACTTATACTAGTTAAAAGTGGATCGCTAGCATGCAGACATCACATGCGGATTGTGCCTAGAGCATTTTAATAACATGTGGGATAATTGGCAGGCCAAGATGCACAAAATCACACCAACCTGATGATCCTTATATATATATATATATATATATATATATATATATATATATATATATATATATATATATATATATATATATATATATATATATATAAGATACAAACATCATCTTAAAAGATCTATTCTATCAACCCCACCATGGATTTGTTATTCTTCTGGACTTTCATGAGATCTGCTAGCCATCCAACCAGTGGCTCATAAAAATGCACAATGCTTTTTTTTCCTCACATCATTCATCATCTAAGCCTTAACGAAATTAATTGGGGTCAGGTTAGATGGTTTAAAATACGGCGGTAAATGGGTCAGTGGACCCAATGGGGTATCCGGAGCCAACCCATTTAGACCCTACCCAGACCCGACCCATTTGTTAAATGGTATGGGTCTGGGTCCAAGAACAGACCCAGTTGCTAAACGGGTCTGGGTCTAGTTTACTTTATATGAGGCCCGACCCGAACCCATATAGTAAATGGGCGGGTTTGGTTTATGTTTCAACGGACCCGTCTAGACCCGGTTTTAAGCCTTGTAAAATGCTTGCATACTTGATCCAAACCCGGACCCATTAGACCCTGCCCATTTATAAATGGGTCTGGGTGGATCTCCCTCTACCAGACCCGGACCCATTTATATATGGGTCTGATGGGTTGACTCGGACCCAACCCGGACCCGCCCATTTAGTAAAAGGGTTTGGGTCTAAAATTTGGACCCAGACCCATTTAGTAAATGGGCGGGTCTGGTTTTGGCTAAACCCGATCCGAACCCGACCATTTACGGCCCTAGTTTAAAACAGCTCTGATTTTAAGCTTAATAAAACCGACTACAGAATTTTGAAATACCTTCTAATTTCAGCTTTTTTCTTCTTCCAAAAATTAATTTTTCCCCTCCTATGCTTTTCCTTTTTATTATGTGTTGTTTACTTCTTCTTTTTTCTTTTTCTTTTTCTTTTTTTTCTTTTTTTTTTTTTTTTTTCTTTCAGCCTCATCATCATCAGCATCATCTAAGCATCATCCTAATTAATTGGGGTCGGGTTCATAAATCCTCTTCATCATTCCACGCTATCGAGAGCAATAACTTTAGTTAAACCATAGACCATTAAGTCTTTTCTTACTACATTTCTGACCTTCCCTTTGCCCTTTTAGAGCCTTCTACTTGTACCCACTTATTCTTCTTATTAGGTGTCGTTCTTTGGTTTTCCGTTGCACATTAACCATCTAAGTTTACTTTCCTCATCTTATCTTATCACCTATTGGTGCTACACCTAAGTTCCTCAAATACAATCATTTCTAATTCTATCCTTGTCTTGCTACTCATCCATATCAACATCCTCATTTCAGCAACACATCCTATGAACATAAGTTTTTGGGTCACCTTTTTGCTTTTAGCTTGATCAGATTGAAATCTTCCAAACTTGTAATCGAGTTAATTAACTCAAAACTAAGTATTTGGTTCCCCAATTCAAGTTCAAATCCTGGTTTTCAAACAACAGGTGTTATGTAAGATACGAACCCCAAAAGAATCATCATCATTAAAGTGTTGTCAGCAAGGCCAAATGAAGAATATACATTTATATTATTCTCTGATGAGTCATGAGTAATTTCTACAATTTCAGATCTCATTCCGCTAGCTATACAAATGCTCAACATTTCCTATTCAGCCTTTTTTTTTCCAGCTCTTCATTCCTACCACTTTACAAAAATATCAAGGGCGTGGAGCTGGTGGTCATATCAGCAGATTGGCTGGGAAGAAGGCATCCTTCTTGGAGAAAATACTACTGTCAGTCGTGCATGATCAGAAAGAGAGTAGTTTTCTGGCCACATTCCTTTCTCCACTTCAGGAGGGAAGAGAACTGCATTCTTCACGTCAAAGCCGATGGCTAGCCTCTCAGGTTCCTTCCTAACATCAGCTCTTTCCTGTTCAGAATTTTCCTCTTGCTGCTTGGACTGTGCAGGATTCCAAATTCTTTGCTGCAAGGTTAGGATTCAAGTGTAAGCACCGCATTAAAAAAAACTATAAGAGGACAAAGATTGTTGGTTTGTCTAGGGATAGCATCATATATAGATATGTGCATGCCAAAGGTTTTTAATGGAACAAATGAAATATTTCATAATGGATCATTAATAAGGATGCGCATATCTACAAAAGAGTTGAAAGTATAGGACCCTGAGCTTCAGGAAACATACAGTTTCCTAGTGCATCCACTTCCTCATATGTAGGGAACGGTTCTGTGACCCCCATCTTGTTAATCTGACACCTCCATGGATGGGTGGATGTCATTGATCAGAAGAAGAAAACGGGTACAAATTGATGATTAAGGAAACATTATTGCAACAGTCAACTCAGAGACCAAAGTCGGTCCCATCAGATCTAAGGTCTGGATCACTGAATCCTGGGTCCCGCATGTATAGAACTTGGAGCATCAACACACTGTACAAGCTCAGGGCCCTGCTATTCCTCTTCCAGAAGCAGATTCAGGTGATGGAAGCAAAAGTTAAAGATATCAAAACCTTTGATGCCACACTTTGCCTAGAAATATAATGCCACATCACATAATAGTTATCCATACATTCAGAAAACAAGTAGAAATGGGATTGATTTGTCAGATTAAAAAAGATACCTGAAATTCTTCATAATCAACAACACCATTTCCATCTCTATCTGCTTGGGCCCACAAGTCATCCGTGTCTTGGTCACTCAGTCCATCAGGATCGCTAGTTAATTCTAACTGTATCAAGACTTAGTGTTAATAGGTTGATATTTTTTTCACCAAAGACAGTTTGTTTCTATTCTTCTTTGAGGAAGCGACAAGTACCTGATGGAGTGATTGACAAAAACCTGAGTAAGTTATGTAATCACCAGGGCTATCAGATTTCAGAAAGGCAAACGCATCTTTTTCTGCCAGAGAAGCTTGACGGAGCTGATACTGAACCCAGAAAAACACCCCGTGTTAATTATATAACAGATCCACGAAGTATGTAGAAATGTTCAATAAAACATACAAAACAACAAACAATCGAAGATTGCTTCTAGGGTTTCTTCACTTTCTTTCATACCCTCAGATTGTATAACTCAAAATAACTTGGTCCAGTTACACTAGCATTTCATATGGGCCTTGCTAAAGGCTACTGACATGTCAATGTGGTAAACGTGTTCAAGCTCCAGACTTTATCAGGTAGACCCCACCATGTATGTGCATCAGCCCAAAACTAGGGTCTGGTCATCAAGTGCGTCACACAAGTATGCAAGATGTGATCTGTGATTGACTCTTTTCATCTGTCCATCTTTTTTCATAGAGACGTGACCCACCTGATGAAGGGACCGACCTGATATTGCGGCCATGACACATGCACATTGGAACCCACCAGATAAATGGCCCAGATTGTGTACATATTGACAGGGCGAGAAGAGTAGGATCTAGCATCTGCATTTTCCATTTCCTATAGAAGTGGTAAATGCACAGGTTCATCTCTGAAGTGCCATAAAAGGATAAATATAACAGAAAACAGAAACTGCACCTTGATGATTCCGAACACAGCTTCATTCCAGCTTGTCTTCAGCGGTTTTCGATTCTTATTGGGATTAAGAAGCCATATGAAATCTACGCCACATATATTCCCACGATGATTCCGGTGGCTGACCCACTGAAGGAAAAATAAGTAATAAAAAAAAACATTATAATCAGCGACAAAGCGCCAGTACTTTTCTTAGTGTTTCTGAATGAACCACAAAGATTCTCACCTTGTGTGCATCTGCATCACTGTCCGTATACTGATGGGCAGTATCGTATGATGACACAAATCCTTGAGACCTAAGGAACTTATAAACATGCCCACGCTTGCTCCCATTCCAGTCACTGAAAAAAGGAAATGGAGAAAAGCAGATAAGATACTTTGGTTTAGGAGGATTTGCAAGAACAAAAAACCAAGGTTTTAAAACTATGTTTCGGAGTGCAACGTGCCCAGGAGTTCAACATTGACTTATCGAAGACATGTACATGTGTTGTGGGAAACTTGGTTCTTTCTCCAGAAAAGTCAAGTCAATTCTGTTTCAATGAGTTTTAAAACTTCAGAATTTTGGATTAAAGCAGAGTCGAGAACTGACCCACAAAGTATGATGGGCATGGGATTAAGCTTATGTTCTTTCTGATATGACTCCACATACTGCAGGATCTTGTATACCTGTGAGAAGACAAAAAGATTAAGCAAAAGAAATGCGACTTGGAAAATTTAAAAGAACAAAACGAGAAAAAGGAACGCGAAAAGTGTTACATACACAGCAAATTGAACTACCTGATGTAATCGAACAATGGACAGACTGGAATTGTGAGGGAACAATAAATGGGTGTTCACAATGAGGATTTGATGCTGAATGTTGCTGTTACGGCTTTGCCAGAAAGGAACAACGGATTCAACATGTAACAGTTGAGCAACACGGTCTCCAGAATCATTAAAGAGCAACTCTCTGTAGTTTAGGACCCTAAAATAATCCTTGTGGACAGCAGTCAATAGACCTGTACACAATCCATAAAGTTTTCTATAAGCATGAAAGAAATAAGAAATACTTCCAGGTATTTCAGAAAATATATTAATAGAAACCAACAACACTAGCTTCTTTTTGGCTTTATAGTTGTTTTGGTAAAACATACTATATACTATGGTCATGTTATGTAGCATGAATACAGTACAATGACCCTTCATGTCTAAAAATGTGCCATGTTGGAAACACATAATGATGCAAAAATTACAATAGTACTGATTAAATTTATTTATTTTTCTGAAGATTGCTATACTTGCATACATCCTTAAACATATTTCCACCCTCTATCTATCCATGCGAACCTACATATACCACCTTCACAGTACTTACTGCACATATATTTATCTTAAAATGCCAGACCAAATCTGTGCAGTCTTGAATGTCCCATGACCTTTCCTAGGTGGTGCCACCTCTTGAAAATCCAAGTTACATAGCTCAAATGATGGTTCTTCACAACATATTGGTCTGGGAAGTTCATGTACAGTGTTTTCTCTATCATATAACAAGTTTTAAGATCCAACTCAAGGGACCATTCAACTGAGTAATGCAAACAACATGCAATTTTTTCTTTTAAGAGTACAACATGCAAAAGTTAATCACTGGAAGCTTGTATAAAGCCTGAGCATAAAATGGAGCATGAGTTATATACGGACACATGGTGGGTTGCTAAATGCTCAAAAAGAGGAACTCTTTTCCATGAATTAACACAGAGCTGAAGCAACCAAGCAGGGTTTCAGGTGCAAATCTGACACTGGCTTTCATTCGAGAAAGAGCAGATGGAACCTGAATTTGGAGAAATTTAAGTAGGAAAATAATTGTGTTTGGACAGAAGACAGAATCATCACTGATAGTATACTCAAGAAAAGGGAAAAAGAAAATGTTGAGAGTTTTTGGAGCAGCTAGAATTATAAGTTCTAAAAGGGGCCAATTTATATGCTGGACAGGACTGCAGTTCGATGTGGAATTCGGTTTAGGCGTTTGATATTAAGTAGACCATGCAATGCTTTTGACCATCATGATTCACTATCCTGATGGCATTCACACAGCCTAAACACCATATCTCACAACTCTAAATACCATTCAGACTAACTCCAAACACAAAAGTCAATTCCACTAAAGCTAAACAAGTGGACTTGTGGTTGACACTGAGACAGGGCACCACGTAGCGTGTAAGGACACCACACGCCATTAAAAAAATACAGCTTACCAAGTTGATGTATGAATGTCTAATAAAGTAATAGCTTACCATATAATATAACATGTATATCATACAAACACTTGCCAGGTCAAAGCAAGCTGATTGAATCAGGCCACAGGCAAGAAAAAGTCCAGTTCGGTGTTCTTGTCAAACACAATTCAAATCAGGACCTTATCCCAAAACATGATTGCAAGTCTTCTATTGATGAACCAAACATACAACCACCGCTCAAATATACTATTTTGGGTCAGACTTCTGAGGTTAGCAATCCAACCATAGGACAGCTGCTTCCAACACGGCAACACCATCTGCCATAACTCTTCAAAGAAAGCAATATTGATTTTCAAACCATAAACGGTGTAAACACATAGGCAGAGAGAGTATCACTGCATGAATAAAGATTGCATGTGATATACTCCTACATCCAGGTAACATATAAATCAAGAAAAACGCTTTTGGGAGAACCAAAGGTCAAGATATTCACCATCATCACCGAGTGCACTTTCATGGAACTGCAGCTCACACATGCCAATGAAGCGAGTGTGAGATCCAAGCAGCTCATCAGGTCCACACTGAATAGGCTCCCTGGACCAAAAATCAGACCAGTCCACTCATCTAGTAGGCCATACAAGAAAATTGAATGTATACAAACAGTCAAATTCTTTTCGCCCGTCCATTTCTTTCGCGCACTCACAAGCCACCTGATGTATGAGCCAGCTGACTTTTGGGCCTGAGGTTCTAAGCAGTGGGGCCCACCTGCAAAGCGGCTTGGATCTGGCAGATGTATGCCACGTAGGCACATTTGCGAACCGCAGGGGGCGCGGATTTCCTGCGAAAGCCTTGCGCAGGAATTTCCTGCGCTGGGAACCAAGGTGGGCCCACAGTGATGTTTTATGATAAATCCATACCGTTCATCCGTTTTGGGAGATCATTTTAGGCTATGAAAACAAAAATTAACCGGATCCAATACTCAAGTGGGCCAAAAACGTGAGATTTGAACGTCCACAGTTGAAATATTTGTGGAGCCACAGAAGTTTCGAATCAGGATAATATTTGTTTTTCCAGTTCATCCCAGTAGTAGTGACGTTATGAACGGTATGGATGTCATACAAACATCACTGTGGACCCCAGGGAGGTTTCAACGGTAGTAATTTGCCTACCCACCTTTTCCTTTAGTAAGGCCCACTTGAGTATTGGATCCGGTTTATTTTTGTTTTCATTGCCTAAAATGAGCTCCCAAAACGTATGGACGGTGTGGATTTATCATAAAACATCACTGTGGGCCCCACCGTGGTTCCCAGCGCAGGAAATTCCTGCGCAAGGCTTTCGCAGGAAATCCGCGCCCAACCGCAGGTATCATGAGCCAGCTTTTTGAAAAAGGGGAGAAAAAGCATACCGTCCCCGCGATTGTTTGTCCGTGCAAGCTTGAAATTGGTATAACCAGCATCACCCAACCTCTTCTCATACATATCAACAAGTTCTTCATTCCCAACCCAAAATTCCTACATAAAAAAATTTTAAAAATTAAAAAACTAAAAAAAAAAAAAAAAAAATCAAATTCCCCATAAAAACCAAAACAACCTCATCTTTCTAAATAAAATTCTTCGAATCGGCGTTCATCCCGGCTCATACCTGAAGACAAATAATCGACGATCTATCGCACAACAACCGATCGAGAATATTCTGATTCCGGCTCAACCAATACGCCCTGTACTCACTCTCTCTACAGCTCTGATTCTGACAATCACAAACCAAAAGGAAAACCACATTCCCGCAAATCAGAATCCGAGCAAAATACAATCCAACACAAAATGGTAAAAAACAAGAATCAAGAAAGAAATATCACCTCCTTATCGAGCCTTTTATAGATCGGAGCGAGGATATTGAATGTAGTACAAGACACGCAAGGATCTATTATCGAGCCGTAGCTACCGCGCTTCGAAATCCATCCTTTCAGCTTGCTTTCATGCCCTGTGGAATTGCTCTTCACGAAATTCGATCCCGCCACCTGATATTTCACCACCACAACAGAGAGGAAGAAGATTACCGAATCTACCCCCGATACGAACATATCTGCAATATGAAAGAAGGATAATTAGGGAATTTCACTATACCATTTCAGTTCTTTGGGAGGAAGAAGGGAAATCTGATGATTCTCGAAGCTGAAAGCAGGGAAGATTGGATTGCATCTGATTCTTTCTCTTTTGCAACAAACAAAAACGCTCTCGTTTTTTGGGGGGGCTGCATTCGGGTTTTTATAGCGGATACACCCGCTCCTGAGGAGTATATTCCGCTGGCTACAGCCGGTTGCCAGGTACGGCATTTACCCGCTATTAGAAACGAATTACCGTCAATAGCAAGTCGCTAGATGGCTTCCTTCCCCTTATGATTATCTGCCATGCCTCTTAACTCGTACCCATTCCTTTGCTTGCGTCGATATCGCATCAGCATAAGAGTGTAGTTTGTCGAGGTGGGGAGATTTTGCATGCGTGTGGGGCCCACTCTCTGCTGATATATGCCGTTCATGTAGTGGGCCCCACAATTGATGTGTTTGCCCCCGAGAATGTTCTGATTGGAGGATCCTTTCCTTTTGATGAGTGGCCTACGTCACGTCTAACCATGCCGCACCATGTTTCTCAGCGGTCCAATCACAACCGAGCCATGCAAGTTGTGGGCGCCATCATCGGATTCGGATTCGGATTCGGTAGTGACCCGTCCAGTGCCGAGGTAGGTATTGGTCGGTGCTATGGACCCCACAGTGATGTTTGGGTTTTATCCATTCGGTCCATCATTTTTCTATATTATTTTTCCGTATCAGGCCAAAAATGTGACAGATTCAAATAGCAGGTGGGCCACATCACTGGAGACTGGTGATTGAGCGGCCACCATAAAAAATAATAAAAAAATAATAAAAATTTGGAGGGCCACAAAAGTTTTGGATCAAGCTGATATTTGTGTTTTCCCTTAGTTTCTGATCTGTCAGAGACCCAATTAATAGGTTGGATAGTAAATAAACATCACTAGGAGGTTTTTAGTGGCAGACCTCCAATCACAATTGTTTCCTAACGTGGTCAACCTTAGATATGGATTTGCCTCATTTTTGCTCAATGCCCTAAAATTAGATGGAAAATAGATGGACAGCATGGATAAAAGACATATCATGGTGGCCCCACAGCAACAATGTACTGGGCCGATAAAAAGCTCAAGTGGGCCACATCACATAAATATTAGAGGTGGGTATACATTGAAACGCCTTCTTGAGTTCGATTTGTGTATTCCCTTTCATTTCAGTGTAACTTACCTTATGAATGGGTTTGATGGCATATTATCTTTACGGAGGGCGTGTGGACCACATGTTAATACATTCACTTCAAAATATGTCACGAGGTTGGAATTTGCAGTTTTGGAGTTTCCCAGGACAATCACATTACATTGGAGCATACCAATTGAACGGTTGAGATGATTGTTGAGCATAAGATGCTACAGTTTATCTCCTAAAATGCAAATATTATAAAATAGCTTTAGACCAGTCCGATCTTTGTCTGCGTAAGCCAGTGTTCTTGACCATTGAATAAGCCACCTCGTGAATGGACCACAGCTTCAAAAGATTGAATGATCGTGACCATCAAGTCAGTGGAAATTTCTTGGATGGTTGTTTGTAGCCTTCTCGACTGATTGGACTGAGTTTGAAAGTATGGATTCAATCAGAGGTTTTTACCATTCTCCCAATGCATCACATCAGTAGAACATCCAATTCGTTCAAAAAGTGGACCACACCTTAAAAGTCCACTTGTGGGGGGGAATCGAACCATTGGCTTCATTTTATTATGATGGTGTATCGTGTTATTAAGTGGGCCATCTTGGCTTATGCAGGTGATCTTTATTGTGCACCCCACCATTTTTACAGTTTGGATGCTCTAAACAAGTTAAACAATGGTGGGAATGAAATGGCTGTAGGTGGAAGTCAATATAACGTGGCGTGTGGCATGTAAACGTAGGTTTTTTTAGTAAATTCGATCGTCGGGCAGGGACGCGGCTTGCGTGGTGACCGTGCCACAACGACATTCACAGGTGTCCCAGCGTGCCGGATGGATCATGTGCCACGGTCAGAGTTTGGGACCACAGAAACCATATTTGAAAAGTTGCTACGTTGTGCTTGACTGAGATTGGGACCCACGTTAGACAGTGACACATGACCTAATTAAATCCCACCACATGAGGTTATCATGGACATCCCTAGTCATAGGGCTAACAGGCAATCAACTCTTTTGGGAAGATGTCAGTAATTGGATGGGGATTTTGAATGGTGACCCTACCACCACATACATTGGCAGTGACCTAAAATGGCAGGCTTTAATTGAGCCAAAGACTGGCCCAATCAACCTAACAACTTTGAAATGTATTTGTGTGGCTCAGCGATATATGGCCTAATCAAATTTCACCACATTCAGTCACCACCAATGTCATTAGCTGCAGGGTAACCATGCAATCTGCTTCCTTAATTAACCACCCTTGCATTTTATATGGCCTCCTATTGGCTGTTGAATAAAGGGGGCTCACATGAAACATGGAAAGGTTTAGTGGTCCCATGCTTCCCACCAATGGCAAGGCAAGGTTTATAGTTCTCACTGGCCACTACTCGAATCTAATTAACAAGAGGTTTGCTAATTGCACACCTAGGTACAACATGTATGAGGTCTTAGCCTTTGATACAAAGAGGGCTCCAGATACATTCTTAGCATAGCTAAACCAAAAGAAGCACAAATGAAAGTGCAAGTAGTTCGTTGGAATTGAGCTCGGCTCCTATGAAAGGTATGACATAACTTGGTCCTATATACATCTAATTTGAAGAAATTCATTTTGAGTAGGGAGAAATTGTCATCGAAATGTGAACCTAAATTAATTATGACTTTTGATCCAAGAATCATCACGAAACGCACAACCTATTAATCTTTATGTAACAACTGCTTTCGGGGCCAATTGACCTACGTCATCTGAATTCATCTATTTTGTCCAAAAACATTCCCTAATTCAAAAGTACAATTTTAGAAGAAAAAAATTATTATTTTTAGAAATTTTCATTTTCATTGTACTTCTTATTTTTGCAGTTTTAGAATTTTCATATTTTTTAAAAAAAATTACTTGCAATAATGCTGTGAATGCTTCAGTAAAATTTATCTATGCTCTCTATTTTTTAAAAATTAGCCTTTAAAAAGTCATATTATTTCATATAATTAAGAGTTTTACTATTTTGGATAATTTTAAAAAGAATAGAGTATTTTTCTTCTTATTGTTTCACGTCCATTACTTATGTCAGCTTTCCACAAAAGTGGAAAGAATGCTTAGTTCTCTTTAGCCCGTCCACTACACCTGAAGGTTTTTTTTTTTTTTTTCCCTTTTTTTTCCAAGGGGTGAAGCTGTCAGTCACACTACAATGTTAATTTGTTTTGATATGTTGTGGCCCACCAAAGTGTGAAATATACCAGAAGGTCTAAATAGCATAGATCACCTCATTGAAAACATGTGCTTGCTTGTGGTTTTTACAGCTCCTATACACCTCAAATGTCTACATTGAAGTTTGCCTTGCATACATCCCACATAGTGCAATATGATACGTTAGGACCTTGGCTTGGAATTTGTCCAACTTACATAATTCTTAATTAAATTGTTTTAACCCTATGATAATTAGGTTTTTTACTTTGATTGTTAATTGTCATAATTAGAGTTGAGCACAAACCAAGCCAGCTCGACAGCTCGGCTCAGATTGGTTGGAAAAATTTCAGCTTGGATTAGTTCAAATGGAAGTTCAAACCAAACCAAGCCTTAAGCTCGTTTGAAAAAACAAACCAAGCTCAAACTATGGTAGTACCAGGCTCAGCTTGGCTCGATTCAAAGCTCGATTTGATTCAGCTCAGTTTGATTCAACTTGATTCGGCTCATAGATCGTAAGCGCTTTGTTTCCTATGGTGTGATCCACTTGAGCTTTGGATATGAATCCATTTTGGGATCATGTTGTGAAATCATGTGTAAAACAGATGAACAACATGCATAATGCATATACATGATGACATGGATAATACCTAATGCATATACACGGAAAGCACATTGTTTCCTTACACTTGTAAAATAATGCCTGTATACTTTTGTTTGGAAAATGCTCTCACATGTCTATTTTGAAGCCAGACTCCTTTAGAGGATGTTAAACATTATATAGTAAGATACGTTTGTACTTTTTTTTTTTTCTAAAATTTTAAATTCTGTTCTATGTAAAGAGCCGCAACTTGTTTGAACTCAGCTTGGCTCAGCTCAGTTCAAAATTTTCAACCAAACTGATCCCGACTTGAACTAAATTTTGCTAGAGCAAACCAAACTCAGGCTGCATGAGCCAATCCAAAATCGAAACCAAGTTGATCCACAAACTGAGGTGGCACAAAAACAAGCCAAACCAAACTAGGGCTAACTTGGCTCGGCCAAGATCATTGCCCACCTCTAGTCATAACAGCCTATGTATGATTAACTTAGATAAATATTCAATCTAAAAAGAATTTTAAAAGTATATCCCAGGGTGGACCCGACAGGATGAACAGTTTGTATGGTTGGAAAAGACCAAAGTCCAACCGCGGGACGGTCTGTGTCACTGAAAAAGGCAAAGTCTATTGGACACACTAGGGACTTGTCAAACCGTAGGAGTGTATTCAGCAATACCTACCTCTCGCATTTTCTCACTTTCACTTATTTCAACTTAGAGAAGCTTGAGAGGAAAACCGATTGCCTCTTGTACCCATATGGCAGGGTCTGATTGGACGCATGCTATTGTCTCATATGGGCCCACAAAAAGCATGTTTGGGCGCCAATTAGGTGTTACCCCGGGAGCAGCTTAGTGGGTGTTACCCTAACCATGTGGGGGCCATCTTGATGTATTTTTATATATCTACGCCGTCTATCTGTTTTTTCATAGCATTTTAGGTGTGATCCAAAACCCTAAGAAGATCCAAATAACAGGTGGACCATACCACTAGAAACAGTGATGAATAACCATTAAAAACTTTTTGTGGGCCACAAAAGTTTTGGATCAATCTGATATTTATATTTTACCTTTATCAAGACCTTATTGACATTATCGAGAGCTTGGATTGAAAATAAACATTACCGAAACCTTACAATGCCTCTTTGGAATTTATAATGGTGGAGCACTCAATCATACTGTTTCTAGTGGTATGGTCCACTTGAGATTTGGATCTACATAATTTTTGGAATCTCAGTCTAAAATGGGCTTTCGAAACAGATGGACGGCGTGGATATACAAAATGTCATCCATGTGAGCCATATGGTAGGGGTAACACCCACTAAGCTGCTCCCGGGGTAACACCTAATTCGGGGCGCGCGGATTGCCTGCGAAAGCCTTTGGCAGGCATCTCCTGCGCAAGGAATCTGGGTGGGGCCCACCGTCAGGTTTGTGAGAAATCTATGCCGTCCAACCGTTTTGTGAGATTATTTGAGGCGTTGCGACCAAAATTGAACAGGATCCAAGACTTAAGTAGGCCGAAAACATGACGATTCAACTTCCACAGTTGAAATATTCGTGGGGCCACCGAAGTTTCGAATCAGGATAATATTTGTGTTTTCAGTTCATCTCAGAAGAAATGACATTATGAACGGTATGGATGAAATATAAACATCACTGTGGACTCCTCTACACCTTTTGCTATAGTGCGGCCCACTTGAGTTTTGGATCCCGTTCATTTTTTGTCGCAACGCCTCAAATGATCTCACAAAACGGTTGGATGGCGTAGATTTCTCACAAACCTGACGGTGGGCCCCACCTAGATTCCTTGGCAGGAGATGCCTGCGAAAGGCTTTCGCAGGCAATCCGCGCCCCCTAATTCGCGCCCTGTTTGAAAAGAGGCCCAGTCAAATGGGTACTACACTCCCAGTAGTCCTGCTCGGGACAAGTTGGGGCTACTGAGGACTGAGGAGCCAGTGTCATGTCTTGCTTTTATCCACACCGCCCATTCATTTTTTTCATAGTTTATGAGCCTAAAAATGAAGCAGATCCAAGAAGGCTCTATTGGGACTAAATGTCTACCATTGAAAAATTCTTGGGGGCCACTGAAGTTTTGGATCAAGATGGTATTGGTTTTCTACTTTCATCCAGGTCTCTGTGACTTAATGAACAGTTTGGATGGTAAATAAACATTACGGTGGGCCATAGGAAGATTTCAATGGTAGGCGTCGTTAGCACTTCTGTTTCTTGTGTCGTGGTCCACCCGATCCTTTTATCTACTTCATTTGTATAATTATAAAATAAAATAATATCAAAAAATGGATGGACGGTCTGGATAAAATTCATACATCACGGTGACCCCTCTCGGGATAGGCGAGGGGTAGTACCCAATCCGCGTCCGTTTGACAGCAGTACACGTGCTGGTGAGTGGATGTGACATCTGTCGGTGCTTTAAGTTCGACCCGTGCACCGACTTCTTCGTTCATCAAGCGGACGGCCCTAATTAAAAAGGAATCGACGGTTTAAGTGAACTGGCAAGCGGTCCAGATCCAATGGACAGGAGATGAATAAATAGGTATGAAAATCATGTACCTCCCTTCAATGCAACGCGTTGATCCACCGCACATTTGCCATGCTGGCGTGTCCCAGGCAAAAACCGTACGGTCTTGCTTGGTGGAATACAAATTGGGGTGGACTTGCGAAACACCAAAACGTTCCTTATTCTCAACTTTAAATAAATTACGTTGCAGAGCTTCTAAGCTTTAATAATACATACGCGTGGCAATATTCAATTACAAGGGTCGACCAAAGATGCTACAGCTCTGCTCTTGAGATATAAATCCCCTCCTTTTGTCTCATCATCTGAGCCGTCCGTCAGGCGTTAGCTTTGAATGGCTTACATTTCAAAAACCACTTATATTGAATGTTGACCGCTAACTATTTTTTTTTACTATCACGAATCGAAGGACTTTGGTCATATGAGTACGACGTCTGAGACACGAGCATTTTAAAGCACTTTACATAGAAAGTTAAAGAAGTCAGATGAACGGTCCTGATTAATAATTAACTTTACACTTGTACTGTGGAGACACTGCTGTATCTTACTACGGTACAACCGGCTCTACCTGAAAATTTCACGTTTTATTATATACGTTTTGCTACTTTGTGGCCAACAGATTTCAAATTACCGAGTATTTAATTGCACTACTCTAATTTTAATCCCACGAATCGTACATTTCTATTCATCACTCTAGTGGGGTCCACCACACATGGCACACAGTCGGATCCAGGCCCATCATCCAGTGCCGAAAGTGCCGCGAGCAAAACACTAGGCGGGTCCGCTCATCGGGTGGGCCACAAGCATTTAAGAGAGAACGAATGGTTTAGGTAAAATGACCAACAGTCTATTTTCGACTAACAAGTGTGGGCCACCATATGAGTGGACCTTCGTGAATCTTGGGCAAAGAATCATCCCCACTACCCGCCCTCCATATGAACGGTCCGGATCCATCACACTTATCGTCAGAAAATGTGACCCTAATAGCATCGTGTTCGCTCCACCTGTGATTCTGGAACTGCTTCAGCTGTATCCTCGGCACGGATGCATCGGTGTCAGCTGACTTTTTTTATTTTAATTTATATCTTACATGCTCGAGAGGACAAGGATGCATTTAGTTCAAAAAGAAAACTTTGATACTCTGGAGAGTGTGATGGATGATAAGCCGGCCAACTAGTAATTCAAATTAGAGCTGTCCAGATTGTGGTCCCATTTAGATGACTCATTAACCAAAGTGTGCGGTTATTTGGTGGACATTTATTGCACGGTTTACAATGAAAATATCAAATCCCCCATCTCACCAAGCATGTGAGTTCGATGATTAAGTTAGTTTACGCTGGGGCTGTTTGATTTTCCTGGGAAATTAAAATACCCTTGAAATATTTCATTATTACTTCTTTACCCACATTGGAATTCTGTGTAATTCATATCTTAAAAATTGATACAAAAGAAGTAGTTTAAAATTATGAACCCCATCGTGATATATATGATATATTCACTCCGTCCATTAGTTTTACTTGAATGATTTGAGACATGAGCAAAAAAATAAGGTAGATCTAACATTCAAGTGGGCCCCATCTTAAGAAATAGTGGTAGTAAAAAGTTTTTAACGATAAGTGTTGGATTTCCTTTTTCCTGAGATGTGGTCCACCAAAGTATTGAATTTAACTCATTTTTTGGTCCATGCCTTATATTCATTTGGCAAAACATATGAATAGTGTGGATAAGCCACATACATCACGATGGGCCCCACCTATATTTCACTATTCTCTTCCATTTTAGCAATAGAAAAGTAATGAGTCAAATCATACGTTGCGCAGTAAATATTCAGGAAATAATCATTATTAATTTACATTACATTTACCTGGGAAATGTAAAATCAAACAGACCCAAAAGCGTACAATTATTGCGTGCCTGCGCATCAACTATATATTATAAAAACATCGCCCAAATCATAAGCAGACAAGCAGTGTTCGTAGGGCGTGCCTTTTCCTCGGAAGATCCTTCTTGTTATGCAAGAAAACGGAGAAAAAGGAAGAGATTCGGAATTGGCGGTACCCGGCACTGCAGGTGGGGCCCACGTATATCATCGTTGTCATCTGGTGTGTCGCATGGCCGATGATGGGTCAGAGGTTTCGTAAACTGGATTATAATATTCGGACGCATAATGGGTAAGGGGCGGCTTCGGTGGATCCCCGGGTCCACTGAGATGGATGGGAGCCCTGGCTGTGGGGGCTGATGTATCTGACAATATCCACACCGTCCATCCTTATTGAAAGCTCATCTCAGGGCATGATAAGAAAAATGGAGCAGATCCAAATTTACATGCCCCATCTAACAATAGCAGATGGCCCAAACACATCCCATCATGTCTCATCACTCACAGATATGGATTAAGTTATGCCCTCTACCTATAGGAATTGGATTGACTGGTGCACCCTACACCAGCGAGGGCTGGTGTAGTTACATCATCAAGTTATGTGGGTCCCACCATGAGGTACCTGTTATATCCAAACCGTCCTTCCATGTTTTGGGATCATTTTAGGGCTTGAGACAAAAACTAAGACAGATCCAAGGATCCAGTGGACCACACTGCAGAAAGCAGTGGGAGATTGAACGTATACCATTGAAACCTTCTTGGAGGTCCCAGAAGTTTGGATCAGTCTGATATTTATTTTTACCCTTCATCCAGGTCTGTGTGACCTTATGAATAGTTTGGATGGCAAATAAACATCATGGTGGACCCTGGGTATGTTTTAACGGTGAGAATCATTGTCCCCACTGCCTTTAGTGGTGTGGTCCACTTGAGTTTTGGATATGACTCATTTTAGGTATGATGCATGAAAATGATCTCTCATAATGGATGGATGGTTTGGACAAACTAAATATATCGTTGTGGGGTCCATAAAGCCTTAATTTTATTTGAACCATTCATACAATCATGGTGCTCAAGGACTGCGCACTCTCTCTGCGTCCACCACATCCTACCTATATCCATGATGTGGTGGGATTTGATTAGGCACAAACTGTTTTTAAAGATGAGACCAATCTGAGTACCAACTCTACAAAACAACTTTCAAACATCCTTTGCATGGGCTTGACCCCATGATGGTAGCACCTTTTTTTTTTTGGTGGGGGGATCATCTCTTATATGTATAATGCGTGTGGCAATGGTTTGCAATGGTTTTTTTTTTTTTTTTTTTTTAATTATTTTGGGTTAGTACACACACCACAATGTTAGCCACCCCCACTAGGGAATCGATACGAAGACCTCAATGTGGAATCAAGGTTATCTTCACTAGTCTACCACATGAGCAATGGATCAAGTACCTCATATGGCTCCATATCACCTCTATAACGGTCTACTTCAGCCAATATATACAATCATATGGTTCACGGGCAATCACACTTACTTTCGGGTACAGATGATACATCAAGCCATGATAGCAATGGAAAATTTTGCCTACGCAATTAATCTAGAGAATTTGTAAATATTGTATGCAACAGCTAAGATTTTACCTACTTTGCATGAAGGGGTGCAAACTTTATAGGCTTTTATGTTTAGTAGCGAACCCTTTCTTTGCCATTAGTGTCTGTGTGGCCCACACCTGCTCTCCTTGGGTCTAGCCCAATCCTCCCCTCTCTCTTTCTCTGCAGGTAGCTTGTAGTCTCTCTCTACCTGCAGCTACACCGTCATTTCATACTCTCTCTCTCTCTCTCTCTCTCTCTCTCTCTACCCCCGTTCCTCGCTCTTAACCAAAAAAACTTTCAAATTGTAAATACACTAATACTTCCATCATTTAATTACTTTAGTTTGAAGATAGACTATTGGCAGTTAAAGAAGGCCTAGCAACAAAAGGCACGATCAAAGAAATCTATATAATCTAATTTTGGTATGGATCTTTCAAAGTTGAAGATGGACGACCTTCTTCCAACGGTCTACTAAAACACTAGAGGAGTGAGATAGAACTATATATTCCACTCCTTTGATGCAGTGATATGATATCTCACTAGATACTTTCAATGGTTCTGTCATATTATTAGAGCCAATGGATAAAAGTAGTTCATCCTCTCTTTCTTCTCTATTTTCTCAATGTTGTACTCTTTTCATGTGGGTAATCATCTCTTCATAATAAACAAATAAATAAAAAGATTGAAGGAGATGGTTAAGATCGGATCAAATCTTATTCTTATATTTCTTTTAAATTGTCCACTTCTCTTGTGGAATTCAAAATGATATATGCACATTAGGGCTGAAAGTTGGGGGGGTTCAACCCGACCGACCCGTGACCGACCTGACATTGGGTTGGGCTTGGGCAAGAATAATTGAACCCGATCTTGAGCTTGGGCTATGAAAACATCAACCCGATGAAGTTTGGGTCTGGCTTGGGTCGAGGTCTCTGGTTGCCCGACCCAACCCGAACCCGATCTATATACAAGTTACTTATACTTTTATTATACTTTGGTGAAGTAAACTTATAATGTTTACTTGTATTTTAACTTATTTGTTTAGGAAAAGTGAAGTTTTTTACATAAATAAGTACATATATAATTAATAAAGCCATAGGTACCAAAAATAAGGCGTGTATTGAAATATAATAGAGTAATGTAACAACGAAAATATTAGCATGTATCAACCTGATCAACCTGACCGAGCCCGCTTGGATTGGGCTTGGGTTGAAAATTCCCAACCCTGAGGTTGGGTTAGGTTGGGTTAGGGTTGAGGTATAGGATCCTTGGGTTGAGTTAGGGTTCAGCACCAACCCGATCCAACCTGCCGGACTTTCAGCCCTAATGCACATAGAATTAAAGTAGAGGGAAATCCATGTGCAACAACCAATTCATAGTTGCCAATATAAGTAGGACCCCATGGGCCCAAATCCATCACTATCTCCCTTGACATTGTTCTATGAACAACCGACAAAATGTTTAGAATCTTCTAATCAAAAAGAGTTTTGAGGCAACCATCTTCATCTAAGTATCTAATCAAATTACTATCTTGGATCACTGAATATGACCGAAATCCAACGGCTATAGTCCCATAAATCCTATGGGCTCCCACAAATCCCATGGACTGTTCATTGTTTACTTTTAACATTCATTTGGTTTCCATAAATAGATCGACACTATCGATTGATAGGTTAGATGTATAATCCATCGAAAATGGGACCCATAATTTGGACTGTACGATCTAGATGGTATACGTTTGTGACATGTGAGAGGATAAGTCACCACCATTTTCTAAAGGTGCAAAACTAACATATATAATCTTGTCCTTCTCTAGGAAGTCATTCCCTCACGTGGCCCTCTATTACTGAAAGTGCTGGCCTTCCCCCATAATCTGGTCCGTTGCTGGTATACATCCCCCATAATGCAATGGGACAGGTTTGGATTCTCATTGGTTTGTGTCAGAGGGCCTCACTATTATATTAAAATATATAACCACCACTGTCCACATTAAAAAAAAAAAAAACAAAGCTTATAAGCTTGTCCATCACCGACATGTCTAATAAATGAAAGCCAGACTGTTTACGGTGTGGCTGTCACACGTCTACACCCTCATATGGCCGTGTGGTATGATGGACTTGGTAGGTGGGCTCCACTTTCAATCATCGTTGTTATTGTATCTTTATTCTAATTAATTGGGGTCACTTGCATGTTCTAGTACCGTTCCACTCAATCAACTGTTATAATAACTTGAGTTGAACACCTTAACATGAGTTTAAAATGTCACATTTTTCATGTTAGAATTTAGGTAAGAAATGTCACCTTAACATGACTTTATTCTAATTAATTGGAGTCAGTTGCATGTTTTTAATTTCCACTTAATCAACTGTCATAATAACTTGGGTTGAACACCTTAACATGACTTTAAAATGTCACATTGTTCATGTTAGAATTTAAAAAAATGCAGTAGAAATTAAAAAACTTCCCAAAGTAGATTAGGTCTTATTAATGATCATTGTTTACTATTAAATGGTTTCTATAGAAAATCAAAATTGGACATTTTGAGTTCAAAGTTACCTTTGATAGTTGCAGGGAGGCTTCATTGTGGATGCTCCACATTTGAGAGTAGAGAAGTTTCTCTTTTAGATCTATCTTAAAGTGTTTCTAGGACTGTGCACTGAGATATGCATGCATAGTGGACCCCACTTATGTGATTGTGCAAATATTGGAAGGAATAAGAGATTTCTCTCCCCTTTTATATATATATATATATATATATATATATATATATATATATATATATATATACACTCTCTTTAGGTGATGGCACATAGAGAGTTAGGTGTCCCAGCTCTCTCCTCTCTCTCTCATAGATAGAATCTTATTTATTATTTATGAGGATTTAGAGTTACATAAAAAGACACTCCACCACTTTACAATTTTCTGTGTACTTTACAAGCATTTAAAATTTATAATCCACCTAATCATGTACTTAAATTGACTCCCTCTACTATAATAGTCTTCCATCTTTAATCCAATTCTAATATAAATCAAATGATGGACCACAAGATCTTAGACCAGAGGAATTATCATTGAGTATGTTAAAAATATTTTAATAGTTAAAACAAAATATTACGGTTGAGAATATTTTTAAAACTATTAAAAATCTTTAGGAATTCAGGTACCAGTAAAAAACCACTTGATGGATAGTCCATCTACTAGGTCTCATACATAAAAATGTCTCAAGAGAATAGGAGATCCATTGTTGTATCATATGAACCTCAACTATATCATAATACATGAACCCAACAATGTCCTCATATGAACCACTATAATTGACTTCAAGAGGCATGTCATGTTGGAATTGTGCCTTGGAAACAACTGTAAATCTTATCCATTAATGACAAAGATGGCATATGGTGTAATTGATAATTTTATTAGTAGATTATGATGATATGAGTCTTAAATGGACATGTTTCAATGTCATTTAAAATGTGGGAGTACTTTAAACACGCATGAACATATATGGTTTGAAGGAGAAGAATTCCTCTAATTGTCATTATATATTTGAGAGTAGACATGATGGTCAGTATTTGTGGTTCTATAACCACATAGCATGTTGTTGGATAAACCTATGGATATCATTGTTAAGTGGTCATCTTGTGTGAGATAACTAATGATAAGTTAAGATGGAAAGTCTTCATTATTAGGCATAACAACGAATCGATGTGCCTTTATGTTATATCACATAAGAGTGTACGCGTGTCATGAGAATAGGCTTCTAGTTTTAGACTTGTTGGGCACTTGCATTAATGGATTAAGTTCAAGTCTTAGACCAAGAGATGCATTATGTTTGGATTATGATTGAACTTTTGTTTTAGCTATTAAAATGATTTTGATTGTACTTGATGATGATAGTTAAAATATATAGTGTAATCCACCACTTGATTTGCATGGATATTGGATCAATGGTGGATGCACCATGAAAGTAAAAGGATCATATCAATTTGGATACATGGTTTATACAAAATTACAAACTTTGAAGTTAATATGGTATATGAAAAATTATAAGATAGTAGAATACGATGATTGGTATTTTCTTAAAACCTGCGCTCCTCCTTGTATATAGATTTTATCCCAGAAGGAGAGGGCAACAACAGAGATAACTTTGGATGTCCCACGCCCTAGGGTGTCACTACCAAAAAATAAAATAAAAATCAGAGAGAGAGAGAGAGAGAGAGAGAGAGAGAGAGAGATTTCTTCTTCCCCCATAGCACGTCCAACACTCATAGAATCCATTTAAATAGAGTTGTATGCCTTTCCTCACCATATTATAGGGTAGACAAGTAGGCTCTCACATTTTACTTCATAAAGGATATAATGGAGAGAAACCTTCTCCTCCTTGCCGTATCGTAGGGCAGTTAATGCTGATGCGTCAAGACGAAATGTGTCCTTGGGGTCCATTACTTGTACATCGATCCAAACCTTTGATCTGATGGGTCCTGACAGGGATAATGGATTCCCCAAAATCCAACATATTTGGAAGATCCTATTTGTAAAATCTTTTACCCTTTATCCCATGACCATTGTGTTTTTTCCTCAATCATCTTCTTTTAGGCGACTGATTGAAAGGCTGGAATTTTCTAAAGTGGAAAGCTTTTGAAGCATCTGTCAGCCAAGGCGCAGTGTGGTTCTCCTCAAATCAAGGTTCTGGATTAGGCCGCATTCTGATTTTGGAGATTTGAAAAGGTCAATCAGGCTTAAAGATTTTCATATTGGTCCCATGGCCCACCTCTATATGTGGGGAGTGGTGTGATGCACCATTTTTATCTCGCCGCTGACCCTTACACATAATCATGCCAAGAACTCGCAAGAGTTTCAACACAAAGTCATGAGTTCAAGTACCCACTGTGGCGTGTGTGGGTGTGAGTGTGTTTAAAAAAAGAAATAGTAAATAACAAGCCAGGAATTCGGCAACTGAGATCTCATAGTTTATCATCCTTGCTTGTCTTAGTGAGAAACAGATTGCATGCTAAGTAAACTCTGCGGTAGTACACCTAGATCCATAGCTCAAGTGGTAGACCAAGTGAAGATAGCCTCGTTTCGACATTGAGGTCATGGCATCGATTCCCAAAATGGGGGTGGCTAATATTACAATATGACTAATGTGTGTTCTTATGAACAGGTTGGATGACGAATAAACATCACGGTGGGTCCTAGAAAGGTTTAAACGGTGGAAATCATTATGGATGAACGGTGTGGATAAACCACATACATTCAAGGTGGGCCAAACAGAGTTGTATTGACACCCAAATTCATAACTCAAGTGAGAGACTGAGAAGATAACAAAAAAATTATGCAGATCCAAATCTTAGGTGGACCACACCAAAAGAAACAGTAGTGATTGATTGGCTTACCATTAAAAATTCCGAAGGCCACATATTGTAAGGTTTTAGTAATGTTTAGTTGAATCCAACTTGTTGATGATGTCAAGAATATCTGGATGAAAGGATAAAAAATACAAAAATTAGCTTGATCCAAAACTTTTGTGACCCACAAAAAGTTTTTAATAATCATTAATCATTGTTTCTAGTGGTATGGTCCACTTGAGATTTATATCTTCTTAAGTTTTAGAATTGTCTCCTAAAATGAGATGGAAAAACATATGGACAAAGTGGCGTTGGGTCCTAAATTGTAGGGGTAATCAAAGCAAAACTCATGTGAAACATTACCAACGCGTCATAAAATTCAGAAAGTGTACCCATAAATCAGTACAAAAAATTCATGTCATTGTGTTGGAAGCATCCATAAATTTATGGAAAAATCCATGTTCAGCAGCGCTCTAGCGCACCCTAAAATTCATGGGAGCGCACTCATAAATTCAAGGGTGTTGGGGCTCATCATGCATGATGATCAAACTATCATGAAACAAGGTCGTGGCCATAGCTTGGATCACTAGAAATGGTGCATGGACACACATCACCAAGCGGGCCCCACAAATTAATTATAAACAGCCATATAAAATAGTAGAAACTGTAGTCCATCAGTGCACCCAAGAATAGTGACAGCGCACCCAATAAATGTTGTATTTTTACTTCACCAAAAATCTACACAAAACAGCGTACAGCGTCAGTGCATTCAAGAATAGTGTCAGAGTACCCAAAAATTCAGGGAGTGCACCCATAAAATATAGAATTTTAACTTCATCAAATTTAAGCATGGCCAGTGGGAGCACAATCGAAAAATAGTGTAAGCGCTCCCATTAATTCATGGTGCGCCGACATGATTTTCTAACTAATTTAAAGGTGCGCCAAACCCGATTTGAGCCCAAAAATCACTTATTCAGGTGCGCTCCACATGGCAGTCTCTTATTGGACCTCTACCCAAGATTCACAAGTATAAATACCCCTTCTTGCCATTCATACGTACGTAGTAAGGAAGAGAGAGGGTTATTGTCCGCCGAATATTTGAGTGTTCGTCGGAATCCCCACCGAAATCGAAAATGCACCAAATATCGTATGTCGAAATTCCTCACCGAAATTTCATTTTCAATCACTGCAGGACCGGCACAAAACTTAGAAGTCCCCAGACATTTCAAAAATTGCTTGAGTCCACCGGCGGACCCATTTATTCAGCATTTCCAAACTTAGTCATTTTCAGCATGAATAGTGCCCACGCACCCTAAAAATAGGGCCAGCACACCCATTTATTCAGCATTTTTAGATTTAGTCATTTTTAACATGAATAGTGCCCGTGCACCTTAAAAATAGGATCGGCGTACCCATTTATTCAGAATTTTCAGACTTAGCCATTTTTAGCATTAATAGTGCCTGTGCACCCTAAAAATAGGGCCAGCGCACCCATTTATTCAGCATTTCCAGACTTAGTCACTTTTACCATTAATAATGCCCATGCACCCTAAAAATAGGGCCAGCGCATCCATTTATTTAGTATTTCTAGACTTAGTTATTTTTAGCATGAACAGTGCTCGTGCACCCAAATAATTGGGTCAGCGCATCCAAGAATAGTGTCACCGCACCCGAAAATTACTGAAACTTTTTCATCGAATTTAGCATGAATAGTGCTAGCGCACCCGAAATTCAGGTCAGCGCACCTAAGAATAGTGTCAGCACACTCATTTATTCAGGAATACACCAACACTATTATTTGGATGCATCGAGTTACCTTTTGATTGTTTTATGCAAATAAAGTGTTTTAAAAGCTGCAATTCAGTTGTACAACCACCCAGGGGCAATTAATGGCAGGAAAAAGAGGCTCTCTGAGGCCATTCTTGCACAATCTGGTGAACACGAGATGCTTCTGAAGAGGAGAAGATAGTCTCTAGGGTGATGTAGATGTACCATTATTTTACTATACTACTATAATATGACCCGAAATCGAAGCTAAGACTAAACAAATAGAGCTATGGTCACCACTAAAAACAAGATCGAAGAGTTTCAAATTATTACAAAACACTTGCTACGGACTGCTATCTCAAAGCTACTCGATGTATTACCCATCCAAAACGACGTCCGCTAGTTGAGTTACTCAAATACAAACAACCACAGATTGGTCTTCCCGAAGTCACCAATTCACAATAACGGGCATGGGCCCAACGTCGCACCTCTCGGTTAAAAAGCTCTGATTGTCTCTCAACTCGAATTTTCGACAAAACATGGGACATAGGCATCCGACCTGTACAAAAGATGGTTCAGTCCATATCGAAATACATCGATCTCTACAACCACGAACTCAAAGACCATAGTTCCTACTAACTTAATCTTTTACCTTTTAATCAAGGTTCATTGATCATTCGATATAATTAAAGGCTCGTGCCAGATCATAGCCTGAAATATACAAGATCTCATAATTCTCTGGAATAAAATTCACCTAGTAATATCTCTTCTTGTGTGTACTTTGGTGAATGGTTGTGATTGTCTGTGAATGTTTTCAATACTCAGAACCTTAGAGCAGTAATACACAGAAAGTGTCCATCGCATTTTCCAGTTCTACTAAGTTGATATACAATAAATACATCAAGGTGGGCCCCACATGGTTAGGGTAACACCCAGTAAGGTGTTACCAAGGTTAACAGCTAGTATGCTCCCCTTACACCACGTTTGGCACCCTAGATTTGGTGGTAAACGAGTGTATTTCACATCCAAATACCTGCTTTTTTGCGTTTGTCAACCTTGAATTTGAAGGTAAATGGAATTAGAGGTATTTTAAATCTACCATTTTGGTGTGTTTTGAAATCTCGATTACCTCCAAATCTACCTTTTTGGTGTGTTTTGAAATCTTAATAAAATGCTAAGATTCCGGTGTAATTTAAAGAAAGTGCTTTTTTTTTTTTGGCCAACTTTTTAAGGGTAGGAGAGTCGCACATGTAACAAAGGTTTCTCTACAATACTAATCCATTAGACACATGGTATGCTAATAATACTCCAAAATAATCCAATTATTGGCTACAACACTAAAATCTCATTAATAAAATGATCTAGACCATCCAAACGTTGGACATCCAAATGGGACGGTTAAAGAGTGTCTATGAGTCACTTGTTTGTGATACTTGCATTTGTAGCTCACCTAATGCTCAGAATTTTTTCTTTTCTTTTCTTTTCTTTTTTTTATTTTGCCAAAGTTTATATTTTAATGGGCTTATTATAATCATTCTATTAAATATCACACACGCGCGTGCGGGGGAAATGGTAAGGTCAAGCTGTGTGGTACTATGGGAAATGGTACTATGAGGTCCACCTCATGGGAAGTTCCCATGAGGCCGATTTGTGTGGACCCCACCGTGATGTGGATCAGACATCAACACTGTGTGTTTGATGGGTCCCCTTTAGGCTATGGGATATCCCAAAACTCGGCCATGTATAATCCTCACGTGGGCCATACCATCTAAAATCCTGTGAAGACATGCCTAAAACATCTAAAAGCACTTTGTGGGGCCACCTGAGTTTTGTATGCGGCTGAAACTCAGTCCAACGCCTCATCCAAGTGGGACACACACAATGGATAGGCTGGATTTGTGAACCACATCTTGGTGGACCCAATAAACGATCATGAAGGTTCTAATGGGCAGGTAACCCCTCTAAACTGTTGTATGGTGTGGCCCACTTAAGTCATGGATTGACCTGATTTTTAAGCCCATGGCCCACCATAGAATGGTGCATCTGATTGATGAGGTAGATGTTCGACGCACATCATGGTGGGGCCCACACAACTCAACCTCATGGGAAGTTCCCATGAGGTCAACCTCATAGTACATTTCCACACACACACACACACACACACACACACACACACACACACACATATATATATATATATATATATATATATAAAGAAAGCTAATTTAGTTAATCAAGTTTATGTCGAATGCTTAGCTAATTTAGTTAATCAAGTTTATGTCGAATGCTTTCCAAATAGAAGATTTGGATTCTATTGTATTTCAACTAAACACAAATGAAAATTTAGTATCACCTTGATTTCAATGTAATTGTGATTTGGATCCAATGCATTCCAAATCCAAGCTTCCAAACGAGCCCTTAGTGACAACTACTATGGGGCCCCACGTATTCGGTGGATCCAGGGAACCACGGAGCTGTTGGATCTGATACTGTGGGGCCTACCTTGATGTAACCGCTTGGTATCCACATCGTCCATCCCTTTTTCCAGCTCATTTTAGGGAAAGAGACAAAAAATAAGGAGAAATATTAGGGGGACCACACCATAGGAAATAGTGGTGATTGAATGCCCACAGCTAAAAACTTCATGCGAGGTACAAAATTTTTGGATCAAGTTGATATTGGGTTTTTTCTTGGCATTCGGTCTGTGTTACCTTATCAACAGGTTGAATGGGAAATAAACATTACAGTGGCCGCTGGAAGTTTTTAATGATGTGGTCCACCTGAGATTTGGATCTTCTTCAATTTGTTTTTGGCTCATACGCTAAAATAAGTTCCTCTGATGTGGTCCACCTGAGATCTGGATCTGCTTTATTTATTTTTTTTTGGCTCATACGTTGGAATAAGCTGGAAAAACAGATGGAAGTGGTTGGTATAAAGCACAATCATCACGGAGGACGACACCCACGGTCGGGATCCATCGATCTCGGTGGTTCACCTATCGGCATCATGTTGCTGGCCCCACATGAGAGCGCATCCCCTGCATTGAAACTATTTAGGGAATGAGACGTTTCGGCGGGAGATGCCACTAATCGTGCATCGAACCTCAGGTGGGGTCCACTGGACAAAACTGTTTGCTCGATAAGTTTGGCCGACTCCCGTTTCCGGAAACACGTGCAGCCGCGGATTTATGTCATGACTGAGTGACACGTGTCACACGACTGAAAGATTGGTATCCTATCCACAGTAGAGGCGTGATCATTCCAGGAGGCACTGAGCCTCCATTTCATCGCAGCATATGTGGCATTTTCAGAAGAGATCTGAACCGTTAAGTCAGTGGGTCAAATGGTGGACAGGCTTACATTCCAAAATCAGAGAGTTCGGACTTTAGTAATCTTTAGATCACTTTAGTAAAAATGGACACCGAAGGACAAAATTTAAGAAACGTCCGGTTATTGGATGGTTAGGATTGTGTGATCAAGGAAGCTTTTTTGTTTCTTACCCAATCAATCATATAAACCGACGGATGCATGGCTCGGTTCACCTTATACACTCTCTCTAGATGTAGAGTGCAACATATGAGGGCACTAAAATTCCATGCCTCATGAGAATGATTGTACAGTGAGCATGGATAGACCCCCACTAGTCTCCGGCTGGGAACGGGCAGGAGCTCTGAGTGGCCACCGTGATGTACGGGTTTTATCCACACTGTACATGCATTTCCCGTGCCATTTTATAGAATGAGACCAAAATTTAGGCAAATCCAAGGCTCAAGTGGACCACACCATAGGAAGCTGTAGTGGTAATGATTCTCACCGTTGAAACTTTCCTAAGGCCTACCATGATGTGTATTTGCCATCCAACCTATTCATAAAGTTATATAGGTCTGGATGAAGGGAAAACATAAATATCAGCTCGATCCAAAACTTCTGTGGCCCTCAAGAAGTTTTAACAGTAAGAATTTAATCCCCATTGTGTGGTCCACCTGTGCCTTGGATCTATTTCATTTTTGGACCCATACCCTGAAATGATAGGAAAAATGGAATGAACGGTGTGGATAAAACCCATATATCACAGTGGCCACTCGAAGCTCCTGCCCATTCTCAATTGGAGATTGGCAAGGTAGAATGCAATCCGCACTACCCAGTCAGGCCCTGATGTGATGAGCTGAAGGCGCAAAGCATGTATTTTTTTTTTTTTGTTAGTCATGCAACGCACCTACCCTATTAGTTGGGCAACACAACCACATAGTTAGCCACACGATGCACCAACCCACCAGTGGGGTTAGTGTGTCTCATTGAACTTGAACCTGAGACCTGCTGTTGAAATGCCTAGGCGCAAAGCATGTTTGAAAGTGGCATTGTGAGTGCTCAACGAACATCACACCGGGTTGGACCAACCAAAGCTTGTCATGTCCTAGAGTCGGGCTGCACACAATTCAATTTATGATCAATTTATCGATCGCATTGAATCGAATCGTTCCCAAGATTAATTCAATTCAATTTTTTTATAAATAAAAAAATTAATTTCAATTTTCAGGTTCCGTTCGATCAAATCAAATCGAAAATCGAATCGATCGGTATCAAATTGAATTGATTAATTGAATTGAATTGAATATACACACACATTTATATGCCATCTATAGCATCAATAAGGTCATTTCTACCTTTGATGAGCTAAAACCATATAAAAAAATTAGCCTCGTACAATTTTTATGACCCCACTGATGTTGAAAGGGTGAACATTTAATCCTCACCATTTCCTATATTAGATATACCTCATTCTAGGCCATGTCGTAACATGATATGGCAAAATGGATGAACATGGTGGTTTTCTATAAATGTCACGGTGGCCCCACTAGATTTTAGTGGACGGTTCTCACTAGTAATCTGAGTTCTTAGTCAATGCAACTTTGAAACTTTAGTGCAGGGAAAAGAAAAAAAATTCCAAAAAGATCTTCAGGGAACCTTTGATATGAATGTACATCGCTTCCAAGGATACCTCGGTGTGCAACCCACTGTGATGGATCTGTCGTCCATTTGTTTTGACAGCTCATCTTGGTGTATGAACCCAAAACTAAAGCAAATCAAAATCTCATATGGACCACCCAACAGTAGAGAGTGGTGATTGACCTAGATGAAGGGACCACACAAATATTAGCTTGATCCCAAAACTTTTGTAGTCCCCAAGAATTTAAGAGTGGTTGTCTCCATCTCAATTGTTTCCTATGGTGTGGCCCACCTAAATCGCGAGCCATCTTAATATTCAACCTTGAGCTTAAGGTGCAACTACATGTCTAATGGTATGAATGGATCTCAAATACACATCATAGCACCATACTGTGTAAGTACCGAGATTGTGTAAGTAGGATACAACAGCCATACAGTGTCCTACTGGAAAAGATCTGTGTGTTTTATCCACACTGTCCATCCAATTTTTTAGCTCATTTCATGGCATGAGCCTAAAAATGAGGGAGATCCAAATCTCAGTTGGACCACCATAGGAAATGACGGTGATTGAACACCCACCATTAAAAACTTCCTAGGGCCCACTGTAATGTTTATTTGCCATCCAACCTGTCAATTAGGTCGCACAAACTTAGATGAAGGGAAAACCCAAATATCAGCTTCATCTAAAACTTTTATAGCCCGGAGTAAATTTTTAATGGCAGGCCATTCAATCACCATTGTTTCCTATGGTGTGGTCCACTTGAGATTTGGATCCTGCCTTATATTTTTGCTCATGGCCTCAAATGTGCTGGAAAAATGAATGGACAGTGTGGATAAAAGAAACTCATCATGGTGGAGTTTACAGAGCTTTACCAATAGCACACGATAAAACCGTTACTGTGTGATACGTACCTAATCCCCCTCCTAAAAGTCCAAAATTTTATGGTAAGCCCACCCTCATATTCGAGATGGCCCACCATGATTTGTATCTGAGATCTACTCCAATCATTAGATATGAAATCTCGCCTTACGCTCAAGGCCGAAAAATCAAGCTGACCTATGATTTGGTGGGTCACACAAAATGTTACATTTTGGAGGGTGAGAGTTCACATGTACACTTGATGTACTATAAAATCCAAACCTACAAAACCTATAGGTTTTCAATTTACAATGTGTGAAAAATTGAATCGAATCGAAAAAATCCATCAATTCAATCTTATATCAATTTGAAAAAAAATGGGGTCAATTCAATTTCAATTTAAAATTTTGAAATTAAGATCAATTCAATTTCAATTTTAAAAATTTAGAATCAATTCAATTTCAATTTCATACAAAATCGAATTGATCGAATCGATGTGCAGCCTTATGTAGGAGTCAAGTACTGAGACCAACATCACACGCTGCTAGCCTAATCAATGCTCTATTGGATTTTTCCTCCTCATGCAGAGGAGAGAGAGTGGCTTTTTATGAGGTTCGATCGGCCGGACAAACTGCCTGAAAACACAAAATTCGCTGGAGTGTTTTTTGTGAAGGTCGACCGGTCAGTCCAACCGACCGATGGTGCTGGCCGACCGGTCGGCAGACAGGTCGGGTTATGTGTATTCATACATAGTTTTCTCTCTGGACTAATTTTGGTGGGTCCGACCGACCTGGCGATTTTGGCCGACCGGTCGGAGGTGTGCGCGACTGCTACTGCAGTTTCCAAATCGGGCTAGGACTCTTGCAAATCTATAAATATGGAGCTCTACTTCGGGATTTGATATTCCCACAAGTTGTTCTACACGTCCTACGTGATAGAGAGAAAGAGAAAGAGAGGAAGAGAAAGAGGGAGAGGAAGCTTGTTGGTAGAGGAGGCATTGCTCGAGAAGGTGATTCCTAGTGCAACGACGTCTCGGCTCTTCAACGTCCTCATGCTGGGGTGAGATCTCTCAATTTTCTTGTCCTTTTCATTGTTATCCATCCCTGTGTAGGTGAGGAAGGTTTGATCCAAGCGGCTGTGTGCTTGTGATCGGATGTAACAGTTCTTTGAGATAGTTTAGATAGTGGATTGTTGATCTGGACTAGGTCCCGTGGTTTTTACCTCTTTCGAGGGTTTTCCACGTAAAAACTCCTTGTGTCGTGTGGTCGTTTGTTTACCCTTGATTATTGCATTATCTTAGTCCATAATTCAAGTGCATTGGAGGGCGAGATCCTAAGGCTTGTGTGAAACGCACCCAACATACTCGCCATGTCCTGGACTTACCACCATGTCAGGTGAGGCCGAATCTGCTCGCAAATGGAGACTCCTTTGCTTTTGATTAGGAACTTTGTTCCCAGGCATTTACCTTTTTGGAAATGAGTTCCATAGAACGATTTTTCACTAACCTTGAAAAGCATTCCATGTTCTCAATCAAGCCAAAATAGAAATCTCTGCCAACCAATGCATAAATGAGGCATACAGACGAATCACAGCAGTTAATTAGGTGGCCAAACCATAGATAGTTATGTATTTAATAAAAAAAAATTAATTATGTGACTAGATAAACTTATCCATTGAACCTGTTGGTTATAAATCATTATCATCATCAAAGCCTTATCCCAACAACGTAGTGTTGTCTACACGATTCCTATTCTGCCATTCCAATCTATAAAGGCCCTAAAAAAGCCCTAGCGTGATCTTAAAATGTTGCCAACAAATGGACACACAAGGTAGGCATTGGTCATCCTTTCAACAGAAGAATTTCATCATTGTCGTGGATAACTACAATGTCATAACTTTGATTGTGTAAGGGTATGTTTGAGTTGGAGTAATCTTTGTCGTGTGATTGGAAGTCTCGATCATTTTTGCAAGGCATTATCTTTTCGTAAATTTCATTTTTAAGGTTTTTGTTTGGATGGCAAGTGAAAATCTCGTATTCTTGTACTTTTCAAATATCCGAATTATGGAAAAGATTAATGATTTGCTTTGTGAAATTCATTATTTCCTTTGCTTGGTTTTTAAATAAGTACAAGAAGAGCTATCATTTAGTCATTCAAACTATTCATTACTTGAGCCCCCACCATGGATGGATTCCATAGTCTCCCAAAAGCTCAAACTTGAAGGTCATATCCACCAATCTTTAGTCCTTAATTGCCCAACATTTTGTCCCATAAAACACAGTTAGTCTCATAACTACCCTATAAAATTGTCTTGTCCCATAGCATAGTTGGTCTCATAGCTATCCTATAAAATCATTCTGAAATTAATTGAAATGCAACAATTGCATTATACTCCAAAAGGTACATCTCCACTTCATCCACTTAGGTCTAATTGAGATCCTATAACTCATGTTTTAGTTCAAGAAAGTTACCAAGGATAATCATATTATTTGTAGGGTTCCTACCTATGGCTTATGTAGACAAGAGTGTTTCAACATTGAGATTATGGGTTTGAGTGCCCATGCGGTGTGTAAAAAATATTCATACTATCTGTAAGTAATTATTTCTAGTTGCAGGATCAATAAGCAAACTGGCCTATTTCCTTTACCAGGTCATCTGCACAGGTAGGTCCACCATATGTATGGTCCAGATGTCATATTCAAACGTGCCTATTTGGCACACATGGTCACTTTAAGGGTGTTAACAGGCCGAGCTAGGGTCGGGCCAAGCTCTGTTCAAGCTTGATTTGTGTTATTCAACATAGACCCAAACCCAATTCAGCCTGTGATGGGCAAAAATAGTCCAACCTAAGTCCAACCCTAACATTTTTTGTTGGGTACAAGTCCAACAGAGAGAGAGAGAGAGAGAGAGAGAGAGAGAGAGAGAGTTGTTGGAGGGGTGGGAGAGATGGAAGGCTAGGGTTGTTGGGGGTATAGAGAGAGGAGTGTGGGTTGTTGGAGGGGGAGAGACAAGAGAGATGGAAGGCTAGGGTTGTTGGGGGGTTATGTGAAATCCACCTTGACCACCATGCACGTCACCCCATGGTAGGCCTAGGATACAAAAATAAGCCCCAACCATGATTCAAGTGGACAACACAATTAGAAATAGCATACAACGCAAGGCTCACCCTCCGGACATTGATTGTAAAATCAGCATAGATAGAGAGGGTCCGAATTCAGTGAGGTTGGGGACTCACTGAACACAGCTAGACCCTAGCGTGATGAGCTTTCATTGTGCCATGTTAGGAAGGTACTGCAAAGCATGTTTGGAAGTGGTACCGTGATTACTCGACCAACATCACATCGGGCTAGCCCAACCAAAGCTTGCCGTGTCCTAGACTTACTATGTTTGGTGAGGCCGAACTGCTCGCATATGGAGACAACTTTGCTTTTAATTAGGAACTCGTTCCAGGCATTTACCTTTTTGGAAATGAGTTCTATAGAACTTCAAGATTTTTCACTCACCTTGAAAAGCATTCCACGTTCTCAAATTGAGAAAAGGCAAAAAGGAAAAAAGAAAAAACTGCTGCCCACCAATGCATAAATGGAGCATACGGGTGAGATCACAGCAATTCATTAGGTGGCAAAACCATAAATAGTCTTATTTAAAAAAAATAAGATAATCCTATCCATTGAATTCGTTGGTTACAAATCATTATTATCATCAAAGCCTTATCTCAACAACTTAGTGCTGTCTCCACGATTCCTATTCTGCCATTCCGGTCCACAAATACCTAAAAACAACCTGAGCTTAAATGTTGACTACAAATGGACACACATGATAGGCATTGGCCGACTTTCAACAGAAGAACTTCATCATTGCCAATTAATTTAGCCTTTTAGCTAAGAATGCCACTCTAGATCCGATGGATAGGTACAATGTCATTACTTTGATTGCATAAGGGTATGTTTGAGTTGGAGGAATATTTGTTGTGCAGTTGAAAATCTCAGACACAATGCTTAATTTTCAAACCATTACGTCTGCTTGAATTCTATTTTTAAGGTGTCTCGCCTTCAAATCATTATGTCTACTGTTTTTTTTTTTTATTAAGGTGTTTCGCTAGCTGGCTCAGCTGAAAGATGCCTAGGTGTTTCAACAGCAAATCTCACGTTTGAGTGCTAAGGAGACACACTAACCCTACTAGTGGGTGGGTGCATCGTGTGACTAATTGGGTGGCTAGCATGGGTAGGTGCATTGCAGGACTAACAAAAAAAACCTATTTTTAAGGTTCTTATTCGGATAACAAGTAGAAATCTCATATTCCTGCTGTTTTAAATAACTAAACTATGGAAAAGACAAATAACTAATTAGTAAAACTCATTATTTCTTTTGCTTGGTTTTTAAATTAGTATAAGAAGAGCTATAGGTTCACGATTGAAATTATTCTGCTTTCATATAAAGTACAAACCCAAGTATAAGGTGCATATTTTATTGTCCTCATTGTCCTGATCTTCAGCATCACCTAAGCCTTGTCTTAACTAAAATGAGTGGGCTATGCCAAACCAGCTTCACCATTCCACTCATTTGGAGATCATATCCTTAGATTATAAGTCATTAAATCTTTTCTTGGGTAGTAACATTGCGTTGTAGTGATTAGATATGACTGTTTTTTCTTGGCAGGTTTGAGTTAGAATGGCCCACACACGGATAGTGATGCTGCATCATACGCCTTTCGGTTAAAAGCTGTTTTTGTTTTGTTTTTGTTTTTTTTTTTTTTTTTTTTTTTTTTGGTTGCTGAAAGGTAATTACTTTCTGTTACAAAGTCAAGTTGGCAAATCAGTACCTTCTTCTTTGAGGCGGATTGCGTTGTGTCACACACCACCGACCTTAGTGGTGTATTGACGTCACCAAGTTATGTGGCCCCACCATCATGTATGTGTTATATCCAAATCGTCCATTCATTTTGCAAGATAATTTTAGGGAATGAGCCTAAAAATGAAGCAGATTCAAATCTCAAGTGAACCACACCAGAGAAAGCAGTGGGACAGTGACACCCACCGTTGAAACCTTCCCAGGGCCCACCATGATATTATTTGACATCCAACCTGAGGTCATACGGACATGGATGAAGGGAAAACACAAATATCAGCTTCATCAAAACGTTAGATAAGTCACAAACTGTAGATAGGTCACAATTCCAATATCAGATTGGTTGGGTAATTTTAATCTTTGATACACTGACATTCGTTTGCTGAAATAGAACCGTTGGGTATTCTGTATTTAAAGCGTCCACTAAATATCCACTGATCTCATAGTTAGATAATAAAATAAGTGTAACTTTTTGTTAATGATGCATATAAACTAGAATCCGTCATTCTAACAGTTCAATTTTAGTTATGTAGATGCTTCTTGTAAGATATCTCAGTGCCTGTGTATCATCATCGCACTCTGCCAGAGTATAAAGTTTTCGTGGGGGTTTGCCGTTTTGGACTCATGCTACATGGTTTCCTCATAGGCGCCCGGGAACCCCTACCGTGTAGCCCACAAGGATGATATTTGCTATATCCACCCCTTCCATCCGTTTCTCCAGCCCATTGAAGGATGGGGTTCCAAAACTTATGCATATCCAAATCTCAAGTGGACCATACCACTAGAAACAGTGTTGATTGAGTGCTCCACCATTAAAAATTTCAAAGAGGCTATCTTAAGGTTTTGGTAATGTTTATTTGCAATCCAAGATGTTGATAATGTCAAGAAGATCTTGATGAAGGTAAAATATAAAATTCAGCTAGATCCAAAATTTTTGTTGCCCATAAAAAGCTTTTAATGGCTATTCATCACTATTTCTAGTGGTATGGTCCGCCTGAGATTTGGATCTTCTTTGGGTTTGGGATCACTCCTAAAATAAGATGGAAAAACAGATGAACGGCGTGGATATATAAAAAAAAAAAAAAAAATCAAAGAGAAATTTCTGACTAGTAAACCTCTCTTTTGACCATTATTCCCAGCTAAATTTTCAATACTTTTTTTTCTCAAAAGTAAACTTTCATTATTTTTCTGACCAAACTGCCCCTGTTCGTTTCGAAATTCACCGTGATCTCAGTTGAATTGATCTCGTTGAAAATCAACGAGACACATAATTTTCATCTTATCTTCATCTTCATCTTCGTTCATAAATCTTCAGTTGTCAACTGGTTTTTATGGCTCCTCCGTCCAAGAGGCTACGGAAAGATATGTTTTAGGAATGTTTGGAGGTGATTTTCGTTTTAGGTTGGGTTCGTTTGAAATATTTGGGAGTGATTTCGTTTTAAGATTGTTCATTAACCTATGTATACAAATTGTTTGTAGAAATGTTAATGTAAACTTGAAATGTTAAAATGAGAGATCGCGTTCAATTTCAACTCGATCCCGGTGAATTTCAATGAGATCGGTCAATTTCACCGCAATCTCGTTAAATTTCAAAAAGCACAGATATAATTTAACGAGCACACTGTAAAATTCAAAGAGCACAATGTAAAATTCAAAGAGCACAGTAATTCAAAGAGCACAGCTATCACGAATTATCGAATGTCCTAACATTAATTTACACTGTGCTCTTGAAATATCAATATACTCGTTGAAATTCAATGAGATCGATTATTGCAAAAACGCATTGTGATAAAACAAAAATCCTACTTGATTATTAAAAAAAAAAAAACTCATTCGTTGAGAAAAAAATTTCACATTCTTCGTTCTTATCTGGTCCATACCACAACCTCATTTCCAATGAAACACGAGTTGAAGAAATAGAAAAATAATGCTCTAAAGTGAAAACCGATCTTAAAACTAAAGAAATAATGCTTTTTTTTACTATAGATGAGAGAAAAAAAAAATGAGTTTTGAATGTAGAAGAGGAAAAAAACAAGAAAAAAATATGTTTTTTTTTTTTTTTTGAGAAGGAATAAATCCTAACAATAGGGGTATTTAGGTCCGAAAATATCTTATCCGTACAAGTGAAGTTTACTTTTTGGAAACAAAACTATTGAAGGTTTAATTGAGAATAATGGTCAAAAGAGAGGTTTACATTAGAAAATTTCTCTAAATCAAAATTGCCCCACACGATTATCGTAACACCCACTAAGCTGTTCCCCGGGTAACAGCTAATCCACTCTCAAATCGGTCATGGTAATATGAGATCCAATCTGTCCATGATGTGGTACAGAAAAGTACAGCTGGTCCACTCGTCAGGCAGCCTTCACCTTCATTTTACTAGACAAATTGACGGCCTGAAATAAGCTTGGCTAAGTTTTCATAAGGCATGTGGCTGTTTCTTGTATCATGGCCCACCTAAGGAGTGGGGCAGCCTGATTTTAAAGTAGACCACCCAAATGGTCAAACACACCTGAGGTACGGCTTAGATTTTGCAGCGGTGTGCCACGGATGCAAATGTGGTGGATATCTTTGAGCCACCTGAGCCTTCTACACGTAAAACAACTAACCCCTGTGGGTCTCATCATGTTATATATGTAAATCCACTCCGTTCACCATGTGAGAACCCTTATTACATACGTAGATTCGAGAGATTGTCAATATAAAAGAACTAAGAGGGGCCACAACCATTGTTAACCATTTTAAACTTACCCTAAAATATTTAAGTTCACACGGTGTGGCTCGCCTACGTTTTGGTTCTTTCTGATTTTTGTATAATCTCTTCACCCCGGTGTGTTACACCAGATTAACGGGTTTGATGAAAGATAAACCCCATGATGGCCCCACCTTCAAACCTATGGTTGTAATCCCATCCCAGTTTTCCCATGTCTTGTGGACCGTAGGATATGTGCATGTGGCTTATTTTTGGCTCCAGGCCTTATCATTAAGGATAAGGCCTGACAGACGGAACGGTTTTCAGAGATATAGAACCTGATGGGATCCACAGAGCTTTCGGTGTTCTACGCGCTGCGTGAAACACGTTGTAGGGTATTCCCATCGTTGTGTGGGTGATGATCACAAGGTTCTCGTTGCGCCGGTAAAACGTCGGTTTAGGTGGGCCTACTGCTTTAATCTCGGCAACGGTTGTCTGACATCAGAGTTATGAGCGTGATAATCACCGTACATGTGGCAGGTTAAGGATACATCCAAACAATTATTGGCCACATCACTAAATTTTTGCTAATAGAGTTATCCAAACTGTCCAAATGTTGCCCATGCAATAGACGGTTAAAAAACATTGATGAGTCGTATTGTTTAAGATCCTTACTATTATGGTCCACTTGAGGGTTGGATTTTTTTTTCATTTTTTGTCAAAGTATATATTTCAACCGGCTTATTATCACATGTGTATATTAATTTAATGATTAAAATTAAATTAATCAAATTCAAATTTATTCAAATATACTACAAAATTAGTTGTTGAATACAAATTTTGAATTATGGTGAATTTCATAGTTTAATTTACATAGATTTCATGATGATTAGGATTTGGATTCTAATTTACTTTTACCAAACAACTCAAATTAAGGATTTTCATTTATGATAAGTGAGGCATATTTCTCTAATCCTGACCATTGGGCAATCATGTCTCATCGTCAATGGAAACTAATCTAAAAATCTCTCAGATTAGAAGATTATGGACAATTAGAGCTGAATACAAGCCAGGCTAGCTTGATAGGCTGGCTTAACTCAGCTAGTTTGGGCTTGATTTAGCTTGACTTGAAGTTCATTTTTAAGTCAAGCCAAGTTGAAATTCTAAATTTATTAGAGTTTCAAGCCGCACACTAGCCCAACCCAACTCGGCTTGTGTTTGGCTCGACTTGATTCGAATGAGCTTGATAATAATAAATATATTATATTAAATATATAATATATATTATATATTTATAATATAAAATGCTAAAAAACAACTTTGACTTTATTGCACTTTCATTTTCTTCTTTTTTTTGTTTTAACTTTCATCTCACGCTCGCACCCTATTGGTCGCCACATTTCTCATCCATCCAGCAGTCTCATGAATTATGCTAGCACACAAAAAATTAGATGACTCCTCAAATGTATTAAAACTAAATGCATCTCTTAGTTATTATCATGTTTTGTAATGTTTTAAACTTTCCATTATTACCAAGCTTGATTATTCCACTTAAGCTTGAAAAGCTAGAGCCTAAATGTAGCTTGAACTCGGCTTGATAGCTTGATGAGCCAAGTCAAGCAAAGCATAAAAGTCTGGCTTGACTCTAAGACCAAGTCACACATTAAGTCAGGGTTTTCTAAAACCAAGCCGCACACGAGCCAGCCCAGCTTAATTCGACTTGGCTTGTTGTCCAGCTCTAGGAACGACCAACGTTTCGAACTTTTTCACTTAAATGTGAACCGTTGTTGTTTCTATAAAGGGCTTTGATGCACTTTTCTCATTTAGCTGCATTAATTATTGCCGGTGATGTAAGTATGGAGCACGTGCAGATTGTTCAGCACCGTTGGAATCGTAGCCACGTTGTGAATAGGCCATGGCCTAAAATTTACAACCAGACAATCCATCAAGATGACCTTTTGATTAGTGGGTCAAATCAACGGACATCATTGGCCGCTGTGATGATCAGGACCACCATTTAAAGTGCCTTGCATACAACCAATTCACCGTACGGTTGCCTTTTAATCTCGAGTCCTTCTCATGCAATCATAAAGCTGATACGACACATGATAAAAAGCTAAACCTCTGGGCCCCAGCTTTAGCAGCTCTTCTTCACGGAAACGTCTAACGTGCGCATTGTGTGGACAGCGCAAGCAACGTGTTTCGTTCTTCATCAGTCGTTTATGAAGGTTTGATCTGGTTGTCTGCGACTTTTTGGGCCATTAGTTCACATGGTTATTAAATGTATGGAATAACGGACTCAAATCTCATTGGTCACGCTGGTTATATATTGCACGTGGAAAGCCTGAGGTGGATCTGATCCTCCCAACTAGTGGATCTTTGTCCATTTATGGCTCTTGGGTTGAAAAATCACATGGAAGAGATAGCCCATAGAAATCATTTTTTCATCTGGACTGTCCGTTTGGATAGGACCGTCCAACTGTAAAGCATCCATGGCAAGGACCCGTTAGATGGACGGTCGGGATTTACTGGACCAGTTGCCACATGTTAGTTAGTGTTCAACTAACTTCAGCATGCGTGAGGGGGGTCAATGGGTCGGGTTGTTGGTGCTTATCTTTCGGTCCAATACTTTATTTGACTCAACCGAATGTAGTCAGGTTAAGCCGCTGCGGGTGATAATCAGAGAGGCTGAGTGTTTTTCACGAGTGAATAGTGATGGCTTCTGTTTATTCAAATCTGTGGATGTTTTCACTTGCATTCTTTGGGATTATTTGGACTACTAGATGCTACCTCAATGTAAAATTAAAAAAAAAAAAAAAAAAAAAGTACAATGCTTACAAATTCTTTTTATCTTTCGTAACATTTGCTTTTGAGGGTTGATTATCGTGTCATTGTAGCATTTTTTTCATTAGTAGGGGTAACATTTTTTCATTCCTTTAATGTCAAATCATTACATCTGTTGTCATTGTTGGGATTTAAGATTTCCTCGACCCAAAAAAGTGCAATGATACCAAAGCTCCTTTGTTTGTCTCCTAAAATCATGCCCTTAAAAGTGGTTTTTTTATTATCTATTTTTAAGAACCGTCCATATTGAAGGAATAATCGAAGCCCACATTTTGAACTATTGGGCTGGACCATGGGGGGATTTTAACATTATTTTGGATCTCTTGTTCTCCACAACACCAATGATAATTTTTTATTATTATTATTCAAAACAATCTATGATGGCGTCTATCACCCCTTGGCCAGATTTAACCAATAAAATCCTCAAGCTTTTGATCATATCAAGTGGGCCACTAATGCAAGCACTCGGAGGCTGTCACCACCGCCCACAAGAGAGTCCCACGCAAAATGATAAAAATGCTAAGATATGCTGGCCACTTGTATATGATAGTGATAGGTGAAAAGATGTCTCCTTTGAAATATGCGTCCAAGAGACGCAATCTCCCTTATACATGCATTCCATTGTAGAAATTGCTATGCGCATGGGAAGTTCTGTCCATGCCAAGACCTAAAATGCAAAGCTCTATTGACTTTTATATGGTAGTTAGATTAATTGCGAGTGTGGGTACCCAATTAGGAACCCGACCCAACCTGACTGGGCCCAACGCAATACTTGAATTGGATGCAAACCCCCCAATTTTCAAACAGGCAGGGTAAAAAAATAGGCTATTTGTCAGAAACGTTTGCAATGTACATTTCAGGTAATTTTTCCATTTCCATTATCTTGGCTGTCTTTCATCAGAACAACTATGATTACTGTTTTTTCTTCTCTGTTAAAGGGATTACTTGGGGTGAAAGATTTAGGGCAGGGATTTGTGAAATCAACGGCTTCAAAGCTAAACTTCCATAAATCAATGGATTTAAGGCAAACCAACATCCCCTCAGTAGAAATTAAAAACTTAATAAATCCATAAAATGTAAACTCTTTTAAAAGTTAAAAGAGTATTCCTTTGTATTAAAACCTCTTCTATTGTATTGTAATTTAATTCCCTAATGGTGCATTTTAATACTGACTATGGAATTTGCCAAATCAAAATCCAACACAAATTCATGAATGTAAAGATCCTCTTTGTGATAAGAGAGATGAGACTATAGAGTGAATGAATTTATGAGCTTATCAAATCATGCATTTGTATTGGATTTGGATTTGGATTTGGATTTGGCAACTCTTGAAGTTTAACTATTAGATTTTTCCCAAATCCATGGATTTATGGTGGTGTGTATTTGAGAAATCCACGAATTTAACATATCCCCTTAAAAATACAGACTGTAGAGATTTGAAACGCATGGATTTCGCAAATCATTACCCCAAATCCCTACCCCCAAACAGCTCCTGGGAGAACATTAAAATCCTCAAGCCCATCACCTAAAGCAAGAAAATATTGGGGGTCACCACCAACCACAGAAGAGGGTCAGGAGCAAAAGGATGAAGAGCCTGATGTTGTCTCTTGTAAGGTAAGGGAATGCTGGCCACTTATATCTGACAGTAACTAATGATAAGATGTGTCCTTCCCTTCAAAATATGCCTGTTCACGACGTGTATATGGTCTCCGTCATGTATGCATCCAAGGCGGATATTGCATGATGTGATGTGTATATCCAGCCATTATCAAACACCAACAGCTATTTTAGCGGTTGGCAGAAATTTTGCAAACCCTGTGGTTTCCTCTGTTTGTGGATGGGAATTGACATGGGTCACACAGAAATTGCATGATGTGTATATCAAGTCATTCTGGAACACCAATATGCGACTGCGCCGGTTTGCATGCACATTCTAAATAGCTTGTCTAAATCAACCTGCATGATGCCACATTACAGCAGATCTGTGCACATGGCCCACTATTGTCCCAGACTCACAGTATACAATATAGCTAGGACTTCATATACATGTTGGGACTTTAGATACATGATGTTGGAGTTGCCCTTCCCCAGAGAGCAATGGAGCAAAATATAAACTTCGAGAAAAGCCAATTCCAAGCACACAATCTTTAATAAATAAATAAGTTTGCTTCATACACACTTTAACCGGCCTTTGTAGGAAGTTGAACAAAAATGTCCTGATATTCTGCTCCTTCCCTACTTGGGTTCATGGCCCACATGACCAATCAACATTGGCCTAGGGCATGTTTTCCTATCTGACCAGGATTAGCATTTCTCAGCACTTAGGGCATGTTTGGACACAGGGAATCCAAGGATTAAAAAGGAAAAAAAAAAAACAATAATAATCATGCAGTGATGATTTCCATAAGAACTATTGAAACATGGAATCCAATTTTGAGCTCTTGTTTGGATAGCATGTAGACGTTTAATATTTCGTCTCACAAATTAGGGGTCGCCAATGAGCAGGCCCAGCCCAAGCGAATAAAATAATAATAATAAATAAAATAAAATAAAATTTGGCTTGAACAATTCAAAATTGATGCCAAAGCTGACACCACACCTGGCCTGTACGTGGTCTGTTGACAGCCCTATCACAATACTCAGCGAGCTTCTTGTGATAAGAATCCAAAATATGGAAAGGTATAATGATTGTTTGGTGAAATCCATCCAAAATATGGAGAAGTATAATGATTGTTTGGTGAAATCCGTCCAAAATATGGAAAAGTGGAAATCTCATATTCATCTCACAAATTAGGGTCATCAATGGGCGGGCCATGGCAAAGCAAAATAAAATAAAATAAAATTTGAATAGGCACAAGCCCATCAAGCCTTGCTCCAACAGTCCAAAATTGGAGCCAAAGTCAACCCTAGGCCTCACCCATTGACAACCCAACTCACAATTCTCACCTAGTTACTTGTGCCAAGAATCCAAAATATGGAAAAGTGTAATGATTGTTTGGTGGAATCCGCTATTTTCTTTGCTATCCAAATAATAAAAATATTTTTTTTTTTGGCTAGTACACACACCCACACTGTTAGCCACCCCGCAATGTTAGCCACCCCCACGTTGGGATTCGATACCAAGACCTTAGTGTTGAGACGAGGTTATCTTCACTCTACCACTGAAAATCTTCATATCAAATAAAAGCCCTTTTCCTTTTCCAATGTTTTGGGGTGGATTCCATGGTTTTCAAACACAGCCAAATTGAAGTCGTACAAGTGAGAAGAAACCAAAAGAAGGAAATGAAAAGAAATTACCTGAGATGTATTTTAAGACTATAAACAAGCGAACATTTCAATGGCACACGATCAATGACATCAACCATTGCAGTGGGATTGAACAAAGCAAATGAAAATTTTCATTTCAGTGTGTACTTTCATTTGGTATTTACACAGTAGGATGGTAGTACCCGAATCTATATTCACATCCACCCTCTGGACAACTCTCCTTGAACTCTGCCGATGGCAGCATTCCAATGCAAGCCGAAGCACAGTAGCCAGTCCCAGCAAAATGAGGACACCTACATAAAATCTCAATATCAGCAAACGTGCTTCACTCCAGCATTTGGAATTCAGAAGAATGAATATTCTCAGATGGCAAGCCACATAAAATACATCATAGGATGGAGAGACAATACCGATTATTGTGTTCACTGGCAGTGCAGAAATGCCAAGGGCAATAGATATCAGCACGTCCAATAAGAGTCCGCCGATTAGAATTAATAGCGCCACCCAAAGCGGATTACAACACCCCTATTGAGAAGAATAAAAAATGTTGAACTGATACTAGGAACTAAAACGAGGTAGTGGTGACAACGACAGGGTCAAGCATCTGGCATGCATCTAAGTATCATTTAGTAAATGGTACCAGCCCTGCTGAAAATCACACTGATTGCAAAGTTCATAACTAAGACACTCGTGACAATGTTTAGATCAAGATTCCAGAAAAACGGCTATAGATCGAATGGTTGGAATTTTCGATATTATATCGGCCGATATGGCCATATCGTATCTCTATCGGCTCGATACGATACACGATACAGGGCTGTATCGGCCGTATCGGAATCAGTTAGACCGCATCGGCCTGCCATAAAATCCCAAATTTGATTTTTTTTTTTTTTATACAAAAATTCACTCATATTTCCTCTTCTTCTTTTCATTTAAACCATGAAAGAATCTTAAAAACTCATTTTAAACTAGATCTAAACCTATTTTGGGATCAAAACAAATTATTTGAATGGGATTCGACAAATCGAAGTGAAGTGGACCATTATGGGAAAAATAAAAAAGAAGGGTAAACCTTCACTTTCTTTTTTATATTTTCTCTTTTTGTTGTATTTCCAATGTAATGGGCTATTGTTCACCAAATCATTGTTTGATTTGTGTTCAATTAGGGCCCATTTAAATTGACAGACAACATTCTTATCAAAGAATGGTCCGATACACCATTGAATACATGGTCAAAACACGAACAAAAAAATGATAGATTCGTGAATATTTCATTTTTTTTTCATATTTTTTGCTTCAAACAAAAAATTTGACCAATACGAACCCGATTCCGATATGCGACGTTGTATCGTATCATTTTTCCATGGGGCTGATACTGTCATTCAGAACCATGATTACAGATGCACTCTGGATCTGTCTTTTAATTGCAAGAGTCCTTTGTGGCTAAGGTAAGAATAACATGCATACCCTTCCATGTTCTCCTTGTACGGCATCAGATCCTCCAAAGGCTGGATCGACTCTCCAAATCCAGTAGCGCGCCTGTTTCATGAAATATTGCAAAGATATAGAATAAATCTTAATTTCTAGACAGAGCCAATCCATATTCAGATAGTATGATTTAACCCACTCTATTAAGCTCTAATCGTAATTGCTGCTATTTTCACCGGTATGAACTTGTCCTTTAAATGATTGTATTCAAAGAACTCAATAATTACTGGCAGTTATCAACTTATGGGAAATCAACAAGTAGATATCTGCAGTTGTCTTGGATAAGAGAGCAAAACAAAATGGTTATCATGCATATTTAGAAAAGAAATTAGAAGTTTCAGATAATATTCTTAAATACCAAGTATGCACACACATGCATTCACGCACACAAATGAATGCATCCCTCAAAACCCGCCCCCACTCACATGCATGCACATGCAGATTGACAGTACACAACCCGCCTAAATTATATAACAAAGAAAATTTACATGATAAGTTATGAATACTAATATCACTTGCTAAATATTTCAGATAGTTTTCTTAATATAGAGGTAGGAATTATAAAATGATCTTCAGTCCTATTGTTTCTACAGTTTGTATTAATAGGCCTATGGTCAGCAATCCAAACCAGTGATACGATGCCACCACCATAAATGAACCATGCACCGAAAATCACCAATCGTAGGTCTTGTCTTGGTTAAATGTGGGCTATTGGTGCATTTTTTTTTCTTAACCACTTGTTGATGGTCACCAATTCAAGGGCAGGATTTTCCAACCTAAGGATTATTTGTAGATGGGCCATCCACAGTATTTTCCATCTTGTCAGCAGTTTGAATGACTCCCATGGGCCCACTTTTACGAAGTTGAGAATACAAACTCAAACTTTAGTGTGCGCTGTCTTACGGTATTACCTTGAGAGTTCTGTCCGATATCAGCTTTTTGTGGGAATGTTGGTTGTTATTCATATATCAATGAAGGGGTTCCAAGTCACGTAGTTTAGGTGTATAAGCATTGTATCCATTTGGGGTTCTGGAGGCTCTAGTTAAATAGGAGTTCCCAGTAACATGCAAACTGAGAACATGAACATACTGCAGAAACTCTTGGGCAGAGCATTGAATAATACCTCCGTGTGCGTGTGTGTGTGGTGTGTGGTGGTGGGGGGGGGGGGGGGGGGGGGGGGTTGTAACACTAACTGTGGCCATAATGGCCACTGCCATTAGCAATACAGGCCATTACGGCCTTCCTTTTTTCTTTTTTGTGGGGAAAAACCTATATTGGTCCTGTAATAGACCATTATGGACCTGTAAAGCATAACGGTTCCCACCAGTACCATTACGTAACAGTTGTAATGTAACCTTTTTTAATATCATGCAGTAAATATGCATTGCTAAAGAATTTCCTCAGAGGTCACTCAAGGATACTACTTACACTAGGCTGAGACTCTGGAGATGGGACATTTGCAGCAACCTGCCTGTATAGAGAAAAAAAAAGGTTTGGAGAACATTGTTATCAACCGAAATCGGGTATCTGAAAGTTTTGAGCCAAGGCAGAGGATGGCTTACTGGCATATCTCGCATTTATTTGATCCTTTAGTATGAAACCAAATGTCTATGCAAGTGCGGTGTGCTTTCGCAAGCCCGCCTCGACACCGGCATCCAAGATCCACTAGAGCTTCTTCAGTTTGCTGATGACAAACTCTGGAATGAATAAGCAAAATAAGGTAAAGATGAATAACTTCCACAGAGAGAGAGAAAAAAAAAAAAAAGAAGAAGTAGAAATCCAGCCAGCAGATTTCACTAGGGTGCTAAAAATCTTCCGTTTGCAAACGGAGTATGTGCCAACCAACCTAAAGCCTGCAAATCGTGGGTCTCATTGTGGATGAAGCATGGCAAAAAAATCACATTGATCATAAAAAAAAATAACTGTCCATTCGATGATCATTGGACAACAATCATAGGGACCAGATCCAATGGCAAATATCAGATGTTTGACATCCATCCAATTAGTGCCATTTTCAGGCTGCAGTCTATCCAAGAGCAGGATGCCACATGTACACTGGATAAACTGGTGCATGCAAGGTCTATCCAGAAGTGAAGGTCCCCACTATTTGAAGCCTTCCATTAGGAAACAAGGAGAAAAAATCAGCATTGTCCTCTGTTGACAGTCCTTCCATAAGGCACACTAGCACAGCCTATCCTCAAAAAATCATTTCCAGCACTAATGCTTTAGAAAAGGCACAGGACATGAGCGCCAAGAAAGAAGTGGACAGGGAGTAATGCATGATGTTACTGTCAAGGGACAACAGCTGGTGTGATGAGATGCATGAAATGTATTTGCAGCTACCAAAAATACTTGCAAGAGGTAGACAACAGAGGAAAAATCAATAAAATTTTAAATAATTATACAACTAAATTTGAAGTTATCTTAATTTTCTACATGCAAATCCAACTAGCCTACATGGCATTTTTGAAAGTAGACGGTGGTTATCAATTTACGTAACACATGAAATGTAACCCACATGGCATTTTGGAAAGTAGATAATAGTTATCAATTGAAGTAACACAGGAAATGGTTATCTATAAAATTCCAAAAACAGAAATCTGCTTCTTTGTTAGCTCACATTCAACCGCTCCCATCTTTTAGAACTTCAGCTTTTAAAATAAGATTTGGCACAAAATGAACCACTGACGGATTAAATTTTACAGGATGGAATGCATGCATGCGTCATCCTACAAGGTGGATTTTGGCACTACAGAAATAACTAGCACACATAAACGTAAGTGCATATGTTATATTGGAAAGGGTTTCATGTTGTCCAAGTGAAGATACAAACCAGCCTAGAAAGACCAAGAACATACACTGGAAATATAATGATTTGGAAACAAAATTTAAAAAGGGCTTTTGGACATACATAATTCATGTGAAAGAAATTGCACACTTTGATGACTGGTGGTGTGAGATCAGGGTGGGAGCATAAGCCACATTGGGGATCTACCACTGTTTCCAAATGCAGGGTTAGCAAAAGGGACTGGATCCTCAGTAGGTACCAAGAGAGGTGGAACTAGTTGTGTGCAAAGAGATCAACAAATTCAAGACAGCTCTGAAAAGGGCAGCTAGAATTTTCAATGATGACATTAGGTATAAGGTGGGATTCTGGAGGTTGGGAATTAACTAGATTTTGAGAGGAATCGTGCATGGGAACAGACTGTAAAGGTTCTCAAGATTAAAACATTTTGCTCCTAGAGAGGGTGTCTTATTAAGGAGTTTTACAAGTTCATTTCAAGGAACTAGTTCCCGAATGGTCTTTAGACACAACTCAAAGATTCTGAATTTAGCCTCCGTAAGGAACTAATCGGAATTGAAGGTGATGTTTATGTCCATGAACTAAGTGAGCAGTCTATTCCAAAGAAGCCTTCTATAGAAGTAGCAAAGTACAATTTTTTCCACTCTACTTGCATTTTAAATAGGTGAAAGCAGAAATTTTCGAATTTCCCCAATTTCTTCCATTTTCCACGTTGTCTCAAATCCATGTCAATGCATGAAAGTCATGCATAAATATGGATTTGTAACATGTTTCATCATAATCTATAGAAAATAAATAAATTCGAATGATAAAAACAAACTTTCCCCACCGAATAGGTTTTTCCACTCTCGAATTGCATTTTCTCCACCGAAAACAAGATTTGTTGGTAAACAACTTGAGTGGAGTTGCCTAAATGCAAGTCAATAGGGATCGGTGGGTTGGATCAGGTCAAGGAGAGTTCCAAACCCAACCCATTAATAACCAGGTTTGTATTTTGGTCACAGACCAACCCATTATAATTTTGGTCGGATATGGGTTGGATCCAAATCAAATAAGCTGACCCATTTATTTAATGGGTCAAATCTGGGTATAAGAATATCCATACCCACCCATTTATCTAATGGTCAAGCATGGATCAAGTCTCGGTAGGGTGTAAAAAGTATAGTAGACACATATAATGCACCAAATATGATGCTTGTTGAAGTAAAAACTCGATAAGTTGGATAAGTGCGTATGTTGGCCGAGTACTCCAGAACGGGAGTTAACTCCATCCGGTGTGGTCATACAGACTAAGAAAGGCATTGCAAAGCTTGGGTTTTTGAGTGCTAGTTAGGTGGTCACTTAATACTCAAACACCTGTGAGAAGATAACGATGTTCCAGCTGGTCCCACGCCTCTTATTCTTTTAATCATGACTCTTTAGTTTTAATTGTTATGTGACGAGCTAGATGGACCATTGATGATGTGCCTATCCCACAATATGATTGAGTGGGAGATGTTAGTTGTGGACATGTGGGACCCACTTGTGAGCAACCACTTGTGGGTGGGGCCCATAGGTTGTTCTCGTGTCCTCTTTCTTCCGAGAGTTTGAAACTCAAATAGAGTTCTCAAATTCCGAAGATGATTAGATGAGATAAGGATAAACCCTATCCCATCTCATCTTCTTATCCATCTTATCCCTCTTATACATTTTATAAATAGAGGAAGTTCTCTCCCTTATTAATATAGAGAAAAAGTAAAAAGGAGAAATGGAGAGAAGAAAGGAAAATACTTCGAGTGTTCATTTGGCCTGTCCCTTTCGATCTAAGCCATAGATCGTGATCCAGGACCATCCTCACCGTAGGATCAGAGGGGTGATCAGACCCATTTGTTCCTGTAGCAGCTAGGCGGATCACTGAACCGCACCACACATCCCCGGCTTTGCGAAGATTCTCATCGTGTAGACCGTCGGATACTGGAGGCCCACACTTCCGCAAATTACTTTCAGTGGTATCAGAGCGGGAGAGGGAGAGAGAGAGAGCAGGGCGTTGCTGTTGCTGCTGGCAACGGCTGCAGCGGACGTTGCCGCTGCTGTTTGGTGGCCTGTGAACCAGAAGAGAGGGAGAGAGGGAGAGAGAGAGAGAGAGAGGAACGGAGGCAGCCGCTGCCACTATCGGCGGCGGTCTTGGCTTGACTGCCACTGGTGGTGGCACCCATGGCTGCTGCCACTGGTGATGGTGCCCATGGCTATTGCCATGGCTGCAGCAGTGGTGGCCCAGCCCCAGATTCCTTTCTTTTCAATTCTTGTCCATATATTTTGGGTTAGGGATTTGAAAAAAAAAACCCAACAATCACCCATTTTTTTCTCAATTCAATCATAATTTCTCTCATAAATTCATGATTTAATTAATCTGGATATTAATCCAGATTTTTACCATCCCTCATATTCTCATTCCCTCTCTTACAATTTCGGCCTTTTAAAATCTCCATTTACTTAATTTTGTCCTTTATCAAATCTCTAATTGATTTAATTATTAATCTCATTTATATTAATCTCCATACCTCAAAGATAAAAAAAATGAGATATATACAATTAATAAAAGGAATAATGAGATATATACAATTAATAAAAGGAATAATTAATAAAAGGAATAATTAAAGTGATGAGTATTTGATGATCGAATATATTTATTAAAATAAAATAAATAATACAAAATCGTTAGATTAAAGCCACTTACCTCGATTGCAATTTATTCCTCTTTAAATCAGAGATCCGACGTTCAATGCTCTGATACCACTGAAAGTAATTTGCAGAAGTGTGGGCCTCCAAGATCCGACGGTCTACACGATGAAAATCTTCGCAAAGCTAAGGATGTGTGGTGCAGTCCAGCGATCTGCCTAGCTGCTACAGGAACAAATGGGTCTGATCACCCCTCTGATCCTACGGTGAGGATGGTCCCGGATCATGATCTATGGCTTAGATCGAAAGGGACAGACCAAATGAACACTCAAAGTATTTTCCTCTCTTTTCTCTCTGTATCTCCTTTTTACTTTTTCTCTATATCAATACGGGAGAGAACTTCCTCTATTTATAGAATGTATAAGAGGGATAAGAAGATGAGATGAGATAGGGTTTATCCTTATCTCATCTAATCATCTTCGGAATTTGAAAACTCTATTTGAGTTTCAAACTCCTGGAAGAAAGAGGATGCAGGAACAACCTATGGGCCCCAACCACAAGTGGTTGCCCACAAGTTGGCCCCACAGGTCCACAACTAACACTTGTATCCATGAATCCAGATTTAAATCAATCAAGCTCTAAAAGTAAATGGTCCATCTAACGAGCAGATCAGCCTAATATCAGACAGGTGGCTTCCATTTTGGGGCCCACAGTTTACATGGCACAAGTGTCATAACAAGCAACACTCTGACAGGAAAGATCGGGCTGCATGCTAATAATTCTACAGGAAACATGGAGCTAGGTGTTAAGTTAACATTTAGTCAACTGACTGCAGGTGTTTAACTCTCTTTTGGAAAGAAGAAAATGAGGCTAGCATTTAAGTTCTAATATTCCTAATATAATTTCAAAAACCCTAATTAGTGACTAACTAATTATAGTTTCCTAATTCCTCAAAGCCTAATAATAATTAAAGCTGTACACGAACTGAGCTGGCTCGAAAAGTTCGCTCGGCTTGGCTCAAAAAAGCTTGATTTGGCTCGATTCAAAAGGTGGATCAAACCAAACTGAGCCTAATTTTTGGGCTCATTGAAAATTTGAGCCAAGCTCGACCTGACCCAAGCTCAATTTGGCTCGGTTCGAAACCAGGATCGGTTTGGTTTGAACCAGGCTCGAATCAGCTCGGTTTGATATATATATATATTTCGAGTGCCCTCCCCCCTTTTGAGTTTTGCTCAGCCACCGACCATCCGGTAAACCCTCATTGGATCTCTCTCTCTCTCTCATCTTCTTATCCCCCTAATGGTCAGCGCCCAACTCACCTGGCCCCTGCTGATCTCCCAGACGGCCAGACGACCCTCTCTCTCACTGGCTCGAACTCGGCTTGAAAGCTCGACCAAACCAAACCGAGCTAGCTAGCCCGGCTCGAGGACCAAACTGAGCCAAGCTTGAGCCTAAGTAGTCCATTGGTCGAGCCGAGCCAAGCTGGGCCCAGCTCGATTCAATTCGATTCGGCTCATGTACAACTCTAATAATAATTGCACTTAATAAATATATATAATTTCTTATTCCCACTTTCCTTAGATACAATAAACGATAACTGAAAGTGACTGTTCAATTTGATGGCCTATTCTAGACGGTACAATTGGACTCATTTAAAAATTGTTTTCAGGTTGTATTGACATTTAAGAGGTCCCAGACCCGGCCCATTTGTTAATTGAGTTGAAATTTTGGACCTGAAAACACTCGAATGGGTCCAAATTTTGGACCAAGACCCATTTTACTGTCGGGTCGGATTCATTGACCCATCAGGTTGGCCCAACCTAGTTGCACCCAATTTGTGACTTTAATAACTAAGCACCCCAAACTCATATAAATTATAAGCAATATATCATTGTTTTACCACACTCAGATCATTCTAAAAGTAAGTTGGGTATCCTGCTTGGGTATTTTATACAAGATCCCCCCTTCATTGTTACTTGAAATCCAACATACTTCATTTCAATCTCCAAACATACTTGTTACCTGAATTTAGAGTTAATTGTACTAATTGGGCAAGAAGCCCAACTTGTGATATTATTGGGAAAATATTTTAACATGGTTGTACCTATGATTTGAAACCAACATACTTGTCATACTCATATCCCGACGCTTTTTACAAGATTATGGGCATGTCTAGAAGCACCATCACAAAATGGGTTCCAGTGAGATGCTTTACTCTAAAAGTTTTTTTTTTTTCATCTCAAGTAGTCCTAGAAACTAACAAAACTAGCATGGGTGGCACAAGCAATGCTTTCGTAGAGAGAAAATGGTTGGTAGATCGGAGAGAGGAGAGGTGTGGTTGTAAAAGGTATGTTTTCTTATGGTGTGATAAATTCCTATCCTTTACAACATCATTTTAATGACGATGATTCTTCAACATATACATGGAATAACCACTGAGAGGAATAATCGTTGTTTCAAAAATCTTAGTATTTCCTCGGCTGGGGTGTTCTCTAGAGTCCTTTGTTTGTTGAGGGATTAGTCTCCTTAGTTGTTTCATTCCTTGGGGTTTTCTTGCCAACTAAGGGATTGTAATTGTATTTGTTTTTTTCTTGTTTTTGTTTTTTGTTCTGTTTTTCTTTGTTGTGTTCTTCTTTTTGGCTTTGCCTAATAAAATTTCTCATCTTTCAAAGAAAAAAGCATGCACATGGAATAGTTGTATGAACATCTAACCATCCAAATTGCCAATCTAATTGTAAATGGAGTGCAGCATTAAAAACAATGCTGAGAACATGATAGTTACAATCTGATTCGGAGCTTGGAATTTGGACCAATCACTATTTACTTTTAACCATCCATTTGAATAGCCATCAATGGATGATTAGGGTTGCTTGATCAGTGTGACTATAGAGATATGTTCTATACATAGTGTGCCCCACAATTTGAGTGGTGTGGATAGCTCTACATGAGTGCCACATGTGAGCAGATGAGTCAACACCATTTTTCAAAATGGCGGTGAACAAGCATATGAATCTAGCTCTCTTTTGGTGAAGAAAGGACTTGAAGACCGCTTCACCTTAATTACATAATGCCATTTCTCGTTCACCAAAAAAAAAAAAAAAAAGAAACCTTCCTCGTCTCCTTTTGTAAAGTTTAATCATCTATAAAAACTAAGTGTGTGCAAACTTTCCCCCATGGCAACTATCGTTATATATAGTAGACATATATAACGCCCTTTCTTGTTCATAAAAAAAAATAATAATAAATAAAATTTAAAAAAAAAACCTTCCTCACCTCCTTTTGTAAAGTTTAATCATCTATAAAAACTATAGTGTGTGCAAACTTTTCCCCCATGGCAACTATTGTTATATATAGTAGACATATTACCTCAGTGGCGAGTAACCAAAAAATAAAATAGATATGATCTCAGTGGTGGAGCAGTGGAAAACCATTAAGCTGTCTAATTTCAAGTTATCATCCAGCAATTTGCTTAAGGGTTCTCCACTTTTCCACCACTGAGGATTAGTTCTCAGTGTTGCTCTAAATGCAGGGTAATTTCAAGATGAAGTCACCCGCCAATATACTCAACCAATGTCAATTTGAGGGTGATTGCAAACACCACTTAAGCAACAGAGCTCTTTCTAACACTCGGGCAGAGATGCACCTTGATGAACATGAAAGCAATATTAGAAACACAAAACAAGACTAAAAAGAGAAGGGAAAAAAGTAATTACAAGTCAAACAATTGAAACAAGGACACCAAATTACGCTCAAATCAAATCGTGCATTAAGAATGAACTATTATTAAGAAGAAGAAATGCCAATTAGTTTTGCAGTCATAAAGAATGTGCAAACAGGACACATCATCAACACCTATGCAAACAACTATGATCTAATACAAATTCTCCAAACATGGTGGACCATTGACAACAAGCTGTCCACGGCGGATTGCTCATAGACCCCAAAATCACCATGATTTAATGATAAAACCAATCTGATTAAGTTCCTGCAGATTCAATAGTGACACCATTTTTACTCTAACGATGCGGAGTTCTTAACTGGACATTTAAATCATCCGATCATCATGATCTTGGGAACACAAGATATCCAGTGGACCCCTCCTCTCAAAGCCATTAGTGATCATAGGTAGGCCCACCTGGGTCCAACAGAGGATTTTCCACCATAATCAGGTAAGCAAATCCGAACTGGATCATTACAACATATGCAAAATACAATCTTATAAACAAAAAAAAAAACGAACAACAAAACAGTAGTAACAGTAATAATTCAACACCTTCAAATGTCTACCTGCATTGTTCGTGATAGCTTTCGATCCTTTGCAAGAAACCTTTCTGAGGGCTTACCTCCCCCGCCATCGCATCCACTTTCTCATCCTTGTCAAAGTCTGTAACCTTCGAGACATTCCCCTTCGAATCCAAAACCTCATTACGCGCCTCGTTCCGAGATATCACGATGCTGATCACCGCCACCGAATCTTTATCAACGGATTCCACGTGCGGATGCAGGCATCCATCCTCTAGAGCAGAATTCTCCGCATTCTCCTGTTTTTGAAGATCAGATCGATCCGCAGAGTCTCCATCGGCACCATCATTCTTCATCGGTTATATTAACAAAATCACCACTCCCGAATCGAAATCTCTTAGAATCGAGATATCATCCGCGTCATGAATAACAGAAAACCCTGAGAAGAAGAAGAAGAAGAAGAAGAAGAAGAGCCTCAAAAAGCTTAAAATCGACAGATACCGAATCCGAATTTCGAATTAAAAACTTTGGAACAGATTGGTATAGAAGTAGACGAAAAAGGAAACGGAAAAGGAGATTTTTTAATACCTCGAAAACGCGATTTCGTCGGTTTCCATTTTTGGAGCTTTTGGATGGAAAAAGAAAATTGAGGAAAGGAAGATTGGACAGTGAATTATTGCAGAGGAAGGAGACGAGACGCTCTTGACTCTGGTTGCTGGTTCGCTTTACTCGCTTTTATAGTAAGCTTTAAGGAGCTTTGATCCAACAGCATTTTCATTTCTACATACCGAGTCCACGTGTACATAATCTAGACCGTTGGTATGCTTTTTCCCGTAGTGGATGGATCACTAACGAATATATTTCTGAAACTGGGCATTATGACCTTCTTTTTGTGGACCGAAAATAGACGGTTATTTAGAGAGTACAGAAACGGTCTATAGAAAGTCCTAAAATAAGAGGCTAAAAGATCTTTAAATATGGAAATTTTATGAGTATGGATAATCTATGGTGATATGAGGTGGACCAATGGTCTAGATTTTTCAAAAATGGTCCCACTAGGCAGAAAATAAAACTCGAGTTAACTGCGGTCGAGTATACTGTAACTACTCTTTATATTCTGGAATGGTGGAAACGGATATTTATGAGTAGAGAAGGGATAATCGCCTGCAACTGCAACTGCACTGCCTAAATTATCGAAAACGCTTGCGTTACTTTCGTAAGCAGACGTGTGCCGTCACTTTCCTTGACGTGGACGGAAGGACTTCATTTGAATGAGATCCAATCCGTCCATCAGGTGCACCACCCTGTATTTAGGTGGGGCCCCTGAAATCAGGCCTATTCAATAATCAGGTGCTCTAAACCATGGGAAACGGTTGAGATGGGAGATCCCACCATTGAAATGTTCCAAACTGTGTGTGGGGATCACCGTGGTGTTTATACGCATCCAATCCATTAATATGATGTGATGCGAAACATCAGGATAAATGGATTTTCCAGAAAACTAGGACATTCCAGACTCGTGGGTTGCACCAGATGGATTTTTAGAGATTTTAGGCATGATTCCAGACTCATGTGGCTTCGGTGGATCCCCGGATCCACGGAGATCGGTGGATCCCTGACTGTGGGGCCCACCTTGATGTATATTTATTATATCCATGCCGTCCGTCCATTTCGCCAGTTCATTTTATTGTATAAGCCCAAAATTGAAGCAGATCCAATCTCAAGTAGACCACACCACAGGAAAAAGTGGTGACGGACCATTAAAATCTTCTCGGGGGTTAGAAAAGTTTTGGATGAGGTTGATACGTGGGTTGACCTAATCAAAGAGTTGGATGGAATGTTTACTTTGGAGTGGTCCACCGAAGATCTGAATCTGCTTCATTATATTAGTCACCTATAAGATGATATAGAGAAATAGATAGACGGTGTGGATATAATAAACATACATCACGGTGGGACCCACAGTAATGGATCCACCGACCACTGAAGCCGCCTCCTAATTTTATACCTCTTTTTTCGAACGCGGTTTGGGTGGATTCCTAATTGCGACGCCCACTTGGATGTATGTTCCTTACATCTACACCGTCCATCCATTTTGACAGCTCATTTTAGGACATGATCCGAAAAATGAAGTAAATATAAATCTTAGGCGGACCTAACACAGGAAACAGTCGTGATTGAATCCCCACCATTAAAAAATTCGAGGGACCATCGGAATGTTTATTTTACATGGATTAAGCTACCACATAAATATCAGCTTGATCCAAAACTTTTGCGTTCCTTAATAAGTTTTTAATGGTTGATTAACACTATTTACTGTATTACGGTTCACCTAGATTTGGATCTACTTTAGTTTTGAAATCATGCCCTAAAATGAGTTTAGAATACCCTAACCGGTGCAAGCTGGCTCGGCTAGAAAAAATTTCATTTGGCTCGGCTTGTAGGATTGAACAAGCAACCTAAAAGTTTCTCATTTGAGTGCATTGACCCCTCTTCAAACTCTAGTTGTCCTCGTCTGCGGCTGCCTGATCGCTTTCCAACCGTCCAATGACCACGACCCTTTGATCCCTCTCTCTCTCTCTCTCTCTCTCTCTCTCTCTCTTCTTCTTCTTCTTCTTCTTGTTCTTCTCTCTTCTCATCTCCTTTCTCTCTCCGCTTGTCGCCTGGCCAGCCGACGACCACCCCTGTTCAATATGTTGGGGTTAGGAGCCCCGCAGCGGAAGCAATCAAAGTAGGCGAGGAACACACCATAATGGCAATCAACAAGCAAATCATCACACACAAGAAGGCAAACCGATTTTTACGTGGAAAAACCCCTCACTGGTAAAAAACCACGACACAAAGCGACACCAATCCACTATGAATCAGAAGTTACAAGAGATTACAGAAGAAAACCATGGATCACAGCCCACAAGAGAAATCCCAAGCTACCCGAAGCTAATTCTCACATGAGAAGGACAAACACAGCCCTTTCTCTCATCCCACAGAACTCCAAGCTTCCTCCCTAACTCTTTCTCTTACCCTAGAACCCTCTCAATCCCTTGGCCCATTGGCGGCCACTGGCGGCAACCCTAATCTCGGATTACATCTCTTTAAATAGGAGAAAAACCGGAATTAGAAACTCCTTGCGCAAAACTGCACAAGAAACCAAGTCCAAAAAGGAAACTGCCCGACCGGTCGACCGGCCGGTCGGACCCCCCCACCGGCCGGTCGGCCCGGTCGGATGGCCCAAAAAAAGGTCTAGCGTCCCGCTGTCTTCATCTCCAACGTGACCGACCGGCCGGCCGGCTGGTCGATGGTCTTCATGCAAGAATGTTTGAGGCGTCCAAGCCCAACACAATAGTCGACATCCCTCCAACCGACAACCTCCCATGTCCGACCGCCCCGAACCTCGAAAGCTCAAGCGCGATAGTGGCTCGAAAGCTCGGCTCGAATTCAGCTCATAAGCTCAACCAAACCAAGCCAAGCCTGTTAGTTGGGCTCGAGGACCAAGTCGAGCAGAGCTCGAGCCCAGGTCACCCGCTGACCAAAAGAAGTCGAACAATGTAAAGCTCGGCTCATGTACAACTCTAGATATAAGGCAAGTTCCACGGTCAGGAATATTCCCACCCACCAGGTGGATCCGGGATCCACCGAACTCGCGCCCCTTTTTTTTCAGGAGCAAATTAGGTGAGATCTCGATCCACCGAGGTGGGTGAGACCCCCGACTGTGTGGGGCTCACAGTGATGTATGTGTCTTAAATCCACATTGTACAACCATTTTGAAAGCTCATTTTAGGGTATAATCCAAAAAATGAAGATGACTCAAATCTTAAATGGACCACACCATAGAAACAATCGTGATTGAATCGTCACCATTAAAATTTTCATGGATTCCACTAGATTGTTTATTTGCCATCCAACTTGTTTATAAGGTCACAAACACCTAGATGAAGAGACCACATAAATATCATCTTGATCCAAAGCTTTTGTGGCCAACGGGAAGTTTTTAATGTTCAATCACCACTGTTTCCTGAACTATGGCCCATCTGGGATTTGGAACTGCTTCATTTTTTTGATCATGGCGTAAAATGAACTTCCAATACGGATGGATGGCGTGAATGTAGTCACATATTACCCATAATTGAAATGATGATACTTCATTAGTTGGAATATCTTTATCCAAAACGCAAATCTGTGGTTAACATCAACTACGAAAGAATCCATGAAGATAATGAAAGGCTTCTAAAACACCTTTAATAGTTTTGTATAAACAAAATTGTCTACAAGAAGAGTGAATTTGAACCATATATAATACAATGTCTTGATAAATATGTAAAATATCATAGAAATGTACAAGTGAAAAACATCGCTAAATATTATGGGAGATTAATGGCAACACGTTGTTCTCCTCTTTTCTTTTATCAATTCTACACATTTCAACATATATAACTTTAAACATTTGATATTTGTTATTTTTTTTATCATTAAATATGGTATTAGGAATTTTTTTCTTAATATATTTAATTTCTGTACATTCTTCATATAGTTGTCTCCTAATGTCGTGTGATAAATATTATGTGGTATTTATCAACCAATATCTTAATATTTATATATAGAAGAATGTTATAAAGAGGTAAATGGACTTAGTCATAACAAATAGAAGTTATTTATATCTTTACTTAAAGCCTAACAATTTTTTATAGCCTTCATGAAATAAAAGAAAGTAAAGTAAGTGATTCTTAACCAAATACTACTCAATTGATGAAATGATAGTAAGTAGTAAATATCACATTGTATTTGTCGACCATTGCTTTAGAATTTATGAATTATGTGGATATATCTTGCATAAGTTCATAAATTTTCTAGTAGTTATTACAAGTCATTTAATAGTTTAGAAGAAGCACACAGTGTCTTAAGTACTTTGGTGCAAAATTAGAATGAGTGATTGCAATAAGGACTTATTTTGTAATTTACATGTACTTGTCTATAAAATGGCGTGCAATTTAGATGGTATGTAAATTTGAATTAAAAATGTATACATTGGAATATATATGTTTTATTATTTCAAACATATGGAAATTTACTCTAGGTATAAAATTAATAAGCCCACTTTGAGGTTTGGAATTGCCTTATTCTTACCTAAAGTGTATATTCTAATAAATTTATTATAATAATTATTTATAATGTGATATACATACAACGTTTTGGAGTATCGTAAATAATTTACTTAATTAAAATTAAATTTATATGAACATATTCTAACTCTAGACTATTAAACATATTTTGAATTTCACAAATTTCAATTACAGGCGGTCAAACACAATTGAGGATTCTGACTTATTTCGATTTTAGTGTACTTACAATAACAAACATTCAATTACAAAGATCATCTGAACGAAGGCCCTATGGGACTTACTTGATAATAGTGTACCATCTGCTTTGTACTGTTAGGTGCGTTGCAATAAAACCTTCGGATCTCGCCCCCCAAAACTAGAATTATGGACTATAATAATGCAATAATCAAAAGCAAATCAATAATCTCACGACACAAAAGGTTTTTACGTGGAAAATCCTCAAAGAGGTAAAAACCACGGGACCTAGTCCAGACCAACAATCCACTATCTCAGAGAATCATTTACAACCGATCACAAGCACATACCGTTTGGATCAAACCTTCTTCACCCACGCAGGAATGGATAAAAAATAAGAGAACTATGAAAGTAGGAGGATCTCACCGATCACAAGGACGTAGAAGTGCTGAGACGACGGTTGCGCAGAAGAACTCCTCTTCAAGCAACTTCTCCCTTCCACAAGTTTCCTCTCTCTCTCTCTCTTTTCTCTTTCTCTCTTCTTCTTTTTCTCTTTCTCTCATCTTGGACTTGAAAACACCTTAATGGGATGCCCTAATCACGATTTAGAACCTCTTAAATAGGAAACCGGAGGAATTAGAACCTAATAGGAAACTGCGTATAAGCAGTCCGCGTCGGGTCGGGCGCCCGGTCAAAAGGGTTGTCAGGTGCCCGCCCAACCCAAAAATTGTCCAGAGGACTTTTTAGAGAAACTGCTCAATTTCGGGCGCTCGAACCAACTTGGTCGGGCACCCTGTGCCCGCCCGCCTAAGGCACCGGGCGTCCGGGCGCCCCGTCACAAGACCATCAGGCACCTGACTGTTGTCAAAATTGTCTAGCAATATTCTGCCTCATTTGGGTAATTTCAGTCGCCCGACCACTTTTGGTCCGAGTGCCCGACCATACCCAGGCTGCACCAACTCTCCTCTTAACTGAGGAGGAAAACCCCATCAAATCTCTCCCTTTTCGACTTAGGAGAAATTCAGTCTTCTTCAAACCAGACAGGTTTCTACAAACCTCAAACTTGCCCTTGAGCAAAGCCTTGGTCATCATGTCTGACCCATTATCATCAGTGTGGACTTTCTCAAGCTGTAGTACCTTCTGTTCCAAAGTATCCCTAATCTAGTGATACCGAATCTCTATGTGCTTCGACTTGGAGTGCTGACTTGGATTCTTGCTTAAGTGTATAGCACCCTGGCTATCGCAATAGACCACGTGCTCCTCTTGCTTTAAGCTGAGTTCCTGTAGGAACCTCTTCATCCAAAGCATCTCTTTGCATGCTTCTGTGACCGTGATGTACTCGGCCTCTATCGTTGACAATGCTACGACTTTCTATAGCTTGCTCTGCCAAGAGACCGCTCCTCCTGCAAACGTGAACATGAACCCCGATGTAGACTTCCTGGAGTCTATGTCACCTGTCATATCTACATCTGTGTAGCCTTCTAACACAGGTTTCCCGTCATCATAGCATAGGCTTAACCTGATGAGCCTCTCAGATACCGCAGTATCCACTTCACTGCTGTCTAATGTTCTTTGCTAGGATTGGCAAGATACCGGCCAACAACACCAACCACATATGCTATGTTTGAGCGCATACACACCATAGCATACATCAAACTTCCTACCGCTAATGCGTAGGGTATCTTCCGCTATCTCTTCACTTCTGCCTTCATCTTGGGACACTGTTTGTCGCTCAATTTGAAGTGACCATCCAGTGGAGTACTGACCGGCTTTACTGCATTCATATTGAACCGCTCTAGGACTTTCTCAATATACCGCTCTTGTGACAACCAAAGCTTCTTACTGCTTCTGTCACGGGTTATCTCCATTCCTAGGATCTGTTTTGCCGGGTCCATGTCTTTCATCACAAATGACTTACCCAACTCCTGTTTCAGCCTGTCAATCTTCTTGATGTCTTTTTCCATGATGAGCATGTCATCAACATACAATAGCAAAACTAATAAATCACCATATGAGAACTTGTGCGTGAACACACAGTAGGTCCGACTCCATTCTGTCATATCCATGCTTTAACATGAACGAGTCAAACTTCTTGTACCATTGCACAGGAGCTTGTTTCAGCCTATACAAGCTTTTCCTAAGCCTATACACCATTTGTTCTTTGCCTTTGACTTTGAACCCCTCTAGTTGGCGCATGTAGATCTCTTCTTCCAGGTCACCATGGAGAAAGGCAGTTTTGACATCTAAGCTCTATCTCTAGATCCATGCTAGCCGCTAACCCAAGCAACACCCCTATGGATGTCATCTTCACCACTGGTGAAAATATCTCCTCGAAGTCTATTCCTTTTCTCTGGCCAAACCCTTTCACTACAAGTCTGGCCTTGTACCTTGTTTGTGAATTCTTCTACTCATTCTTCTTTCTGAACACCCACTTGTTGTTCAGAGCTTTCTTGCCCTTAAGGTAATTTCACCATATCATAGGTGTGGTTCTTATACAAGGATTTCATCTCTTCTTACATAGCTTTCAACCACTCTCCCTTATACTCGTCGGCTAGGGTCTCAGAATAGTCTTCTGGCTCTCCCACATCAGTGAGTATAATGTACTCATGTGGCGAGTACTTCTTAGATAGATGTTCGTCCCTTGATGTCCTCCTCACCTGTGGCTCAACAGGTGGATCAAGTGGGGGCTGCTCCCCCAGTTCATCTTCTGTAGGAACTCCCTCATCCTCTGCACCTTGTTATACTCCCCCGTCATCAAGCACCACAGGAGGAGTAATTGGATTCATGTCTTCCAGTTCACCTGAACTGGGTTGGGTCTTCTTTGGCTTTTCAATGTCTTCTATACACTGATCTTCAATGAAAACCACATCTCTGCTCTTGGCGAGCTTCTTCTCGGTCGGATCCTACAACTTGTAACCGAACTTTTCATCACCGTACCCTAAGAATACACACTGCCTGATCTTCATATCGAGCTTGGACCTCTCGTCCTTTAGTACATGAACAGATGCCCTACATCCAAACACCCTGAGATGACTGTACGATGGATCACGTCCAATCCACACTTTCTCAGGTACTTCTCTATTCAACGGGGCTGATGGAGACCTGTTTATCAAATACACCGCTATGTGCATTGCTTCTCTCCAAAACATCTTCGGCAACTTTGCATGGGATAACATGCATCTGATTCTCTCTACAATGGTGCGATTCATTTGCTCAGCCACACCATTATGCTGGGGGGTCTTGGGAACCGTTTGTTCAGTGACTTGCAATACTCATGACTTGCAATACTCATGGAAGTCACATGGATATTCACCACCATTGTTAGTGTGGATGCACTTCAATGATCTGCCTGTCTCTCTCTCAACCATAGCATGAAACAATTTAAACACACCAAAGACTTCATCCTTGGATTTCAAAGCATACACCCAAACCCTCCTAGATGCATCATATAAAAGTGACAAACTATAATGCCCCACCCAAGGTTTTTGTCCTCATAGGACTACAAATATCAGAACAAACCAAATCTAATGCATGTACTTTATTAATATGAGAAGCAGTTTTAACAAAAGAAACTCTATGCTGCTTCCCAGATAAACAATCAATACAGGTTATGAGAGGTATTCCTGTTACGTCTGGAAAGATATGCTTCTTTGCTAGTAGTTGAAGCCATTTTTTCACTCATGTGGCCAAGACGCCTGTGCCACATGTCAGTAGCTGAATCTTCCGCTGCGTTCAACTCACCCTTGCACACACTGACACTAGCCTTGTAGAGGGTGCAACACTTCTTTCCCCTGACTACGATCATCGAACCCTTGATGAGCTTTCAGCACCCACCAACAAACCGGCTTTCATAGTCATCATCATCCAACCTTCCCGTCGACATCAAGTCGAGGCGAAGGTCTAGAATGTGTCTCACATCCCTGAGAACCAATGTGCAGCCCACATCGGCCTTCACACAAATATCACCGACCCCTACGATCTTCGAAAGACCAGAATTTCCTATCTTCATTGTCCCATAGTTACCTGACTTGTAGCTTGTGAAGAAATCCCTACGTTGAGTCGCATGAAACGAGGCTCCCGAGTCTATCACCCAGTCAGTGTCCTGACTCGAAGCCATGAGACAAACATCGTGATCTACCGAAAGAATAACAACAACATCACCATCTGAGGTGACCGCAGCAGAATCCGATTCATCTTCCTTCTCCTTTCCTTTACCCTTCTTGTCACCCTTCTTTTTATGACATTCATGCTTATAGTAGCCCTTCTTGCCACAATTCCAGCATTCAACATCTTTCTTGGCAACCGACTTGTCTCTTGATTTATCTCGGGCCTTTCCGCCCTTTCTGTTCTTTCCTCTCCCCCGATCTTGTGTCACAAGGGCCTTTTGTTGAGCAGGCCCCAGAGACTTCCTCCTTGTCTCCTCATTAAAGAGACAGCTTGTTACATGTTCCATGGATACCTTTCTGTCTGGCGCGGAGTTACTCAGAGACACCACTAATATCTCCCAACTGTCAGGCAATGTGCTAAGCAGTAGCAAAGCCTGAAGTTCATCATCCATGACCATCTTCATGGCGGATAGCTGGTTCACTATGTTGTTGATCTCATTCATGTGTTCAGCCACAGAACTACCATATTTGAACTTGAAATTCACAAGTCGTCTTATTAGGAATATCTCATTGACGACTGTCTTCCTCTCATACAACCCTTGCAATTTCTGCCATAGGCTAGCGGCTAAGGTTTCCATAGACACATGGTGGAATACGGAATCATCCAACCATTGTCTAATAAACCCCACCGCCTTCCGGTCCAACTTCTTCCAATCATCATCAGGCATATCCTTGATCTTTACTGATATGCCTAAGATCGGAGCATATAGGTCCTTGCAATAGAGCAAGTCATCCTATCTTAGCCTTCTATATGGTCCAGTTAGAACCATTGAGGCTGATCATCCTTGATGAGCCACCTTCCATAATTCAGAACTGATCCCACTCCGTTCAATCAACCTAAACCCTCTGATACCACTTTGTTGGGTGCGTTGCACTAAAACCTTTGGATCTCGCCCCCCAAAACTAGAATTATGGACTATGATAATACAATAATCAAAAGCAAATCAACAATCTCACGACACAAGAGGTTTTTACAGTGGAAACCCTCAAAGAGGTAAAAACCACAAGACCTAGTCCAGACCAACAATCCACTATCTCAGAGAATCGTTTACAACCGATCACAAGCACACACCGCTTGGATTAAACCTCTTCACCCACGCAGAGATGGATAAACACCAAGAGAACTATGAAAGTATGAAGATCTCACCGATCACGAGGACGTAGAAGCGCTGAGACGACGGTTGCGCAGAAGAATTCCTCTTCAAGCAACTTCTCCCTTCTACAAGCTTCCTCTCTCTCTCTCTCTCTCTCTCTCTCTCTCTCTCTCTCTTCCTCTTTTTCTCTTTTTCTCACCTTGGATGTGAAAACACCTTAATGGGATATCCTAATCACGATTTGGAACCTCTTAAATAGGAAACCGGAGGAATTAGAACCCAAATAGAAAACTGCATATAAGCAGTCCACGTCGGGTCGAGCGCCCGCCCAACCCAAAAACTGTCTAGAGGCCTTTTTAGAGAAACTGCTCAATTTCGGTCACCCGGACCAACTTGGTCGGTCGCCCAACTGCTGTCAAAATTATCCAGCAACATTCTGCCTCATCTGGACAATCTCGATCGCCCAACCACTTTTGGTCCGGGCGCCCGACCATACCCAGGCTGCACCAACTCTCCTCTTGACTGAGGAGGAAAACCCCATCATGTATATCCATCAGGTTAATGCACATTAAGACATCGGCCCAAAAGTTGGGCGGATGAAAGACTCTCATTGAGGGTGGTCACATTGCAGTTGCTTCTTTTGCCTACATGTGGCCCTACCTTTCCTAGACTTGTCTCCATTTTCCTCTCTTCCCTTGATCTCTTTTTATTTAATGTCTCTATCCATTCTTTATCATGTGCCCATGCCCCAATATAAATAACCAAAATTAAATCAATTAAATTGTGTTACTCACTATTGCTTAGTGAAAAGCCTGAAATTAATGTTCAAGATCAATTAAATTGTGTTACTCACTATTGCTTAGTGAAAAGCCTGAAATTAATTTTCTTGAACATTCCTACTTTTAATCTCTTGACTCATGAAGACTAGTTTGTGAAAATAGGATCACCGGTTTTTCACTGCTGACTTTGAAATAATTGTCCACAAGTCGAGCAGTCAAATAAATAAGCATGACTTTTCAATCTTGATACATTGATAGATGGGACCCATAATTTCAACAATTCAATTCGTAGGGTTTAGGGTTTGGAAATGGGATCACTGATTTTTCATTGTTGACTTTAAAATAATTGTTTACCAGTCAGATAAATAAGCATGACTTTTGGGTCTTGATACATTGATAGATTGGGACCTTGAATTACCTGTGTGCCACGAGGATATAATTTCTAAGTGCTTGTGTACCATCAAGCAGCTCATATAGCAACAATGAGGGATGATGATTAAAATGATCATCCAGCGGTCCCACTTTTGTTGTCGCAGGGTCAAAGATAGAACTATTCCAAGTTATCTTAATGGTCCAAACCACGTCCATTTGCAACTGGGCCAGACCCAATCATGTCCAACTGTACAACCAACTACCAAGGAGCTAATCACCTAAATCTAGGTCGGGATCAGCCCATGAGTTAATAAATCCGGCTCAGACCGAGTTGGGCCCACGAACCAAATATTCAACTGAAGAATGTTAGACAAGTCAGCTGGGCCGGGACTGTATGTTTGGATGCATTCTCATGGTGGAGACTGGCTGATGCATCTTATTCTATCTCAACAACATTTTCTTGAAAACAAGGAAACAAATACCATCGCAACTGCTACCACTACCCTACCATGAAACCTCGACCGTCCATTTGACTCTTCTTTTGGTTATTGATATGAAACCCTTTGCTTGCAAACCATGTTTTAGGTATGTGTCGCCATCTGATATTGATTTTTATTTACAAATAGGCCGACTTTTGCACCATTTTAAAAAAGGGCAGGGACTCTTCAACCGTACAAATGGCGTACGTACATCCAGACCCCCAACTCGCTAATGGCTAGGATTTCTCGGTCAGTGTGAAACACAACGACCGTCCCCTAACCTTAGAATAATCGAAACTCCAGTTGTCCTGCAAATGAATGGTTAAGAAAAGAAACACAGCAACTGTCCACATTGGCATGGACACACGACGACCGTCCGCACTGGTCATGGTCCATCCATGGTGGGGCCTCTTCGAGCAATAGTCTGGATTGCTGAACCATAGGCCCACTTGAACAAACTGAAAAACCAGAGGATGCTGTAAATGTCCCAAGTAGAGCTGAGCACGAGCCAAGCCAGCTTGGTTAGCTCGCTTGATTCGGCTCGGACTAGCTCGATTTGGCTCGTTTCGAAGGTTCAATTCAAACCAAGCCAAGTCATTTTTCGAAGCTCGAAATGATTTTCAAGCTGAGCTCGAGCTAACCGAAGCTCGATTCGGCTTGGCTCGGCTCGGCTCGACTCGGTTGACTCGTAAAAAACTAAAAAAATATATATTTTTAGTCTCCCATCGGAAGTGAACAGATAAATGAGAGATGAAACTCTCTATAAAAGTAAGTAGGGTGTCAATGGGCTTTGGGCTGCCTTTGGGCTCACTTTTAAACAGCTTTAAGCCCGACTTTTGGGCTGGGCCTACCAGGCTCGAACTCGGCTCGAATTGGGCTCGAACTTGCTCGAAAGCTCGATCAAGCTAGCTAGAACATTTCAGTCCAGCTTGAAGGCTGAGCCAAGCCAAACACGAGCTAGGGTGGTCATTGAGCGAGCCTAGCTCGAACAGGGCTCAGCTTGGCTCGTGCTCACCTCTAGCCCTAATGTCGAGAATCATCAATTCCTCTTCAAAGGTAGGGTGCATGTGCAAGTGTAACAATGATTTGAAAGCTAGGAAAATAAAGCGGTTGGTTGGCACACGCGTTAGGCAATGAGTCCCTCACCATAACTTTGGTGCGGCAAGATTTGATTGGTGAACTATAGGCTCCCAAGTAGTCTGAAAAAATTTATAAAAATAAAGCCTAAGCTCATCTTTGGCAGCATACAGCCACACCAATTAAAACTTGCCGCATCACGGCTGCTACTGCTGGTGAGCTTCAAACCACTTAATCCACGTCCAATTGGTTGAGCTCAAATGGACCAAAATTGATAGGTTGTGGTCTACTCTCTAATTCTGGTGTTGCACCCATGGCTATGGCCATGGGCAGTTCAGCCAGCCCTATAAGGATACTATCTTTTATTTTATTTTATCATGAGTAAGCTGGTCCCAACAAGTTGAGCCAATTAGTTAGGGCCGTATCAATTTCAGCGCTAGTGTGATGAGGTGGTAAGATGTGATTGGTGGGTGTTGTCAGATGTACGCTTAGTATACACTCAACCAAAAATTTTAGATAAGGCCCGCACCCATATATGATTATGGCTTACTAATGAATCTCGCCACGTCACTACACTACCGTTGAGGTTGCTATAGGCCTACTTGACAAGTGGCATGTGGGGGCACTCGATCCAGACCCCATCTGGCGGACTGCATCTGAGGATTGCTCTTAATTGAATCACGCCATGGACCATCTTAGTAATAGGAGTAGCACAGCTTTACCATATGGTAAAAATGGCACCAATTAATGTTTGATATTACATAGGAAAAGGGAAGCTTAGGATTGTTTGAGGTGGCAACTGGTGGGCGTTGAGCCCGGTCCAGCTTGGACTTACGCTTGGCATGTATTGCCCGATTAATTTTTGAGCTAAGCTTGGGCTCAGGTCATTTCAGTCCGAACATGCTTCATGTGTTCATGTGTTCTACTCTATAAATGTCTGTACTAATAATTAGTTAGACAGCACACTCATCTTGAATGTAGATGGTTTCATTTTTGTCTCTGTCTATTTCTTTAGGCATGTGTTGTCCACCTTTAAAATATGATTTGACCAATTTTCAGGCCGTGCCTAACAAATTTTTTTCAGGCCTAGGGACCAAGATTGGCCCAGCCAAATCTGATCCATTGCCACCCCTAATTGTTGGTTTGGTGTAGGCCATCTACTCATAGGACCCACCAACTGATGCTCATTGATCACTAAATTATAATATTTTCTACTTCAATAATTGTGTTTCTACTGCTATAAATTTACTGATACAATGTAATTTCTGGTTCAGTTGGCTACAATCTCTGTTAAACAATTCAGGTAATAAGATCATAAGACTGCTTGTTTTGCTTGTTTGATTGCCTTCCGAATCTTTAAAAAAAAAATCTAGGGATTTTAGACCACTGTATGTAACACATGTTTTATCCAAATACAGTACAAAACATGATCTTTGTAGAGCCCACCATATTGTATGTGTCAAATTTCACACAAGTTGTTGAACATGCCGAGTTTTGTCGAGAGGGCCTAGAGTGTCCCTGATGTAGAACGGGTCGCTGATTATTTCATGGCCCAGATGGATCAAAAGAAGACTGGTCGGAGTCAAAAGTGATCCGGACCACCAGGACTTTAAACCAGCCGTATCTCGCAATCCGGAATGAGTTTCGGGACATATAATATATCAATTTGGGATAGCTCGAGCTACTTTAGCCAACCAACGCTGCTATGCCAGGTTGCCCATGCCCGAATCGCGAGATTCGACTGTATCGATGGTCATTAGGCTAGTTTATTTTCAATTTTACTATTTATAGTAAGTTTTAATTCGATCATAACTTTGAATCTGTAGGGCTTTAGAGTTAGTACCCAACATGAAAAATGCTTAGAATATTTAGTAGAACAATTTGATTGAGGCCGTTTGATAACTTTATATTTTTAGCCGAAAACCAAGAGTTCTAGTAGGATTGAGGGACTTCTATAAATAGTAAGTTTACTATTTATAATAAGTCACGTTTTCTAGAAATTTGAGTTCGAGTTGGAGTTTGATACTTTACCTAGGGTTTAGTTTTCTATTTATATGCATTGTAATTTCGTTTCTATTCATTCAATCATCAATAAAGCAATTATTCGGAATTTATTTTCTCTTTTTATCTTTTATTTCTTCTCGTAGATTCGAGAAACAATCGGTTAGGAAGACGGTGATCGATCTACCACGTCCTCCTTGCGTCAGTCCCTCCTGATGATGAATGGAGTGCATGTTACACATAAAGCATGCTAGGCCACAAGGATCGCAGGTGGTATATCCACTGCATACTACAACAACTACCGGTGTTGTAGAGGACTTCGGTTACCATCTCAGGTGCAAAATAAGCTAAGAAAAATTAAATACTCTGGTTGGATGTGATGGTTAATATGCCGGAAGTTACAAGTTACATGTGGCGTATAAGTAATCAAATTTAAACAGTTTGGATTATTTATCTTAGTTTATATTTGCCCTGAACAAAAAATAATGCTCACTCATCAAGTGGACCCACATGACAAGAAGGATGGGCACCTTAGGCAAAAAGTCTTAAGTTCCCAATGCTGTATATTCATTTAGAAGTTTGGCCCACCTGATGAAGAAACCGGCCTAATTTCCGCAGACGTTTGTCTTCCTAACGGAGCATGTTACTCACCGCCTACTGTAGAGGTGGCTCAGGTCAGGGTCGGGCCGGGTCAGTGTAATAAGGGCATGTTTGGTAAAATTTATTTTCTAAACTTATCATTAAAATAGGCCATTTTTAGTGATTTTATTATTTAATATTGTTTGTTAAATACAAAACTTTTAAATGCTCAATTCAAATTTTCAATGAAAAGATGGGATATTTTTTAAGCCACCTCCCTCTAACTTAACGCTTAAGACGGAAAGTGGTAAATAATGTTCGTAAGTATTTTTTCTAAATGACAACGTTACCCCTATGCCACTTTCCGTACAAGTTTTTCCACCTGATAGAAGCAATGTTTATGTGGCATAGTTCTTTGCCCACATTATGATGTATTTGTTATATCCTCGTCGTCTACCAATTTTTCCGGATCATTTTAGGGCATGATCCAAAAAATGAAGTCGACCCAAAGCTCGAGTGTACCACACCACATAAAACTGTAGAAATAATGACGCCTGCCGTTGAATCTTATAAGGGCCCACCATGATATTTAATTGTCATCAATCTGTTCGTAAGGTCTTAAATACGTAGATGAAGGGAAAATAATAATATCAACTTGATCCAAAACTTCTGTGGCCCCCAAGAAGTTGCCAATGGTTGCGTTTAAACCCCACTGTTTTCTGTGGTGTGGTCCAATCGAGCTTTGGACCTGCCTCAGCTTTGATCTGAAAAACAGAATGGACAATGTGGATCTAACACATGGAGAGGCCTATAAAACTTTGCCACATCAACACCAGGCGGCTATGGCCACTGACTGCGGACGAGGATTACGCCTATAATGCTGTCAACAGCAAGGTGGTTAGTAGACGGTTCTCTGTGGGCCCATCATGATGTATGTGTTTTATCACGCGTTTATCCATTTTGGATAATTATTTTAGGATATGAGCCCAAAAATGAGGTAGATCTAAATCACAGGTGGACCCCGCGACGGAAAAAAGTGGTGATTGAACACCTACCATTAAAAACTTCCTAGGGCCTACTGTAATGTTTATTTTCCATCCATCCCTTTGATTAGGTCACACAGATCTACATGAATGAAAAACACAAATTCAGCTTCATTCAAAACTTATGTAGCACTAAAGAACTTTTTAATGGTGAGCATTCAATTACCACTGTCTCCCATGGTGTGGTCCACCTGAGATTTGGATCTGCCTCATTTTTGGGCTCTTGCCATAAAATAAGCTGGGAAAATGGTGGGACAGCATGGATTTCACAAGAACATCAATTGGGCCATCTAAATTTTTGGATGGGGGAGGGGATGGCATACCGCCTTGGCTACCTGGATTGTATATTATGGTGTTTTGTGGGGGCTACCACAGTAATGTGTTTTATCCATGCCGTCAATTCATTTTGCCAACTTATTTTAGAGCATGAACCAAAAAAAGAAGCCGATGCAAATCTTAAGGGTACCACAATACACGAAAAATGATGATTGAATAATGGGATAGTTGTCATTGCCTAAATTGGCAATTGTTGAATGATAGATGGTAAAATTTTGGCAACGTGGCCTACCTATTAAATACATTTTTCTATATTTGTGGTCCATTCATTTGATGAAAGAAGAACATTTATTTTGAACCAAAGCATTTTTTTCAAAATTACTGAACCAAAAGCATGTTGTAAGTGGGACCCTAGAGATGAATGGCCCAACACCTGCTAGTGTAGCACGTCATCATGTATTGTGAGTCATCTCTCCACAAGGGAAGTTATATGATGTTATGCTTGAGTATGGGTCACATCTCAAGATTTGTTTGTAGGTGGGCCTATTGGTTACATCATCAACAATATTGTTAACATAGGGCCACTGTAGATGGACCATGCAAAATAATAATAATATATATTAGATGATCCTAACCTTCAAATCGGCTTTTGGGATAGTTATAGACGGAGTGAAGATAATCATGTTTCAATACTGAGGTCCTGGCATCGATTCCCAACATAGTGTGACTAATAGTGTAGGTGCGTGTACTGATGGTGGGATGTGTGTACTAACCCAATAAAAACCTTCAAAATCGCCTTTATAAGTAAATATGAGATGTTATTGTACTCTTCTTATTAGTTGTCCACTTTAAGAATACTAATGGAAGGATTATGACTATTCCATTAATAAAAATATAGTGCATGGTCTATTAATCAAAACATTACAAATGTATATAAATTGGCTGTAAGTGGATCAAAGTTAGTGGCATGACACTAACAAGTTTTGTCTAATACTCTACACTAGATAGAATTTGAGGGGCAAATATGACAAAAGGTCAATTTTCAGTCATTTTTGATTTGTGTTTACCAAATAAACTTTTGTAGAAAAGTACTTAATTTCATATATTAGAACTTTTTTCAGTCAAATTATCAAATGGATTTTTCAGTATTTATAAGTACTAAAATTCAGCACTTTTAAGTCTTCCATAATTAAATTACTTTTCAGACCTTATATTTCAGTTTACCAAATGGCACCTTTATATTTCAGTTTACCAAATGGCACCTAAATCAGGATAGACTCATTAACTAATTGGGCCAAAAAGCTTCCCCCTGGAGCTGACCTGAGACCCATTACCTGTGGCTCGACCTGACCCACTTAAAATTTATTAAGCATCCGCCCCTCACAAGCCCACAAGCTGAACCAATGGTGACATTTTATTAGGCCTGGGTTGGGTTTGGGTTGCATGAAGCTCTCCGAAACTCTGGCTACAAAGAAAAACCCAGGCCCGAGTCAGGCCAGGCTTGTGATGGGCCAAAACCAACAGGCCTAAGCTCAGCTCGTGGTGATTATGCATGGCCATGTCTGGCCTGAGATGGGACCCAGCCACCCTCTTTTGGGCAAGAAGCAGGTTGGTTGTTTATCGTGCCCAATCACGTTTGATGTTGACAAAAACTGCGCTTGAAACCTTAAACAAGATGGGCTGGGTCATAGTGGGCCTGATCAGCACGGGCCTATATTTCAGCTGAGCCCAATCTGAAGCGGTCCACGCCTGAAAGCCTTTGGGCCAGCCCGGCCGATTGGAACGGTATTAGGTGTGACCTTGGCCCTGACTGTGGGGCCCAACTCGATGTATGTGTTCTATATCCATGCCGTCCTTCCGTTTTGCCAGCTCATTTTAAGTCATGATCCCAAAAATACTGTTGAGAAAAATCTCAGGTGGACCACACCACATGAAACAGTGTTCATTGAACTCTCACCATTAAAAGCTTCCTAGGGTCCACCGTAATGTTTATTTTCCATCCAATCTGTTGATAAGGTCACACAGACAAAGATGAAGGGAAAATACAAATATCCACTCGATCTAAATCCCCTAATAAGTTTTTAATGGTGGGAATTCAATCCCTATTGTGTGGTCCACCTGCCAAAATTAAAGCTGACAAAACTAATGGACGGCGTGGATTGTACACATACATCGGTCCGGGCCCCACCCTCCTGGCTTCGGGCCAGGTGACCCAAGCCATTGGCACCCTCACAGCTCAAGTACCAGGTTGGCACGTGCGATGCGTGTAGAGAAGGGTTCGTCGTACGTGTAGGAGTAGAAAACCTCTAGTTAAAAACCCCAACTCCTGCCCTTCCCCCGCCCCCAACCCAAAAACCCTAATTCCTTCTTACCTCTCTCTCCTCCAATTCCTTCCACCGCCGTGCCCGCGAGACCACCGAAGCCAGCAAGATGGGGCGCGTTCGGACCAAAACTGTGAAGAAATCATCCCGCGTGGTCATCGAACGATACTACTCCCGCATGACACTGGACTTCCACACCAACAAGAAGATCCTGGAAGAGGTGGCGATCATCCCATCCAAGCGCCTCCGCAACAAGATCGCTGGCTTCTCAACGCATCTGATGAAGCGGATCCAGCGTGGCCCAGTCCGTGGCATCTCGCTCAAGCTCCAGGAGGAAGAGCGCGAGCGACGGATGGATTTCGTCCCCGATGAATCGGCCATCAAGACCGACGTCATCGAGGTCGACAAGGAGACGATCGACATGCTCGCCGCGCTCGGAATGGCTGATCTCCCTGGCGTCGTCAAGCAGGCTGATCCCCTGCCGATGGCCGGCCCACCTTACTCGAGGCCCATCGGCACTGACCGCAGGAGGACTTAGATTCTCACAGAGTAATTTCGCTTTTTTATTTCTTTTCTTTTTTGTTGAATTGTGTTTCTTCCAGCGTCGGATAGTTTTGGATTCTTGACATTTTGATGCTGTTGCTGCGGTTGGATTTTGCATTCTAGCATTTTGATTCTGCTGGTTTGATATTGAATTGGAAGTTGAGAAATTTTATCGTGGCTGTCTATCTATGTTTGTTTCTGAGCATGGATCTTGATTCGGAATGTTGATCCAATCGGCTACTGTATATATGAGCTGTAGTCCAGAGATCATAACGATTTGGCAGCTTATTTAGATTAGCCTAGTGCAGTCTGATCACAGACTGCATTTTCCGACACGGTGCATCACACGATGGCCCACCAAATTGATCGCCCTGATCAGTGTACACAAGTGGTACTTGTTAAATAGACATGTTGGTGCACACATATCAATGTAGCATAGTATCTTTCCTCATCGAAAGATTAGTTATGAATTGGTGAACTAATTCTGAGAAGTTACCCCCTAAAATTCACAGCAAGAATTTGTTAGTTTTGAGTCTTTTGCTTGTGCTAGGCTTTGATAGATTGCGGCACATGTAGATACATAAAGGGGTTTGGTCATGGAAAGTAATGGAATTTTCGTTGAGTCAGTCATGTTAGCCCATGTAGGGATTTGAGTTTGTGGGTGCTATTTTGCTTGAGTTGGCTCTTGAAGTGTTATACTTGTGGGTTTGGATGTTTGGAGTTTAGTCAAGGCGAATTAGCTTAAATTCCGATAGTCTGAAGAGTTTTGGTGCAATTGGGTACATATGGAGATGTTCACATGACACTGATGGATGAATTAGATTTCCATTTGTTGTTGCAAGGGCATTACTGATGGATGAATTAGATTTCCATTTGTTGTTGTAAGGGCATTAATAAAAGGTTGCATTGACTCATATGGTAATGGTCATTAAGGTGATTGGGTAAATTTCTTACTAATTCAATCATTAATCCCTTAGCAGTGTTTGAAAGTAGGGTCTCTAGCACCCATTGCACAGTTGGATTGTACACTGTCATTCCGGGTTGATTGCTTTCTTATGGCTTTTGGGATGGAACAAGTCTTTTAGGGCCCATTTGGATACCACCAAATAAGTTACTTTTTCTACTTACAGTAGTAGATAAGTAACTTATTTGAGATAAGTTAGTTTGGTTTGTGATCACTTATAAGTAACTTTTTTTTTATTTAATTTAATAAGTAGAAATGAAGATAAGCTACTTGAGGCATAAAGTAGCTTATCTTAAGGGGCTGTTTGTTTCTCAATTTCGTTGTGTTAATACATGCAAATGGCTAATAATTATCATTTACCCATGTTGGTGCGGTGGTAATTACCTCATTGCAAAAACACTTTGAAAAGGATTGACGTAAATTCGTGAGGCCCACTGTGATGTCTGTGACATATCCACGCCGTCCATTCATTGTAACAGAGCATCTTAGGGCAAAAATGAGGCAAATCCGAAGCTCAAGTGGCCCACACCATAGGAAATCATGGTCGTAAAAAGGTTTTTAACGATAGGCATTCAACCTACTCTTTTGTGTGGTGTGGTCCACTTGAGATTTGGATCTGCCTCAATTTTGGGTTCATGCCCTAAAATCAGCCCACAAACTGGATGGATGGCGTGGATAAGCCACATATATCATAATGGGCTCCACATTAAATTTGCACATTTCTCGATTTTAGTGTCCAAAAAGTAAGCCATCACCATCAACATAGAAAACAATGTGGGAATTACCTTGATAATTAATCATTACTCATTTGCATGTATTTACGTGAGCAAATTGAAAACCAAACACCCCTAAGTAACTTACGATGCAAACGCCCCCTTATTATGAACCATCCAAGAAGTAGGAATAGTTAGTACTAATGTTTGCATTATGTGCCCTTGTGATGCGGAATTCGTGGGTGACTTATTTATGCATTGGTAGGCTTCAATGGTGTTTGTGGTGGAGGTTTTTCAGTCTCTTTGGTTTGGCCTGGGTGATGCTATGATCTATTGGGGAGTTCTTTGAGTACGGAATGGATTGTAGGGGCAAGTGGTTGTTGTGGGAGTTAGCTGAGTAGCACTTTTGGGCAACTTGGAAGCATAATAATCAGACCTTCCATATTATTTCTAAGTGGGGCGACAAGGTATTCTTATGTGCTTGTAGGAATGTTGTATTATGGTCTAAAGGGTTGTTGACTTTAGTCGACTGTTGTGGCTGGGGATGGTAATGGGTAGGTTTGGGCTAAGCTAAATGTGTAGTAGATCAAGCTCAAGCTAGAAAATTTGGCCCACTAAAATAAATGGGGCCAGTGTTCCAAATATCAATGTGATCAGGATCTTCGCGTCAGCAATACCGAAGCTACGGCTTAAAGTCGGTTGGGTTGGGTTGGGTTGGGTTGGGTTGGGTTGGGTCGGGTCGGGTCGGGTTGAGTTGGGAAATCTCAACCCAAGCCCAATGGTGAACACCCACACCTTTGGGACAGTGGTAGACTGAGTGAAGATAACCTCGTCTCAACACTTAGATCAAGGCATCGAATCCCAATGTAGGGGGTGGCTAATTTTGGAGGGTGACTAACAGTGTGGGTGTGTGTACTGATAGTGAGATGTGTGTACTAACTCAAAAAAAAAAAAAAAAAAAAACCAAGGCCAACCCAAGTGGGGTTGGTCAGGTTGATACACGATAATATTTTCGTTATTACATTAGTCTATTATATTTTAATATACATCTTATTTTTTGTACCTATGATTTTATTAATTATATATGTAGTTATTTATCGCAAAGAACTTCACTTTTTCTAAACAAACAAGCTAAAATATATGACAACTACTCCTTCAACTCTCAAGCATATCAAATTTCAACCATTATCAAATATCAACAGCGTATCAAATTTCAAATAATATCATATGTAAGGAAAAAAAAAAAAACACAGTAAAAACTGGAAAGGCAAGAACATATTTCGAGTTTTTTATATTTTTGTCAAAGTGTTAAAGAAGAACATCTCTTTAATTTTGGCCCTACTTCTATTCAGAAAAATGTGTATTAAAAACTTTAATAACCTGTATGGTACATATACATAAATTACACTTTTATATTCAAAAAGGAAAAAAAAAGTAATATAAACTAATAAGTTTACTTAACTAAAGTATAATAAAATTATAAGTAATATATAGATTTGGTTCGGGTTGGGTAGGGCAACCTGAGCTTGACTTAAATTTTATCGGGTTGGTGTTTGCATAGCCCAAGCCCGAGACCAAGACCGAACCTGATACTTCTTTCCTGAGCCCAACCCAATGTCGGGTCAATCACGGGTTGGTCGGGTTGAACTCGCCCGACTTTCAGCCCTAAAGAAAACCCTAGGTAATATAGAAAATTCTAAATATCGCAAATGTTTTGATATTAATGGCGATATTTGGTTTACTAGTGATATTCTTACCGCCAATAATTTTGATATTATTGGTGATATTTGGTGTACCAACGATATTTGAGATTTGGATGGTATAAAAGTCCCCTGGCATCTGTGATACCAACAACAAGATCCTTGACACCAAGGATACTCATGTAAAACACCAGAAATTCACAAGAAGAAAAAAAAATTAGGAAATCATAATTTTCTTGTGGGGGATTTTGTTCCTTCAATGATTTCGATCACTTCTTTTAGTTTTTGTTGAATCAAAACTTGGATTTGGGGGAGAAATCTCAATTCAAAGTGGAGACAAACCATAATTGAAGGATGACAAAAAATCCTCGGAAACTTCCTCCCTTGCAAATGTTAGCATGGATTGCCATGTCTATGCGTTATTCTTATGCATTGATGCAGATTTGTGGGAATGAATCAAAATTTGAGTGAGTGAATGGGGGAAATTGAGGAACCTAATTTCCTCGATTTTTACCCCTCGAATTGAGAATGGATGTTTTATTACTTGCATTATATTCTATTTAAATGATATGAGCTCAACTTATCTTCGATGTGATTGTACTACTCTTTTTTTTCTTCTTAATATATATAACACAGTTTAGGAACCTATAAAATGGAAACTTATCATGTGTGTGTGCATGCATTCTTTTGCAATATTTTGATTCCAAGTGTATAAACATTTCGATTAACATCTCTAAAATTTCTTTGAAAAATTTCTCCTTTTTCCCAATGTTTCCCTAATGCTTTCCTCACTCAACGATATTTTTCCAGTGTTGGCAATATAATATCGACGATATCATAACATGTTTTCATATCCCCAATCATTGAAACATGTAACGATGCTTGATACGCCGAACGCTGGTCAGGATTTGGTTGACCCCACCCCACCCCACCCCACCCATATGGGTTATGGGTGGGCTAGGCCAGGTGAACCAACTTGACCAGCCTCAAAACGTGAAACAAACTAATAATAAGATAAGTAGAAGTATTTGGATATAATGTGTGTTGGTATGTAACTAGTGCATGTACCCATTCATTAGCTTAGGCCGGGCCGGACCACAAGGTAATCGGGCCAAAGTTCTTTGCCTGTTTGGTAAATGGCTTGGGCTTGGGTGACCTGAACCCAACCCATTGCCACCCGTAGTTGTGGGATATTGGTTATTCACGTTTGACCCATGGGGCCGATGACCCCCAATTATCACCATTATCGCTTAGCTGTCAGTGCATTATTTCTTTCTTTTAGTTCTCATTTTTAAATTGATGTGGAGAGAGTAGGGCTGCACACAATTCAATTTATGATCAATTTATCGATTGAATCGAATCGAATCAAATCATTCTCCAAGATCAATTCAATTCAATGTTTTAAAAAAGAAAAAAATCAATTTCAATTCACTTTCAATTTTCAGTTCCGATCGATCGAATCGAATTGAAAATCGAATTGAATTGATTGATCAAATTGAATATATATATATATATATATATATATATATATATATATATATATATATATATATATATATATATATATATATATATATATATTATCACACCACAGCAAAACAATGGAGATTGAACATCCACCATTAAATTCTTCCTAGGGCACATTGTAATATTTGTTTTGCATCCAACCTGTTGATAAGGTCACATAGACCTTGAGGAAAGGAAAAAACAAATATCAGCTTGATACCAAACTTCTAAGGCCCTAAAAAGTTTTCAACAATAATCATCAATCCCCCACTGTTTTCTTATGGTGTGGTCTACTTGAGATTTGGATGTCTCATTTTTTGGATAATGTCTTAGAATCATATAAAAAATGGATGGAGCGCCTAGATAAAACACATACACTATGGTGGGGCCCACAAAGCTTTGAAACCACCCTTCTGCATATCCGTGCTCACCCAAGAGTCCAAGACAAATTGGATTGCGTACTTAGTAACTAAATGCGCTTTGCGTACTGAGTAAACTCTGTGGGGCCCATGCTTATTTATTCATTTTATCCACTCCGTTCATCCACTTTAAAAGATAATTTTATGGCTTGAGCCCAAAATTGAAGCGTATAGTGGCACACACCACAGGAAAGTGTGAATTGAACCTCTACCATTGAAAAATTATTGCAAGCCACAAAAGTTTTGAATCAAGCTGATATTTGTGTTTTTCAATCATACATGTCTACCTGATCTTACGAACAGATTGGATGACAAATAAATGTCATTGTGGGCCCTAGGAAGGTTTCAACAGTGGAAATCATTATTCCTACTATTTCATGTGGCATAGTCCACCCAAGTTTCAAATATGCTTCAATTTTGGGCTCAACGGCTAAAATGAGCTGGCAAAATGAATGGATGATGTGGTAAACCAAATGCATTCAAAGTAGGCCCAACTAAGTTTACTCAATACGACAAAAGCGTACAATTTGAAGTTCGCCCAAGAGTAAATAAGTGTTACGTTGGTAATAACTTAGTGGGTGTTACCCCTACTGTGTGGGGCCTACCTTGATATATTTTTTTGTATATCCATTACGTCCATCTAATTTTAGTCTCATTTTAGGACATGATCCAAAATTATAAGAAGATCAAATCTCAGGTGGACCATATCAAAAGAAAGAATGACGAATAAACCATTAAAAATATTTTTCGAGCCTCAAAAGCTTTGGATCAATACGATCTTTTTAATTTTCATGTATGGACTAGTTATTATGCATATGTTTTCAGAAGTATTTCTACTAATATTACTATTTGAGGTACTATAAAATCCAAACCTACAAAACCTATAAGTTTTTAAATTGAAATGTGTGAAAAATCGAATTGAATTGAATCGAAAAATTCATCAATTCAATCTCAATTCAATTCTAAAAAAATTGGGTCAATTCAATTTCAATTCGAAATTTCAAAATTAAGATCAATTCAATTTCGAAAATTTAAGATCAATTTAATTTCAATTTCATCCAAAATCAAATTGATTGAATAGCTGTGTAGCCCTAGGAGAGAGGGAGAAGGAGATGGAGAGACGTCGGCTTGAGAGTTTTTATTTTTATTTTTTTATTTTTTATTGTTAGTCATGCAACGCACCCACCCCGTTAGCTGCACAACGCACCTATACGGTTAGTCACACAATGCACCCACCCACCGGTGGGTTTAGTGTGTCTCGCCTGCTAGCGCAGCTGGAAGACGCCTAGGCGTTTCAACAGCAGGTAGCTGGTGTATCGGTTAGCATGAGTGTATAAGATCATTACTTTGTGGTTGGATGCTGATCATATGCTGCGTTTGGATGCTGATCATATGCTACATTTGGATGATTCAAATTGAATTGCACTATGTCAATACAATAAAATATGGAATGACTTGGGAGGATGGATATTCTGATGATTGAATTTCACACAGTTTTGCACAGAGAGGTTACAGATAGAACTCTCAGGCTTGTGATTATTGGCTTGGATAGGTGCTAGTCTCTGATATGACAAACTTTTCTCTCTGAGGCGAGAAAGGATGGTCGTCGTAGTGCAAAGAGACTCTGAATCAATCGACTTGCCTGGGGTTTGAGCCCACCTCAAGTTTGTTTGCCATTTGGGGTTTCACACCTCTTCATTAACGTTTTCTTCTAATATGGAGAGATTTGAGAGGGGTATGCGTACAGGGCATGTTTAGAGTTCCATGTATCTGTTCTCTTTTGAGCGGGTTTGAGGAAACAAAAGGAGCTGGGGCGTTTTTTCATTTCTGTTGTAACTCTTGCAGGACAAGTTTGGGTGAAGCCAAACAGTGGCTTTCCATTTCCCTGCTATTGTGGAACAAGTTTTGGTGAAGCCAAACAGCATACTTCTTATTTACATGAAATCTGCACAGCGGTGGAAGATCTGAAGGGCATTGCCAACTCCATACGCCTGTTTTGCATCTACACATGGCAAAGTGCGAAGTCCTAGCTCTTCTGTTTTAGGTGTGTCCTATCGCCAAGATATTAATCAAGCCGTTTCATTTATCAGGTGGGTCCGCATGTTAGAAACAGGTGTGGGATATCTTTTGCCATTTAGCCGTGCGTTTATCTCATGATTTGTGGCCCACTTGACTAGTGGAACGATCTGGTTTTTGTGCCAGGTTCTTCTGATGAATGTCTTGTATCTGGTACTTGTGAGCCATGCTACCATATGTGGTGGTGTGCAGAACTGCCGTCTACGCACGGTGCTTAGGAAATCCCCAACCTGAATACGGATACGAGCTGCCCACCAAATTAGCGGACAGGCCTGATTTTGTGAGCGGGGGTGTTCATAGTGGCCCCTACCAAATGACTAGACTTGATCTTGCACGCTTGTGGGCTGTTGGCACATTTGCTTCGAATGGCCTCTTCAATCACGACAACCAGCAATGTGGGCGGGACCCTGACCTTTGGGCCCACCTTGATATATTAATTTGTATATCCATCTGTTTTTTCAGCTTATTTTTGGCCGTGGTCCCAAAAATGAAGCAGATAAAATTTTGGGTGGACCACAGCACTCGAAAGTGGTTATTGACCATTAAAATCGTTTTGTAGGCCACAAAAGTTATGGATCAAGCTGATATATATTTTTTTCCCCTTTCATCGAGATATTGTAAGTAAAAATTACTATGGATCCTAGGAAGTTCTTAATGGTGAGTGTTCAACGACCACTGTGGTACACCCACCCACACCGCTGTTAGTACACCCACCCACACCGTTAGACATTCGTCACCCTCCAATGTTAGCCACCCCCACGTTGGGATTTGATACCTTGAACCCAGTGTTGAGAGTTGAAGTTTTTATTTGCTTCATTTTTAGGACCATTGCCAAAAAAAAGCTTTCTAAACAGATGTACGATGTGGAAATGCAAATGAATACATCTAGGTGGGCCCTACGATTAGGATCCCACCCACATGGCTAGTTCCGGTCACAGTGAAGTCACGCTCTCTTCCATCTCTGCCACCATGAATAAGCTTCTTCCATGGCGTGTTTCAGCCAACCCCTCTAGAAGCCATGTAAGTGAAATGCTCCGAAATTAGGCTGATGGAATTATTACGTGCGTCACCATGTGAATTTGAAGGTTTTTGGGCAATTGTTTACTATTTTTTGTGATGTGGCCACATGGTAATTTAATAGACCTGATTTTTGGCACAAGAACTGAATTTGAAGGTTCTTGGGCGATTGTCTATTATTTTATGTGATGGGGCCACATGATAATTTAATAGACCTAATTTTTTGCACAACACACCATCATGGTGGGGTTCACTTGATACCCTGTTTGGACGGTATAAACAGAACATAACTGACCCCACACAGAAGCAGTTGAATAACGTCAGTAGAACGACCTAATATTTTTTAACTTCTCACTCTGATCTAAGCAAGGGTACATCACTAACGTGCCCCGCCCCATCCTATCCACCATCCACCGATTACTGATGGACCAGTCTCCTAAAAATCATGGGACGTTCCTGTATAAATCATACCCAAAATTAGATCATTTGAACACCGTCGAAAAAGTACAATGGGATCTCCTTTTTTTCCCAACCATCCAATAAATGCTTACCAATAAGATGGTCTGATAATAAAATATACGTTGACATAGCCGGGCCCACTCATTGGATGGATTAAATTGTACACATGCGTCACTTTGACACATGCATAATGTGTAAATGGAATGTCTTAATAATCAGTATATTTAATATTATGATATTACCAATAAAATTAACCGAAACCCATTTCAGCCAGGTCCAAGCTGTTGGACCCGCCCTGGACGTATATAGACCCAAATTAAATCGGGTTCTAGAAGGGAAGACCCGAACCTGACCAGTTCGACCAATTTCTTTAGAGTATAAACATTGGACCCAAATCTAGGGCTCTCAATGGAGCGGGTCAGATCTGAGATTCGATTCACTCTGAATCCGTATAATGCGAATTTGGATCTTAAAATAAATCCGGTTAGTTAAATGGACTGGATTTGGATCTTAAAATAGGTTTGATTACTTAAATGGGTTGGATATGGATTCACAAGAACATATCCGAGTTCGATCCCAATCCAATTAAGATCTGACTCATTGTCACCTAACCTAGTATGTTATACTCAAGCTGGCCATCCGTTTTACAAATTATTTTAGGCCATGTCAACCATACCATAGTAAATAGTGGGATTTGCATCATTTTTCTACTAAATTAAATATATTATATATTATATATATATATATTTTTTGAAATGGGGGTAGACCTAGATTCGACCGGAATCCAATGGTTATATGAATTTTAGATCGGAAATGGATCTAACAGTTTATAAATGGATTGGATATGCATATCACCTTTTGGATCCGAATCCGAACTTAATCCATCTGCATATTATATGAACTTGGAGCCAGATCCGTTCCCTACCCAAAACGTTAATGGGTTCATCGGCCAGGCGGGTCCAGTACGGGACGACAGGTCAAACCGCACGTCATTTCCTAGTTATTTCTACCCCTTATCCGGGAGAGAATTAGGTGTTACCCCGGGAACAGCTTAGTGCGTGTTACGCCTACCGTGTGGCCCACATGGATAGTATTTTGTATGTCCCTGCCGTCCATCTGTTTCTCCAGCCCATTTTAGCATGGTCTTTCAAAAATTATATAAATCCAAATCTCAAGTGGGCCATACCACTGGAAACAGTGCGGATTGAGTGCCCACCATTAAAAATTCCAAAGAGCCCGTAATAAGGTTTTGTTAATGTTTATTTGCAATCAAGGCTCTTCATAATGTCAAGAAGGTCTGGATGAAGGGAAAATTTAAAGATCATCTTGATGTAAAACTTTTGTGGCCTGGAAAATGCTTTTAATGACTATTCGTAACTCTTTCTATTGGTATGGTCCACATGAGATTTGGATCTTCTTATAATTTTCAATCGCATCTTAAAACTAGGCGTGACAACAGATGGACGGCATGGATATACAAAAAATACTTCAAGGTAGGCCTCACACGGTAGGGGTAACACCCACTAACGTGTTACCAGAGTAACATCTAATTCGCTCCCCTTCTTTTCCCCCTCACTGCCAAAGCCAATTTCCCAGTTATTTCCTAGGAAATCCGCGTCCTGCAAGAGCCTACTAAGTTCCTGCACCGGGAACTTAGGTGGGCCCACCTTTATGTTTGTGAGAAATCCACACTATACATCCGTTTTTAGAGCTCATTTTAAGACATAAGTAAAAATACGTGATACATCCAAAACTCAAGTGGACATAAAATGAAAGTATTGAACATCCACAGTTGAAATATTCGTGTGACAGAGTTTTGAATCACGCTAATATTTGTGTTTTCAGTTCCTACCAGTAGGAATGACGTTATGAGCAATATTGATGGCATATAAACATCACTGTGGACCAGGCAGGTTTCAACGGTAGGAATTTCCCAACCCACCTTTTTCCCTTAGTGCGGCCCACTTGAGTCTTGGATCCGGCTCAGTCTAGTTAGAAACTCTTAAAATGAGCTCACAAAACGGATGGACAGTTAGATTTCTAACAAACATAAGCCAAAAGAAACCCTGAGCAATGGGAAGTGCACACGCGCTAGTGCACTTTCTATTACTTGTTGCCCGTACGTGTACGAGAAAATCTACCGTCCATGTCGGCCACAAAGTGTAGATGAGTCACCACGGATGCCTAATGCCTTTGGCACTCTGTGGATTCCTTTGAACCGTCTATTTTGTACATGTGGTGACCGTACGATGGATTTTTGAACCAGGGCATCCACATAGTTAGGACATTTGGTGACGGCTTAGATCTTGCACAGAAACCCCCACGTATTAACAAGTGGACGCCCAACCGGTCTGCACACCATCCGGGCCCACAAGAAGCTTTCAACGGTAGGCATTCATTCCCCACTGTTTCCTGTTGTGTGGCCCACTTGAGATTTGGATATTCTTTATTTTTGGGATCATGGCCTAACATGAGCTGTAAAACAGATGGGCGGTCCTAACTGGAAACCCAGGCGGTGGTAAGGTTACCTTCCAAGCGTCATAAAAATCTCCTAAAATCATATGAGGATTAATTGCTGTATTTATTATTACTAATTCTGGATATTTAAAAATAAAAATAAATTCTGGCATAAATCTCTTTACACTAGAAGAAGATAACTACTTGATTACAAAATACAGATTAATTACAAAATACAGATACCTACGGAAATGACTTGAAATGACTTACTTGTACAAAATACAACTTTGAAACTTAACTGGGGACTATTGGATTACAAGAGTATTTGGGAATTGAAGAGGCTTAAACACTCGCTCGCTGGGACGAAACGTAAAGCTTTTCTGGAGGTAGTAGATGCGATGCTCGAAGAAGGGAAAGAAGATGGTTTAAATAGACAGAGATTTTGAACTATGCGGATTTGAAACTATCTGAAATCCGCGGACTTCAGAGGCTCTGAAATCCGGGAGCTTATCATGGTACTATGCTGAGATGATAACATTTTGTCGTATATTACAGCTGTCTGGTACTATTTGGGTAAAAGTAAAAAAGTAAAAGTGCTACAGTGACAGGGGCTACAGTAAAAAGCCGAAAATTTCGGAGATGCTGTGGTCATGTGAATGATTTTGTCCTCTAGCTGGTTACTACTGATGGTCTACTGTGCTGCTGCTTGGTCTACTGTTGCTGCTTGGTTTACTGTGCTGCTGCTTGGTCTACTGCTGCTTGGTCTATTGTTACTGCTGATGGTCTACTGCTGCTTGGTTTACTATTACTGCTGATGGTCTACTGTTACTGCTACTGGTCTACTGCTGCTTGGTCTACTGTTACTGCTGATGGTCTACTGCTGCTTGGTCTATTGTTACTGCTGATGGTCTACTTGTAGAGCTGATGATCATAATCTTCGAGGCCGTAAATCGTTTCTTCATTATCTTGAGCATAATTGGTTTGTGCTGTATCTACTAGTAAATCATCCTCGTCATCTGAGGCTATCTGAGAAAGAGCATCCATAAGAGACTTCTTGTAGGCTGATCTGCTACTGGTCCTTGCGATCTCACATTGGAGTCGAGATTTGTTTAATAGAAATTCATGATCAGGGTTATTAATGGGTTTTTTAGAAAACTGGGGATTTTTGAAAAAATAGGTTACTAAGGCTGGTCTAATAACTTTACTGGTATCTAATTTTTGCCACCATTTAGTCTTAAAACGTCTAACTAAGAAGGAAGTTTTTGAATTTGGGCTAATAGTTTGAACATTATATTCCCACATAGAAATCCAAGCTAAGTTAAAATGTGCGAAAAAGACTAGTAAGGGAGGAGCCTGTTCTGGAGGAAAGCATGAAGTTTCTTTAAAGTAATTAAAGCCTTCTAAAACTGGTGTAGGTAGGTTGGAAATGGTAGGTCCTAAATAATTCCAAAATTTGTAAAGCCAGGCTGGAAATTTTAAAGGATGAGACATAGCAAATTGAAAATACCATGAGTGATTAAAATGTCTATTTTGTAAGAAGAAAGCAAAGAGCCAGGCATCTTGATAATCATAGTAAGTAAAAGAAGGGGGATTAAAATTAACAGAAAATTGCTTTGGAGTGTTAGGATTTTGTCCCCAATCGGGTAAAGTAAGAAATTTGTAAATTCGGCATTTTGAGTAGGATATTTTTTTAGGATCAAGTAGATCGGGGACATGGGTAAAACTACATGAGTCAGTATCTACTAAAATAAACTCGTAATATTTCTGAACTTTGGATCCTATAGTGGCTGGCCACTGCCACTCAGAAAGGAAATGTTCTTGAATAATCAGGGAAATTCCTATTTGTCTCATTTCTAATTCTATAGCTATGACAGGATATACTTCATCTTTGTAGATATACTGGGGATTTAGACTAAAAAGGTTATCTTGGGATGAGGAGGTAGAGGCAGATGGAGGAGAGTTCTGAGCTAGTTGGGGACTCGATGGAGGATTTTGGACTACACTAGAGAAAGATTGAGGTTTAGGGGTTTGAGAAGGGGATGGTGAAAGAGGTTGAAATGGGTTTTTGTGAATAGGGATATTGGAGAGAGTTGGTCTAGGACTAAGGGTACTTCCTAAAATAGGACTTTGAATTATTTGTTTTGGTTTTGCTGGAGACTTAGATGGTACTAAGGCATAATCTTGCTTTGTAGTTGGACGAGGTCCGTTATTCATTGTGACTGGTTTGTAGGTACTCTCTGGAAAGGAAATCAGGAAGAAAATTAGTATCCCCTTTAATAAATTCTATTTTAAAATCAAAACTAGATAAAATAGCTTGCCAACGGGCGAAAATCTGTTTATGTGCTAAATTTTTAATATCTTTTTCTAAAACATCTTTTGCGCTTTTACAATCAATCCGTAAAAGAAATTCCTTATTTAATAAATCACTTTGAAATTTGGTAATACATAAAACCATCGATAAAATTTCTTGTTTGATAGTACTATAATTCTTTTGTGCATTATTCCATACTCCCGAGGTGTATCTAACTATCTGTTCTTTATCATCTATTTTTTGTTTTAAAATACCGCCATATCCTATCCCTGATGCATCAGTTTCGACAATTTTAAAGGCTTGTGGATCAGCAATGTGTAATAGAAGAATGTGGTTAACTTTTTGCTTGATTTTTCTAATAATATTCGTATGTTCTTCAGTCCATGGTTTTGGATTCTTTTTTAGTCTATCGTATAATGGTTTACAGAGTTGATTTAAATTCTTTATGAACTCTCTAACATAATTCAGGCTTCCTAAAAATCTTTGTAATTGTTTCTTGTCTTTAATTTCATATGGGAATTTAGTGGTGAATTCTAAGCTACGTTCTATAGGTATTATGGTTCTATTATATATATGGTGTCCTAAGAATCTTATCTTGGTCTGGAATAATTTGATTTTAGCAGCTGAGACTATTAATCCATTTGCTTTAATTATTTGTAAAAATATTCTAAGATGTTTCCAGTGCTCATCAATATTGGTGGAAAATATTAAAACGTCATCTATGTAAACTATGAAAAAATGGGAATAAGGGTTAAAGATATTATTCATTATATTTTGAAATTCAGATGGTGCGTTTTTTAAACCAAAGGGCATGACATTCCATTCATATTGCCCGAAAGGTACATTAAAGGTTGTTTTGTATTTGTCATGTTCTGATATTTGTATTTGCCAGAATCCTGATTTCATGTCGAATTTAGAAAAAATAGAGGCATTGACTAATCTATTTAATAAGTCTTTTTTATTTGGTATAGGGTATCTAATCCATTTTAATACTTTATTTAATGGTTTGTAATTAATGACTAATCTAGGTGTTCCTCTTTCTATTTCTGTGCTTTTATTAACATAGAAGGCCGAATAGGTCCATGGTGATTTACTTGGTCTAATGAGATTTTTATCTAATAATTCTTGTATCTCTTTTTTACAATATTCTAATAGTTCTTGATTCATCTGTATAGGTCGAGCTTTAGTAGGGATTTTCTCTTCGTTAAAGTTTTGTTCATAGGGTAAATCTACTATGTGCCTTTTCCTGTTCCAGAATGCGTGAGGCAAGTCAGCACAAATTTCTTGTTTAATCTTATCTTCGAACTGTTTTATTTTATGTTGGAGTTCTTCTTTTTCTAATTCTACTTCTATCTTTTTAATGTGTATTTCTTGCTTTAGATGGCTTAAGTAATTTGTTTTGGTATCTATTAGGTTTATGTCCTTACTATAATGTTGTTGTTTTAATTCATTGATATTTCGAGTTTGTGGAGGACTAATAAATTTTAGAGTAACGTTTTCCTGTACGATTGTGGTATGGATTCCTATATTATCTACGCTAAATGGTTTCAGGAGTTCAATGAATGGGGTGCCTAATATTAATGGTCTATTTATATCATTTATTACAAGGAGGTCAGTAGTCAGGCAGATTCCTTGAATGCAAATTTTTGTATTAGGGAGTTTATATTTGATATTGAGCCTGGAACCATTTGCTGTTCTAAGTTCTTCAGTTGTTTTTTCAAAGTACTTGTTGGGAACTATTCCTTCCTGTATACAATTCATATCTGATCCTGTGTCTATTAAAGCTGTGGTGTTAAAATGATAATCGTTAATTACTATGGATACGTAAACATGCCATTTTTGGAATTCTATTTCGGTTATTGTATCTAATTGGTTTGTTTCTGGTGTGAAATTTAGGTCTGAGGAGGAGGGAGGCTGATCAGAGATAGTTTGATTTATGGTTAATATGGTTATTTGTTTTTTTAATTCTTGGATATCTTTTTTAATATTTTTTTAATTCATATTGGAGATCTTCTACAGTTGGTGTCCTAATGATTGGGTCATCGAATCTTGCTATTATGTCCTTGATATTGTATGATTCTATTGTTTGTGTGGGAGGTTTATTTAAAGAATCATGTAATTGTTTTAAATAATGTTTCTTTAACTCTGGATTTTCTATCTTATTGGCAAATTCTATAAGTAATTTTTGTTCATTAGTTAGTGTATAAATTTCTTTGGTTAAAACATTAATAGACTTACATTTTCCTTTATCACATCCTTGACAGTAATTAAACTCAGATTGCATAAAATTACTATTAGTGCTATCTGTACTTACTGAGGAGTCATCTAAGACATCTATCTTATTATCAGAGAAGTCTGAAATTTGTGATTTATTATCTTGTTCTTCATCAGAATCAGAGGAATGTTCTTTAAGTATATTATATAAATTTTGTTTCAATTTATCATCTATTTCTAATTCGAAGATCTTGGTTTTTAATGGGCATTTGTTCTTGAAATGTCCTACTTTTCCGCATTTGTAACAGGTGGGTGGAGTTTTATTATTTTGATTAGAAAATGTTCTGAATGGTTTTCTAGATTTATTTTGTTGGGGATATCTTTTAAAATGTGTTTTTTTTTAGGGATATTTTTGTTTCCAATGATAGAGTTTATTAAAGTTTCTTTTAAATTTTTTTTATTTTTTGTATGATTTTCTTCTTTGGACTGAAGGTGGTATTAATGGTTGAAATCCAAATTGCTCACAAAACATACCTATTTGTTTATGTCCTATTCTAGATTCTTTTTTCTAATTTATTTTTTATCCTCTGTTCGTTACAAAATACTAATGCATCATTATTAATATAAGAAATTATGTCTCCATATGTTATTCTATCGTAAGGGATTGTATTATTGTAGTGACTAAGTAATTTATTTCTAACTCTTTCAGCAAATAATTTTGGTAATCCTAATATAAATCTCTCTTTCCAATAGGCCATATTACAATCTGTTCTAAGTATTATTTTGCTAATAAAGTTATCTTTATACCATCTAAAATCAGACATGTCATTTATTCTGAGGTTGTTTAGAAGTGTACTTTGTCTTTCTCTAATAATATTCGGATCTCCTGTGAAATGTTTAAGGATGGTAAATATAATTATATTAACTGCATCTGGGACAGGTTGTCCATTTTCTAGGATAAGTGTGCCTGTTGGATCTACTTTTAATCTAGTTAAAAGTGTGTTTGTATCATCTTGACTTAGGTAATTATCCCACCATCCTTTAAGCTGGCCGATGAAGCCGGTAACGAGAAGTTGAGCAGTTTGAAAATCAGTATTGTTCCTAGTCTTATATGTGGTTGCTACCATTGCCATCTCATGCGCCATATTAAGTATCTGGTATTCAGCTAAGCCGTCTATATTCCATTCATATATTGAGTCACCACTGTAACTACTTTGTACATGTTATCCTCTTTCTTCAAATTGTAAATCTACGGTTGAGGGTCTAGGATAATAATTACGAGTTTCTGATAAGGGGGTATAGGGATGTCTGTGTCTTAATGTATTGGTATTAATTGTATTAGGAATATTTTCTATAACTGATATGTGCGGATTATTGCTAGAAGATGGTCTAGAGTGTTGTTGAGGGGTATCGTGTGTTTGTAATTCTGTTAATTTATCCGTAATGGCCTGAAGGAATTCTTCTGTGTTATTACTATGTAGATGTATGTCACTAGAAAGTGCCAGAGGTATAAACATCGGTCGTTCAGTTTCAACACTTTCTTTAAATGGTAAAGGAGTATCTCTACTTTTAAGTATACTATAATTATCTGTAAGTAAAGTTCTGGTTTGGGTTACAGTATTTTCTATTCGTCCTAGTTGTTCTCCTATATTTTGTAAATATAAGTTACTATAATTATTCTGGTCTAAGATTGCTTTAGTTATTTTATTTTGCTCTGTTTCAGTAATGGTTTTAAAAGGTGTGGCTTGTAAAGTTGAATTTTGACCCTGTATTTTTAAATTGTCATTTGGAGGATTTGTAGCTTGTATTTTACGGTTATCAATCGTTGTCCAAGTACTTATTGGTTTTGTAACTACATTAATTTGTTGTTTTATAGGGTAATAGATGTCTATCCAGTCGAAAAAAGGGATATATTCTACTTTATCACAATACATTAAATGTCCTTTACGGAGCTTGGTTTGAGTAGTAGGGGAATAATGGGTACAGAATTGTTGTCATTTTTCGAGATTGTTTATATTAAGATAATCTAATTCTATTTTACAGACATAGTCAGTGTCCAGATTGTGGGATATCATATTTATAAAGTTTTAATGGGAATTATCTGCCATTTGTGAATGAGTTGATGAGAAGCTCTGATGTTGATCAGATTGGGCATAAATCGGTTGTGCTAGATTATTCTGAGTGTTAGTTTTAATTCCTTGTAATTGTTTTACTATAGGGTCTATGGAAGAAGATGAAGGAGGTTTAAATTGTGAGTTAGTTGTGCGAAATGAATGTGAAGATAAAGATTGTCTAGGGCTATTGACTTTAATAACAGTTTGTCTTTGTGGAGTAAAATTTAAGATCATACTACCATCTGGTGATTCTACGATTTGTTCTATTTCTGTATTTTCTATCGGAGGTGGTGCCTGTATATTACTCAAATTCCAAGTAGAGGGTAGAGTGACTTCTTCCCATTCGATCATTCTAGGTATCATAGTATGGAGGTTTTGCATATCTGTTTCTAATAACATAGTTTTTCCTCTAGGACTTTCTTTGAGGGTTAATGGACTAAGGGTTGTATTTAATACCTTATAACATACTTTGTATACTATTGCTAAACTATCACTTCCTTCTAATAGTTGTATACCTTGTGTCTGAATATTTAGTACTAAACTTCTTAAGATATTTTGATCATTAATATTTACTTTGAAATTTGGATAGCAATTGAAATGAACGGGACCTTTGTTTAAACTAGTTTCTACTACACCTAATTGTGTGTCCTGAAAGTTTGTAATATGTCTAGCATCTTGTAAACATAGTAACGTACTTACATTTAATCCCTGTCTAAATAGAGGTTGAATTCCTACTTGTACTAATCCTATGTGTAGGAATTTGTATTTTTTCTTATATTTCTTTAATTCTTCTGGTGTAAACAATTCTATTTCTTGGTGTTCTTTATTCATTTTAACTATATCTTCGATAGTTTTTACATGGTAATCATAAGAAAAATCGAATTTACCTTCTCGTTTGTAAACTTCTTCTTTCTTTACTACAGGTCATTTCTAATTACTAGGATTGTTATTAAGGTCTGAATAGGTTTCATGCAGACTATTAATAGTATTAGTTTCACCGATACTACTTCTAGAAGAGCTGCTACTACTCCTAAATAAACTATTCATCATGCTACTGTAGAAAGACTAGACTGTTCAATTTCGGACTCCCTGACGTCACAATGGCTTCCTGCCTTAAAGACGTGCCACTGGGTTCTCACCTTAGAACAGTAGATCAATCCCTACAGTATTGATCACAAATAGTCTAGACAGAGAATAGAGGGCGTCTCCTCTGAGTTATAGGATCAATAATAACTAATGGACTACTGTAGTCTGATTCACCTTCAATAGTAAAATCTCTAGGTTGAACCCAAAGATACTGACTTGGCTCTGATACCAAGTCCGAAATTGAAGTGGACAACACCAATGTAAACACATACGTTACGGTGGGCCCCAAAGAGTTCTGACACCACGGAGGTCAGTGGTTACAGGGTCACTACGCAATCCACTTCCCTTGTTAAAGGCAATGGCGCGAGTGCATGTACCTGCATAGTTATCGTGGATAAATCCCATTGGCCGTTAGCGTTCCCACCATTTTTTCTTGCTTTTCGTTCTGACACTTCAACCAGACGTTCGAACGTATCGTAAATACCCTCTGTCGAGCTCTTTGGGGTCCACCCATTATTTTTCTATGGAATCAGAACTATGCATCTTGTGAACATTCTTCTCTTGACTGTACAAAACAATTTACTATGATCCAAAACTCAGTTAGGACACCACAGAAAGTAACGTAGAATCACGCCTTAAACCCATGTATTCAAGTGGTCTGGCTCACCTGAATGTCTGAATGTCCTATTTGTTTTTTAGATCCCTTCAACCTAGTGGGGTGAAACGGATGAATGGATTAGATGGAATATAGGAAACTCTGTGGACACCAAATTTCATCTGGAAGTTTCCATGGTAGTCACAATTGTTTCCATTTGGTTCCGCCCACCTCAATGATAGATCAGGCTGTATTTTTCCTTTGAATCTTATCATAGCGTTTAACATCTAATTAACGGATTCGATGGATCTCAGACATCACTCTGGGTCCCACATGTCTACTACGTATGCTCATTTTCTATACGTGTGATCATTCCCCTTGTATAATTACGTCAAACAACGGACTTCGTTACAATTGCCGCTAAGTCGTTCGTCGGGGGAACAGCTTAGTGGGTGTTACTCCTACCGTGTGGCCCACATAGATGATATTTTATATATCAACTCCGTCCATATGTTTCTCCAGACCAATTTAGAAATGGGTTCTAAAAATTATGCAGATCCAAATTTAAAGTGGACAACACCAATGTAAACAGTGGTGATTGAATGCCCCACCATAAACATTGCAAAGAGTCCATATTAAGGTTTTAGTAATTTTTATTTGCAATCCAATCTGTTTATAATGTCAAGAAAACCTGAAAGAAGGAAAAATATAAAGATCACATTGATCCAAAACTTTTTGGCCCACAAAATGTTTTAATGGTCATTCATTGATGTTTCTAGTGTTATGGTCCACCTGAAATTTGTATCTAATTATGTTTTGGTATTTAGTCCTAAAATGAGATGAAAAAACAGATGAATGGCGTGGATATATAAAAAAATACATCGATATGAGACACATACGGTTAGAGTAACACCCACTAAGCTGTTCCCGGGCAACAGCTAATCCACTCTTATGGCATTCCGTAAAAGCGCAGTTGACGCGCTTTAAAAGTCTTGCCACTCGAAAAAAGCTCTGAAGTCCCCCTATTTTCTTCTTTCTCTTTGTAAAATCAGAGTATTCTTCTTCTTCTAACTTCGTCTTGGAAGAGAGAGAGAGAGAGAGAGAGAGAGAGATAGAGAAGGGGAATTGAAAGATGGAAAAGATGAGAGGTTATTTTACTCTGGACAATCTACCGTTGGGATTCAGGTTCCATCCGACGGATGAAGAGCTCATCAATCACTACCTGAAAGGGAAGATCCACGGTGTTACTTTCGATCTCGACGTCATTCCTGAAGTTGATGTTTGCAAATGCGAACCCGAGGAGTTGCCCGGTAACTATATCAATTTATCATTCTTGCTTTTGTGGCTGAATCTTTTATCGAATTCGAGTTTTTGTTCGGATTTCTTGACCTAATTGAGGGTACGTTTGGATGCAATATGGAATCGAATCGGAAATAAAGTGGAAATAAACGAAGCAGTGATTTGCCTTCCTAAGCATTTCGATTGATTGTCTGCAATTTGAGCAGGGTTGTCTGCTGGATTGATGGAGATCAGACCGTCTGGTATATAGGGGTTGGATTCGGGCTCCAGCCATGGCGAATTATCTCGGTCCAGCCCATGGCATGCTGGCGCTGCGGGCCAGCTGGGCTCATTGGCAGCCTAGATTCAGGTGCTACTTCCTTATGATGAAGGCTAGGAAAGAACATTAGGGCATGTTTGTAGGGCTGTCAATGGGCTGGGACTGGGCCTAGTAAATGAAAAAAAAAAAAAAGAATTTTTAATCCCTACCAAAATGGGAAAAAGATCGCAAATGCATAATTCTGATTAAATAAATGAGATGAACTGATTTTTAAGTGGCAACCAAACAGGCCCTTAGTCTTTGGCATTTTACTGAATGTTTTCAATTCAGTTCACTTCCACACCCTAATGCAGCTTAATAGAGCCTTTGTTTTTGTTTGGAGTGACTTCTTCTAAACCTAATGTTCTGACTTTCCAAAATTGTGTAGGGAAATCATATATTAAAACAGATGATCCAGAGTGGTTCTTTTTCTCTCGCCGGGATCCAATAAGTGTTAAACGTTCTAGAAGGGCAACAAAAACCGGGTACTGGAAACCAACGGGTGAGGATCGCACAATCAAGTCCACATCATCTGGGATGAAATTGATTGGGATGAAGAAAACACTTGTTTTCCATAGAGGGCGTGCTCCAATTGCTAAGGGGACCAGTTGGACTATTCATGAGTATCGGGTGATTGAAGATGGGGTGAATGGCGCAACATATGGGCAGGTGATATTTTGTTTTCATCTCTTTTATTCACCTTTTTTTTTTAAAGGGAAATGGGATCTGCAGATACTTTAATGCCCCGCTTGTATGCTCAATTGAATTCGATTCTATGAAGAGTTAATGACCAAAGTGGGGTTAACCCTACTACATCCATAATGAGGACTAATGGCCAACTTGCAATTACTTTAGGTTCTCTTTGGTAACCACTTTTAAAAAAAATTCATCTCATTTTAGTTTGCAGTAATTATGTTAGGTATCATATTTTGTATAGATTATGGATTATCAGATTACCTATAATCCTTACCAAACTGTCATATGTAATTACTGTTAACTAACATGAGATGAACTCATGTTAGTTAATGTTAACTAACATGATCCTTACCAAACTGTCATACGTAATTACTGTTAACTAACATGAGATGAACTCACTTTTAAGTGGCAGCTAGCCCCCCCCACCCCCCACCCACCCACACACACACACACACATGTATGTTGCAAGTGAGCAATTGGGATGCTTATTTCCAATAGTTGAGGGCTAGTGTCAAACGTTTAGGAGTCCAGTTTTGGTTTGTTTTAAATTATTTTGTCATCCAGTTAGGAGTCATGTTTTGGTTCCTATTAAATTATGTTTTCATCCAAATTCGACTGATTCCCTTGTACTTCATCATCTTCTTCTTCTTCCTGTTTTGTGGAAACTAAAGGTGCATAGACGTTGGTGTTCTGTAAGAAAATTTTAGTCATCCACGTCATACACACCTTACTAGCTATGCATAGGAATTTATCTTCAATCTCACTGTCCGATCCAGCACAAGAGCTCAATTAATGCAAGTAACTATGAAGTCATGTGTGTGTAAATATCTGTTTAAGCAGCTGTCTCTTTTTTCTTGCCAAATGCTCAAATTGTCCAAATTTCTTACATGGGTATTTTTATCACTCGTATATTACTTCATACAATGTGCAGAACATTTGGATATGTACATTTGACATCTCTGAAAGAATCTTTTCATTTCTTTTGATTTGTATAATTGCATGCATATTCCTATTTTTAGAGTGAAAAAGTTAGCAGTTATTTATTTAATATTTATTTATAATTCTAAAAAGTGCAAAGGGTGAATGCTACACTACTCTCCCCTTTCCATGAAAGCAGTGTAGAAAATATTGATCTCAGGGTTAAATATTTGTTTTTTTCTTTCATTGCAATTTTTAGCAACATGATTGGTGAAGTCTGCAACGATTACCTTTTTTGCAAAGAAAACTTAGGGATGTTTGGGCAGAGGGTGAATGCTACACTACTCTCCCCTTTCCATGAAAGCAGTGTAGAAAATGTTGATCTCATGGTTAAATATTTGTTTTTTTTTTTTCATTGCAATTTTTAGCTCGGTGATTGGTGAAGTCTGCAATGATTACCTTTTTAGTGCTCACGTTTTCTGTAACTGTAATAAATGCACAGCCAAGAAAACATACCACAAAATACCCTGATATTACTCCAAATCGAGCTGTTCCTATAACCCCAACATATTGAAATGGTACAAAATTGAAACAGCTGTTTTATGAGAATGGCAAGCTCGTTCATGATGTGGTTCAAAGTACGTGGAAGAACCAAAAAGAGGAAAATTTTGGATTTGCTTCATCATGCACTCTGGGATCCAAGAATTTTGACAGATTTCTGCTAGGTGTTTATGGAGCAAAGTTGGAAGCAAGGTATCCCAAAACGGTTACGTATCAGCTGTATCGACCGATATGTAATGGAAACGGTCATAACCGTTGCGCATTACGGGGTCGAAACGGTTACAGAAAAAAAAGGCTGTAATGGCCCTGTATCGGACCGTAACGGTCCCATAACAGTATTTTTCGGAAAATAAAAAAGGGCCGTATTGGCCGATACGGGGTCCGTAACGGCCGTTACGGCCCGTATCGTAACGGTAGCTGTGGTGGCCGTTACGGCCACCGTTACCATTATGGAAAACCTTGGTTGGAAGATCATTAGGAGAGTAAATTTTGGACCATCCCAATCTGGTAAAGAAATTTGAATTTTGTATGTTTCCTTATTTTCTTCTCAGGTTGATGTATCCTTTTTTTTTTTTGTGTGTGTGTGTGGGGGGGGGGGGGGGGGGGGGGGGGGGGGATTCTTTTTATAGAAAGAGAAACAGGATTTGTGTCATATCTAGGATTTTCCAGATTTTCATAGGTATTTTTGAGGTATTTGTTTAAAGAATGCTATTCAGATATAAAGTTCTTATTATTATTTTTTTATATAGAAATTAGTCCATGATTGTTTCTTAATTTAGTCGGGGACTTTACTCACAAGTTTTTTCAATATTGGCTTCCAAATGAATAGGAAACTTAAAGGATAACATAGAAGTCCTTAGCTTGGTGGAGTTACATGACTCATTTAAAGATCAAGATGAGATTGGATATATAGTCTAGGAAACTTAGTAAACTATAGGGTTTTGAGCCTTCTTTGTAACCTACAAACATGAGGTAAATTTCTATCCCTAGTATGGAGAATCAAGGTAATTAAAGTTGTCCTTGCTAATATACCAATCTTTAAGTATGAATCAATTGAAAATAAATTTCTGTTGAAAATTAGGGAGGAAACCCATAAGGTACAGCTGGTGGCTTGGGAAGCTGTGTGTAAGCTGATCACTTCGAGTGGTCTCTGTGGTAGACCTATTTAAGGAGCCAACACAACTTTATTAGCAAAGTGGTAGTGGAGGGTCAACAATGGAAACTCTTCTTTGCTAAGGAGGCTCCTGTTTACTAAATAGAAGGTCTTAGCAAACAGGTGGGATATCAAAGAAATGGATGGCCACAAGCAAGGTATTATGTACCAATATGATATGGGCTGTATCCACAGATACAACCCAATAACAGTTTTTATTATTTCTTTCTTTTCTTCTACCTTTTTTTTTCTTTTTTTGAAAATCTAGAAAGTTATTGGTAAAATTTTTAAAACTGCAACGAGATCCCTAGTATGTAAATTTATTTTATTTTATTTTTGGTTTTTGACATGTATTTGATGGTGCAACGAGCCTTTGTTTGGTAATAATGCTACTAATTGGGCAATGTCAGCTTGACCTGCAAAAAGTTGACCAAATAGGCTTTAATTGAAGACAAATCAAGCATGATTATTGAAGATGTTGCGCAAATTGCCTTAGATTCTGCTAACAAAGAAGTTCGGTCGACCGAAACTTGTTGTGTTGTTTCATGGTCGACCGAGGTTTGGTTCGGTCAACCGAGAGTCCCTGTCCATATCTCGGTCGACCTAAGGCTTGACCAATGGACTTGGTTTTGTTACGTGTTTTTGCATAAGGGGTATTTAAGGCCTAATACGATTAGGGCTTTAAAAATACGAGTGTTTTCTTTCAAGGGGCAAGGATTTTGCTAAGGGAGAGCATTTTTACACTTGTAAGGGATTGGGAAGGGATTTTCTCAAGGGATTTAGGGTTTTCTAGTGGTGCGCATCGCAAGGGGAGATCGGGTACATCTGTAATTGAATAAGGTGAGTCTGTAAAAATCTAGGGTTTTGATTATAATGGATCTTTGTCGTTTTGTGCTATGATTTTTTCCCACAAGGGTTTTTCCATGTAAAATATCGTGTTCTGTAGTTGCTTGCTTTATTGTTTTGGTTATTCTAGTTATTATTATTGTTCTATCTTTGTTAAACGTGCTTTCGCAAAGCGCGCGGATTGGCGATAACATCTAGGGTTGATCCGAGTTTGTTGTTGGCTCGGGATTAGAGCTGGTTCACTCACAACAAAGTGGTATCAGAGCGTCAGGTTAAGACGTTTTAGTAATTCAGCGAAGATGTCAAGATCGAAGTTTGATACACAAAAATTCAATGGGAAGAACAGTTTCAGTTTGTGGAAACAGAAAGTTAAGGATATTCCAGTATCACAAGGGTTGAGCAATGTGTTGTTGGAGACTAAATCGGAGAAGATATCAGATGATGACTGAAACGATCTCAGTGAGAAGGCTATGAGTACCATCCGTCTGTGTCTATCGGATGAAGTCATGTACAATATTATGGATGAGGAATCTCCCTGAGAGGTGGAAGAAACTAGAAGATCCATGCATGGCAAAGTCCCTTACCAATAAGTTGTTTGTGAAAAAACAACTCTTTGGGCTACGGATGAAGGAAGGATCCAATCTTCTGGAGCACATGAACTCGTTTACCAAAATATGTAGTAAATTGTTAAGGCTCGGGGAAACGATCTAGGATGAAGACAAAGCATTGCTACTTCTAACATCACTTTCCACGTCATATGACCATCTCGTCACTACTTTGCTATATAGGAAGAGTACTCTGAAGACCAAGGTATCCCAAAGCGGTTACGTATCGACCGTATCGGCCGATATGTAATGGAAACGGTCATGACCGTTATGCGTCATGGGGTTGAAACGGTCGTAACGGCCGTTACAGAAAAAAGAGGCCGTTACAGAAAAAAGAGGCCGTAATGGCCTCGTAATGGACCGATACGGCCTCGTATTGGCCCCGTACTGGACAATAACGGCCCCATAACGGTCCTGTAACAGTATTTTTCAAAAAATAAAAAAAGGGCCGTATCGGCCGATACAGGGTCTGTAACGGCCATTAGGGCCCGTATTGTAACGGTAATGGTGGTGGCCGTTACGACCATCGTTACTGTTATGGAACACCTTGTTGAAGACAGAGGAAGTCACCGTGGCGCTCATCTCTAATGAGATGGGGAAGAAATTCAGTGATGAGGATTCTAAGGCGGAGGGGTTGGTAGCGAAAGGGGTCATGGGAGATCCATGGAGCGATCTCAGTCTAATGGGAAGAAAAAGGGTAGATTGAAATCAAAGGCAAATGACGGATGCTTCTCTTGTGGTGGAAAGTGGCACTTCAAAAGAGACTTCCAGGAAAGAAAGAAAGACCCAGAAATGAAGAACAAGAAGGTTGAATTAGCCAGTGTTACGGAAGAGAGCCCAGAAGGAGACTTGCGGAAGAGAGAGCCCAGAAGCAGACCTCCTCTTGGTCTTTTTAGGTGTGGGCCATCTCTCAGACACATGGATTTTAGATTCAGGATGTTCGTATTACATTTGTCGGGATAAGACTTGGTTTGATCCCTACAAGTCCTATGGTGGTGGAAGTGTTCTAATGCAGATTGACGCAGCATGCAAGGCTATTGGAATTGGGACCATTAAGGTAAGGATGTTTGATGGAGTTGTACGGACTCTAGGTGATGTCAAGCATGTCCCAGATCTGAAGAAAAATATGATATCCGTGGGGGTTTTAGATGTGAATAGATGCACATTCACCGTAACCGAAGGTGTAACAAAGGTCACCAGAGGTGCAATGGTGATAAGGAAGGGACATAAGGTCGGAAATCTGTACAAGTTGATAGGGAGCACGGTTATAGGTGAGGTCGCTACCACCTCACACGCAGAATCCGACATAGATGACACAAATCTGTGGCATATGCGGTTAGGGCATATAAGTGAGAGGGGTATAATGGAACTCCTCAAACGGAAATTGTTAAAGGGAGTTAAGTCGTGCAATGTGGATTTTTATGAGCATTGCATCCTAGGCAAGCAGTGTAGGGTAAGGTTCAACATGTACTAGCAGCGAGGTGCTCAATTACATACATCCCGATGTCTGGGGGCCAGTGATAGTACCGTCTAAGGGAGGGGCACGATACTTCGTGACCTTCATAGACGACTACTCGCGGAAGGTTTGAGTCCTGACGCACAAGTCTGAGGTATTCGCCAAGTTCAGGGAATGGAAGGCGGAAGAAGAGAAGAAAATCGGGAGACATGTTAAGTGTCTCAGGTCAGATAATGGTACAGAGTACAAAGAGGCGGAATTTACAAAATTTTGCAAGGAACACAGCATCAAAAGGCACTTCTCAACTCCAGGGATTTCACAGCAGAATGGGGTAGCAAAGAGGATGAATAGAAGTCTATTGGAGAGGGCGAGAAGTATGCAGTTGCATGCGGGGCTGCCTAAGAGCTTCTGGGCTGAAGCGGTTAACATAGCATGCTACATAATGAATCGATCACCATCTACAACACTAGACTCTAAGGTTGTTGAGGAAGTCTGGATAGGCAAGGACGTTGATTACTCATGAATGAGAATCTTCGGGTGTCCAGCATAAATCCACGTGAAGAGTGGACAAAGGTCAAAGTTGGATCCCAAATCCAGGAAGTGCATCTTTGTCGGGTATGAAAAACATATTAAGGGCTACAAGCTTTGCTATTCAATTTCATAAAAGGTGGTTATTAACAGAGATGTTATGTTCGATGAGGCATCAATGCTGAAGACCAACAAGGATGTCGCAATAGGGAAGTTGGATACACATGGCGAGACTGAGAGATTGTTGGTGTAGGTGGAGCCAGTTGAGTAGGTGATTGAAGGTGAAAATCAGCAGGAGCAAGAAACTGGGCAAACCGATCAGCAGGATATCCAGGAAAGTTTAACTAGGAACCAATGTTATCAAATCGTAAATCGTATTGTAAATTGTTTTTTTGTCTGAATCGTATCGTAAATCATAAGCTTTTTTTTTTTTTTTTTTTTTTTCCTTCAGATTTTCATAAAATATCATATATATATATATATATATATATATATATATATTAGGTAAGAAAAATTAAAAAAATATCAATCATCCATTTTCTCATGAATATGCTAAAAACACAATTTAACCAAAATTGTAATGTACGATTTTTCTATGTATAAATGTATCATTGTGTTGTAGTCATTCAAAAAATAACCCTTTGCCTAAAAAAGTTTGAAAAACAATGAAAAAAATGAAAAACACATAAACCAAAGAAAAGAAGTGATATTATCATGTATCATGTATGAAGGGCATAAATAACTTTTAAACACAAAAGCCCTAAAAAAGAATTGCAAGAAACTAAAAAAAATGAAAAAATCGAAATATTCTATTTTTCTTTTTCGAAAAACCAATTTTTTCACCAATATGTGAAAGAAATGAAATAGAAAGTAATAACTAAATATTTTACATGTATTCTTAGCTATTTCAACGTAGAAATCAAATGCTACAAGCGGCGTTCGATTCCGTTGAGTGACGAAAAAGATATCTTGATTTCTTTATCTAGGTTTTTTATGTCCCACAAGCTCCAAAAGTCCTCAAAATCTCTCAAAAGTTAGAAAAGATATGTTTTTCTAATAGGAATGTGGCCTAAATACACTTTACAACAAAAATCCCTAAAAAAATTGCAAAAACAAAAAAATAGATAAGTAGAAAAAATCGATTTTTCTATCGAGCGCTGCCGGTTTTCAAGCAAGATTATCGAATCGTACGATTCACGATCGGAATCGTACGGTTCAAGTGGATTTGTGATTCGATTGCACGATTCATCGTACGGGCATACGATTACGATACGAATCGTATAATTCTGATAACACTACCTAGGAATGGGGAGAAAAGAACTATTAGAGCCCTGGTTTAGTACGAGTTCGAGGACATGGTGTCTTTTGCATTGTTCACAGGGAGTGGAGATCTCTTCACCTTTCAAGAGGTAAAATCTGGAAAGGATGGCGACAAGTGGATGTCGGCCATGGCGGAGGAGATGTAATCTTTCCATAAGAATCGGACATGGGAGGTGGAACTTCCAAAAGGTCAGAGGGTTATAGGTTGCAAGTGGGTCTTCAGGAAGAAGGAAGCAATAATAGAAAACGAGAGTGAAAAGTACAAGTCACGACTTATAGCAAAGGAGTACTCATAGAGGGAAGGAGTAGACTACAATGAAGTTTTCTCTTTGGTCGTGAAACATACATCAATCAGGGTGCTATCGGCTATGGTAGCGGAATCCAATTTGAAATTGGAGTAGCTCGATGTGAAGACGACATTCCTTCATGGGAACTTAGAGGAAGTTATTTACATGAGGCAGTTAGAAGAATTCAAGGAGCTTGATCAGGAAGGCCACGTGTGTAGGCTGAAGAGTGGGCTTAAGCAGTCTCTAAGACGGTGGTATAAGCTGTTTGATTCTTATATGGTAGAGATTGTGTATAACAGGTGTGAGTATGATTGCTGCATATACTATAGGGTACTTGAGGACGGGTCCTACATTCTACTCATGCTTTATATAGATGATATGTTGATAGCTGCAAAAGACAAGAAGGAGATACTCTTGCTTAAGTCTCAGTTAATCAAAGAGTTTGACATGAAGGATCTGGGCACTGCGAAGAAAATCCTAGGCATGGAGATAAGCAGAGACAAAGTCTAGGAAGCTGTAACTATCTCCAAAGGGATATGTATAGAAGGTGCTAGAGAGGTTTTACACGGAAGGTGTTGATCTAGTTAGCACGCCTCTAACAGGTCACTTTAAGTTGTCAGCCAGGTCATGTTTAAGCACAAAAGAGGAGATTTCAGAAATGTCACAGGTGTCATACGCGAGTGCAGTGGGGAGTCTAATGTATGCAATGGTTTACACGAGGCCGGATATCTCACAAGTAGTCAACGTGGTCAACAGGTATATGGCGAATCTAGGGAAAGGGCATTTGAATTCTGTTAAATGGATTCTCAGGTATCTTGGGGGCACAGTCGACACTGGAATCATGTTTAGGGGACATGAAGCTTTAGGTAGAGTTGTAGGCCACATAGATTCAGATTATGCAAGTGATTTGGACAACATTAGGTCCACTACGGGATACATTTTCACATTAGCAGGCAGACCTGTATGTTGGAGATCTGTCTACGATACCGTTGTCTACAATTGAGGCGGAATACATGGCTGCGACGTAGGCGTCAAAGAAGGCATTGTGGTTGTAAGGACTAATAGGTGAACTCAGGCTAAAGCAAAAGGCAATTTGATTGCATTGTGATAGTTAGAGCGCTATACATCTGGTGATGAATCAGGTGTATCATGCGAGAACCAAGCACATCAACGTGAGGCTCCACAAGATACGGGAGCTCATTACTTCAGGGAATATCCATTTTCAGAAGATTCATACGGACAAGAATACCGCGAACATGTTGACAAAGCCGGTGACCATAGAGAAGTTCAAGCATTGCTTGGGCTTGATTAATCTCTTCATGCATTGATGAGATTGGGCACCCTTGCACACGGGTGTGAATGGAGCTATGTTTCGGGTGGAGGGAGCGGTCTGCGCTCCAGGTGGAGACTAGCGCAGGAGGTCTTCAGGGTGACTTGGCAGAGTACAAGTCAAGGTGGAGATAGTTGTGCAAGATACCTTAGATTCTGCTGTCAAAACAGTTCGATCGGCCAAGGAATCCTTCAGTCAACTGAAACTTGTTGTATTGTTTCATGGTCGATCAAGGTCTGGTTCAGTTAACCGAGAGTCTCTATCCATATCTCAGTCAACCCTCGATTGACCGAAGATGTGACCGACGGACTTGGTTTTGTTACACGGTTTTGCATTAAGCGGTATTTAAGGCCTAATATGATTAGGGCTTTCAAAATACGAGTGTTTTCTCTCAAGGGGCAAGGGTTTTACTAAGGGAGAGGGTTTCTACACTTGTAAAGGACTGGGAAGGGATTTTCTTAAGGGATTTAGGGTTTCCTAGAGGTGCGCATCATAAGAGGAGATCGAGTACATCTGTAGTTGAATAAGGCGAGTTTGTAAAACTCTTAAGGTTTTGATTATAGTGGATATCCGTCGCTTTGCGTCGTGGTTTTTTCTCGCAAGGGTTTTTTCATGTAACATATCTTGTGTTCTGTGGTTGCTTGCTTTATTGTTTTGGTTATTCTAGTTATTGTTATTGTTTTATCTTCGTTGAACGTGCTTCCGCAAAGCACACAGATTGGCGGTTATGTTAGATCCAAATTTCTAACATCGAGGGTTGATCCAAGTTTGTTGTTGGCTCCTGATTAGAGCTGGCTCACTCACAATAGAAGACAAATCCAACATGATTTGGTGGATTAGGGTCTTGCATGTAAATACAACACAAAGAAAAGATGGAGAAACGAAAAGCTATTTTCCAAATGGTCCCCCCTGCTTCGGTTCATCGAATCCCACTCTAGTTTTGTGTTTTGATCCTCAAAATAGGCCTAGATCTTGCCTAAAATTAGTTTATAAGTTTCCTTTATGATTGAAATGAATAAAGAAGCGGGAAAATGAGACAAAAATTGAAAATAAAAGCTATCATAATGGGCCCTTTATGGTCGTATGCCCGTCTTGGCCCATCTCGGCTGTATTGCCATAATAGTGTTGACTCAGTGCATTGGGTCAGGAATAAATCCGGGATGTTTACAGTGAGGTCTTTCCATGCTTTTCTTTCTTCGGGCCTAAGTGATGTGGATACTAAGGTGCATACTTTTCAGCTTTGGTTTTATGGGGTGCCGTCTAAAGTGGCGGCCTTTGCATGGCTTGTGGGATGGAATAGGGTGCTTACTATTGACAATTTGCACAAGAGGGGTTAGTCATTGTTAATGCTTGCCCGCTTTGCCTTAAGGACGAAGAATCGGTTTCCCATTTGTTTCTTGCATTACAGCTTTTCAAGGGAGGTGTGGGTTTTTATCCTTTAATATTTTGGAGTGGAGTGGGTGTTTCTGGGTAACATAGATGACTTGTTTATTCAATGGCATGATGGGGGGGGGGGGGGGGGGGGGGGGGGGGGTTTCGTAGGGAGGTATCTAAATATTGGAGACTGTTTCTCCTAGTTGGTTTGTGGACGATTTGGAAGGAGAGAAATGGTAGATGCTTTAGGGATTCCTCTGGGAATCCGATGGGTGTTTTCTGCTTTGCCCGGTCTTTAGTATTTGATTGGAAGGTGTATTCTCTTAGTTCGATTTTCCGGTAGATGGGTCCAAGGTGTTAGGTGGGGCTCCCCTTCTTTGGGTGGAGGCTTTGGTTGTTTTTCTTTTTTTCTCTTTGTATTCTTATTATTTTCATGTTTTTAAAAGAAAAATGCAGCAAAAACGAGAGCCTGCCCGGGCATTGGGCGAACTGGTGGTGCCGTGGGTTTGCTCCTCACAAGCATGGGATTGATTCCCCTCCCTTGCACTTACCCGGGGCACGTGGATTGCGAGGTTTGCGAGCATCGGTAGGGATTAGTCCCATCCCCTAAGGGAGGTGTGGGGATACCTTGCATCATAAAAAAAATGCAGCAAAAACAGGTAATAAGGCCCTTTTTTCATAATGGACGGATTCACCTCCGTATCCATGGTATCCCAAAACGGTTACGATACGGCCGTATCAGCCGATACGTATAGGAAACGGTGGTGGCCGTTACGCGTTACGGGGTCATAACGGCCATAACGGCCGTTACAGAAAAAACAGGCCGTAACGGTCATGTAACTGTTTTTTTCAGAAAATAAAAAGGGGCTGTATCGGCCGATACGGGATCTGTAACGGCCGTTACAGCCCGTATCGTAACGGTAACGGTGGTGGCCGTTATGGCCACCATTACCGTTATGGAACACCTTGCCCGTATCACATAATGGGGATAATCGTCTCCCTTTTGTAACTGTTTTTATTACCCTGGCGACGAGGTTTCTGATACTTGGAAGGTACCTTGTCGATGTACAACGATTTCTTTGCGAATTCAAGATTCGAGGTTGGGGTCGAGAAAAGGTGAGGTTCTGGGAAGACTTGGTGTTTTGAGACACCCTTCAGCATCCTTTTTGATAAGCTGTATGTGATTGAATTGGACAAAGGTGGCGTAGATTAGTTCTTCCAAAGGGTGAGTGGTATGGTAGTTTGGATGCCTCAATTCAAATGGAATCCTTGGGGGCATTTGGATGGTAAATTACTTTACATAAGCTACTTATGCCTTAAGTAGCTTATCTTCGTTGCTACTAATTCAGTAGATAAGCTTGTTTGGTAAAAAAAAAACACGATTGTCAGCGAAAAAGTAGAAAAGCATGTTTTGTTTCTAACATCACATAAGTATTTATCCCTCAAGTTTGTTTGGTCCACCTTCATATTCACTGTCCATCATGTGGGGCTAACCTTTGATATGGACTGTTTGTTGTGTGGGCCCCACTTTTGATGTGGGCCATCCATCATGAAAGGCCCACCATGGATGTGAGCCATTCATCATATAGGGGCCAACCTTTAATGTGCACCATTCATTATGTAGGGCCCATCTTTGATGTTGGTCATCCATCATGTGGGCTCACCATCAATGTTATTGTCCATTTTGTGGGGCTCACCTTCAATATCCACTGCCCATCCTGTGGACCATCCATCATGTGGGTCGTCCATCATGCAGAGCCTGCCTTGGATGTGGGCCACTCATCATTAGTGTCGACCTTTGATATGGACCGTCCATCATGTGGGGCCCACCTTCATTATCAATTTCCCATCTTGTGGAGCCCACCTTTGATGTGGATCGTCCATCATGTGAGCCCCACCTTCTATGTGGGTCGCCCATCACGTGGGGCTAGCCTTGGATGTAGGTCATTCATCATGTGGGGCCGACCTTGATGTGGACTATTTGTCATGTGGGGCCCATCTTGATGTGGGCCATCCGTAATGTGAGGCTCTAGTTCAATGTCCACTGCCCATCATGTGGAGCCCACCTTTGATGTGGACCATCCATCATGTAGGCACCACCTTTGAAGTGGGTCGTCCATCATATCGGCCTGCTTTGGATGTGGGCTATTTATCATTAGGGGCCAACCTTTGATGTGGACCATCTATTATTTAGGCCTACATTACGGTCATCCATCATGTGGGGCCCACCTTTCATGTGGACTGTCCATCATGTGGGCCCCGCCTTCGATGTGGATGGTCCATCATGTGGGGCCTCCTTTGATATGTACTGTGAGAGAGAGCCTCCTTTGACATGGACCGTGAGTGAGTGAGAGAGAGAAGTAGACAAGTAGTAGGTCAAAAAGCTGAAAGAAAAAACTTATTGAGATAAGTAGCTTTCAGCACATAAGCCACTTTTACAATGGTGCTTACCAAACTAACTTAAGTGGAAAAGGTAACTTAGTGACTTAGGTTAGAAAGTTACTTATTTGGTGGTATCCAAACAGGCCCTTGAGAAGATGAAGTTATCATGTTTTTGTAGTTGCGGTGCAAGCTGGAATGGATATATATCCAGAATGGCGTGAGGACCAAAGAATGCTGGAGATGGAAGAGGGCAGCCAATCTTAGTTATATTGCTTGCCAACCAGCTGCAAGCTAGGGCTGGGTCTTCAAAGGTGGTGTCCTCCAAGGTTTGGTCTACATATGTCCTGCTAAAGGTGAAGGCACTATGCTGGACAGCGTGTCTCGATAAGATCTTGACCTCGAATCATCTCAGGAGTTATGGTGCTCTCCCCAATAGGTGTTCCATGTGCCTGTCAGTGGAGGAAAATGTTCCGCATCTTTTTCTGAGATGCCCTTTCACTTGGAGGATCTAGTCGAGCATCTTTGAACAGCTCTGCATCTAGTTATCGCAAATTTTGTGGCAGATCATGTTGCTAGTTGGAGGTCTCTGGCCTTGGATCAAATTGGTAAATGGTTGTGGACAGAAATACAACAAGGTTTAAAGGTAAGTGTTCTGCCAGTTGGGAAAAGGAGTTTCATTCTGGTTGTTGATTGGGGTAGTAGGACAGTCTCTTGAGGGCCTCCCCTCCCTCTAATCCAAATGGTATGAGATTATTTTGTGTGGTAGACTGCTCCAAGAAGCAAGTTTTTAGTTGTACCTCTTGATCACTGAATCCCATGTATCCCTGTCAATTTGATTGGAGGCTCAGCTACCCTGCAGCCCACTAAGTCAGCAAGAATCCTAGCTTTGGAAAATCCAAATTAATATCTGAAATACTGTTCTTTGACATGTTAATTCTCAGCTCTAAAATCACATTGTAGCAACTGAGTATGTCCTTGAACCCTTGAGCCTCCAAACTAGTACCAGAACTGAAAAGAATTTGGAGTCCAGATACACATCCTCCTGACAGTTCCTGACTCCAGAGCTGCATCTATCATCATATTGAGGGCCTCAGCAACAATCAGGAACCATTGGAAAGTCAAGCCATTTTGGAAATTTGAATTCGAATTTCAAATTCAGAGGTGCTAATGAGAGTTGCAGTGGAAATATTGATATTTCCCGAGACAGCAATGCCAAGACCCTTGTTCCCCCTTGGTGCCTACCCCAGCCAAAAGTACGTGACAAGGAGACGCTACAGTAAGGGAGAGGATTGATCATTCTTGTCATCCCAACGAAGACTTCCAGAAACTGAATGGTTCTAAAAGGATCAGAGTCAATGAAGCTATGCCCTCCTGCTGTGTTCCCTCGGGAAGCCCTCTCGAATTTTCTGCCCAGATCCAAGAGTGCTCCTCTCCTGCCCGGTTGGTAGCTTCTGCCGCCTCAGATGGTACATCTCTATTTCCTCCTATTTGCTCCAGGTCATATCTTGTCCCTCTTTCCTCTCTTGCCATGCCTTCTTGGATTTGTGATACGTCGTCTAAGGGACCTTCTTCTCCCTTGGAAGAAGTGGGCCCATTGACCATGGTCCCCTTCTGCCCTTGCATCTTTGACTCTTTTCCTCAATGGGCGAATTCGAGCTTGGAGATGAGGTTAGCAGATTACGCTGAAAGGGTTTTTTGGGTTGAGGCGATGGAGATACCTCCAATCAGAGCATCTTTTTGTGGTTCAAATGCTGGGGACCCCCTTGGTATTTGTGTTCCTCCTGCTCTATCCCAAAGGCAGTTGGAGAGCCTCGTTGAGACTGTTAAGAAGAAGCGTTGGGTTAGGGAGTTAGTTGGTCATGTGGGAAGGCTAATGGGAGTAGTCTCTGGAACAGGGATGACAATTACATAGCCCTCTTCCGCTTGGTAGTGGAGAGGGGTTTGTGGAACCCTTCAGTTGCGAACACTAGAAATCCTCCAAAGGTCATTAAGACCAATAGAGAATTAGCAAACCTTGGAGTCGAATAGGATGTGGATTAATCGAGGCAATTTCTCGAGCTGAAAGGAGTAAAGGGGGAAGTGGCTTGTCTCAATGAAGATTTTGTCATGGAACGTGAGGGGTCTAGGTTCCATTGATAAAAGGGGCCTTAGTCAAAGATGTTTGTGTTAGATCTGAATCTTGATTAATTGTAGTGCAGGAAACTAGTTTGCATTCTATTAATAGCTCTTTGATAAGGTCGAGGGGCGTAAGGGAGCTGAATGGTTGGCCTTCAACTCGATTGGGTTTGCAAGAGGTATTTGGTCATGTGAGATCCTTCTGCGTGGACCTAAGTAGACGGTTGGGGAACTATTTCGTTAATATTGTGTTCAGGGACATACCATCTGGCTTCCTCTAGTTGTTTTTTGGTATTTACGACCCAAGTCGATTTGAGTCTTGTTCTGAATTTTGGGAGGAGTTATCCTCTATCCGAGTTAGATCGGATCTTTCCTGGTGCGTCGGTGGGGATTTTAATGTAGTAAGATTTACTCATGAAAAATCACAAGGGAGGTAAGATTGCGACTAGCATGCACAATTTTTCTCAATGGATTTCTAATAATGAATTAGTGGATTTACCTTTTAGTAACATTAAGTTTTCTTGGTCGAATGGTCAATCTCCCCCAATTATGTCATTGTTAGACAATTTTTTTGTCACTCAAGGCTGGTTAGAGCAATTCCCTCTTGCTCGCCAAAGGGGTCTTCTGAAACCAATTTATGATCACTGTTTAGGTCTGAAAACAGATGAAGTAAATTGGGGTTCGAAACCTTTTAGGTTTGAGTTAGCTTGGCTCCGGGTGGATGGTTTCAAGTCTCTAATTAGTGATTGGTGGTCTTCCTTTCAAATCGAAGAGCGTTTGAGGTTCTCTTTGTTTAAAAAACTACAGGTTCTGAAAGCTAAGCTTAAGTATGGCATAAAGAGGTTTTTGGTGTTAGAGAAAAGGAGATGGAATTGATCATGTCCAACATCCAAGCCCTAAACATCAAAGGAGGTGGGCCTACTGTCAGATGAAGATTCTAAGGCTAGAGATAAGTTTCTTTCTGATTATAATGCTAGTCTTAGGGAAGAAGAAATTGAGTGGCGACAACGATCCTGAGCAATCTGGCTTAAGGAGGGAGATAGGAATACTAAATTCTTTCACAGTATAGCTAGTGCTCGGGCGCATGCTAATTCAATTTCTTCTCTCCTTATCGATAGAGATTATTTCTGATAAGGATAAAATTTGTAACGAGATCATCCAATTCTATTCATCCCTCATCTACCCCTACCCGACAATCTAAACTTTGAATCCTTATCTTAGGTGGATTCTAAATCTCTTGAAAGTACAAATTCTCTTGATGAAATCAAGGAATCAATATTTTCTCTTGAAAGAGATAAAGCATTGGGACAGATGGTTTCCCTATTTCTTTCTTTTAGGTTTTTTGGGGATTACTGAAAGATTATTTGTTTAATTTCGTTGAGGGCTTTTTTCTCACCGGATCTTTATCCCCTGAGTTGGGTTGCACTTTTATTGCCCTCATTCTGAAATTAGAGCGGGTTGTTGGTTTAAAAGACTCTTGTTCCATCAATCTGATTAGCAACCCTTAACAAAAATTGTTGCTAAAATTCTCAGTCAGTGTTTGTGTGAGGTAATTTCAAAAATCATTTCGCCTTTTTCAAAGTGGATTCATTGTTGGTAGACAGATTTTGGATTGTGTTCTAATAGCTAACGAGTGCCTTGACTCATGCTTTAGAGCAAAAAGATCCAAGATTGTCTATAAATTGGACCTTGAGAAAGCTTATGATCGCATCAATTGTTCTTAGACTATATGATCTCTTGGTTGGACTTAGGTAGGAAATGGAGATCTTGGATCCATGCATGTGTTTCTTTGGCAAAATTGTCCATTCTTATCAATTGATCTACCTTTGGATTTTTTAAATCTTGTAGGGGCTTCGATTAGGGAGATCCTTTATCGTCTTTTCTTTTTATCCTTGTCTTCGAGGCGTTAAGAAAAATGCATATCCGTGGCCAAGAAGTCGGTCTTTTTAATGGTTTTTTTATTGATAATTTTCCTTCCTATATATCTCATCTCTACCTTGTTGACGACACACTCTTGTTTTGTGAAGCAAAAGAAGTTATGGTACATTTCCTCAGCATGTCAATTTGTTGGTAAGAGACAATTTCAGGGTTGAAAGTTAAAAAATCCAAGTGTGAATTATTCAGAATCATGCCATCTCACCTCAGAGCATGGTTCTAAATATCAGTATTGAGGGGCGTGTTGACTGAGCTAAAAAACAATATGATATGGGCATCGCATATCAATATTGGTTTGTATCAGACAATATTGGCCCCACATCGGTCAGGATTTTTTTTAAGCCAAAGAATTAAGAAAAATATAAGGAAAAAAGAGAATAATAAGATTTCCAATGATCTTTTTTTCTTTTTTTTTTTGTATTTTGAACATGCATATGATGGTGATCTTTGGTGAGAATGTTGTCCGTCGGTTTGACTTGTTGAAGGTCAACTAAATGGGCCCCAATTGAACAAAAATCAAGCATGATTTGGTGAACTAGGGCCCATTACATTGAAATACAATAAAAAGAAGATGAAAATATGTTAAAAAAAAAGTGTAGGTTTACCTTGCTTTCTAATTTTCCCATAATGGTCCATTTCATTTCAATTTGTCGAATCATGTTCAAATCATTTGTTTTGATCCCAAAATAGGTCTAGATCTAGCATAAATTGAGTTTTTAAGCTTCTTCCATGGTTCAAATGAAAAAAAAAAAAAAGAAGAAAAAAGAGAAGACATGAGTGAAATTTTTGTAAAAAAAATTTCAAAATTGGGCTTGTATGGGCGTATTAGCCTGTATCGGCCAATACAAGCTGATACAGGCCAATTTTTTTGTATTGGGCCGATACAACCCCTTATCGCATATCATCTCATGCCTATACAGATAAAGTACAGCCGTATCAGCTGATACGATACCAATCTTCATATCTATGCCTTGGAGGCCACAACTTGTTTAGCTGGTGTATTTGGATGTAGTGTCAGATCCTTTCTCACCTTTTACCTCAGGTTTCCTCTGTGTGGGCAAACCTCCCTTGTACCTTTGGGATAGAGTTCTTGAAAGAATCGAAAGGAAGCTCTCCTCGTGGAAGGGTAATCTGCTCTCTCTTGGAGGCAGATTATCCTTAATTAAAGACTTCCTAGCTAATCTCCGCATTTACTTCATGTCCTCACTCCAATGCCCCAAATCAGTCATTGCCAAAATTGATAAAATGCGAAGATATTTCCTTTATTAGGGCGGGTATTCTTCTTGAAAATTCCCCTTGTTAAACTGGAAGGAGGTTTGTACTCTATTCACAGGGTGTTGCTGGAATTAAGCTTTTGGATTTGGTTAATTCGACGCTTTTGGGCAAATGGGTTTGGAGATTCTCTAAAGACTACCTTGTCGAGATTGCTTGTAGCGGCAAAATATGGTCTTTCCCCATTGGGATGGTGGATCAAATCTTCCTCTTTATATCATTCTTCTTACATTTGGAAAGTAGTTAATCGGGTGGTGGACTCGGTATTTCAAGGCATTCGATTCTCGGTGGGTAATGGTAAAAGGGTGAGATTCGGATTAGATCCTTGGCTGGGGGAGCAGCCCCTAATATCTGACAGAGGATCCCTTGAGAACTCTTACAGAAACTGGTCAGTGACCCATTGTTCAGAATGGAGAACCAAGCAAATGAAACACACTCCCTAATCCATCTCCTTCGCCTCTGGCTGAGATCCATTCTGCCCAAAAGCACCACACCCTTGAAGCCAGAACCTTAGAGATGATTTTCATAGATGCTCCCAACCAGACTGATTGGTCTGAAGCCCCTGATTTCCTCTGTATTCTTAGTTGCCAAAGCGATGAAAGATGCACCCAGATCCCTTCCAATGATGGCTCTATCAAAGAACTTGTTGATAACTTTCATGATCTCATCTTGCATAAACTCCCAGCAAGCTTTGGTCAAACTCCAGGTTGAAGCCATCTCTAGGATGGCCAATACAATTTCAGCCAGAAATTGTAAGACCATCCAATTGATGGATATTGTAGGCTATTTAATTATTTGCTACATCAACGTCACTCTTTGGTTACGATTGCAAGAGAAGATTGTGGGTTGACCATATCCTTCCAAAGATCTAATCTGTATCAAGGTGGGTCATTCAGCTAATGCTTGGCATTAAATATAACAAATCTGCATATTTCAAAATATACCTCAACATTTATTTGTTTAGAAACCCACTTGGACATTGTATGTATTCTATACTTTCTAATTGATGGTTACAGTATTGACAAGGGGATCGCTGAGAACGCTGCCCTAGTGCTATGAACATCACAAGTGATACGGCAAAGGAAATCTGGCAGCAAAGACAGTCTCTCTGGTCATTCTTGAATGAGTAGGAAACATCAGACTTGACACTGATATCTTTCCAGACAGGATTGTAGTATCTCCTGTTAATTTTGAACTTCAAAATCTGATGAAATCAAGACTAGGTAGAAAAATGTTAATGGTACTGTGTTCAAGGAACTACAGGTTATTGAATCAGGATGTGTATTGTCCTGTTACACCCAGTAAGTACAAGTAAAGCCCATAATTAAGTTATTCAGACGATTCATCTGGTGGGCTCTACTGTGGATGTGGGAATTCTACAGATTGGAAAAGGCCAAAGATTAGAGGGCTGGTATTTTCCAATCTGGACACTTTTGGCAGCATCCTCTGTTCACCAAATGGCCAATCAGATCAAAGGCCTGGATCACTGAATCATGGCCACTGCTTGTACTTACGGGGATCATCTGCTATAAACATTCAGATATGTCAAGCACTTCAGTTCTTCCAAGGAAATCCCTGGCCCAGTGATGTAAGATGCCCTAATTATGATGCGTGCATATGATCATATATAATCCAGCAGAATAATGAAGTAATAACAGTTAAACGTTCAGTATTCACCATCATAATTTAAGAAAATTCAAAGGAAACATGCAATAGTGCGGGCCATCATCACAACCACATGATATGGAATTCAAATATTGCGTGGAATGGATCCGGCGAGGGATGGAACCTCCCGATCTTGCATGGTTATGATCCAATCGTGCAATGGGATTCACTAGTCCGGGAGATCGAAGGATTTCTCGGATTAGGGAATTGTATATGCTTATTGTGTTCCGAATTTTTCTAACGGTTATGGTTTCTGTTTTGTTAATCCAAACCCCGCAATTTTCTCTTTGGTCAGTTTAAGCCGTCTATGACGATTATCAGGTAGTACCTATGTAAGGTATGTGTGGATTTTCTGATTCTTGTCTCTCCCTCCCTCTGTAGTATCTTCAGTATGATATCACTGTTCCGGCTTCGTTTATACTGTCCCTGACCGGTACTGGTAATCACAAGTCCCTACGACGTATACGTATCATTCCGGACCAGTATGTTAATCACAAGTCCCTACGACGTATACGTATCATTCCGGACCAGTATGTTTCTCACAGTCCCTACGAATTGTACTTATCAACGTTTCCTGATTAGTATGTTCTGCACCTGCTCTTCCATCAGAAACATACTGGTCTGGAATGATACGTACCTAGGTGACCGTTATCTTCCAAAACCAGGTCGACGGTGATGATCAGAACCGTTACTACAGGAAATACTTGTGAACTTCAGGCTTATGCGTAAAGATCTCCTTCGTAGACGTTCTGTCGCAACGTCCCAAGTAAGCCATTTGCTTTCTCCTATAAAAAGGTAAGCACTGACGGGCTAACTGTAAAACAGAAATACAGCTTGTTAAGGGATTGACGTGTGTGTGCCTTATGCATCCCATAGAGCCTGAAGAATACTAGCTTCTTCAGCAGGTATGTCTATGGTGCTGGAAGAGGACCAGATGCGAGGAGAAGGAAACGAAGGTGCATGGCGAGAAGAAGATGAAGCTTTCCACATGTCTGTGGGTGTGGAGCCAAAGTAGCTGTGGAGGAAAACATCACAGAGGTATGAGGTTATCCCTTTTTATATGTTTTAATTCTACCAGAGGAACTCAGATAACACTCATGTACATAAATGATAGAAAAGATAGATCTAACGGATATATGAGGTCTAAGATGTTATCCAAATAGGCAAAACATTCTCACGGTCGAACAGAAGCTGGGAGCATGACAAACTATACTGGACTCCTACATGAGGTGCATGGTTTTCCTAGCGGATGTCTCATTTGCAGATGTATGAGCATCATACAAATACTACTTGTGAAATCACCAACAGTTACATCAGGCATGCTACGGTATTCATCCCTTTGGGTTTTCCACCCCATGTTTGCAGACCACACGGCCTCCTTGCCTTAACGTCCGCACGTTGGGGACTTGTAACCACCAACTTGGGATCTTACGCATAAGCCTGAAGTTCACAAGTATTTCCTGTAGTAACGGTTCTGATCATCACCGTCGACCTGGTTTTGGAAGATAACGGTCAGCTGGGTTCTGCATATGGCTGTCAACCCACTTTTTTACGTATCAAAATTTTCAGTTTTGTGATGTAAGAGAGACTAATCAGGAAACGTTGATAGGTATAATTCGTATGAACGGCGATAAACATACTGAACAGGGACTGTTATAAACCAGCGTAAGGACTGTGAGAGACATACTGAACAGGGAACTGTTATAAACCATAATAAAGGAACAGTGATATCATACTGAAGATACTACAGATAGGGGGAGAGACAAGAATCAGAAAATCCACACATACCTGACATAGGTACTACCTGATAATCGTCATGGACTGCTTAAACTGACCAAAGAGAAAATTGCGGGGTTTGGATTAACAAAACAGAAACCATAATGGTTAGAAAAATTCGGAACACAATAAGCATATACATGAGTAATCGGAGTCACTGGACAGAAAGAAAACAAAATAAAAAATGATAAGAGCTCATCCACGTAGGATGGCTACCCTCAGAGCCCACTTGGTCATACCACAATATCAGCTTTCAGGAACTTCTTCCGCTGGAATTACCACCTTGCTAAGCTTCACCTCTAACTGATCTCACTTCTAACTCCTCCTCTCTTCTAGGAGATACATGAGAAAAGGGAAATACATAACATGAAAACCATGTTATGTATTGATGATAAGTGTGATGTATATGCTTATTGTGTTCCAAATTTTTCTGACGATTATGGTTTCTGTTTTGTTAATCAAAACCCCGCAACATCTTAAAATAGGAGACCAATTTTAAGTGTGATGTATTTCCCTGGAATCGAAAATCTAAGAGATTAGGGTTTTCAAACAATTCTCAGATTTAAGTTGTAGAGGATGTGAAATATTGGGTTAGAAGAAAGAGGGAAATAAGAGAAATACCTTAGAAGAATGTTGGAGGGGAAAGGAAAAAGAAGAGGAAGATCCATAGAGAGAGATGAAGGAAGGAGGCAACCAAAGTTGTTTTCATTCAATAATCAGAAGTTTTATTCATGTGTAGGGCTTAACCCTCTTAAATAAGCACTAAGAAAGAAGAAAAAGACTAAAATACCCCTAATACTTAAGTAAAACAAAGATTTAAAAAAAAAAAAAAAGTACGCGAGGGCATTGGGCGCCCAATGAAGGCTAAAAACGTCCAGCGACTAAAACATAAAAGCTAATGAATTTCGGGGTCCGATGGCTAGTGGTTAGGTGCCCGACGACAATGAAAACTGTCCAGCGAGTTCTGCTTCAACGTGGGTGAATTTCGGGCCCCTGATGACCAACGGTCGAGCGCCCGACGACGTCTAGCCGGGTCTTCTTCATCCTACACATGTGTCTTCCTATTGTAGGGTCTTCTATGTGCCACATCACATGTGTAAGGTCTTCAATGCTCCTAAATGATCATCTAGCCACAAGGAAAAGGCTTGAGGCGCGCGCTTCCTTCGTTGATATTCCTTGAAGGGCCTGATGTCCTCATCACCTAGTAACTCACAAACTTGGTTTCTTCATGTGCCCAATTTGTAGTGGTTGTATAGTTCTGTGTTGTTCTACTATTCGACAGGCTTTTGTTTAGCTCCTTCTTTTTAATAGGTAGTGTTGTCATTATCGTACGATTTACGATTCAAATTGTGCGATTTGAATCGTATCGTACATGCAAATCGCATTTTGGGAATAATTGTATGATTTGCGTCTGAATCGTACAACTAAGCTCGAATCATAGCAGCAAAAAACCAACAGTTTTCGGTGGAAAATTTGATTTTTTTAAAAAAATTTTTTGGAATTTTTTCTAGGGCTTTTGCTTTTAAATGTTATTTAGGCCCCACATACAGTAGATTATCACTTCTTTTGTAACTTTTAAGAGATTTTGGAGGTTGTGGGCTATAAGGAAACTTAGAGAAAGAAATCGACATATCTTTTTTGTCACTCAACGGAATCGAATGCCGCTGGTTGCATTCGATTTCTACATTGAAATAGGTAAGAATGCGTATAAAATAATCATTTATTCTTTTCTATTTTTCTTCTTTCATATTTATGTGCAAATATGCGTTTTTCTGGGGAAAAAATAATATATTTCGATTTTTTTTCATTTTTTGCAAATTTTTTACGGCTTTTATTTTTAAAGGTTATTTAGGCCCTACATACAATAGAATATCACTTTTGCATCTTTTAAGAGATTTTGAAGGCTTTTGGAGGTTGTGGGCCGTAAGGAAACTTACAGAAAGAAATCGACATATCCTTTTCATCGCTCAATGTAATGGAACGCCACTTGTTGAATTTGATTTCTACATTGAAATAGATAAGAATGCATATTAAATATTCATTTATTGTTTTCTATTTCACTTCATTCATATTTATGTGCAAATATGTATTTTTTCTTTGGGGGGGGGGGATGATAAAGTTAGATTTATTTTTTTTTTTTCAGTTTTTTTCAATTCTTGTTTTGGGCTTTTCTTTTTAAAAGTTATTTATGATCCACATACATTATAATATCACCTCTTTTCTTTCTTTGGAGAGATAGTGGTGAGATTTGGAAAGATTATTGTTTGAACTTGATCATGACATGATGATATATACATGATACATCTTTTTGTTTTTTGCATATTGACGACAAAATGGATGATTGATGTGTTGTTTAAAAAAAAATTATTTATATACAATTTTTATATTTTTTTATGACATCTTTTATGAAAATCTGAAAAAGAATCTCACGATTTATGATACGATTTACTATACGATATGATTCAGATCCCTTTACGATTTACGATACGATAACAGTTATGACAACATTGTTAACAGGATGCATTTGTCTTAAATATCAAGTATATCCTCAAGTGTTCGTATTTATTCATTTCTCCACCTCATGTAGGCTGCCTTTGTTCTCTGTCGCTTATTCAAAAAGCATGATAAGAAGAACAGAAGGTCAAACCGTAATGACAAGGAGCAGAGTGACTTCTTCCCTAACACAGACAATTCATCTCCCGACCAAACACAGAATGCCGGAGATACCGTACAGCAGATCCAGATGCCACTAAATCGAGGAGTCCCAGCATCTGATGTGCAAGACGACCCACAGCCATTGCATTGGTTTGTTGAAAATGAACCATTGGATTCTGAGATTTGGCCGGGTGATGAAGCAGACTATGGGACGATGCGTCCTCCTGTATTAGAAGAGAGTCAACAGATCCTGGTATGAAACTCGATGAACCTGATATTTTCAACATCAATTTATTGAAACTTGATCTGGACTACTATGTTGGTCCCATCATTTGTTAATGGTTGCATCTCATCCACCAGGACAGAGCATGTCTTGAAAGTCACACTTATTGGATGATCCTAGTCATCCAATTGGTGGCCATAAATGGACAATTAAAAAGAAAATAGTTGGTGGTCCAAATTCAGTGACTGATATCAGATGATCAAAATTACCCAATCAGTATGGATTTTTTACTAGGCTCCATTTACAATGGGACCTATGAATTAGACAATCTAAATTGGCATACGTATATGCCACGTGTATGATGGATGAGTCACCAACATTCAAGAAATGGTTGAAAAGCATAGTAGTTCCACCTGTAGAAACTTACTGAAGTATAATAATGGATACGGTGCCTGCATTTTCAATTCCACAACACCAGTGGATCTTGTAAGGTTAAAACTCACACTTGTGCATGCTTGTCTTCCTCCACCTTTTTTTCCCCTCTTCTTTCTTTCTTTCTTTCTTTAATTCACTTCAGGTGGATAAACCGCCGGAAGCTTTGGGAACATCCCATCTGGGCACGTTGTCGGTGGATGACTACCAGACAATGCTTGACGATTTTTCCCTCGCTTATGAATATGGAGAAACACAACAGCCGGATCTGTTTCAGGATACTGGAGCTGGAAAGGATGCTCTTCAGGAATTGTTGGCAACTTTATCTGATAATCCTGAAGAAGATTACTTCATAGACAAAACCAATCAGAAAAATTTGGTTGCTGAGGCTGGCATCAACTACGGCAGTGAGCCTTCTGTGAATAGGATTTGTTTTGGTCATGATCCATATGAATTTGGTTGGATTGATTCCTCGATAAGGAGTGATCCATGTGAATCAGATCTAGGCATGAGTAGTGAGGATTCTCGGAACAGCTTCAGAATGCGATCTGCTCAGGGACAGAAACCAGCACCATTCATTGGATTTTTGCAGGAACCAGTGAACCGCACAGTGACTAAAGGTGATGGGATTGGATTCATTGGCTCTTTTGAACCAGTGAATCGCACAGTGACTAAAGGTGACAGGATTGGATTCATTGGCTCTTTTGAACCAGTGAATCACACAGTGACTAAAGGTGACAGGATCGAATCTTCTATTAGGAATATGGCCCCACCTCAGAATGACAACGCTGTGCCGTATGTTTCGTCTGTGCATGATGTGTTCAAGAACATTAAAGAACCATCCAGTCAGAGAAGCTTAGATAACAGCCAAGCTGGTCGCCATGGGAGTGGAATAAAGACGAGGCCTCGGAAGTTGCATTTTGTGGCAAACTCGCACAAACTTGCATCACAGGGCGAAGCTCGAAGAAGGATCCATTTACAGGTGAAAATTCATGGGGGATCGGTGTCTGGAAAATCAGATGAATCAAGGATTAATACGAAAGGAAACGAGATCAAACCAAGAATATCAAAGGTGAGAATTCAGGTAGTCATTAATGTGTTAGGGAAAGATTAGAAATTTTGGTATTATTCTTCAGCAGTTCAAATCATAGAAATGCCATTTGCTGCAGCCAACAAGAAATGTTCAAGATACTGACATCAAAGGAAAAGGAGTAGTGGGGCCCATTTGTTTGAATAAGCTTAGAAACTTCCGCCACCAGGGTACTGTCTATAAACAACCATTACTACTCAATTAGCATTCTAATTGCCTACTTTTTTATTGTTTGGCTAACTATACTCATTTTCTTGCAGTGAGAGAACTTTCAACTTTAAAGCTCCACAGGCACACAGGTGGAGCAGCTCATCATCTTGCCGATGAGTTTGCAAGGAAAGTCTCCCTTTCCAATGCCGAAAGTACTAGGGAAACTACTCATGCCAATAAAATCTACAAGCCCAATAGAGCGGCTGGTCAAACTGGTCAGAGGCAATCAGAGGCTTCTCAAGCTAGTCTTCTGGAGATTAAACGTGAAGATCAAAGTCAGAGCGAATCTGTAACCAGACAAGTATGGATGCCAAGGGTGGGAAATGAGTCTGGGAAGACATTGGAAACTGGAAGGTACAAATCTGATCATGGTCCACCGCTGATCAGACTGGCTCATCAAAGAGTTGGAATGAAGCTTAATGCGATCTTGGAAAAGCACAAACGACACAAGCACTGCTTCAGAAAAGTTAAGGTCAAGAAAGAGTGGTGACCTCCTGTAGGTATTTACTTTCCACATAGTTGTATATGTTATGGAGATCTATAGCTCATTGCGGACGTTATTCAAGAACCATGACAGTATTTCGTTATCTTTTGTGAGATTTTATCGTTCTGAGCTGGTAACAAAAGTAGCATGGATTTGTAGGATATCTTTGATGTAATTTATCAGGGAACAGCAGATGGCTAGGGACATCTCAGTCTTTCAACTTATATTAGCATAGTTTGATTTCAGATCCAATGGTTGAGACTAGTTGTAAAGTTTAGGTACTTGTATAAAAGTTAATTTTAGCGGATAATCTTTTTTTCTTTTTTCCTTTTTGAGTTGAGATACGATGACTGAGTACCAAAAGGGAACTTCGTTGTGGACCAAGTTTATACATGTGGAACCCATGGTTGGTTTATATGAGCTGTTGGTGTGATGGAGCTCATCATAGATGGACCATGCCAACAAATCTCCTTGATAGGTCAACTTTTAACCTTTCCATTGTTGGCATACATGGCTAAGTAGAAATGCACCAATAAGCAGCATCCAATGGCGGAGACCAAAGATTGGATGGCTAGGATCTCCCAATTTAGAAGTTTTTGGGGCATCATATATGATGGTAAATTGACACAATATAAACATTTTGTAAAATGCTCACTTGTAACCCAACAGATAAGCCACATTACATTGTTTTAGAGATTGGCGACCTCATTTTGTGACGTTGGGACTGCACTTTTCCTAAATGGGTATTATTAGAGAGAACACTGTTGTCTCCTGCCGGTAGAAAAAATCTTTCTGACGAGGAGTTGGAGGAATTTTCAAGAGTGTCGGAGAAGCTTCATGGAGTCTGTTTGTTGCCGGGGATGAAAGATTCTTGGGTGCGGAGTCTAGGGAAGTCAGGCATTTTTTTGTCCGATCTTTTTTTTATAGATTTCTCACCTCTGAAGGTGCGGTTATGGGCTTGTGCCCCTTAGGGTTTGTTTGGAGCGATGGCGCTCCTTGATAGTTTGTGGATTTTGCATGGTAAGAAAGAACCAGGTGCTGGCTATCGATTATCTTCAAAAGAGTGTGACGTGCATTCCCAACATGTGTTCCATGTGCCTTAGTGACGATGAATCGGTGAACCGTTCATTTATACATTGCCCGCTTGTTTATAGGTCTATTTGGGAAGGCTTCTTGGGGTATTCAAGAACTATTGGGTGATAATCGGATACTGTAGAGGATCTTTTCCTTGTCTGGCATAGTGGTGGAATAACAAAAGAGATGGAAAGAAGCTTTTGAGGCTATCCTTGTTGATTGTCTTGTGATCTATTTGGAGCCAAAAAAAAAAAAACAACTGTTTTTTTTTTTTTGTTTGTTTTTGTTTTTTTGTTTTTTTTAAGCTTTGGTGCTCATGGTGCTTTTATATTAGTGAAATCTTTCATTTCCTTCCAAAAAAAAAAAAAAAAAACAGATGAGGTGAATTAAATAATAGACATCTATTGGCATTCCAGCCTTCCTCTTTTAAAGGCTTATCTGAAAGGGAATTCAGCACCGACTTTCTTAAGTTGGCTGTATTACTAAAAGTAAAAAAACCAAGTTAATCTTCAGGTCACAACTCATAACCACCGGAACATCAGCAATGCATCAGTTTTAGTCATGCAACACACCCAACCTGTTAGCTGGGCAATGCACCACTTGGTTAGTCACATGATGCACCCACCCACCAATGGGGTTAGTGTCTCCTTAGCACTTGAACATGAGACCTGCTGTTGAAACGCCTAGGCGTCTTCCAACTGGGCTAGCAGGCGAGACACCAGCAATGCATCAGTTAGTTTTGTTGAAAGTTCTTATAAATAGGACCTCCTAAGTCTGTATGCATTCGCGTCTAGGCTAGTGCATAAAAACTAGGACTTTCTTAGGTGCTGTTTGGTACACTGAAAAATGAAGTCTGAAAATTAATTTGAGTACTGAAAACTATAAGTGCTGAATTTTAGTACTTCTAAGTGCTGAAAAATTCGTTTGGTAATTTATCTGAAAAGGTCCTGATATCTGATATTAAGCACTTTTTTCACAAAAATCTGTTTGGCGAACACAAACCATGAATGTCTGAAAATTGGCAATTTGTCATATTTGCCCCCATTGTCTCAATTTCTATCCTATGTAGAGCATGAGACAAAACGTGTTATCACCATGCCACCAATTTCACACATCTATGCCCGATTCACTTACATATCTCAAACATAATTATTTACTTAATGGGCTATGTATCATATTCTTATTGTAAGAATGATCATAATCATTCCAATGGTGCCCTTTGGACAACCAATAAGAGAAACACAACAACATCTTATATTTAATTGATAGAGGTTGATATGAAGATTAGGATCATCTAATATTTATTATTATTATTATTTCATGGTCCATCCACAGTGGGCCCATGTTAACAGTATTATCGATCATGAAACCAATGGACTCTTCTATACAAATAAAATCGAAAATATGACCCATGCTTAAATGAAACGTCATATAACTCCCCGATATAACCCATACTTAGGTAGAGCATCATATTTATTGAGAAATAATTCCACCATTGTTAGAAGCAATGCTAATGGGTCGAAGTCAAGACACATGTAAGAAAACCTATCTAAAAATAATGTGGCCCACCATGTTGTATGTGTGAAATCAACACTATTCCACCATTTGTTAGCTTAATGTATGTGGAGTAGGAGCCCCAAAAATGAGGTAAATCTAAATGTCACGGGACCACACCACATGAAACAATGGTAATTGAATGTCCACCATTAGAATCTTATTAGTGCCAAGCTTCATTATGTCCATGAGATGGCGCACCTTGATCTCTATGTTAAATGCATGCCATCCCACCATTTTGCTAGCTTATTTTAGGCATGATCCAAAAAATGAGGCATATTCAAATCTTAGGTGGACCACACCACAGGAAAATGTGGTAATTGAACGCCCACCGTTAAAAACTTCATGGAGCCATGAAAGTTTTGGATGAAGCTGATATTTGTGCTTTCCCTTCATCCAGGTATGTGTGACCTAATCAACAGTTTGGATGGAAAATAAACATTACAACAGGTCTTGGGAAGTTTTTAATGGTAGGCATTCAATCATACTACTTTTCTGTGGTGTGGTCCACCTGAGATTTGGATCTATTTCATTTTTTGGATGATGCCCTAGAATGATATGGAAAAACTAATGGACAGCTTGGATATCCAAAACATACATAAAGGTGGGCCAGAGGGCAACACCCACTATCGGGTTAGTTTGTGACACCAAAACTAATGTACCGTTCACCATAGTTGGTCTGAGTTGGCGTGGAAATTTATGTAGGCCCCACCATGATGTGTTGTTATATATCACAATCCATCCATTTTGTCATATCATTTTAGGCATTAGCCCAAAAATGAGGCAGATGTAAGGCTCTAGTGGACCACACCACAAAAAAAAAAAAATTGCCAAGAAAGTTTTTAATGGCGGGCGTTCATTCACCACTATTTCCTATAGTAAGGTCCACTTGAGATTTGGATCTGCTTTATTTTCTGGACCATGGCCTAGAATAACCTGTAAAAATTGATGGACGGCTTAGATATATAACACATACATCGATGTGGGCTCCACGGATAGGGAAACACCCATTAACCTCTTAGCTTGTTTACCCGCTCATCCGCAGTATTACTGGAAGTGGGTGCCGTAGAACATGACACCTCAGTCGGGTACCGTGTTTACATGACAAAGTTATGTCGGCCCCACCATGATGTATATGTTATATCTACACTGTCCATCCCTTTTTTCAGGTCATTTTAGGGAATGATAGCAAAAATGAGGCAGATCCAAAGCTCAAGTGGACCACACCATAGAAAATAGTAGGATTACACTCCTACCATTGAAAACTTCTTAGGGGCCACAGAAGTTTTGGATCAAGCTGATATTTTTGTTTTCCTTTCATCAAGGTCTGTTTGACCTTATGAACAGATTTGATGGCAGATAAACATCGCAGTGGGCCCTAGGAAGGTTTCAATGGGGGAGTCATTATCTCCACAAGTTTCTATGGTGTGGTCCACTTGAGATTTGGGTCTGCCACATTTTTGGCTTATGCCCTAAAATGATTTGAAAAAATGGATGGATGGTGTGGATATAACACATACATCATGATGAGGCTCAAAAAACTTTTACACGTCAACATGGTTCATACGGTACGAAAGAGGGAAAAGTTGTCATTTAAAAAAATTCTTATTCAAAATCACTTACCGCATTTCGTAAGTTTTAAGTCAAGCTGCAGTGGCTGAAAAAAAAGCCTTAAATTTTAAGTGATTTTTATAATTAAGTACTTAATGTCTTTTTGTTACCAAACGATCCGAATTACCAAAATCACTAAAAATAACATCTTTAGTAATAAGTTCTGAAATTAAGTTTTACCAAATGATTCCTTAGTCTTTATGGGCATGCATCTTTACTAATGCATAAATGTTGCTATTTAGTTAGGCTTCCGAGTACGGTTTTAAGGCGTAGGGCATTGTTAGAAATGTTTGTTGTTCACTCTTTTCATTAGGGTGTGTCTGTGGTCCATGACATGGAAAATGTGATGAAGGGAAAGGCTATCTTTGAATGAGAAAGATGGTTTGTATTTCTCTCCACTATATCTAGTGTTTTATCTTTGCTCCGTTTATTAATTATGCTTGAGTTTGGATTGACCAACTGGGCCGTCATATCTAGTGTTATATCTTTGCCCTTTTGTTAATTGTGCTTGAGTTTGGATTAGAGCACCGGCCATCAACTTCTGCTATTTACATTGGGCGGTTGGATAGTATGTTATAAGTTATTTATGTCTTAAGTTGCTTATTTTGATTTCTACTTATTAAATTGAAGCGATTAAGTAACTTTAAATAAAAAAACTACTTATAATCGTTCATAAACCAAACTCACTCATCTCAAATAAGTTACTGATCCACTTTGTAAGTAGAAAAAGTAACTTATTTGATGATATCCAAATGGGCCCTACATCTTTATAACTATCTCGAAGTTTCATGGCCATATCATAATATTGAACTGAATCAAGTTAGGACATGATTAAGCCTGTCGGTCGACTTGGCGCGTTTGGAGGTATCCAAACGGGCCCTAAATCTTTATAACTATTTTGAAGTTTCATAGTTATATTATAATATTGAGCCGAATCAAGTTAGGACATGATTAAGCATGTCGGTCGACTTGGCGGGTTTGGAGGACAAGTTGAAATTGATTTTTTGGTTTTCGAACTATGGCAGCAACACCTCAGTCAGGTTCGTAGCCCCCAGTGTGGATGGCACATCGCATAAAAATAACTTGATGGGTCTGTAGCCATCAAATGGACGGTTGAAAAGAAAGATGTTGACGAGGGGTTCTAAATTAACGGGTGATATCAGACAGTTTAACACTCAATTTAGGTTTTAGGATATGCTCCATCCACAGTGGGGTCCACAATTCGGATGCCACATGTGCTGGACTCCAATCTGCATTTGCCATGTAGTAACTGTGGCAAACATGTATGCCAATCCAGACCATGTAAAAGACTGCGAGAACTTTGTAAATGAAGCACAAAAAAAAAAAAAAAAAAAAAAAAAAAAAAAAAAAAAAACTTGCATAATCCACACGGATCAGATGATCCTATCCATCATTTAGTGACCATCAAATAAACTCTTGAAATCGGATGGTTAAGATCGCATGGTTAGTGTGTTTTCCGGTCTATGTTTCACACAACGTTTAGCTCATCATTTTGATGGCTTGGATTGGTGTGCATGGTTAGTATTTCACAGGTGCACCTTGTGATTTATGAATTGGTAGAGTTTTGGTGGTGGAATAAGGACCGTCCAACAGCTGATAAATTTTTTTGGAAGAGGCCTGCCAATGGTGGGGGGTCCTCCATGGATAGTTGGTCTGGATCATCCTACACATGCACCAGGACATGGTTTAGATGGGGCCAAAAGATTACAAGGGCTTTGAAACCCATCCCATGGATGAAACATACGGTTATTGGCTGAGGAGAACTGCATCTTTCTTTCTTTCGGCCCCGTCATGAAATGGGTCCCCACACAAATTTCTCTGCCACTGGGAAAAATAAAATAAAAAAAAAGTTTGATGGGGTGAGAGAGGCTCGAACTCTCGACCTCAGGATTACTCTTTGAGCTATGAGACCTACGCGCTAGCCAACTGCGCCACCACCCCATTAGGTGTGATGGCTGGATTTACAGAATATATATTCTATTTATTTTTAATTATCAACATGAGCCCACCGTGAATGTATGTGGTTTATCCACGCCGTCCATACGTTTTTCCAGCTCATTTTATGGTTCCATGAAAAAATTGAAGCATATCCAAAGCTCAAGTGGACCACACCACAAGAAAAAGTGGGAATACTGATTTCCACTGCTGAAATCTTGCTAGGGCCCACAGTGATGTTTATTTGTCATCCAACCTGTTCATAAGACCACACAGACATGGATGAAGGGAAAACACAAACATCAGCTTGATCCAAAACTTCTGTGGCCCCCAAAAATTCACACTGTTTCCTATGGTGTGGTCCACTTAAGATTTAGATATGCTTCATTTTTGGGCTCAAGCACTAAAATTATCTGGTAAAATTGATGGACAGAGTGGATAAAATACATAAATCACGATGGACTCCACATAGTTTACTCAATATGCAATCTGCTTCTGGGCCCAGCTGAGTGATTACGCCTCCTGACCATGTCCCCATAATCTATTTGATGGTGCAATACTAGCACTTCGATTGGTTGCCATGAAATACATAGCTAATAAAATAAAGAGGTGATGGCATAGACTAACTGTATGTGAACTTTCATATGCAACCTTGCATTGCTGCCAATGTATCACATGTACTGACATTGGAGCCGTGTAAGTGTGGGACAGACCATGGAGAGATTTCCTCATGAGAAATCAGTCAGGCCCACCTAATGAGTGGATGGGTCCGTCTGACCTTAGCATGAATCAATCTTCATCAGAGGGGCTACAAATGTGCATGGTTCGGATTTTCTATAGATGTGACTCATTGGTGAAAAAGAGGGGGGACATACAAGCTTTTGCATTTGATGGTTCACCAGAAATGGTCCACGTTCAGCTATTCGAATGAAAAATGACCAGATATTGGATGGATAGGATCATCAAATCATCGAGGATTTTGGGTTTGGTCATTAATATCTTTTCCTGAGAATGGATTACCTGCCTTTCGGGGGGAATCAGTGCCTCAAGATTGTGTACCACACACTTGTGGTACATCTGTATGATGATCTGAACCAGGCATCTCATGGATTCATCTGTTGGATGACCGTTAACCAAAATTTTCTTTAATTATACAATCTCAAGCATCTAATAAATGGGCCTTTTTACACTTAATAGGAGGCGTTTGCTGGTTTTTCTCTTTTCGCGTTCATTATCTACCTTCAAGGGGCTAGGAACTGTCTAAAACAATGTGATTTTTGGCCCATGGCCCAATTATTATTGGAAGAACAAAATGGACGGTTTTGATTTGATCCATGTGTGCCCCGCCATGTATTCAGAATGACTTGGAGGCCCTATTTTTATTTTTATTTTTTAAAATTATTTACGCTAACATTTCATCTTCGCTACATGACTTGAGACAACTACGGGCTTGTGGACCCAGCCAAGCCGAGAAAGACAGAGAGACCTACTTGGATGTTAGGCTTGGCCTTGTCGTTTGGAAGAGTTATTGAGACCATGGTGGGACCCCAGAAGAAGGATCACAATTACAGGAAAGTCAAGCCCCACTTGTAATAGTGGGTTTTGCCTCAGGTTGCAGGACCAATAACTAAGAACAGAACTGGCCCCCTGGCTTGATCATTTAAGCCCATCATGGTCCCATCATTTTACAATGTTGGCCCGAGTGATTGCCTTATCCCAACTCGCCAATTCAGTGGCTTGGGTCCAGCCCAGTTGCTAACCCACTCAGGACGAATGTTTCGCATCAGTAACATGATTAAGCCTAGCATATGACAGACCCAAAAATGGTACAAGTAGAGCCTTTTTCTATGAAGAACGTTGTTGGTCTAGTGGACCCCTTCTCATGTAATGTATGCCGCCCCGTTTATCCTTTTTTCGGATGATCCTCCTCATTCATTACAATTACGAAAAATGATCCACATTTAATCAGATGGCGTGGATCATCCAATGGGTCCATGCACAACTTGTTGGGGGCCTGGAAAATAGCTCAACATTGAACGACTGGGATATAATCTGACATATGCAACAGTTGGTTCCACCATATGTAGATGACCTGAACCAAAAACCAAGCTGGCAATTCCTCGAATGGGCCAATCATCTACGGAAACAATTGATGGTTTGAAACAGGCAACGATCCACATTTCAACATTCGTCTGGTGCGAGCTTGTCTGTGGAGTGGAGCTATGTCGGCAGTAAGGGGTCCTGAGCCCAACCACCCAGCCCTAATACCTAAAGCCCTGGCCCTGGCCTGGCCGTAATGGGCTGAAAAGGCCTCTCAGCCTTGGCCCTGACCCTATATAAGGAAAAGAGTTCAGCGATCAGAATTTTTTTTTTTTTTTTTAGGGTATCCTCCATCCACAATGAACCAACTTATAAACAATTCAAATCATTGGAATATGACCCTAGATCCAATGATTATATTTAAAGGTGGCCTACTTAATGACCGACTAACAGAGCTCACAGTTAATGGACTGTTTGGAATGCCACTTAAAAATGAGTTCATCTCAGCTAGGCGTGGTTACATATTATGGATAAATTTTATTTAGAAGGTTTTACAAAGATAAACTCTCAAGTCCAACTGTCCATACAACTAGAGCTGCAAACGAGCCAAGCTAGCTTGCTCAGCTTGGCTCATTTAAGCTCGACTTGGCTTGGCTTGTAGGCCAGTTTGATCAAGCTCAAGCTTGATTTAGGAACTAGTTTGATAACGATCCAAGCTCGTGCACAAGGGAGCTTGAAGCTTGAAGCACGAATAAAGCTCGACTCGGCTTCCCCCCCCCCCCCTCCCCCCTCGTCTTTCCATTCCAGCTTCCTCCCCGCACCACACCCGGCAACGAACGCCTGACAGTGACCGCCCGACCGCACCACACCTTCAAGCAAACACCCGAGCATCCACCACTATCAAGTAGGTTTTTATGTTTTTTTTTTCTTATTTATTTATTTTGTTTGAAATAGAAAATACCCTAGTTTTGAAATTTTTTGGGTTGAAAGATTAGCAGCTGTTTTGATCTCGATGCTCAAGCCAAGCTCAGTGGGTCACTGATCAAGCCAAGCTCAAGCTTGGCTCGTGTGCAGCTCTACATACAACTACCTCGGTTACTAGTAATTAGTTAATGTTCTTGCCAATAATAAATAAATGGAAGGAAAAAGAAAAAAGGATGTGGATCAGCTACTGGCAGTGTCATTAGCGTTCTCGCTATTGAAGTGACATCACCAAGTTCTGTAGGCCCCACCATGATATATATGTTGTATCCACACCATCCATCCACTTGGAGAGATCATTTTAGGGCATGAGCCAAAGAATGAGGCAGATCCAAAGCTCAAGTGGACCCAACCACAGAAAACAATGGGGACAGTGATGGCCACTGTTGAAACCTTCCTAGGGCCCACCATGATGTTTTTCTATGATCCAAACTGTTCATAAGTTAGCACAGACATGGAAGAAAGGGAAAAAAAAATCTATGCTTGATCGAACCCCCAGGAAGTTTTTAATGGTGGGAGTTCAATCCCCATTGTTTTTTGTGGTGAGGTCCACTTTGGCTTTGGTTCTGCCTCATTCTTTGGATCATGCCCTAAAATGATCTCTTCAAATGGATGGACAATGTGGATACAACACATCATGGTGGGGCCCACAGAACTTGGTGACGTCACGTTAGTAGTAAATCTCACTACTAACGCTATGAGCAGCAAATCTGCGTAAAAAAAGTGTTGAAAGGGTAATAAATGCATTTTGTTATTTTTCAAGTCATAAAATAACTCCTTTTGACCTGGTATTTATTAGCATTAATTTGAATAAAAAAAAATCTAAACTGGTTGAACCTGAGTTATAAGTCCAACCAGTTGGACTTGAGTCCCCGTTACAAATAATCCTCATAACAAACAATTTATATAATCTCTAACACACAATTAGAGGATAAATTTCCTGTTTGCATTGAGAAGGGAACTTAGCAGTTGTGCACCGATTTCCTGTGTGCAGAACCCATGATTAGTTTATCTAAGCCATTAATCCAATGGCCTCTATCATGGATGAACCATGCCCAAAAAACGCCCAAATTGGAAGATCTAACCATTGCGTCTTTTTCTTCTTTTCTCCATGACATCTAGACTGTTGGTACATTTCTTCTTAACCATGTATTACATGCCAACAATGGAAAGGTTCATCCATCATGGGGGTCTCACTAGATCAACTGGCTTGGATAAACTGACCATGGGCCCCACATGTACAGCTTCATTACAGACAAGGAAGTTCCCTGTTTGTGTAGAATGAGATGAAGTTATTTTCAAGGGGCACCCAAACATGCTCTAAGAAAACAGAAACACGATTAGAAGGAAAAAAAAAAAAAACACATGACTACAATTTTCCGCAAAATGAAAAACATGAAATTACCCTCAACATGGCAATGATTTTATAGAACTCAAGACCGATCTAATGGTTGAGATTAAAATCACAGCAAAGTAAACAACATAGGAAGCTCTGGAACCAACTTTTGTAGGATGTATAAACTTTGTACAACAGTTACCTAGATGCCGTGATTGGATCCCACACACAGACCCAGCCACAGTAGAACTCACTGGCAGGAAGGGTAGCCTTGAAAATGGACCCACTCGCCGAAAGAGACAAACTATTTAAAGAGAAGTATGATGTTGAAATGCTGACGACTGGATGATGTACTCCCGGGATATACAGATTCCAGTATCAGATTATCTGCAAAATAGTGTCCATACATCAAGGCAAACATGTGTTCGGAATTTGGATGCACAAGTGAACTGCACAGCAAATGCGCAATTTAATCTTACTATAAATGATACAATTTAAATGACTTTTCCTAGTATTCATGGCAAGGAAGCAGCCCTCAAATTGGAGTTGCATTTCTTTCGACTGCAACTTGAAAGAAATGTAATTGAGATTTGGAGCTCAGACCCAGTGTGTGCACGTGTGCGTGTGCACACGCGTGTGTATATTTCCTCATCTTTTACCACTATGCTACGGAAGCATGTATTAGATATAATTACAAATTCAGTTTGATACTGTATCCAAACGCACCCACAACAAAAATTCAAACCAAAAGAAAGGCTACATGGTTGTGGTCTTATTACCATAAATAAATGATGTTAGAAAAGCTCTGTTGTCTACTCATTGAATCTGACTAATTTTAGATTTGCCTAAACATGTGTGACATCCCATGATAAGAGAAAGAAACATTATCATCTCAGAAATAATGCTCTTGACTAACAAGATAATATTCAAAAACCATAAAACAGTGACAAGAGTTTCTTTCCTGTACAGCCGTATCCTCTCTTTCTTTTCTTTTCTTCCTGTTTCCCTCAAGCATAGGACACAAGTTCTGATTCTAAAAAGCAACATAATCATTTAGCCTTGTCTCAGCTATATCTGGTATCAGCTTTATCGGTTCTGTTTTGTCTATCATTCCTTACTAAGGCCTCATCCTCAGCAAGTGAACAACCCTTTCTAGCCTTTCTGACAACCTTTAAGTTCCACCAAAAAAAAAAAAAAAAAAAAGAGTTCTAAAATATTTGACATGTAAATGAACTAGGTTTTGTTTGGGGTTGTAACATCTCAAATCGCATTGACCAAACTCATCTGAATAGCCAAGTACTGGAACCAACTTATCTTGATTTCTCTTGAACCATTTCAACATCATCTATGACCATGAAGATTCTCTGTTGTTTCTGGACAAGAATTTCTATTTTTATTAGGATAAAAATTGTAAAATTCTACAGAAAAATCTGAGATAACTCATATTTCTTTTACTCCCAATTTTGTGTCCAAGATAAATGCATGCGTTAATGAGTAAATTCATGTAGAAAAGCTCGATTGTGTGGCTATAGGGGTTATGAGTTCTGCTTTGCAAAGTTTCCAAATTGTAATGGTCATCGACTAAAGGATGAGATGATCATTGCCGGTCTTTAAAAAAGAAAAATGAAAGAAAAACTCCTAATTACCACCTCCTAAATATCGAATTGATGCATTGAGATGAGAATTTTCATCTTTTCTGTGTTTGATGTTTTCCATTGGGAGAGGCAACAAATCACATTTGGCAAATCAATCACAATCAATCAATGCTCATAGAAAGGACTCGAAGCAAATCAGCTTCACTCATGGTATGCCATAAAGATCATTACGTAAAGGTAATGGTGGCAACCATTACACGTTCCAGGGTCGTAACAGCCGTAATAGTTGTTATGGAAAAAATGACCTGTAAGTTTGTAACCACCGTTAACAGCCCGTTACACCCATTGTAAAGGCCATATCAGCCCCATAATGGTCTGTTACAGTGCAAATATATGTTTTTTCGGATTTTTTTTTTTTTTCCACATTACGGGGCGGATGTAGGTTTTTTGGATTTTTCTTTCAATAAAAAAAGAAAAAAGAAACTGTAACAGGGCTGTAACAGCTGTTACGACCTGTATTGTAAAGGTAATGGTGGTTGCCGTTATGGCCACCGTTACTGTTACGGAATACCCTTCACTGGAGCACTTTCTCCCAACACGGGGAGGGAGGGAGCCCTTTCCCCAACCAGACTAGGTTAATTGGGAGAAGACCAGATATCCTTGAAGCCATTGATCGTTACTAGGATATAACCCACTCTCTCAACGAGGTAAAGAAAGCTTCACTAGAGAGGGGGAGAGGGAGTTTTCAAGCCCTTTCCCCAACCAGACTAGGTTAAATCACCAGGTAGGGAGAAACCAGGTATTCTTAAACATCAAGGGACAAGGGATTTGTGAGAAATGAAGTTAGATGTTCGTGCCGTATCAAGACTCACTTGTTATGGAATCAACCGCAATGCTGGACCGCAGGATACGATGCCCCATCATCTCTTCTAACTCTCAGCAAAGAATGTGCATATTGTGAAACTAGAGGGTCTGCTGTTGCAAGTGATTCCTGGTCAGAATCTTATGAATCTCAAAAGACACTAGAATCCAAAAAGGGACCAGCACCCCAAAGGGCACATGAAATGCCCACAGCTGAGTGCATGAAGAACAACATCCGTTGTTGTCAATACAAACAAGAAAAAAGAAACTAGGGCACCAGGATTATTGGGAGTGTTGTGGACCTGAAAGAAGCTGAAAAAGAGGCCAAATAATAATAATAATAATAACAACAACAACAATGCAGTAACTTCAATGAGGCATAGATATGTATCCTTCTATTTGTTCTGAGTGATATATAGCTCATTTTGGAGGTCTTTCCAAAATCTACTGTAGCTATTTAGTATTTAAATGACTACTGCAAGATTTTGTTGTTTTGGGCCCTTCAACTATGGCCTAAAGATCAGTGATGAATTTTGAGCTTTGAAGGGTAAGTTCTGTATGTTTTTTTATTAGTTGTAATAGCCAGTGTTTTAAATAGCTTACACTATGTAGCATGTAGTTTACGCTCATGAAAATAGCTTAAGTTGCCCATGTAGCCTACCCTAGATGCTACATAACCTATGCTACATGCTAATTAGCTTACAATAAAAGTTATTTTTCAATAAAATATTAAAATCAATTAATGTTGTCAATGATTTTTGACAATTTTCTATTTTCAACAAAAATTAGTTAATCTTTTCAATGATTTTAGTAAAATAATATAAGTAACAGTATTAAATCAGTTCTATTGCCCTTTCTTTATTTTTCTACTCAATTTTGATCTATTTTTTTCCTATTACTTTAGGTTGTGTTTGATTGCACCAAATATCATGAAATTTCATTATTAATCAGTAGTTTGTAGCAAAATATCATGAAATTTTATGATATTTGATGCAACAAACCACAACCTTAATTGAAGATCTAGAAGTAGCTTAACTTATGCTACATGCTATGTAACTTATGCCTCATGCTTCAGAGGCGTGAATGCTACGCTACACATTATTTGCTATTTAAAATACTGGTAGCAGATTATGTAGGATCAACATCTAAAGTTAGAAGTATGATTGGAATTTCTTTTGGTTTCGCTTAGTGATGCTACACATCCTTCCATTTAAAGACAGAAAGAACAACAAAATCTCCAAGGCGTGCCGACAATATTTCCAGAGCTTCTAAAGGTGGAAGTTGACTGTTTCCAAATGCAACTCAAATTCGAACTCAGCATCATGACCCGCTTGCGAAATAAAAGTGTGCTTTGATTACATAATGTAACTGTTGCAGAGGATGCGATCTTCTAAGCCCACAGCATGCATATGGTAGCCCATCCACACACCATGACATGCGCTAGAATGGCACATGGTGCCAGATCCAAGACATCCATCAGGGGGGTTTGACCACACATACATGATCTAGCCTATAAAATCATCAGATTGGCTACAATACTACAAATAGACAGGATAGCTTAGAGACAAAATAATGGCGAAGTTTGTTTGCGCCATCCATTGGTTACGAAAACTGTGGCCTGGCTTATACATCGATTGCTTTATTTATGGGCCAGAGCATCTAAACTGCACATCCTATTCCTACCTAATTGACGACTTGGATCTTGTAACCATATGCCAGCTGACACATGTGGACCATGCCAATGACCTGCCTTGTACATGTGTGGGTTTAGTGAAGTTCTGTTAAGTATAAACAACGTAGGAGCAATTTAGGCCATCAGGAAGAAAGAAGAAACTATCAACAGACTTAGAGCGGAACTTTTATTCAGTGTTTTAAATACGCTAGCGTGTGGCTTACGCTACGTAGCGTAGCATAGCCTTAATGCTATGTAGCTCATGAAAATGGCTTAAGTCACAGGTAGCCTATGCTACATGATAATTTGCATTATGCTACATGCTATGCAGCTCACATGATGTTGTAAATGATTTGTTGCATTTTTTCATTTCCAATAAAAATTAGTTAACCTTTTTAATGCTTTTAGTAAAATAATATAAATAACAATATTAAATCAGTTTCATTGCTCTTTATTTAACTTTAATCCTTAATCAATGCCCTTTCCTATTACTTTAGGTTGCATTTTGTTGCCCCAAATATCATGAAATTTTGTTAAATTTCATTGTTAATCAGTCTAATTTTGTCTAAAATATAATGACATTGGTGCAACCAAGCACCTTGATTAAAAATCTAGAAGTTGTGTATAGCGTAAGCTACATGCTATGTAGCTTACACCTCACGCTTCGAAGGGGCGAATGCTTTGCTACATGCTATTCACTATTTAAAACACTGCTTTTATCTGAGAGGTCACCTAAAGGAATGTGCCTCGTGAAGTACAATCATTTGAGCAGAACCTTTCATTAAACTATTATGATTACCATTTCATAAGACACCTTCAGCAAGAAAAGAACACAATGCAGGTGAATCGAATTATTACCTTATAACCCCTTTTTCCCTCACTACCATAGAGCTCAGTATGGAGATGTATGATACCAAACAGAGCTCATCCACTCATCGGTGAACGCCATAGCCATGACGAAGGAGAACATCTGCTATTGCATTCCTTGCAGCATCACACAATAACTCTGGGTTGCTTCCTTCAATAGGTTTGTGAATAACAGCTCTCACAGTTCCTGTATTCAATATACCCTCCCTTCCAGGAGGCATGAGCTTGCCCGTTCCCATTAGAGTAATTGGTACAACTGGTACACCGGTCTTTGCAGCGACACTAAATGCACCTTTCTACATATCAAGGCCAAGGATAGTGTCAAAGGCCAAAACAAAGTAATATAATAAAAATCTTAAAGAAAGAATTACAAATCTGTCCCAATTTCCCGCCTTCACTAAATAAAGAAGGGAGATCTGAGATTGAATCTCACCTTAAAAGCACTCAGTTTCCCATCTTTACTACGAGTTCCCTCTGGGAAGAAAAACACAGATGCCCCCTTTCTCACCAGATCCATGCAGCGCTTAAAACACTCCTACATTTGGTAAAACCAAACCCACTAAGAACATATAATCACATCATAATCAAATTGGAAATGGAAAAGAAGGGTAATACCAATTGACTTCTACTATCCATTCGCCGCAATGGAATAAGACCCATAAGAAACATGGCCCACCCAATGATTGGAATGAGAAAAATCTCAGTCTTGCTAATGAACTTAAAGCTTCTCCCAAGAGTCAGAAGTGTATAAATGTCCAAGAAACTCTGATGATTCGAAACGTACACAGCCGGGCTATCCAAGGGAGGCAGATTTTCCAAGCCCTCAAATTCAACCTTGAAGAACAGAGCAATGGCCAAGCTCGCCCAGATCTTTGCAATGACATGATGTGTTTTTCGTCGGTACCGATCAAATAGTAACACAAACGGATGAGAAGCCAACATTGCCACGAACAGAAAGATGGCGGCAATGGAAGTTACAGTGTAAAAGCAAATTCCTCTGAGCTTCGAACCCCACTGAAATTCTGCCAGAAAATGAAAATCCAATACTAAAAAGCGTAGAGAAAATGAAATAAAGAAAAAGGGAGGAGAGATTATTGGGCCTGGTCATCTGCAAATGCACATTTTTGCTCACATGAAGGAGTCTGTACATGTGAGGGCCATGGTTCAATGATCCAACCCGTTAATCTGATGAGCCCCACCATGGTTGGAGAATGTCTACAGTCAGTGGCCTACCACAGTTGAGGAGAAAAAAAAATAGCAACAGTCCACATTCAACCTACAATTGCACAATGACCAAAGGGTTGAGATCTTCCAATCTGTTATATTTGCAGTGCATCCCCTATCCATGGTGAGGCCCATTAGATGAGAGGTCTGGATCTCTGAACCATGGGCCCCACATGCACCAAACATTGCATAATTTGATGATCCCCAAGACCCTATAATTCCTTAATTAAAAGGGGGGAAAAAAAAAGAAGTAAATTCAATATGAGTATTTTGGGAAAACCTGCTAATGGGTATGCAGCACCAGCAGAACCAGTCCCAACGACTTCAGATCTCACAACCGTATTTCTACGCATTGAATACTGTCTTAGCAGAGGAATCGTATTATACGCTCTACGTTTTGAACCAAATTGAAATTCTGCCAAATTTTTTTTAAAAATAGATGGTATAAATGGTGGGAAAAAATCTAAAATACAGGAATACTTTCAAAAGGGTATTTTGGGAAAACCTGTTGAATTGGATGCAGCATCATGAAATTCCGACCTTACGACCTTATACCTTTCCCGCAGAGGAACCGTATTATACGATCTACGTACCAAACCCAATTGAAATTCTGACATAGAAATAAAGAAATCATTGAAAACCGGAATACGAGTAAAAGTTCAGGAAGAGGATTTTGGGAAAAACCTGTTAACGAGCAAGCAACATCAGGAGAAGTGCTTCTGGGCGTATTTCTACACGTCGTATACTGTTTTTGTAGATGAACCGTAGCATACGGTCTACGGAAGTCTAAGAACCGATCGCAACCGTTGTTTGGAAATCCATGAACAATCCTTCGAAAATCTGAAAAAAAAAAAAAAAAAAAAAAAAAGACAGAAAAGAGCTAAATCGGATTAGATGAGATTTCATTCCTTCTGTAGAATTTGTAAGGGTAGAAAAGGAAATAGGGTTTACTGTTAAAGGTCGAGCAGTTTGTGGGGTTAGGGAAAGAAGGTTTGGAACAGAGGGGGGTTTGAGGAAGAGAGAAAGAAAAGGATGCCATGTTGGGAAGTTGCTGGGAAGATAAGGGATAGAGAAAGGAATTTAGGAAAAAGAGAGAGGGAAGGGCAAAATCGGCATTTGAGGTTTTCTGTACTGGGGGATTTGCTCCATCGTCGGAAGATGGGAGGAGACGATTCCGGAGTGCAGAGCTCGAGGTAGTTTACTAGTTTTTTTTTTTTTTTTTTTGAGAAATGATCAGATAACAGCGGCTGTATCAGAATTTCTCATACTGCGATTCTTTTCCCGCCTGTGTGTCACACGCATGGAATATCCGATCCGTGCAAAATGTGATCCACAGCATGATGACCTGTTGTGAAAATCAGGCCCATCCATTTATTTGGTTAGCCTTATCAGTACTCTAGCCAAACCAATGAAGTGGATCGGCCCGATTTTCATTTCCAGCGATCCACATGATCTGGCCCACCCTTTTATGGATCGGATATTCTACACGTGTACTTATAGGCCTGTTTGGGAGCTTGGATTAAGAACCCTGGATTTGAAATACCCTGATTATGTTTGGTACCTGGATTTGAAATCCATGTAATCTAAAAATAGCTGCGCATACTATATTTTACAAGGGGCTCGAATTAATTACTGAGGCCTGTTTGATAAAACTTATTTCCAACACTTATCAGTACATTGGCCTATTTTGAGTGATTTTCGATGATTTGGATTGCTTGTTAAATATATAAAATTAAGTGCTTAATTAGATATTTGTTTTTGTCCTTTTAGCCATGTTTGTTTGACCTTATCAACAGTTGGATGGCAAATAAACATTACAGGCAAATCTTAAGAAGTTTTTAATGATGGACCATTCAATCACCATTGTTTACCATATGGTCCACCTGAGATTTGGATATGCTTTATTTTTGTGCTCGTGCCCTAAAATGATATGGGAAGACGGATGGATGGTGTGGATGTAGAATACATAGATCAAGGTGGGCCCAAAGGTAAAGGCTGAACGGTCTTGGGTGAGGCTGGAGCCGCACCTAATCTGGTCATGGCAGACCGCACGCACCTTTCCGATCGAGGTTGTACCTAGAAAAAACATATAAGGTCCCACCATGATATATGATATATGTGATATATGTATTTTATCCAAGCCGTTCATTTATTTTTCCCATTCATCTTATGGCATTACCTAAAAAAATGAAGCATATCCAAATTTCAGGTGGACCATACTATGGAAAACAATGGTGGTCGCTCACCATATTTAAAAGCTTTCTAACACCACTTTAAGGTGTAGTTGCCATCAACTTCTTGATTAAGTCACAAAGACACATCATGATGGGCATTCAATCACCACCGTTTCTAATGATTTGGTCCAAGACTTTAGTGTACCAAACAAGTTTTTGATAGTGGACATTCATTTGCCACTGTTTTCTATGGTGTGGTTCATGTGAGATTTCGGACCTACCTCATTTTTTGCTCATGCCCTCATGCCCTAAAATGAGCTAGAAAAATAGACGAACAGTATAGATAAATACATTATGATGGACCTAGAGAGATTTTTTAGCACTGACTTGCACCTTGCGCGTAAGGGTCAACAACGAATCTAATTCCCACAAAATAGGGACGTAGGCCTGTTGCAGCCTAGCCTCACCCAAGACGGTAAAGCCTTTACCATGGGGCCCACTTTGATGCTATTCTAAATCCATGTCATCCATTTGTTTTTTCATATCATATTAGGGCATAATCTCAAACATGAAACAGATCCAAATCTTAGATGGACCATATAACAGGAAACAATGGTGATGATCATTAAAACCTTCTTGTGGGCAACAAAAGTTTTGGATCATGGTGATATTTGGTTTTTATCTTCATCCAAGATTATGTGACATCATCAACAGTTTGGATGAAAAATAAACATTATGAAAAATTTACGATTGGCCCTAAGAAGTTTTTAATGTTTGATCATTCAATCACCACTGTGTCCTACAGCGTGGTTCACCTGAGATTTGGATCTGCTTCATTTTTAGATTTGTGCACTAAAATAATATGAAAAGATAAATGAACGACATGGATATAGGATACATACATTAAGGTGGGCCCATGGTAAGGTTGCATCGTCTTGAAGCGCTTATCCACTCTTGAGAAAACGTAAGAAAGGAAATGTGATTTCTTAGGAATATAGGTGAGAAAATAAAATGAGAAATTTGAAGGAAAATTAACAACATGAGAAATTGAATTTCCTTTTTCTTTCCTTTGATTTTGGTGTTCACAATCAGGGTAAATAAGGTTTTCGTGAAAGCTTGTTTCCTTTTACACCATTTCACTGAATCCAAAGAGGCCCTAAGTGATTTTGGTTTAAATCTTTTTTATAAATGACAATTTTACCCTTTCTTCCTTACCATCTCTTTCTTAGCTAATTGCATAGGCTGGGAGGACGTCCAATGTTGCAAAGTCTCTTTAGCTACACATGTTGTAGGTGTTATATCCACACTGTCCATCCACTTTGCCAATTCATTTTTGGGCATGACCAAAACAATGAGCAAACCCAAAGCTCATGCTCAAGTGAACCCACTATAAAAAAGAAAAAAAAAATTAGGGGGATGATGATGTCTATCACTGAAATCTTCCTGAGGCCCACCATGATGTTTATTTGCCATCAAATCTGTTCACAAGGTCATATAGACCTGGATGAAGGGAAAACAAAAATATCAACTTGATCAAAAACTCCTGTGGCCCCCAAGAAGTTGTTAATGTTAGATATTCAATCCCCACTACTTTCTATGGTGTGGTCCACTTGAGGTTTGGATCTACCTCATTCTTTAGCTCATGACTTGAAATGATTTGAAAAAAATGAATGGGTGGTGTAGATACAACACATACATTATGGTGGGGGGCTTACGGGTAGGGCTGCACATCGACTCGATCAATTCAATTTTGGATGAAATTGAAATTGAATTAATCTTAAATTTTCAAAATTGAAATTGAAATTAAATTGATCTTAATTTTGAAATTTCGAATTGAAATTGAATTGACCTAATTTTTTTGGAATTGAATTGAGATTGAATTAATGAATTTTTCGATTCAATTCAATTCGATTTTTCACACATTGCAATTTGAAAACTTATAGGTTTTGTAAGCTTGGATTTTATAGTACTTCAAATAGTAATATTAGTAGAAATACTTCTGAAAACATATGCATAATAACTAGTCCTTACATGGAAATTAGAAAGATCATATTGATCCAAAGCTTTTGAGGCTCGAAAAATATTTTTAATGATTATTTATCACTTTTTCTCTTGGTATGGTCCACCTGAGATTTGATCTTCTTATAATTTTGGATCATGTCCTAAAATGAGACGTAAAATTAGATAGACGTAATGGTTATACAAAAAAATACATCAAGGTAGGCACAATAAGATAGGGGTAACACCCACTAAGTTGTTACCAACATAACACTTAATTTTCTCTTGGGCGAACTTCAAATTATACGCTTTTATCGTACTGAGTAAACTTAGCTGGGCCTACTTTGAATGCATTTGGTTTACCACACCGTCCATTCGTTTTGCCTGCTCATTTTAGCCGTTGAGCCCAAAATTAAAGCGTATCCGAAACTTGGGTGGACCATGCCACATGAAATAGTGGGAATAATGATTTCCACCGTTGAAACCTTCCTAGGGCCTACAGTGACGTTTATTTATCATCCAACCTGTTCGTAAGATCAAGTAGACATGTATGAATGAAAAACAAAAATATCAGCTTCATTTAAAACTTTTGTAGCCCACAATAATTTTTCAATGGTAGAGGTTCAATTCACACTATTTCCTGTGGTGTGTGCCACTATACGCTTCAATTTTGGGCTCGAGCCATAAAATTATCTTTTAAAGTGGACGAACGGAGTGGATAAAATGAATAAATCACCGTGGCCCCCACAGAGTTTACTTAGTACACCAAGCGCATTTAGTTACTAAGTACGCAATTTGATTCATCTTGGACACTTGGGTGGGCGCGGATATGCAGAAGGGTGGTTTCAAAGCTTTGTGGGCCCCACTATGGTATATGTGTTTTATCTAGGCCCTTCATCCATTTTCCATATGATTCTAAGACATTATCCAAAAAATAAGACATCCAAGTGGACCACACCACAACAAAACAGTGGGGGATTGACGATTATTATTGAAAACTTTTTGGGGCCTTAGAAGTTTGATATCAAGCTCATATTTGTTTTTTCCCTTCCTCAGGGTCTATGTGACCTTATCAACAGGTTGGATGGCAAATAAACATTACAATGAGCCATAGGAAGAACTTAATGGTGGACGTTCAATCTCCATTGCTTTGTTGTGGTGTGGTAATATGAGATATATATCTTACTAATTTTTGAAAAATTTCTTAAATTTACATGTAAAAATAGATGGACAGCATAGAAAAAACTTACTATGATGTATCTATTTCATCCATACCGTCCATTAATATATATATATATATATATATATATATATATATATATATATATATATATTCAATTCAATTTGATCAATCGATTCAATTCGATACAGATCAATTCGATTTTCGATTCGATTCAATCGATCAGAATTGAAAATTGAAATTGAATTGAAATTGAATTTTTTCTTTTTTAAAAAATTGAATTGAATTGATCTTCGAGAACGATTCGATTCGATTTGTTCGATTCGATTCAATCGATAAATTGATCATAAATTGAATTGTGTGCAGCCCTACTTACGGGACATTCCTTCATCAACACTTTATATACCCTATTGGATACGGACTGCATGCGTAAGGCTTGCGCAGCCAGTTGTGCACAGCAAGCTAGGTGGAGCCCACCATGATGTTTGTAAAAAAATTTACTCCATCCATCTGTTTTTCCAGCTCATTTTAGGACATGAGACTAAAAATGTGGTGGATCCAAAACTCAAGTGGGCCATATAAGATGGAAAAGTGGGAAAAGAAATGCCTATAGCCTACTGGTGAGCTTCGAATCTGCCAATATTTTATCTCATGACCTAAAATGATATGAATAAATGGATAGACGGTGCGGATCTAATGCATACATCATTGTGGGACCCACAAAACTTTGCCACATCAACACAATAGGAAATTCCGGACTAGGAAGGCCGGTGCAGTAGGATTAGGTGTTACCTGGGTAACAAGTTAGTGGGTGTTAGCCTGACCGTATGGGGCCCACCTTAATGAATGTGTTGTATATCCATGTTGTTCATCCGCTTTTACATTTCATTTTAAGAATTGATCCCTAAAACTTAAGCATATTCAAATCTAGGGTGGACCACACCAATGGAAAATGTGGTGATTGACCATTAAATACTTATTGTGGGCTATAAATTTTTTGGATCATTCTAATTTTTTCTGCTTCATTTTTGGCATAACGTCCTAATATGATCTGGAAAAACGGATGAACGGAGTGGATACATAATAAATACATCAAGGTGGGCCCCACGGTACCCCACAGTAGGGCCGCACCGTCTTAGGTGAGCCCGCGCTCTCACCTAATCCGCTCCCTAGTCGATGTACAGCCGTAGGTGTGAGTGGACGGGTGCAGCCCTACTACCTAGACGGTGGACAGGTGTGGCCGATTGGGTGGGACGCGGATTACGTAGTGAGTAAGTAAACTCTGGGGGACCCACCGTGATTTAAGTATTTTATCCACTCCGTCCATCCATCTTAACACATAATTTTAGGTATGGTGCCAAAAAAAGAAGCTTATCAAAATCTAAAGTGGACCACACCACAGGAAAAGTGTGAACTGAATGTCTACCATTGAAAAATTCTTGGGGGACACAGAAGTTTCGGATCAAAAGCTGATATTTATGTTTTCCCTTCATCCCCGTCCATGTGATCTTATGAACAGGTTGGATGACAAACAAACATCACTGTGGGTCTTGGGAGGATTTCAACGGTGGAAATCATTATTCCCACTGTTTCATGTGGCATGGTCAACTTGAGATTTGGATATGCTTAAATTTTGGGCTCAACCACTAAAATGAGGGGGAAAACATATGGACAGAATAGATAAATCACATACATTCTAGGTGGGCCCAACAGAGTTTACTCCGCACAATAAGAGCGTGCGGAGATTTCGAGTGGGTGACAGGGTGAGTGGACAGGTGCAGGAGCCAGGAAGTTTTCGCGGGAAGTGGATGGGTTGGTGCACCCTTGGTGTATTGACGTCACTAAGATCTGTGGGCCCACTGTGATGTACGTGTTATATCTGAACCGTCCATCCATTTGGCGACATAGTAATAAGGCTTGATCCTAAAAATAAGACGGATCCAAAGATCAAGTGGACCACATTGCAAAAAGCAGTGGGAGATTGAACGTCTACCATTGAAATCTTCTTGAGGGTTACAGAAGTTTTGGATCGATTTGATATTTGTTTTTACCCTTCATCCAGGTCCGTATGACCTTATGAACAGTTTGGATGGAAAAAAAAACATCACGGTGGGACTTAGGATATTTTTAACGGTGAGAATCATTTTTGTGGTGTGGTCCACTTGAGATCTGGATATGACTCAGTTTTTGGGTCATGAGCTAAAATGATCTCTTCAAATGGATGGACGGTGTAGATATATGAAATACACCATTGTGATGTGGTCACCGTTTGTACTTTTACCGTACTCGAGGATTTACATCCCTCGTCTAAGCTCGACACGTACCCATTGTAACTCACACCAGCAAGGTAGCTGGTGTAGGCAGTAGGGTGCACCAGCTAATCCGCTTTCGTTCCTGCGCTGGAATGTAAGGTGGGACCCACCGTAATGCTTCTGAGAAATTTATGTTGTTCATATGTTTTATAAGATTATTTTAGAACGTGCGGCAAAACATCAAGTGCATTCAAGACTCAAGTGGGCTTCATGAGAGGAAACAGTGGGTATTTAGTAACCACTGTTTAAACATTCGTATGATCACAAACTTTTCCAATCAAACTTTTTTTTTTTTTTTTTTTTCACTTCATCTCAGTGGTAATGACCTTGTAAACGGTTTGGATGGGGTACAAACATAAAGGTGGAGCCCAGTAAAGTTTTCAACGGTAGGAAACTTCTTTTCCCATTTTTCCTCTCTTGCGGCCCATTTGAGTTTCGAATCCACCGTATTTTTTGTCACACATCTTAAATGATATTGCAAAACGTATAGGATGGATTAGATTTCTAATAAACGTGAGCTGTGGCTTGCGGGTGTGATGTTAGGGTTATTATTATTTTTTTTTTCAAACTATATATGGCGGTAAATCGAAGCGACTCAAGCTACGAGTCGAGGGATTGAGTGCCCGAGCTTGATTCGATTTTAACTCAAGCTTCCAATATTAAGATTGCCTTGACTCGCCCTACTGAGTCAAGGTGAGTTTTGTCGAAGCGCGCTCGACTCGGCTCATGACCAGCCCTAATTTTTCGTAGTGCTCTATATCGAGGAAGCGGATTGGGTACCTGAAAAAATGCTATATTGTGCTGAGTAAACTGTGTGAGGCCCACTACAGAGACAATTTGAATTGAACACCTATCATTGAAATCTTAATAGGGGCACAAAGGTTTTGGATCAAGCTGATATTTGTGTTTTCGCTTCATCTATGTCTGTGTAACCTTGATAACATGTTGGATGATAAATGAACATCACCGTGGGGCCTAGGAAGGCTTCGGCAGTGGACATCATTATCCCCAGTGGGGGCCCACTTGAGCTTTGGATATGCTTCAATTTTGGGCTCATTTCCTAAAATGAGCTGAAAAAACGGATGAACCGCATGGGTAATTAGCCACGTACATTCACGGTGGGTCCAGCAGAGCTTACTCAGTACTACAAAGCGTACTGTGTTACTCTTTATGCAATCCGCTTACTATATCAGGGGTTCTATTTTTGTGTACCTCATAAATACATTCCGGAAGGTGGCGTTTGATGGGAGCGGATTAGGTGTTACCCGAGGTAACAACTTAGTGGGTGTTGCCCTTACCGTGGGGCCCACCTTGATGATGTGTTATATATCTACTCTGTCCATCCTTTTACAAAGGACATTTTAGGACGTGGTATAAAAAATTAAGCAGATTGAAATCTCAGATGGACCGCACAACAGGAAACAGTGATGGTTGAGTGCTTCACCATTAAAAATTCCAAAGGGCCCATTGTAAGGTTTCCTTAATTTTTATTTTCCATCCATCCTGTTGATAGTGTCAAGAAGACCTGGATGAAGGGAAAATATAAATATCAGCTTAAACCAAAAATTTGTTAGCCCACAAAATGTTTTTAATGGTTGTTCATCAATGCTTCTAGTGGTGTGGTCTACTTGAAACTCGTATCTTATTAAGGTTTTGGATCCTGTCCTGAAATGAAATGGAACAGCAGATGGAAGGCATGGATATACAAAAAATAAATAAATCAAGGTGGGCCCACATAGTTAAGTAACACCCACGGAGCTGTTACCCGGGTAACACCTAATCCACTCCCCGTTTGATATTCTCCAACTCAGTTGAACCGACGGCAGGGAAGAAGGGCTATGGTCCCCAGGACACATGGCCTACTTCCTCTCATGCTCCTCATTATCACGAAAAATGTTGGTAAGCTCACGTCCACGCACCTGTGATTAACATCCAACCAGTTCATCAGGTTGGACCCAACGTGCAGATTACCTTGACCAAATTTTGGGCCGGCCAATCCGTAGACCACACATGTATGAAAGAATCGATGGTTTTTAGAAGGCGCCAACCATCCACATCCAACGTACGTGTGTTGAGTAGCTGATGAGTAGAACGGCTTTTGGCCTGATGGTCTACACCGTAGGAGTTCCCTGATGGGCCCACCTTAATGTGTGTAGTATATCTACACCGTCCGTCCATTTAATTTTTCAGATCATTTTAGGGCACGAGACCAAAAATGAAGCAGATCCAGATCTTAGGTGGACCACACTATAGGAAACAATGGTGATCGACCATTAAAAACTTCTCGTGGGCCACAAAAGTTTTGGATCAAGCTGATTTTTTTTTTTTGTTTCCCCTCTTCATCCAGCTTTGTGATCTTATCAACGTACAGGTTGGATGGAAAAAGCTGTAGGAAGTTTTTAATGATGGTGTTCAATCACAATGGTCCACTTGGGGTTTGTAATTGCTTCGTTTTTTTTTGGCACAAATAAGCTGGTGGTCAATCACCACGGTTTCCTATAGTATGGTCCACACGAGATTTGTATTTACTTCATTTTTGGGCTCATGAAATGAGCTGGATAAAAGGATGGATGGCAGCGTGGATATACTACACAGAAATCATGGTGGGTCCATGGTCAGAGCCACATGGTGTTGGGTGAGGCTTGCCTAATCCTCTTGGGCTCTTCCTAGTTTTACTGGGCTATTTCCATATATAGGCTGATTTCCTGGTGAACCCAACATCACAGATATGGCTGGTGACTAGAACTCTATGAGCTAACCTAGATGTACGTATTTTAATCTAATGCTGTTCATCCGTTTTGTCAGCTCATTTTAAGACATGAACCTAAAATTGAAGCATATCCAAATCTCAAGTGGACCACACCATAGTAAATAGTAGGAGTGAACGCCTATCATTGAAAACTTTTTGAGGGCTACAGAAGTTTTAAGTCAAGTTGATATTTGCATTTTACTTGCGTGTAATTTATCTTTCGTCCAAGTCTACATAGACCTTATGAAAAGGTTCAATGGCAAATAAACACTGTGATAGGCTATAAGAAGTTTTCTATGGTAAGGGTGATTATCACCATTTCTCATGGTGCAGTACACTTGAACTTTGGATCTCATGCACTAAAATGAACCGGCAAAATGGATAGATGGCATGTATAAAGCATGAATCCGGATTCTCTGCTCCGCCCAAACAGAAAAACCCTTTTTGGCCCAAGCTCATTGGTCCACATCAGCTCTGACTACATTTAATGCAGTAGTACTGACAATGCCAATGTAAGGTGGACAATCAACTGGGTGCCCCCTGTTTGGTCCAGCAGAGGATCCAGACTCATAAAACACATATATTAAAGTGGGCTCCCAAAGAGTCAGGTCACCAGGGAGGATGTGGATTGCCTTGAGGCCCGTCACCAATGAACACCCCCCCCCCCCCCCCCCCCCCCCCGACAATATGCATCCTCATGCCGTAAAATGAGCTGGCAAAACAGATAAATAGCCTGGATAAAACACATAAATAATGGTGAGCCTCATATCTAATCAGCATTGTATATTTGTATATGACTACATATAAAAAAAAATAATAAAAAAAAAATCTATGTTCTAGATATTAAAAAGACTAAAATAAATAAATAAATAAAACGAAATGGTCGGGATGATTAGATCATTCACCTCGTACAAAAGAATACCGGCCCACATTGATATTCACGAGTAGACAACTTAGAAAAGAGATGGTAAGAAGTGACAACATTAATAGAAGAAGCTTGTTAGTGCTAAGCCCACATGCACCTTCTGCACGTGGCCACACGTGCCAGCCTTGAAGATGAATGGGATATCCGTGATGGAGTTTTCCTCCTCAGCAAAGGAGGAGAGAGAGTCAAACCTGGGAGTGGTCGGGGGCCCGGACCAAACCTGGCCGGGTGACCGAAATTCCCCCCAGATGGAGGCTTGCAAGCTGGGCTGTTTTGACAACAGCCGGGTGCTCGGCGGTCTTGTGACCGGGCGCTCATTGGGCGCCCGACCATGTTGGTCCGAGCGCCCGAAATTGGTTCTTTCTAATGTTTTTCTCGTTGGACGTTTTTGGTCTGGCCGGGCGCCCGACGGTTTGGTGACCGGGCGCCCGACCCGGCGCGGACTGCTTATATGCAGTTTCCTTCTTGGGCTTTAATTCTTCCGTTTTTCGTACTTAAGGAGTTTCAAAACGAGATTAGGGCATCCCATTGTGTGGTTTACACGTCCAAGGTGAGAAAGAGAGAAAAAGAGGAAGAGAGAAAGAGAAGAGAGAGAAAGAGGAAGCTTGTAGAAGGGAGAAGTTGCTTGAAGAGGGATCCTTCTGTGCAACCGTCATCTCAGCGCTTCTATGTCCTCAGGATCGGTGAGATCGTTTCTCCTTTATTATTCTCTTGTTGTTTATCCATCCCAAGTGGGTGAAGAAGGTTTGATCCAAGCGGTGTGTGCTTGAGATCGGTTGTAACAGTTCCCTGAGATAGTGGATTGTTGATCTCGACTAGGTCCCATGGTTTTTACCTCTTTTGAGGGTTTTCCACGTAAAAACTCCTTGTGTCGTGTGGTTATTTGTTTATTCTTGATTATATCATTATCGTAGTCCATAATTCTAGTGCATTGGGGGGCGAGATCCAAAGGTTTGTGTGAAACACACCCAACAAAGTGGTATCAGAGCGTTCAGGTTGTTTGAATGGAGTGGGATCGGTTCTAAATTATGGAAAGTGGCTCATCAAGGATGATCAGCCTCAATGATTCTAACTGGACCATATGGAAGGCTAAGATGGAGGACTTGCTTTATTGCAAGGACTTGTATGCTCCAATTCTAGGCATATCGGCGAAGACAAAGGATATGTCAGATGATGATTGGAAGAAAGTGGACCGCAAGGCGGTGGGGTTCATTAGACAATGGTTGGATGATTCAGTTTTCCATCATGTGTCTACAGAAACCTCAGCCGCTAGCCTATGACAGAAATTGCAAGAGCTGTATGAGAGGAAGACAGCCAGCAATAAGATTTTCCTGATAAGACGACTTGTGAATCTCAAGTTCAAAGATGGTAGTTCTGTGGCTGAACACATGAATGAGGTCAGCAACATTGTGAACCAGCTCTCCGCCATGAAGATGGTCTGGATGATGAACTTCAGGCTTTGCTACTGCTTAGCTCATTGCCTAACAGTTGTGAGACATTGGTGGTGTCTCTAAGCAACTCCGCACCAGATGGAAAGGTATCCATGGATCAGGTAACAAGCTGTCTCTTCAATGAGGAGACAAGAAGGAAGTCTCTAGGGCCTGCTCAACAAGAGGCCCTTGTGACACAAGATAGGGGGAGAGGAAAGAACAGAAAGGGCGGAAAGGCCCGAGATAAATCAAGAGGCAAGTCAGTTGCCAGGTGTAACGCCCCGAATTTACCGTAATTATTTTAAAATTTTCTGAAATTTATTTCTATTTTTTTTTTTATATTTAAATACTGGCCATTGATATTAAAATTCAAATAACAGGACACCCGTAGGAGATCATATGGAGTACCCTTTATTAAAGTTGCTTAGAATGACCTCATTAACAATGTAGAAGAGTTAGATTTCGTTAAACTCGAATATTTGCAAAAATTACAAAAATGCCATTAGTTAAACTTAAGTTAACTGACCATTTTTAAGTACGCATGTTTTTAGCGATCATTAAAATGCAAAATCCTGGATTTGAGCTTTTGGACACATATTAACCATACACATCAAATTTCAGCCCTTAAATCATAGTAGAAGTGGTCCAATTGTCAAATCAGGCCTTAACCCTTGATTTTCATGTCCATCGAGTGAGGAAAGTAGATGGTTAGTCGTAGTCGAATATTTTTCTTCATATGAGTGACTTGGATCATCTTTATCATGGACCAATAGTGTGATTTGATTGCCCCACATTGATAAGCCTCTTTCTTATGTGCGAAATTATCCCGTTCTAGAAATTAACGAGTTACCGACTCTTCTCAAACTTGAACCTTTCAATTTACCCACTTCTCACCATCAATCGCTTCTCAAATTTGGACCACCCATTATACTCATATGACTACGAGTTTACACAAAATTTGGACCCCGATCTACAATCCTACACCGTTGAACCACAAAGCCAGCCCCTTCCTTTTCCGCCGAAAGTTGGAATTTCAGATCTAAGCATTTCTCACCATCAATCAACCACTAAACTTTGTACAATTGTTTGCCTATCATGACTACATACTTTTTCAAAATTTGAGCCCTGATCATCAAGCGTAGACCGTTATTTGAGATATAGCCCATTTTAGCACCCGTTAGGCCATTTTTAAGGATCGGCCAATCTAGAATGTGGATCATCAAGAAATTTACGTATTCTGACTCTACTTTTCGAGCTTGATAAGATTAACGGAATGAAATCGATCAAAAATCATCCGAATATTAAGATTTGAGAAACCTACCTCGAGAGGTTGTTACACAAGACCCCGCGTGCACATCCCTCTCCATATTTCTACTACGCACCTCCAAACCCTAATTCCAACCCTACCTCTATATATAGGGCCCCTCTTAGCCAAAGGTGACCCCCACCCACGAATTTGAGAGAGGGAGAGAGAAAGAGAAAGAGAAAGAGAGAGAGAGAAAGAGAAAGAGAGAGAGAGAGAGAGAGAGGAGTACCATCTTGCCATTATTTCATCATCTTGTATCTCTAATAAGTCGAAGATCATAAGGTGAGAACTCCTTTAAGATTGGATTAATAATTTCATGTTTTGTAGGTTCATAATTCTTATGTGTTTTTGTTTACATGTGTTTATTTATTCTCTCCTTAATTAGCTATATATGAATGCTTTTAGATACTTTTTTTTAATCTCATGGTGATGAGGATATTCATTGGACTTAGAGAACTAGTAAGGAATAGAATTATGTTTGTTGCACATATGAGATTTGTGTAACCAGCTTTAAAGGGACCACCTTTCTTTCTATACTGTATAAAGAATGGTTGTGATTGTCTAATGGAGATTCTTATATTGCTATATATATTCCTTTTATATATATATGGATGGACCCTGATCTGTGGTGATGAATATCGGAACACCCGGTTAAGAGGTTGCCCTAACCTGAGACGATGCTTTTAGCTTGTCCGGTTAAGTGGCCACCCTGATCTGTGGTGGTGGTATCAAGATCGCCCGATTAAGTGGTTGTTAAATCCATTTATTACTACTACTATTATTATATTTACTATTATTATTATTATTCCTAAAGTTGTTAAGGATCTCCATAAGACGATAGTTGAGTATGGTTGTTATGAAGCTTAATGGTACGGGCCGCCATCCTGGGATGTGATGCGTCGGTTACGACTATTTTGATGAGTGATGAACCATAAGGAAGGATGTGGTGGTACCAAAGGTTGGTTAGACGATAAGTGGCTTGGTGTAAATTGGAAATAATAATAAAGAATGGCTAACTCATGCATGCACGTGGCTCCATGTGGGTGTATGGATTTGAGAATAGGCTAGAGCGTCCTACTTCTCCCATACACTGTCACGTGTGGATTTGGGCTATGAGTGTCCCGTTTCTCACGTGGTCGGGCAAAATTATGGGCTTGCGTGTCCCAAAACCCCTGGCGGCATGTCTAAGGATTCCTACGCTGGGTCATGCATTATCATGCATTGCATTAAGAAAGAGTAATGGATGTTTTGTTATGATTTTTATGCAATTATTATTTCTAACCTTAAAGTAGTTCTTCACTATGCCGCTTTTGACGGTGTTTTGTGGAAATAATTTAGAACATGTAGGTAACGATCCTCAGGAGCCCGAGCCTCAAGGAGACGATTATGATGGCTCGTGGGAGCAGATGGTGGAAGACAAGACCGCATAATCATTCATAGTTCTAGCATTTATTTAATATTTGAAATTGTAATAAGTCCCAATGGGAGGACGTAGTTATGAACATGATGTTTAAATGAATGATGGTTACATGGTTTGATGATTTGGTTTAGTTAATGAAATAATATATAAGTTTGGTTTCACCATCTTGCTTTTGATTTTCCAAATAGTATGAAATGTGCATGTTTGTGTGAAAATTATGTAAGGGGTATAACCCTCACACATTCCAAATAACCTTGGGAATTCGGCCGTCGTGATGTACACGGGAGCCGAAATCTTGGGGTGTTACACCAGGAAAGATGTTGAATGCTGGAATTGTGGCAAGAAGGGCCACAATAAGCATGAATGTCACAAGAAGAAGAGTGACAAGAAGGGTAAAGGAAAGGAGAAGGAAGATTAATCGGATTCTATTACGGTCGCCTCAGATGGTGACGTTGTTGTTATTCTTTCGGCAGATCACGATATTTGTCTCACGGCTTCGAGTCAGGACACCGACTGGGTGATAGACTCGGGAGCCTCGTTTCATGCGACTCCACGCAGAGATTTCTTCACAAGCTACAAGTCAGGTGACTATGGGATAGTGAAGATGGAAAATTCTGGTGTTTCGAAGATTCTAGGGGTTGGTGATATTTGTTTGAAGACCGATGTGGGCTGCACATTGGTTCTCAGGGATGTGAGACACATTCCAGACCTTCGCCTCAACTTGATGTCGACGGGAAGGCTGGATGATGATGGTTATGAAAGCCGGTTTGTTGGTGGGCGCTGGAAGCTCATCAAGGGTTCGTTGATTGCTGCTAGAGGAAAGAAGTGTTGCACCATTTACAAGGCAAGTGTCAGTGTGTGCAAGGGTGGATTAAACGCAGAGGAAGATTCAGCTACTGACGTGTGGCACAGGTGTCTAGGCCACATGAGTGAAAAAGGGCTTCAGCTACTAGTGAAGAAGCAGCTCCTTCTAGACGTGATAGGTATACCTCTCAAAACCTGTATTGATTGTTTATCTGGGAAACAGCATAGAGTTTTTTTTGTTAAAACTGCTTCTCATACAAATAAAGTACATGCATTAAATTTGGTTTACTCTGATGTTTGTGGTCCTATGAGGACAAAAACCTTGGGTGGGGCATTGTATTTTGTTACTTTAATAGATGATGCATCTAGGAGGGTTTGGGTGTATTCTTTGAAATCCAAGGATGAGGTTTTTGGTGCGTTTAAACTGTTTCATGCTATGGTCGAGAGGGAGATAGGCAAATCATTGAAGTGCATCCGCACTGACAATGGTGGTGAATACATAGGTGACTTCCACGAGTACTGCAAGTCACTGGGTATACGGCATGAACAGTCGGTTTCCAAGAACCCCCAATACAATGGTGTGGCTAAGCGAATGAATCGCACCATTGTAGAGAGAATCAGATGCATGTTATCCCATGCAAAGTTGCCTAAGATGTTCTGGGGAGAAGCAATGTACACAGCGGTGTATTTGATAAACAGGTCTCCATCAGCCCCGTTGAGTGGAGAAGTACCTGAGAAGGTGTGGACTGGACGTGATCCATCGTACAGTCATCTCAGGGTGTTTGGATGCAGGGCATCCGTTCACGTACCAAAGGACGAGAGGTCCAAGCTCGATATGAAGATCAGGCAGTGTGTGTTCTTAGGGTATGGTGATGAAAAGTTCGGTTACAGGTTGTGGGATTCGACCGAGAAGAAGCTCGTTAGGAGCAGAGATGTGGTTTTCATTGAAGAACAGTGTATAGAAGACATTGAAAAGCGAGAGAAGACCCAACCCAGTTCAGGTGAACTGGAAGACATGGATCTGATTACTCCTCCCGTGGTGCCTGATGACAGGGGAGTACAGCAAGGTGCAGAGGATGAGGGAGTCCCTACAGAAGATGGACAGGGGGAGCAGCCCCAACTTGATCCACCTGTTGAGCCGCAGGTGAGGAGGACATCAAGGGACAGACATCCATCCAAGAAGTACTCGCCGCATGAGTACATTATGCTCACTGATGGGGGAGAGCCAGAAACTATTCCGAGGCTTTAGCCGACGAGCATAAGGGGGAGTGGTTGAAAGCTATGCAAGAGGAGATGGAATCCTTGCATAAGAACCACACCTATGACATGGTGAAATTGCCTAAGGGTAAGAAAGCTCTGAGCAACAAGTGGGTGTTCAAAAAGAAGAATGAGCAGAAGAATTCACAAACAAGGTACAAGGCCAGACTTATGGTGAAAGGGTTTGGTCAGAGGAAAGGAATAGACTTCGAGGAGATATTCTCACCAGTGGTGAAGATGACATCCATACGGGTCTTGCTTGGATTGGCGGCTAGCATGGATATGGAGATAGAGCAGTTAGATGTCAAAACTGCCTTTCTCCATGGTGACTTGGAAAAAGAGATCTACATACGCCAACCAGAATAGTTCGAAGTCAAGGGCAAAGAGCATATGGTATGTAGGCTTAGGAAGAGCTTGTATGGGCTGAAGCAAGCTCCTAGGCAATGGTACAAGAAGTTCGACTCGTTCATGTTGAAGCATGGATATGACAGAACGGAGTCGGACCACTGTGTGTTCACTCGCAGGTTCTCAGATGGTGATTTCTTAGTTCTGCTATTGTACGTTGATGACATGCTCATCATGGGAAAGGACATCAAGAAGATTGACAGGCTGAAACAGGAGTTGGGCAAGTCGTTTGTGATGAAAGACTTGGGCCCGGCCAAACAGATCCTAGGAATGGAGATAACCTGTGACAGAAACAGCAGGAAGCTTTGCTTGTCACAAGAGCGATACATTGAGAAAGTCCCAGAGTGGTTCAACATAAATGCAGCGAAGCCGGTCAGTACTCCACTGGATGATCACTTCAAATTGAGCGACAAGCAGTGTCCCAAGACGAAGGCGGAAGTGGAAGAGATGCGGAAGATACCCTACGCGTTAGCGGTAGGAAGTTTGATGTATGTTATGGTGTGTACGCGCCCAGACATAGCATATGCGGTTGAGGTTGTCAGCCTGTATCTTACTAATCCTGGCAAAGAACATTGGGCAGCGGTGAAGTGGATACTGCGGTATCTGAGAGGCTCATCCAGGTTGAGTCTATGCTATGGTGACGGAAAACCTGTGTTAGAAGGCTACACAGATGCAGATATGGCAGGTGACATAGACTCCAGAAAGTCTACATCGGGGTTCATGTTCACGTTTGCAGGGGGAGCGGTCTCTTGGCAGAGCAAGCTACAGAAGGTCGTAGCATTGTCGACGATAGAGGCCGCGTACATTGCGGTCACAGAAGCATGCAAAGAGATGCTTTGGATGAAGATGTTTCTACAGGAACTCAGCCTGAAGCAGGAGGAGCACGTGGTCTATTGCGATAGCCAAAGTGCTATACACTTGAGCAAGAATCCAAGTCAGCATTCCAAGTCGAAGCACATAGAGATTCGGTATCACTGGATCAGGGATACTTTGAAACAGAAGGTGTTACAGCTTGAGAAGGTCCATACGGACGATAATGGGTTAGACATGATGACCAAGGCTTTGCTCAAGGGCAAGTTTGAGGTTTGCAGAAACCTGACTTGCTTGAAGAAGATGAATTTCTCCTGAGTCGGAAAGGGGGAGATTTGATGGAGTTTTCCTCCTCAGCAAAGGAGGACAGAGAGTCAAACTTGGGAGTGGTCGGGCGCCCGGACCAAATCTGGCCAGGCGACCGAAATTCCCCCCAGATGGAGGCTTGCATGCTGGGCTGTTTTGACAACAGCCGGGCGCCCGATGACTTGGCCGGGCGCCCGACCATGTTGGTCCGGGCGCCCGAAATTGGTTCTTTCCAATGTTTTTCTCGCTGGACGTTTTTGGTCTGGCCGGGTGCCCGACGATCTGGTGACCAGGCGCCCGACCCGGCGCGAACTGGTTATACGTAGTTTCCTTCTTGGGCTCTAATTCTTCTGTTTTTCGTACTTAAGGAGTTCCAAAACGAGATTCATTGTATGGTTTACACGTCCAAGGTGAGAAAGAGAGAAAGAGAAGAGAGAGAAAGAGGAAGCTTGTAGAAGGGAGAAGTTGCTTGAAGAGGGATTCTTCTGCGCAATCGTCGTCTCAGCGCTTCTACGTCCTCAAGATCGGTGAGATCGTTTCTCCTTTGTTATTATCTTGTTGTTTATCCATCCCAAGTGGGTGAAGAAGGTTTGATCCAAGCGGTGTGTGCTTGAGATCGGTTGTAACAGTTCCCTAAGATAGTGGATTGCTGATCTGGACTAGGTCCCGTGGTTTTTACCTATTTTGAGGGTTTTCCAAGTAAAAACTCCTTGTGTCGTGTGGTTGTTTGTTTATTCTTGATTATAGCATTATCGTAGTCCATAATTCTAATGCATTAGGGGGCGAGATCCGAAGGTTTGTGTGAAACGCACCCAACAATCCGATTCGTGCATCAGTTGGCCAGGCCATTGGATGAACTTGAGATGAACTCTTTTTAAGTGGCATCCAAACTGGCCTAAAGTGATAATACATTTATGATAAGATCAAAATAATTTTTATTAAAAAGATAGTAACATTTTAAAAATATTTATTTTTTGAAATCCGACATTAACGAGGAACTCCGCTTGTACAAACCATTCTCTCCACTTGAGCATTGTGTATTTGTGTTGTTGTCCCTTCTGAGAGTGCTCACTTCCATGAACCCATCTAAGACAAACTCAAGGTGTGGACCACCCATCCTTTTAGGGACCGTTTGGAAGTACTTGAAATTGGGCTTTGCCGGCAACTTCAGTGGAGGTATGTGTAGTTGAATGGCGTGGGCCACAGGGAATGGAAACTGCATTAAAGGGGACTCTACTTCTCAGGTACTAATTGGGAGTACTGGATCCCATCTGCTGCTGGCCTGCTGATGGGACTTAGGCGGGCCTAGATTGAGCTAGGCAAAATACAAATTTTGATAGTCCTTACATGCCACGCTTGGCCTGATAAGCTCAAAATCTGGGTCCAAACCAATCCAGCCGGACCCATTTATGCACCAAATTAATGAAAATTGTCAAAACACAACCAAATGTAGCATCATGCAATGGAAGGACACTAGAATCGTGACGACAACTTGGGATTCACCAACAAGAACCAAAGATTTTTTTTTTTTTTTTTTTACTAAGCTAATCTTCATTAATAGGATCGAATCTATATATTCAGACAGGCCCGCCAACAAAAAGAGCGCAGGCCCACCTATCATAAACCCCCCCAGCCTAGCCTCCACATAGAGGACCCAACCCCACCCTTATCTCTCCAAGAGAGGAGATGCAACGGGGAGGCTCGGCCTCACCAAAACAAATGGGCAACCTGTCTTAACTCTACAACCTATTCGCATTTCCCACCACATTCCCAAGCCCACTTGATCCAGCAAAGATTATATCACAAAGAATCCGGATCCTATGTTGGTGCTTGTAGCCTTTTCATTAGTCCACATCATCACATAGGTCTGCAATCATGTTGTCAGTGCAACCTGGTCACACCTCAATGCAACCTGGTCACACTGACGTCATGCAGTGTGACGTGGTCCAATGGAAAGGCTCTGCTTGGAGGCCAATAGAATGTTGGATTGAGAGACTGTATGGTAAGTTTAGGTTAATTTGTAAAAGGTGGTCCAATGATCAGTGGTCCAAAACATTAATGTTGAACAGCCCAGGCAATACAGGTGGCCAATGGTTACGATTAGGAAAGTGGTATTATGAGTTACACGGTCTTAAAGGTAGCAGCTTACGGTTTGGGTTTTCCATTTATACAAGGAGGCAAGGGGGGTCCATGGTTCCTTGATCCGAACAGTTCATGCCATTGGCCACACGGTGGATGGCCATGAATAAAAAAATTCTCCATATTGGAAGAATCAAGAATCAAGCTTGATCTCTAATTAGGGTCTTCCAATTTAAGGGCCTTTAGGTGCATGGCCTTCCATGCTAGCCCTTTGTGTCGACTATTTGGATTAGTAAACCACGAGCTACTTTTTTTTTTTTGTAGAAAAATTCTCAGTGAATGACATATGAATGCATTAAAGCTATCCTAAGAATGACACCAATAGGTAATAAAATGAGATAAACTAGACTTAGCTGATTTTATCACGTGTAAAAGAGTTCAAGAACCATGCTGATTAGGAATAAGTTGGTACAAGTTAAAGGCTCTAAAAGGAAAATGAAGTGCCCAAAAAGATATGTGGGTGAAGATAGTAACAAAAGGCCCCATAACCTATCATTTAACTGAAAGTTGGGTTCTAGACATAGTGGAACGGTGGAATAAAATCCATGTAGCTTACCCCAATTAATTGATATAAGGTTTGGATGATGCCAATGACAACCCTTTGTAAATGATGAAAGGAGAAGTCATGTAGCATTATCTTTACTACAAGACCTCTTAGTGATTCGGAGGAGGAGATATGTTGCATGTTGTTATACATGATGCCTTGGATTCTGCCTTCAACGTGCTACATGTGTAGTTTGGTTGATCGAGAAATTTGTGAGTCGATCGAAGCACGCTGATGTTCTTGATCAATCGAGGACTGTTTCGGTTGATTGAGAGTCTTTGTTGATATCTTGGTCGATCGAAGGTGCAACTGACAGCTTACGGAAATTTGCGTAAGTAAATGGTATTTAAGTTCGATTGTGATTAGAGCTTGTTAATATGGGTGTTTTCTCTCTAAGGGAAATGATCTTGCAAGGTGAGAGGGTTCTAAACATTTGTAAGGGCTTGGGAAGAGATTTTCTTAAGGGGTTAGGATTTTTCTTAGGTTCGCATTGCAATGAGATATCTAGATTTCGTCTGTAATCGAAGAAGGTGAGTAATGTAATCTTTAAGGCTTTGATTATAGTAAATTTTTATTGCTTTGTGCCATGATTTTTTTTTTTCCATAATGATTTTTTTTTATGTTAAATACTTTGTGTTTGTGTGATTGCTTTATTGGTTGTTGTTTATTCAATTATTTTATCTTCGTTGAACATGCTTCCACAAAGCGTACAAATTAACAGTGGTATTAAATATGAATTTATAGTACCTAGGGTTGATATAGGTTTGTTAAGGGCTTAAAATTTTAACACATGTTCTTTTGCATTATCATGTAACTGACAAGGTGTGGAAGGGTATTCTATCTCATAGATGCAGAGTTTCTTCCTCAAACACTCCCCAGTGGATTGATATTGCCATTATTTGGCTTGTTGCATTGCCAAAAAATAAAAAGTTAAAATGCTTTTCTTTTGCATGTTGGACCAGTTAGCTTTTAAGGAAGCAATGAAGGTATCCATGGAGTTCAACTAAATTGTTGATCGAATAGGGAAGGAGATTTTAGACAATCCTTTTGTTCGGAGTAGGTTCACCCCTTCCTTTCTACTCTTTTTTTTTTTTTTTTTCTAGACTTGAATGTAAATATTTAGGAGTAGAAATTCTTTTAGGCTATTATTGATTTTGATGCTTAGGTGTTGTTTAGATGTGAGAAATTTAAGGTGCATAAAGAATGTGTTTGTAGGAAAACAAAAAAAAAAAAAAAAAAAAAAAATCTTTGAGAAGTAGATTTTGTTTCCCATATACGGGTTTTGGAAATGTAATTCCATGGAATTGTAATATTTGAGCATTGGAAATGTAATTCTATGGAACACATAAAACTGCATTTGGGCATTGAAAGATGAATTTAAAGTAACTAAATATAATATGCATATTGACAGGAGAAGAAATTTAGAAATATGCTCGCTAGTAGGGAATTCAATTTACCCTGGAATTTGCACACAAGCTCTCTCAAGAAATTTCAAGTGTCTTATGGTGGAAATGGATTCTAATGGAAAACCAATTCTAAGTGCTTTTGGGGCCTAAATGCAAGCATTTACATATATTTCTATATTAATTTATGTAGTGCTATTTTCCAAACATCTAGGAATCGTTTGGAAGCTTGTAAACTTTTAAGTTGTAAACACTCTATACATGAAAAAAGTTTTAGGTGCAAACTAATTAAATTATATTAATTTGGCTTTTAAGTGGTAATCCATTTCTAAGTAAATAGATTATGTGTTTGACTAACTTATAAATTATTTACAATGTATAAAGTATGTATTCACATCACATGCATCTTGGAGCGATAAATCTCACCAAAATCGAAAAATCACATAAAAAGAAAATGATTTTTTTTTTTTTTTTTTTTGCCTTAAGAGAGCATCAAACATCCTCTACCAATAGCAGGCCCCAAATGCAATCTGGAAGTTTGTTACTATGGACGTCCCAACCTTCTCTCTTGTGTGGTCCATTTAATGATTAATTAAGCTAATTTCTCTTTTGGGCCTTAGAGAGAATCAAGGGAAATTCATGATGGATAGATTAGAATACCTACACATTACAATGGGCCCCACATATCATGAGTGCATATAAACTATTGTGTTCCATAATGTACAATGTCTTTCTAGTTGGAAACACTTCACCTATAATTTGAAACATGGCTTTTTTGGTATGTTTTAGATTACAACTAAAAGTTGTAATATGTTTACAGCCTGTAAAGCCGAATGTTGTTTACACCTGGCCTTAATGTAACCCAGATTTACGATCGAGAAGTTGCCATGTGTTGGCACACTCGTACGGAAATGGAAGAGAAATATACTTATAGAAGGAAAAGATTGCAGATGCCAATCTGTTAAGGACACGTATCATGCTAAAAGGTTAGGTGCTCAAAGACGTACACATGACTATAACCTAAAAGGCAGTCATCTCTCACATTACATGTGACCAACAGGAACAAGGTACGCTCAAACTCTTGGTATAAAGACGAAGTTTTGCCAACTTGCCGTTGTAGGACTCTCGCATAACTAATAATCATAAAGCATGATCATTCGATGACTCTAATTCAAACATAGATGTACATCTGGCGCATATTCGAGAAGTTTCTAGAAGACAGAAAAACCGAAGTAAATAGCAAGAAGCTATTTGAAGATAGAAACATCATTGCTTATGGTGGTAGAATACTATAGGGAGTACTCCAAAACCAAGTAGGATACGGTCGCTCCCTAATTAGAAGACTCTCGCACAAGTTATAAGATCTCAAACATGGCCACCACCTCTTCAAAACTATAAAAGTAACATGTGAAGATGAGCTTAGGGCCTTACGTCAATAAAATCTCACTCAAACCTTTCAACTTTACGCTTGCTTATCTCTTTCACCCCTCAAGGACATCTATTGGTTTAATTTTAGTTTCCTCTACTTCTTTCTAGTACCACACTCTAGACTGTAGTGGACTTGAAGCCCCTAGGTTAGTTTCTTAGCTCAGTTCTTGCTACTGTTCAGCGCACTATTACAGTACGCTCGTAGGTTAATATAGATATCCACGACCTAGTCATGGACCCCTAGATTATTGAGTTCTTAATAACTTTCTGGTCATTTCCTCTCTGACCTTACACCATGACTATTTCATGACCACTTAGTATTTTTCACAATTGCCTATCTCATAATCGTCTAAGTCCAGAGTACCATCAATACCATGGTCGTTTAACTAGCATAGACTGCTGTCAGCAATCTCTTTTACTTATTCTCTCTCTCTCTCTCTCTCTCTCTTGCTGATTGTACCACATTAATACGTTGATTAATAAAATCGGTGATCAAGCCATTTTTTAAAACTTTTTTATCTTTTATTACTTTTGTTGAGAAATACAATCTAAGCTATCAATGTTAAAAGACAAGTCTATGTCTTTAAGAAAAAAAAATGACTTATTCAGAATGACTAACCATTCCCCTCGCAAATTGCTTGATTATTATAACGATCGATGACTGAATAGCCAAGTCATTCTTCACAAATTTGGACATAATCTTGCTAATTTGACGACTAGGGTCATGAACGTTCAGTTTGATTCAAGTTGAACATGATTCTGGTATGCCCGACACCTAATTTATTCGTACACATTTAATTGAAATCAGGTCATTCGTTACATGTGTGGCCACGTGTCAAAATTGAACAACATTAGCAGGCATCTAAATAGCCTCAACAATCTTACCTACAATTCCTTTACAATTTAAGGATTTTATGGGCATCTAAATGATCTTAAGGACTTGTTGGGTTGAAGGTAAATGGCGGCGACCTATGGTAAAAGCATAATGATAGTTTTTGCCATCTGTTTGGAAAGGACATAATTCCACCTTGAAAATAGTACAAATTTCAACTTTTCAAATCAAAACTTTGTGAACCCTACCATAATGCACGTTTTATATCCACAAAATTCATTCATCTTTTTCAAGTCATTTTAGGGCATGAGCCCAAAAGTAGAGTAGAGCCAAAGATAAGTGGAACATACCATAAAAAATAGTGGGTTTAGTGATGGATGTAATTATTCACATTGTAGGCCACTTGAGCTTTGGATCTACCTCTTGGATCATACCCTAAAATAATCTAGCAAAATGAATGGACAACATGGATGAAGCACATAGATTATGGTAGGGCTCACAAAGTTCTATCAAGTAGCACAATATCCAACACATGACCTTTTTTTTTTTTTTTTTTTTTTTTTAATTGTTAGTTCACGCACCCCATTGTTAGTACACCCACCGACCCCTTACTCACATCACAACGTTAGCCACCCCCATTATGGGAATCGATACCATGACCTCAATGTTGAAATGAGGCTAGCTTCACTCAATCTACCACTTGAGCTATGGATCAGGGTGTATTCAACACATGCATGACTTGTTTAGTATATTTTCAAAAAACTATAAAGGTAAATAATTATTACTTATTTACATTTGACTCCATGTAACTAAGACCAATCAAACCAAACTTAAGTGACCAATAACCCCTAAGTGAATCATGGCTTTAAGGGCCTATTGGTGATCGAGCTCGATCTAAAAATAAAAGAAAAAGGGATGCTTTCTTTAAAAGTTCTTTTCTAAGAAAAGTTTCAGAGAGGGGAAAAAAAACAAAGACTACGAAAATTTAAGTACATTAGTTTCTTGAAAAAGCGTTGTTACCAAAAAGCAAACTCCTGATGAGGAACAATGTCATTTTTTTACCAAAAAGCAAACTCCTAATGAGGAACAATGTCATTTTCTTAAAAAGTATATTTCACCCAAATACTTTTCAAGCTCCCAAACAGGTCAGAAAAAGAAAAGGAGAAAAGAAAAAGAGAGAAAATGAAAGAAAGAAAAAAAGCACAATTGCAAGAACAACTAGTAACAAAGAGGGGTATATCTAGCAGTATAAAGAAGGGAGAAGCGGTAGTAAATATCAGCTCCCGAAGAATAAGAGGAATTACTTGATAATCTGCCAGAGTCTGTGATATCCAAACGCACATACAAAGCTATTATACATGTGAGAGATATGTATCTCAATCCAAACCCTTAAAATCATGGCACCCATAATGGTTGGGCCATAACCAAAGCACAAAGATGATTTGGGTGATTCTAAACAATTCAATTGGAAGCTATTGAATGAACGGATCAGATAGATTGAAAGAGATATTCGTCGAAATTCAGCAAAATGTGTTTATAATCAGAGATTAACTCTTCAAAGGATTCTTTAAAATAAACAAATAAAAAAAAAAAAAAAAAAACCAGAGAAGAATATCAAATAACTTCTCAAAAGATAGCAATCGAATAGGATTCTTTTCATATGCCGGACAGCCTTATGATTTGAGTGCAGGAGTGGCGATATTTCATGATTCAATGCTCATCTAGGCATGGATTGACGTTAGTTCGATCAATTGAAAATACCCACAGTTCTACAAAGGGTGCTGATTGAATGTGGGTCCCCCACATCACAGGTACACGCTCCTACCGTTGGATGGTGCGTGTGTGATTGATAAGGGCCATTTATTAAGTAGTCTGCACTAGGAATATGCTAGGTAAATTCATGCCGTACAACATTCCTTGTTTGTCCTTGATCCCAAAATTTAATCTGATTCTACACTCAGGTGGGCAACCCCAAAAACTTCTAAATTCATACTGGCCCACCTGAGTTTTGGAATACTGTGATTTTTTAGGTGATTTTTTCATCCTGATGAAGCACAACAAATGAATGGATTGGATGGCATTTTATCCCAACGTTTTCCTATGTCGTGGCGTCCTCGAGCCTTGTCTTATTATAATGTTTGAGTTCAATGGTTGAAATGAGACACTGTATCTGATGGACGGGGTGGATCTAATGAAACTTATACCCACACGTGGTTCTCGGTCTGCAAAAGTATGCCGGGTAGGTACCTAGCCTCAGGTACGCTGCTGCAGTTGTTAGATGAGCTATCGATGCGCCCACACAACACTCTCGTTCATATCAGTGGGAGAGGAATTCCGAGCTTGTACACTTTTTGCCATTAACCTCTCAGACATGGCAACTTGGCACACGTGTAAAAGATAGGAGCCGCTCATCATGTGGACCCCACCAGGTAGATGCGTTGCCGTAAAAAACCAGGCTGATCTGGGTATCAGATATGACACACGTATGAGTTGAATTTGGATCATGGGTCAGTTTCTCTTAACTGTCCATTTACTTTGTGGATGTGCAGCCCATCCGACCGTCGGGCCGAGCTGATTTTCGACAAAAGGCATCTATGCAGTATCTCCCATCTGATGGATGGCTTGGATATTTCACACGCGCGAGAATAGAGTGCAAGAAGCAAGTGGAGTTCAGCTGGTAGGTGCTGCAAGTGGGGGGGTTGCAAGTGGGAAATGGCTCATTTTTTGCTTAGTGCAAATTGGATTATTCCTTGGGATACCAATGCCTTTGTTGTTGCCAATTTGCTCAGAATCTTCTTGGACCACATGGGACCCGAGATTTGGTAATCGGATCTGTACAATGGGACTTGCATAGGGGGCACAAGTTCCAGAATATGGCACATATGTGCGAGATCCAGGCCGTTCATCAGGTTGGGCACCATGACTCCCCATGGGAAAAATAGGCCAGTTTACTCATCAGGCGTGCTACATTTTAAGTCCAACATGAACATGGTTGGCATCTTATCAACTTACCAATTTTTATATACCTGTGCCTCCCCTAATGAGTGGAGCAGCATGAATTCTGAGCCAAGGAAGTTACCCTATTGGGACCCTCCTGACGAACGGCCTAGATCTTTTTCAGGTGCCCTGTTGCACATGGCCCACTCGGTCTAGAGCCGATTCCCCATGCGCGGGCCTTAACCAAGGCGTCTATGTTGCAGCATTTGAGCATCTTCCAGTGCACGCTTGTGTACACCACCAATGCATCGCACTCACAGTTCCTGTAAGTGGGGCCCACAGATCGGTGGTCACCTTGAGGCATCTACCAAACAGGCCTTAAAAGATTAATATTTCCTGCCTCCCATAAAGATTCATGCATATGGAGGGAGATAATTCATCTATCCTATTTATTCCCACATGCTTTCCAAACGTACCTATCATCAACTAGGAAAAAAAGAGCATGTGATTCTTGAAAGCTGCTTGGGAAGGCTCTTGCTCTTATCTATTCAACAATAGAGTCCATTTCAAAATATCTGCCAGCACGTACTGTATTGATATGGCTGGGATAAATGATCTAGTGGGCTAAGTGTACGGAAACATTTCCATGCACTTAGTTGTGTTTGGATTCGTTTGCATCCATGTTACTGATCTGGACCGTTAATTAGATCCATTTTACTCTTTCTAGGTAAGTCCTGAGAATTTCGTACTGATCTGATGATTCAAACCATCAAGTCAGTGGCACGCAAAGATAGACGGAAGAGATCATTTGCCGAAAATAGGTCCAGCCAAGATGTTTACGGACATGGATTGCTGTGGTTTTGCTTGGTTTTGCTTGATATTGGAAAAGGAGTGGCTAGTTCATTTTGACACTTGACACCAATCAGTCCAAATGCAATTAGGTGTACGGTAAGGTTCCCGTACACTGAGCTGAGGTGTGACCAGGTTGCATTGAGGATGTGACAGAGTTGCAGACCTATGTCATGATGTGGACCAATGAAAATGTTCCAAGCAGGGATTTCCTGCGTGGAAGCCAACAGAGGATCCCAACTCGGGCTTAATACAGTGTGTGGGGCCACGGTGATCATGTGCGCATAACATCCAGTATGGTCATCCTGAGCATCACCTCATGCTCTCCATGGTGTCCAAAAATCAGGCCAATTCAAAACTTAGGTGGGCCACACCACCGGGAACAATTGGAATAGGGATGCCACCCATTAAAAAAACTTCCATACGGTGTATGGGGCCCACCATGTTTTGTATATGTATACCCTCCAATTTGATACGTCGGATTAGGCATTATGGAATTACATTTGGTTCCATGCAAATTCCATTGGCATTTGGAAATGATAAGAGGATTGAATTAATCCAAGTATCATGCCATCTAGTCCTGACAGTAGATACTGTAGAATTTCTCATTGAAATCCATTACATATGTGGGCCCTACCTTGATGCATGTGTTTTATCCACATTGTCCATCCTTATGCTCCCTTTAGATGTGATATTGGAGTTGCATGTGTTAGGCCGGTTCCACCTCAAAATGACTAGTCATGTTAAGGGGCCTCTTCCCAATATATAGCCCAGTAATCTTCCTAGCCTCTAACCGATGTGGGATAAACCCAACAATCCTCCCCTCCAGAGTTCGCTCGTGGGCTTTGGGTGTGGGCGGATAGGGGCTCCCGAGCATTGACCTCCCTGGACTCTCGAGCACTGCCCCCCTCGCTCACTAGCACCACCACATACCAGCTTGGCTGGGCCAGCTCTGATACCACTTGTCAGGCCAGTTCCACCTCAAAATGACTAATCATTGTTAAGGGGCCTCTTCCCAATATATAGCCTAGTAATCTTCCCAGCCTCTAACCGATGTAGGACAAACCCAACAGCATGTGCCAGCATTAGTTGTGAAATCTGGTATTTGATTACAGTTCCGTGTTGCGTGGTAGGTTTCACTTAACTCAGTGTTTTAACAAAATGAAGAATTTGATCGTAGAAGTACAAGTACCACGGTATTTCCAGACATCCATTGTGTAATAATGATATAATTCCATTTAATGCAATTCCATACCATTTAATCTTGATTAAACAAACCTTAGAAGATTACCCCACCATTATGAATGGACAGCCCAAAAATCAGACCATTTCAAAACTCCCGTGGGCACATCAGTGAGAGGTTTTTTTGGTGCCAAGGAAGAGAACATAAAGGGGAACACATGCACACGATGGACAGATTGGATGCCATGCCACACATCACGGTGTGCCCACACATCCCATTACAAATAATCTTCACCAACAAAAGCTCCATTGCAGATCAAGACTCATTTCTTCGTTTTCTTCTACTCTTTCCACCGTTCATATATGGCTTGTAATTCATGTATTTGTACAAAGTGCCCAGAAGGTACCATCACCTCACACGGCTTTGACGTTGTAAATCTAATTTTATTTTATAATTCCAGCAGAATTTCTACTATAATCAATACAATCTCGAAGCAATCTCCTCGGCTTCCTTCATTTGCCATTGGCATAAGAAAGTCGAAGTAACCCTTCACCACCCTTTAAGCAATCACTTGAGTTATTAATTGAAGAAAAAATCAACATATAGATTTACTTATATTTTTAATGACTTCATTAGGGTATTATACTAGTGGTCGCCGGAGACCGTCGGTAACGAGTGTATCCCTTCACATGATGGCACATGCATGAACGTTTTCGTCACTGAAAAGCGCTGCGGTGTGATCATCAACAATAGTAGAATACGCTGGGTCTGGGAAGTATCCTTGCACCACTGAATTGTACCCATGCCTGTAGTAGTTATACGTAGAGGTGTACGTCGAGTCCTCAAGATACTGAATTGCGTATGGATGATATTCCCCGTTGTATGGGTATGGCCAGAACTCCGCTTTTCTACCTGTACGTCTCACCGCCTTGAGAACCTTCCGTTGATCGACATAGCCGGTTACCGTCACCTTTTGTTTGTCAATATCAATGTCCACAGTATCAACTCCTGCTAGAATTTAAAATGTTTAATGACATTGCAAACCACATTCAAGGTCACGTGATCAAGAAAGGGAAGTTCTTACCTTCTAGCTTAGAGATGGCTTTTCGTATCCTTTTTTCACATCCTTCACAGTCCATATGAACTCCGAGTTCCACAATCTATTCAAGAACAAGAAATAAAACTCAATACCTAGAAACAAGGTCATGGGCTTTGATTATTACTCAAGTTTATAAAAATAATGGTTTTTGAGCAAGAATGGCCCACCCCCCAGTAAACTGTTTCACATCATTCGACACTGATATCAAATCCAATGGGCGACACAACCGAAACATAGAATGAGAGAACATGTTTTTTCCTTGTGCTGGCCAGCATTGGACCATTTTTCAATTAAGGAAAAACATCATCGGTGTGCTCCATTAGCCGGTCGACCAATGCTGATTTCATATTGGGTCTCTAGAAATATCGGGGACACAACGCGCATATCAGGCCATATTTCAATTAGGGAAAGGATTGCTTGCACCAAGAGCCAGTGCGCCCATCTCCCACCGAACCCGACATGTATTTCAAAATGGGTCTCTGGAAAAACCCATTTCAGACATGTGTTGGGATTCCCATACGCTGTGTCTTGACGGTGGGAGAATGGACACACACGCATGGGCCGAAATCAGGCCCTTTAATCAATGATCTTATTAGAACCCAATAATAATAATAATAAACCATATAGAAACATTAAACAGCTACAAAGTAGCAAAAAACATTCATGTGCCTAATGCTACTTACAGACATGGCATTAGACATTGTTCTGTGGCCAAAACACCGAAACATTGAGATGTGTATGCTTTGAAGAATTCGAATGGTTATATAGAAGAAGAGATAGCAGGGAATAGGAAAAGTGCAAATCCGATTTTCGCTTTTCTCTCTTGAATTTATCCACACTACCTTCCTCGAAAAGCTACTTTGTTTCTTGTTGTGCAAGAAGGTCCATCCATGGGTCTATTTAACGTGAGCTGAGAGGCTACCATGCCTAACGTACGCATACCTGAAGAACTTACTACGAAAACTACTACAAAGACTTTGAAGTATTCAAGCCGTTTTATTTGCATAGATGGGTGCAGAAGAAGCTACAAGGAAAGATCGAGTATGGTAGTGTTCTAAAAGGTAATTTGAAATTGTGACCATCAGTAATCTACATCATGTATGAGGTCTGTCTCTGTCATCGAACCGTTCATCCAATGGGACCAGTTGTAGATGGGTTGATGTAAATGATTATAATGGGATTCTGACCAGCCGATCATTTCAAATGGGGTGTGTTCACATGGTTCCGGCACTGCCATATTGGTGGTGGTTCCTAGCTATTGTGGGGAATATCATGTTGTGAATGGATGAGTCCAACCTGTACAATAGGTGTGCCCCACCATGATGGTTAGACACATCAGTAATCAGACCGATCCAACAATCAGGTGGGCCACACTTACCCAGAACCTCCAAATTTCATTGGTATATATGGATTGGATAGGCCTGATTTTTGGGGTGCACCTATTGGACGGTTGGATGTTATATACACTTCACGTGGACCCTAAAACTTGAATTTGAAGGGTTTCAGTGGTGCAGCTAGCCTGATAACTAGATTATCCTATTTTTTCATGCTGAGTGTAGATCACAGCCAGAAAATTTGTTGGATGGTCTGGATGTCATGCATGAATTACATGGGCCCCACAATAGTGTAGTGTACAGACTTGTATACTTCAATTCCGTGTGTGCAACCCGTATCAACGGTCATATTTTCATCATCATGATTGCATTGTGCTTTGTCTACGATGGGGCCACTATTGCGAAATGAACGGTTTATACTGATTTGGGGAGGCCACAATTTGGGGCGCGGATTTCCATTCCTGCGCTGGGAACCAAGGCGGGGCCCACAGTGATGTTTTCTGATGAATCCACCCCGTCTATCCGTTTTGGGAGCTCATTTTAGGACACGAGAACAAAAATGAACCGGATCCAAGACTCAAGTGGGCCGAAAACATGAGGATTAAATGTCCACAGTTGAAATATTTGTGGAGCCACACGAGTTTCGAATCAGGATAATATTTGTGTTTCCAGTTCATCCCAGTACTAGTGACGTTATGAACGGTATGGATGTCATATAAACATCACTGTGGACGCAGGGAGGTTTCAACGGTAGTAATTTACCTACCCACCCTTTCCTTTAGTGAGGCCCACTTGAGTCTTGGATCCGGTTCATTTTTATTTTCGTGTCCTAAAATGAGCTCCCAAAACGGATGAACGGGGTGGATTCATCAAAACAATCACTGTGGGTCCCACCTTGGTTCCCAGTGCAGTAACTTCCTGCGCAAGGCTTTCGCAGGAAATCCGCGCCCCACAATTTGGTGGGTGTCCTTGTGGATCACCTATTGATATTTCGGTTACGCTAATGATTAGACTTTTAACATATTTGCCTAATATAAAAATCAGATGCCAAATTCAGTTGTTTTAGTGATAGAGATGTGCATCCGTTTACTATTAAAAGATCGCAAGTACACTTCCTTTAACATGCACTTTGTAAATGTACTCGCGGTACATGCAGAAACGTGACATACATATGTGAAATCGGAGCTGCTCATCTGGAAATCCCCACTCTGTAGATGGCACGTCGTGGAAATCAGGCTGGTCTGATCATCAAGTGGCCCACACGTGTTCTTCAAATTTGGACCGTTGGTCAGTTTTTCTACAATGCTCACTGGTTCTAGTATGTACGCTTGTGACCATAGTTCAAAGCTCGAAAAACTGGACTCACTTGCCCTAGTCGACTCAACTAGATTTCACCAAGACTTGGGAAAACCCGATCGGGTCTTGACTCAGTCAAAACATGAGAAAACCACCAGTACCCAAAGTGAATGACATTATTTACATACCATTTATATTTTTAGATATTTAGTAATACTGATAAAATAAAATAAAATAATAAAATCACACGAGTTTTAGAGAAAGTCTTCTTTTTGAGTTGACTCAGCTGGGTTTCGGGTCATTCGAGTTTGTATTTTTAAACTATGCTTGTGACCCACCTGAGGCTTGCGTCTCCCTCATTTTCAGTAAATGACAAACGTACAGTGTTGATCTCGATTGATGAGCGTAGGATGTGTGAGGTGAGTGCACTATAATAATAATAATAATAATATATTATTATTATTATTATTGTTATTTATTAATTTACGGATTTCATCGTATTTTCCTTGGCAAGTAGGAGGAAGTTATGGGAAGGGAATATGCGCGGGAAGACAACGTTGGCAAACAACATAAAGAAACTTCGGTTAGTGTCAATGACCAGAAACTTCGTCGGCGTTGAATGCACGCTAGTTTGCTAAACAGCTTTCGTTACCCTTCTTCCATTCCTAGGCGGTTTTTCAACCGTCGATATTTTATTGCACGTATGGCCCACTCAATAACTGGGTCCTAGTGATTTTGGGCCATAGCATGTTCTCAATAGGTCCACTGATAGTGGTCCACGTATAACACACATATGGTACGATTCACATTCTAGGGCATCGGACGTGAATTGCCTGACCCTTGGTTTGCATACTGACACTGCCAATGGCAACTTGCTACTGGGCAGTGCTTTGTGGTCCCACCATGATGTATGTGTTCTATCCACGCTGTCCATTCATTTTGCTGGCTCATCTTAGGGCATGGGCCAAAAAATAAGGTAGATCCAAATCTCAGGTGGACCACTCTACAGGAAACCGTGGTGATTGAATGTCAACCATTAAAAACTTCTCAAGGGCCACATTTTTTTTTAATCAAAGCTGATACTTAGTTTTTTTTTTTCCCCTTCATCAAGGTCAGTGTGACCTTGTCAAAAGGTTAGATGGCAAATAAACATTACAGTGGGCCTTAGGAATTATTTCATGGTCCACTATTTTCCTGTGATGTTGTCCTCCGGGGATTTGGACCTGCCTCGGTTTTTAGCTCACGTCTTAAAATAAAATGTATAGACAGCATTGATAAATCAAATACATCATTGTAGGGATCAAATTCACCATTGTGGGGCTTATTAATTATTGTCCCGTAACAACGTTGCTACTGACAGTATCAATATGCAATTCACCATTGAGGGGCTGCAATTTCTGATATAGACTAATGAAAAAGTGTCATGTGCGCATCAAATGCTTAGTGGTGAGAAGGACAGCATTGTCTTATCATTTAGGAGAATATTTGATCTTCACTGTGGGCCTCATCCGATGAACACACGTGGAGCTTCTTTATTGGCCCATGTCAAGGTTTCAAGCAATTCATGCCATGTGACTTAGAGAAAGAAAACAGGTGATTGGACTAATCTCTCACACATTTTGTGATGTGGGTCACTTCTAATATTCCCCCATGATCTTTCAGAGGCTGACAAAATAACTGGTAAAAAAATAAAAATAAATAATTGTCCCAGTTTGACAGACAAAAGAACGCTCATAAGACATCTGAAGTGATTTAATGAGGGTTATATCCTTACTTAGTGATAGAATCCCTAGAGTTTCAACAGGAGGTCTGGGGGCTTGCATAGGTGGTGAAATTCCACTACAGTGATTTGATGAGGGCCCTTCATATGAGGGATGTGGAATTGTGCCTTTAAGCAATCGGTCAAAAAGGTGTGGAAGCCCACCACGATGTAGATGATCATGTTAAGGCCTGGGCTAAAAAATGAGGTTGAATCAATGCTCTGGCGAACCACACCAAATAGTAAGCTTGGTTGCGTTAAATGCACAAAGTATTAAATTCGAGTTGCATTAAATGCTAGAGTCATCTCTAGCGTGGTCCACTGGATTGTTGGAGATGCTTCAATTTTTGGCTGATATCTTAACATGATCTTAAAAAATGTAGGGAGGGCGTGGATAAACAGATCCATCACGGTGAGCGCCCACGCAGATCTAGTCGGACACTTAAAAGGTGTGGTCGGATGCAATCCGGGTCCTGAGGGGGCGGAGCTCGTGTTAGAGGTCAGGGTAGATGGAAGAGGTGGCATGGATCCGGGCCACTCATCAGGTCGTGCACCCTGGGGAATGCCATTTACCTAAAAACATGGGAGTGCAATCGTCAATTGAGCCACACATGTACCTGAATTTGGACCGTTGTACTTTTTGTTCTAACTGCTCATCGGGGGGAATCGACCAGGTAGCCTATCTGATCCGATTAGCCTGACCCAGTTTAGTACCATTCTTGGACCTATTAGATTGGCTCATGGCTCAGCTGCCTCTCATGCATGGCATGACACACTCACACTACAGTGAATGGGTACTTGAACTCATGACCTTGTGTTGAAAATCTTGTAAATCCATCACCGAGGCTTGAGTAAGGACCCATTCAAATGTGTTACGTCCTACAAAGATGCAATTCAAATCCTCCCTTAGACAACCCATCCATCATGAATGTAGACCGTTGGTTTTATTGCTAAAAAATGCTCCTTTTTTTTGTGCATGTTGGTCCACTTGATCAACGGATGGATTAGGAACATTTAAGTGGGAAATAGGGAAACTAATTTTTCAGGCTCGGGATTAGGTCATAGGTCCATCCCAGGCTTGGGCTGGACTCGAGCCTTGGATCTAAGTGTCGGTCTAGGCCCGGCCCATTGCCACCCGTAAATATAAGTTTAACCTTCCTGATCGGTGGACAGATGTTATTTTTGTCCATCACCTGTTCGCCGTGTACTGTACCCAAGAATGACCTAAATTTCTCACACATGCCTTCCAATCAATCCTAGTTGACCTAAATTTCTTACACGTGCCTTCCACTCAATCCTATTGGCACTTGTTCCGCTCATTGAATTGCGACTTGGGTAATGCATGTGCATCAACTGTTTGGTCAGATCCTTGACACCCTGATAATCGATATTATCATTAAGGGACTACTAAGTGTATGGTGCGTTGCAGCACGCCGAGAAAGGGAAGCGAATAAAAATAAAAAAAAACACAGAAGAGAGACAGAAGGATTGATGCCGTAATACAGTAGGCGACCCATCCCCCCATTCACTCCATTGTTTTGTCCTGGATCTAACCTACGTCACGGTGAGCCCTATACATCTATTTGGGCAGGAACCCTAACTATTTGAGTTTTTGTCTGCAAGGATAAATTGACAGAGAGAGTTTCTGTACATAACCTAACTTGATCCCACGGACAATATTTATGTCTCATGTATTGAATTACCCGAAATATTATATTTGGTATAATTGAATTTTTAGACCCGTCCTCGTATAGTTCGAGGACGAGCCCTCCAGGCATCCCTCAACACCTCAAAGTGGATGAGGTGGGCCATCAAGAGACGTTGAGTGACCATGTTCGATAAAGATCGGCCCTTAAGCTTTTCGGACCTTGGCTTGATTGTTTTCATCGGAGAAATTTTGGCGGTTTCAGGCCATGTCTTTAGTGGACCACGAAGATCTCCATGAAGGATCAGCTACGGAAGAAGATCTAAGAAACCAGCGAATGCAGAACTTTGTCTTTTTAAAGAAAGTCCCAGTTTACTAAGAAAATGATTACATATTAGGAAAGCTAGCACGAAGCACCCAGAAGCCCAATGAGAGACTCTCACCGCCTCAGGAAAGTTATAAATGGAGCACAAGAAGAAAAGTTCTACGCCCTGCACCAAACATATCTACCTACTTTTATGTGTACTTTAATTACTTTCATGTCTATCTTATTTTTCCTTGTCTAGTTTGCTACTGCCCAGTAGCTCCCGCTAGAGTACATTTATCTTAGGAGTAAGCTAAATATCCGCTAACCTTAAGTTGCCAGATCACCATGTTCATCTAAGTTTTGATTAAGTTGTTCATATCCAGTCATATCATGTTGACCACTTGCTTCGGTTGTCTGTTTCGATAGACACATCAAGTATTTATTTTGTTTCACACTTTTATTTATATATGGTTATAGAGCACGATGATTATAACCAAGATATATATTAATAAAATTGTTCATGTTTATTTCAGTCTCTATTCCTTTATACACAAATCTTCCATTCTGATTGACAAATACCACTCTAAAGCGTTAGTGTAATAAAAAGTCTTTAAGCTGATCAATTTTGCATTTGCCGACACAAGGTAAAAAGAACTCATCCGTGAAGGCTAACCCCCACCTTTGCATAAATCGCCTGAGTATGAAGTCCATCAATTGGTGGTCGAGAGGACCCTAGATCTTGGTCTAGTCTCCAATCTGTCCATCTAGGTGCGGGGGCACTAACAATTCAGTAAAAAAAATCCTTGAGTCAAGCAGGCTCTGGTATTCCTGTGCAATCATACATGCACACGTACATCCGATTTAGGCCCTCGATGTACATGAGTGGCCCTGACTAGCTGAATTGAGGACAACACCCTTTTTTGGCACACTCGATGCGACCAAATGAGTGTGCGTATTTCTCAATCAGAAAGAGATGCCACCATAATCGAGAAAGGCTAGTTCTGTGGCCGATCTTACAGAAGAGTAACAAGATTCAGCTTAGCATTATGAGCATGTCGTCGATGTTAACACAGGAATATCCTATAGCATGCCTCATGTGATTTTGTTGCATTATTCGATCAGTTCACGAAGTGTATACAACAGATCACTAGGGATGCCTGGTCACGATCTGAGATAAGAGAGAGAAACGTTGAGAGTTATCTGTGGAGACTTGAAGTTATTGATAGACGTTCTCCCAATATTCTCTAATATCCCGATGGACATGGGGTAGAAAAACCCGCTGAGCTCCCAAATAGAGCCAGTAAAGGCGAACCACTAGGCCGTCCTCTACTGCCTTCGCTGGTGGTAGAGGAAGAACAAGACGACTGCAATTATGACCAGCTAGAAAACCTCATACGGCAAAGTTTCCACCCTACTTGAAGTCACGCCCTAGTAGACTTTAGTAACCCTATTAGCTAGACGACTGCTTTACCATTATTACATGGCCTGACAACCAACCTGCTCGGGGGCAACCTGATGTAGTGAGGCGACTCCCTGATTGAGGCAGGACAAGAGTCAGGAGAAGAGCCTTAGAGTGGGCCCAAAAGAATCCAAGACTAGACCAAAAGAATAGCCAGAGAAACTGGGGAAAACTCCAAGAATTGACCCTTGACGACCGGATCGATTTAACCATTTAACGACCGGTCGCCCGACCAACCAAATTAAAATTTAAATCTAGTCCAACACACTGAACTATTTTAGGCGCTAACCAATCGGTCGGCCGACCGGGCGCCACCCAACTCCGACCAGTCATGTAGCACGGATAGTCCCACACGAACTTTCTTATTTCGAACAATTTTCTTCTGTTTTGATTTGATTTACTTTCCTATTGCAATTAGGACACGTTGGATGCGTAGATTAGGGTAGACTATTTAAAGGTTGCTTTGATTTCGTTTTTAGGGATTATTCAATATTTTTTAACTTAAAATTCTGAGTTTATCTCTTTTGCTTATGAATTCGAGTTGTTCTTTGTGGATTCGAAGAAAATGTCTCGTGAATTCGAGATATCTCGTTGTGGATTCGATAAAGATCGGTTAACGAGTCTTGATAGATTCAAGGATTCAAATTAGTTATCCCATGAGACAGACGGTGCTTGATCTCACCCGCATCCCGTTGCATTACAACCCTAGAACAGATTGGTTAACTATAGTAGAGCCCAGAGGGATGCATACCCTCGGGGACAACCTCAGGTTATGTGGGCCTCGTACTAAGGGAAACATAGAGCACAAGCGCTCGTAGGTCAACCTTTGGTCGTGCCCTAGTTGTCTAATGACTCGTATACGACCAAAACACTCGGGGGTATCCCTTAATCGTGACTCCATTCTACTAAGAACCATATATGACCAAAACGTTCGAGGGCAGCCCTCAACTGCGACTCAAGTCTACTAGGAACTGTATGAGATCATTGCACTCGAGAGGTAGCCTTCGATTACAGACCCAGTATACTGAGAACCCTGTAAGACAGAGGCGCTTGGGGGGTAACCCCACATTTCGCCTTTGCCCCATAATGGCTAAAAGAGGGTTGATGCGCCCGGTGGACAACCATTGGTTGCACCACTCCCTATGGTTGTACAATATGTTACACAAGACTTTAACCCTAACCAACCGCTAAAATAATCATCCTTACAACATCAGTCAGGCCCCCAACAGCTGCTTAGCCGTGATAATGTAATAGGGCTTATCTAGGAATACGGCTTTAACGCTCCGAAAATCGACACCCGAGTATGGAGATTCCGATCTCAAGTTTCTGGGTATGAACTTAGTAAAATGCTTGTCTAGGAATATCGTACATGGAAAATGCACCCATGGGTGCCCTTAATAGATTTACATTTATTCTATACACAAATAATCAGAGTAACACATTTTAATTAGTGGATCAAAAGTAAAGCGAAGATAACTAAATTAAAAAAATATAGAGCTAACACCAAAGACGTACAATTCAAAAGTACTGTCAGCCCATATGAGAATTATATAAATTACAATAAATTCAACACGAAGGGAAAACATAACTACCAAAGAGATGAAGCTATAAGACTACTAGGGCGCCCTTAACACACTACCAACTGGTCATATTTCTTAGGCATCTCTATATGTCAAATGGAAGGCGTTAAACGCCAATATAGTGAAGAAATGTCTCCAAGATTAAGCTTGGGAAATTTTAGTTGCAATCAGGTTCATGACAAATACATATTTCTACATGTACTACTCTTTGACATGTTACTCGAATGCACAGATACTAAGCAAGTTACATATATTATCTACACAAGTATGCGCATGTAATGATAGCATAACAAAACAATCAATTTCTTAAACTAGTTGATTAAATATATGGAATGTATGAAATGCAAATAAAAGAAAATGATGCGCTGATTTTTCTAATAGTCAACGGCCCACCCCACAAGTGCATGCATGTCCCGGGTAAAGTAACATAAACATAAAAGTAAATGGTACACTGATCTTTCTAACAGTCAATCAGTCATTCCACAAATGCAAGTATGAATGTCGTTTTTCGGTATATTGGCTTTTCTAACAGTTGGACAGTTATTAAGAACGCCAATGTCATGTATGTATGATTAGTTCAACATTATTAATCATTTTGCATACAACAGTATTAGCGAAGCTGGAATATCATCATTATATCACGAATCTAAAATTGGCCACCTGATTCCTTACAGTGCATCGCTAACATTACCAATGACTCCTAAATCCCTATTTCAAGTTTCATATTAAAATATTCATTTATTTAATAATTGAAGAGTAAGGACGATCATCTGTCAAGTCAGCTTAACACAAATAAGCTCGTCACTCTCACAAATGCTCAAAAGACACTATGGGGAGGCCATATGCTCAAAAGTCACCTTCATATGCCATGAATGCTGAAGAAAAAAAGGCAGGAAACAACATCGCGCTCCATCAAGTTCACCCCTAACTAAGACTATGTCATCTCGAGGGAGGAGTTTCTCCTGATACCGTAGTGGACGACATCCATGGTCGCCTGTCGCACATCATGATAGGGTCGATGAACTTTGGGCCAATAAGAAGAGGGTTTTCCTTCCCAACCGACCATTTACTAGTTGGGCGATACAACTAAAGCAAAGACCTTATGATGCTTGCCAAGCGACAAATGCGCAACAACAACCAATTAATACACAAGGGAGCAGTCATTATTTGTGAGACATGAATAGCAGACGAACATTCGTGCTTCTCAAAGGCACAAAGGGTACACCCCTATGATCCAATCAACCAATCGCAGCCAGAAGGAAAGGAATGGGAGGCAGCCACCAAACCAAGTTGTTCGGGTCCACAGGTACTAGCAGTACGTTGAGTACATCTGGAAGATATTCATGAATATCATTAAGCATGGACTACCGGTTGATTCTAACAATCAGCCCCAACAACCTTTGCCATGGAAAGGTTATCCAAATGAAAAGGAGACACCTATGAAAGAAGCTAGGGTTGTAGAAAGAAGAAGGCAAGAAGCTGACTAGGGTTCACTATAAGAGAAGGACATTCTTCTCCCACGACTGAATGCCCTGTTGAAGAAGTTAGAGAAAGGTATTCGAGGGGAGGCTATCGAAAAACTCCTGTAGGCGAAGTCCCAGAAGGTTCGAAAGGTATGGAGGCTAAAGGCGCCGGCCATCCATATCGCTTAGGATTAGAAAAAATAAAAATAAAGAATGCCGACGAGACAGCTTCATAGGCCAAGTATATGGGCATCCTATAGTTTAGGATTATTTATTCCAAATAAATGTACGATTGACTAAACATGGTCCGACCTAAGACTTTTGGTTTCAAGATATTAATAAAATTGATCGTGTTTAGTCTAGCATCTATTTCTTTATGTGAAAATCTTTCATTCTGATCAAGAAATACCACTAAAGCATTTATGTAATAAAAAGTCCTTAAGCCGGTCGATTCTACATTTTTTTAGCACAAGGCAAAAAAAAAAAAAAAAATCTTCCGTGAGAGCTAATCTTTACCCTTGCACAAATCACATGAGTACGGAGTGCATCAATCAGCAGTCGAGAGGACCTTGGATCCTGATCCAATCTCTAATCTATCCATCTCAACACGGGGCAGTAACAATTCAGTAAAAGATAAAAACTTAAGTTAGGCAAACTCGGGCATTCCTACACAATCATACACGCACACGTACATTCGATCTAGGCCCTTGGTGGCCCTGACTGGCTGAATTGAGGGCGACAGTATCTATGTAACATAGTTGTCAAATGTAACATTAAGGGTGCGTTTGGATGTAACCAACTCCACCTCTATGCCTCCAGTTTAGCACAACCGATGCTTTATACATCCAAAGCCATACGGGTTTGGGGCAAAGCAATAGTTTCATTCAAACACTGCCCAAAAGGACTGAAGTAACAACCTGTTTATCAATATATAAAAAAAGGATTTATTACGAACAACTTCCATGCTCCGAACCTAGTTCGTCGATATAGCTAGGATCATGGTCTATCCAAGCCACTGATCTGGCAGCCCCCAATATGGATGGACCAAGCCTCCAAAATCCTCTCGATCGGCCAACTCCAAACTTCCCGTTTTTAGCATGGAAATGCATGGTTTAAAAAAAATGCATGAGCAAATCACGTTTAATAGATGAAAGATGACCGAAGGTTCGATGGTTAGGATCTTCCAATTTGGGAGACTTTTGGAGGAATGGTTCATCCATATGGGGATCGTCATATCATTTACCAACAATGGCCCTCACATCTACAAATAAGTTAGGGAACTCAACTTCCAAAAATAACCATGGTTAGATAATCACAGCCCATCAGGGCGACTTTGGGGCTTCAAAAAAATTTTCATACACACACACCCACACCCCATGGGCTTCCATGATCTTCATGTTAAAACATAGTCTGTCTACCCCCGAGTCATAGAGGCAGACTATATCATATTTTCCAGTGTCTAGCCTGCTAGCCCAGCTAGACGCCTAGGCGTTTCAACATGCAGCAGGTCTCAGGTTTGAGTGCGAAGGAGACACACTAAACCCACTGGTGGGTGGGTGGGTGCATCGTGTGACTAACAGTGTGTGTGTTGCATGACTAACAAAAAAAAAAAACATAAAAGACAAAAATATTATTATAATGAATGTTTTACAAAGGAAATTGAGGAATACCGCTAATAGTGGTTAATAAAATGAGTGAAAGTAGACTTGGATGTTTGGGTCATCTGCAACAAAGACCGGGAACGGCGTTGATTACAAAGAGTGAGTGGCGAGAAAAAACTTAAATGACTTATGGCCGGACTGAAGTTATGGGCGTTGAAAGAGTGGAATGGCAGGGCAGAATTTGTGTGGTTGAGCAGTTATTTGGGATAAGGCTTAGATGATTATGTAGACGATGATCTTCATAAAGCAATGCATTTTTACTTTTTTATTTTTAGTTTTTCATAGGGCAATGCATGCATGTATGAAAATCCCTTTTATCTACAAAATACTAAGATATCAAAACCAGTGCACCTCCAATAACCATTTTCCCCCACTCTAGCCAACACTTCACATGGGAGCCAAACAACTTCCCTCCCCCTAAAGCAAATGGAAAACCTAATCTATTAAGAAAGATGATGTAACACCCACATTCATCCCATTCAGCAACCATCCCCCCTTTAAAATAACACCTCATCAGAAGAATCTACAGAGCACACGTCAGCTAAAGTAGGCCTCCTTCATCACTAAGCGATAACCAACTTAACAGAAGTGGCTTAGGCTCTTGGTATGTGTATGTCCCACCATGTTAAATGGCGGTGATACGTCCAATGAAGATGTCCAGTATGTGTATGCCAATCCATACCATCAAAATCAAGAGCCTCATTGCGAATAGATCAGATCCCAGGAAGTTGCACCGATTGAAAGATACAAATTAATGATCTAGTGGGGTACAAAACAGATCATTAAGATGGTCTGGACTTTGGATCAACCCACATAGATACCACGTCAGAATGAGTCACCACCATGTAACACAGTGACCCGTATACACACCAAGTCAAAGAGATAAAAAGAAGAGCAAAAAAGAAAAAGTAGTAGCCTAGAATACCACCCCTATATTGAATTGAAAAACCCTAGTTTAGAAGCTGCTTTTAGCATCATCCAAGCCCTATTTTCAATGGGAATCCATTTGGGTTTTTTGCTTTAGCACTTGCTTGTGACTATAAATGCCCAACACCCATCTACAAACTTCCACTTTGCAAAGCCAAACAGTCCTTTTTGTTTTTTGTAGGGTGGAGAATGGAAAACTTGCAAATAGTCCCAGCTTTAGCTTGCAAGAATGTAGAGGCCCAGTACGTAGAAATGAAGGTTCCTCTATATTCTTATGGCTGTGAGAAGAAAGTAAAGAAGGCCTTATCACATATCAGAGGTAGAGTGGCTTGTTTGGCTGACACACTGGAAGTGATCCGGTGCACCTGTAGCGCGAGTTCGATGTGGTGAGCCGCTTTGTTGCCGGATTGTGTCGATGGTAAGTGGGCTACTGCTGATACAGCCATATAAAACGTCTGAGTACGTGTCGCCCACTTCCCTTCACCGTCCGATCAAGTTTGGACACTGATCAGGTTCACCCACAGAGAATTTTGGTTGTGGGTCATACTGGATCATTCCCAATGGTTGATTGAATGCTATGTGGGTGTTCATATCTTCTTTGCAAAGAGAGGATCTAAAGTTGGACCCATGTTTTCTTACATATTGACACGCATGCACCAGAGATCCAAACCATTCATCTGGAATTCTCAATTTGAATGTGATGTACCCAAAAGAATGACTTACTGGTTGGAGAATCCTAACCGCAGAATGTAAGGGCTATTACTTATTTCTCACTCCTTTTACTCGCTGTGCGTTTCTGATTCTCGTAAGTCCTTTAGTTTAGGATCATCAAAGGTATGGTCTACCGAATGAAAGGTCTGGATCTTGCACACGTGCCACAGTACTTCCTGGGTAGAGTGCTTAATGACAGGTTTGGAAAAAAAGACTTCCGAGTGCATATGCTAAGATAATCTCTCTTTTTTTTTTTTTTATCCAAAGTAATTTATTTAGGGTGCGTTTGGCTGCACCGAATATCATGATTAATTAGTCTAATTTGGTGCAACCAAACACACCCTAAATCACTAGTTCTGTGTTTAGATATTGTCCAATATTATTGATCAGACCGTGGTTAAATGATTACCACTTTCTATAGCCGATCAGTGGGGCCCACCAATGTTGGTCTCTTATTAATGGAAGTGATTGCACCGGATTTTCCTAAGAACATTCGTAAAGCTATGCCAACACGGCTGAATGCGTGATTGAATTGGATTTCAGGTATATACTCAGTGACCGTAGATTACAAGCTTCAGAAAGTAACGGTGTGGGGCATCTGTGATAGAGATGATGTACTGACCACCATCAAGAGCAAGAGAAAAGAAGCACGCTTCTGGGGATGTGAGGAGGCCCACCAAGGTCCACGGTCGCGGCCCATGGCCCCATCTCGATCATGGAGCTGGAAAGCATTGAAGAAGATCATCAGGTCCTATTAAGAAAGTGACCGATCCTTCCCAGCCATGTGGCAACATGTCCAAATCGTCTTGAACGTCATGGATTTTTTCTGCCATTTCACACACACACATATAGATAGTGTACATTTCATGGGCTTGTAAATGGTTGTGGTAGTTTTGAGTTCTTTGCCTTGGCAGTGGATCACCTAACTCTTGTGACTGAGGTTAGCATTAATGCACACCGTTCAGGTCTATTGATTTTTTTTTTTTTTTTTGAAAGAACAGGTTTATTGAACCATGGCTTGGCACTCACATGGGGACCCGAACCAGCGCAACTCACATAGAGTCAGTTCGAGTCGGTCCTGCTCAAGTGGACCCATGACTTGGTTGCAAAGCGATCTACCTTGCCAAACCGACTAAATTATTGCTGGTGGATATTACCTTTTGGTTTTGCCAATGGAATTTGGACTGCCAACTATTTTAATTCTAACAACCCATCTGATATCATATATATATATATATATATATATATATATATATATATATATATATATATATATATATATAGTTGGATTTCTTGATTAGTATGGATACTTTAGATACATGCTCCATTCCAATGTTTCCCACAATTTGGGTGGTCCAATGGGGCTTGCTGGTAACTGGGCTTGGAGGAATCCCCTATAAGCCCAAGCTCTGAGGGGCCAGCGTGATGCCTGGGTTATATCCAATGTGTCAATCCACTGAGCTAGCCCATGTTAGGACATTAACCGCGCAATCAAAACGCATATTTGTGTTTTCCCTTCGTCAGATGAGAATCATATGTTATGAATGGGTTGAATGGCATATAAAGATCACAATAGTTCTAAGAAAGTTTCTGTTCAAACTTTTAGCCCTTTATAAACTTAGATCAACCTTTAAGTAATAAAAATTTGGATCTAATATTATCATTAATCTGTGTGTTTTGCAAAAGCACGTTTAATAAAGATAGAACAATTGAATAAATACCAATCAACAAAAGCAATCATACAAACACAAAGTATTTAACATGGAAAACACTTATGAAAAAAAAACCACGGCACAAAGTGATAAAAAATTACTATAATCAAAGCCTTAGAGATTACACCACTCACCTTCTTCAATTACAAATAAAACTTGGATCTCTCCTTATGATGCGCACACAGGAAAACCTAACTCCTTAAGAAAATTTCTTCACAAGCCCTTTATAAGTGTCTAGAACCTTCTCACCTTGCAAGATCTTTTCCCTTAAAGTGAAAACATTCGTTTTAGCAAGCCTTAATCATAATCAGACTTAAATACCCCTTATTTACACAAAGCTGTGTAAACCAATGGTTGCACCTTTGGTCGACGGAGATATCAACGAAAACTCTCAATAAACAGAAACAGTCCTCAGTTGACTGAGAACATTACAGCATACTAATTTGGTTGACCCATAAATTTCTAAGTTGACAGAACTGCACTTGCAAGAGACTGAATCCAAAGCATCTTGCACAACATTTTCAATGGTGGGCATTAATTCTATACCATTTCTTAATATAAACCTCCCTTGAGTTTTGAAGCTGCCTGATTTTTTAACCAATGTCCCATTAGTTTGGTGCGATGCATTGAGAAAGTAGATATAACAGACCATCGTATCATGATCGGCATTATAGAGCTGGAGTTAATGAGATTCCTCCAACCATGATTACAAGGAAGTTGTTTATGTTGAGGCCGTATGGAGCTTGGGGTTACATGAGATTCCTCTGACAATGGCATCACTTCGTTTAGGCAGATTCCCACTTACCCTCACCTGGACAGAAATTGGTTAAGACAAGGGCTCTGTGGGACCTACCATGATGTATGATTTTATCCACACTGTTCATCCAGTTTTTTTAAGACCATTTTAACGTATGAGCCCATAAATGAGCAGATTCAATGTAAGTGGATCACATGATAGAGATTGAACACCAACCGTTGAAAACTTCTTGGGGCTACACGGAAGTTTTGGATCAAACTTACATTTGTGTTTTCCCTTCATCTAGGTCTAAGTAAACTTATGAACAGTCGGATGGCAAATAAATATCATCATGGACCCTAAGAAGGTTTTCACCGCTGCTTCCTATGGTGTGGTCCACTTGAGCCTTGGATCTACCTCATTTTTAGTCTCATAGCCTAAAATGATATGGAAAAATGGATGAATGGCCTTAGATAAAACCCACAAATCACGTTGGGCCTACAGACGCAATCAGCTTCCTCCCTTCAGATGACAGGAAACAAGTGCCCCATGTGAAAGACGAATCACCACCATTTTTGAAAGTGGTGGTGTACTATCATAGGAGTTGGGACTAATAAAAAAAACAATCAACTGCTTTTTTCTACCAAGTGAATAGCTGGAACACAACTCACATGTGGCCATGGCACACATACGACATTGTGTGGAATCCATCTCTCACCATGACTTCTTTTCAACGGTTTCCACACATTTACAAGAAGTTGATGTAAGCTTCTTTGATGCCAACTCTTGGATTCTTTTTTAAAACAACACTTTGGAAGATGTCCGGATAAATAAATAGTGAACCATCCAACATACTAAAATAAATAATTCTCAATCCTTGCTGTACAAAGCCAGCCTTGTTGAATGATGGCATCTACAAGGACTTATTCCATACTCTGGCTTTGCTTGACGCCACATATGATGTACCTGCAATCCAAACCATCTAAATGGCTGGGCCCATTTTTTCACTTGGTCATAACCCAATATAAAAGGTCACATCCAACTTCGAAAATCAATAACATGTGATTAACGTAACATAGATTAACTATTGCAGTATCAAGGATATGAACGTTTCAGATCATAGGACCATCTTAGCGTGTGTGGGCCTCAATGGGCGAATATATGCTGACGATTCTCATAAGTTGGGACGGAGGCAAATCGTACTCCCTCAGAACAAAAGCGGACCCGGACAAGCCAGACAGGTGGGTGAAGCCCTGACTGTGGGGCCCACCTAGATGTATGCGTTGTATATCCATGCTGTTCATTCGTTTTGGCTGATTATTTTAGGGCATGGCCGTAAAAATGAAGCAGATACGAACCTCAGGTAGACCACACCACAGGAAATAGTGATCATTTAAGGCACACTAATAAAAACTTATTAGGGTCCACATCGGACGGACTATGGAACAAAACTCTCCTCCTTCAAATAATCTCAGCCATCCAGTTGGTGGCGTACGTCCTATACATTGCAATTTCACCATTGGATTAATATTTTCTTTGGAAGTTGGCGTAACCCCACCATTGTGCCAGCCGGCTCACGCCTGCAAGATCCAAACCGAACCATCTAGTGCGCCAGACTGTAGGAAATCTGACATAAAGACATGGCTGGTGAACTTGTCTGGTGGGCCACGATTTTTAAGAAAAAGATAATGGCTTAGAAGGACGCTGATAGGGTACTACCCCCTCCAAGACCTAGCAAGAGACGGACGGTCCTGGATCTATGCCCACAGTGATGTATATGTTTTATCCACCCCGTCTATCTATTTTGACAGATCATTTTAGATCATGGGCGGCAAAAAGGTAGGAAGATCAACGGCTCAATTAGACCACACCACAGGAAGCATTGGGGATTGAATTCCTACCGTTGAAACTTCCTAGGGACCACCGTGATGTTATTTGCCATCCAACCTGGTCATAAGGTCACATAGACCTGATGAAGAGAAAGGATAAATATCAGCTCGATCCATAACTTTTCTGGCTCCCAAGAGGTTTTCAACGGTAGTCTTTCAATCCCCACTGCTTCCTAGAGTGGGGTCCCCTTGATCCTTTAAGCTGCCTCCTTTTGGGCCTCATGTCCTAAAATGATCTGTAAAAATAGATGGACGGCATGGATAAAACATATACAATATGGTGGGCCGAACCCATGATAAAACATATACAATAGGGTGGGCCGAACCCATGACAAGCACCGTCCGAGCTCATTTCAGCTGTCCACTTTTTTTTTTTTTTTTTTTTTTTAACCTTTTTCACGCAGGGAAGACGTGGTAGGTCGATCACCGTCTCCCTAACCGATAGTTTCTCGAATCCACGAGAAGAAATAAAAGAAAAAAAAGAGGAAATAAATTCCGAATAATTGATTTATTGATAATTGAATGAATAATTAAAAAACATAATTACTTTGCTTTAAATAATAAACTAAATCCTAAATTCGTACTTAACTCTAACTTGCAAAGGGAAAAAAAAGAATTCTAATACAATTAGGAAATAAATAGAAAAATCTGCGCAAACTGTATAACGCCCGTCGGGCGTTGTCTTCCTTCTACTGATACGAGCAATGCACATGTCCGATTGCCACAAAACTTTGTGCTTTTACTAACATCGACATACTCTTCAAGATGGTCGGTTCAGATTCTCCATACCAGTAGTAATGGGCCACCTGGACCATCTCCAGTTTCAGTGGGCGGAATTCGAAACTTTCTGGACAGTTCGTACCATTTTGGACGCCACGATCAATCCGTAACTCGGATCGACATGAAACTTGTTGGGTTTTCTCGGCATCGAGCAGCTCTACAAAATGGATGGAATGGATCATCATAAATGATCAAGATGGGCCCCACAAGTTGGTCCAAAGTTCAAAAACGGGAATAACAATTTCCTGTTTGAGTTGAAACTCCAAAATATGAAATTCCTTAGTTTTCTCTTGTTTTTCTTCCTGTCCATCTCCCGCAGGAAGGTGCGTGATCCACGCACTCGATCATGGGATTCTTCCCCTACATCATTTTTCAATTACCCAACAAGTGGGACCCACCCAATGCACAGGTTGGATTTCACACTCGTGCCCCTGCTGCTATATGCGGTGGCATGGAATGAACTTGATCTGCCATACGCGTGGAATGTAAGCTTAGCAAACATCTTTTGATCTTAACCGTCCATATTCTGGAAAAAAAGGATCATAAAATTTGGGGTTGTCCAACCAAGAAGTTAATTGTATTGACCATCCATGTAGGGCCCACCAGATGGACAGATTGGATCGCTGGAAGGTCGGCCATGCATATATCGAAAATCCGGTATAATTAATGCTGACCATAAGACCATTGTATAGTGCGGTTTGCATGAAATAATAGCTTGTAATTCAATGCGGACCATCCAAATCGTGGTCCAATCAGATGGATCATAGGCCAAAAATTGCATGGACTGTACGATATTAATCCTATTGGATTTGGAACCCTGACCGTTTTGCTACGAGCGTTCAATCAGTGTTATTTTCGGACCATTACATAAATGGTTCAACGGTCCAGATCAATGCAAGCGTGCGCAGGGTTCAGTGGATCAGGTTATGACAAACTTACCCCTAGTCAAGCCGGAAAATGATCTCGCATCTCCACAATAAATTTGGCATAATACTGTTATCATCTGAGCCGTCCATCTAGGCCACAGCATGGATAGCCTGCGTTTGAAAATAAAAAAACGATCAGGAGTCGTTAGATAACTTATCCACTAATAATAAAGCTATAATCATCCAATTTCTTTGTATTTAAAACCATCTTCCATCGACAGCAGGGCCTACTAGATGGACGGTACTAAATGATAAATCACCCTGCCACGTGTACTGCAGAGATATGACTGTACCATATTCTGGTTCTACCCGCTGTACGGTATAATTTTGGAGTCTACGCCTTAAAATAGAACGAAAGATCGTGCCACGTCAGATGAAAATCCGACCGTTACATCTTCTTCCCAAGCCCCCACAACGGTTACTTCTCTCTCCTCTCCTCTCTCCTCTCCTCTAAAACCCCCACCAACCCAATACTGTCATTTTCGCACCTACAAAAACCAGCGAGGGAGAGCAGAGATTTTTATTACAATCCTCTCTTTCTCCCTCCAAATTCCGCCATGGGAAAGCTCTTCGAAGGCTCTGTTCTCGACCCACTCCCTCCCCTCTCTCCTCTAACCCTCTCCAATATTTCAAATTCCCAAGAAATACCTTTCCAGACCGACGACGGATCCGCCGAAGAGCAGCTTACAGATTGGGAAACCGTCTCCGGCTTGCAAGCTTCGCAGAGGCGAGTCCTAAAGACTCTATCCTCTCGTGGGATCTTCTGGAAGCACGCTTCCAAGCCAATTACAGAGCTTTTCCTTCTTTTTCATGGGGGAGACGTCGGTGCCGATGGGAATTGTCCTCTTCTCTTCTGCAAGCAGAGCTTTCAGGTTTGAAGGGTCTCCTTCAGATCTAAGGAGACGCGTAGTTGAGAGATTTACTGAGGATTATGATGCCGGAGTCTTTCCCAAGGGAGAAACCGATGTTGCTATACGGAATCTCTACCGACCTGATTTGGAGCTGGGTTGGGGCGTCCATTTCGTTCAGGAATTGAAGATTTTGGCCCGGAAGAGAGATCGTGAGAGCCTCAATGCATCCATCGATGATCTGGTTCGTGTGGGACTATCCAGGTATGATTTTATCACCTGGGTAGTATTCGACCTTTTCTGTAAAGAAAATGTTCATCCTCCAATTATCTGTTCTGGTTTTTGCAATTTCTGATTTGGGTTTTTTTATTGTTCTCTAAAAAGATCAAATTTTCATTTTTTCCGTTCTGGGTTATCCATTTTCTTCCAAAAAGAACTCTATTTGTCTGTTTTCCTGACTTAGTTTTTCATTTTCGTAATAAAACAAACGTCTTTTCCGCAGTTCTCTGATCTTACGTTTCTATTTTTCATATAACAAACCATCTTCATGATTTCATCTTCTCTTGCGTTCTGGTTTTTTCTCTTTAGCGTTCTGGTTTTTTCTACGATCTGGAATTTCCATTTATATAAAAAAAAAAAAAAGTTTTTTATGGTTTTAATCATTCGGTTTCTAACAATCTCTACTTATTTCGCTAAAATTCTCGATTATAGAACGGCTGCGGCAGAGAGTGTGTATAAGGAGCGATGCATTTTGGTGGAAAACGGAGATAGCTGGGCGAAATACATGTCCATAACGGGCAATACGGACGACGAATACGATATCGTATCGTTGCATTATACGGAGGAAGGGCTTCTATCCGTCGACGAGAACCGAAACGGCAGAGCAGCTGCCTTTGGAGACGATATCGCCATCGAGGCTCTCGCCACCGAATTCCAGAGGGAGATTTTCGTGGTACGATACCGATACGATATACGATACTCTGTAGAAAGAATTATTCCATACACTGCCAGAATATGGTATATTATCATATATATGCATACACCCATTCTAGACTTTTCATGCATCTTCAAATCCATACCGTCCAAATCATGTTCCCGACTTGGGAAGGAGTTAAACACTGGCTAGTTGACTTTTTCTCAGCTAATTTTAACCCTTGATAAAATTCCCTTTGATCATGGAATTTCAACCGTTGATACATTTCTATTTAGAACGAATATATTCCTTGATCCTCGAATATGTTCTCGGTTGGAATCCAAAACTGAATACTCCACCAGAGTACCAAATCGGTTACACCGCGTATGTCTGTGGTGGAGAAGTGTACGGTCCACCTTTCAGACGTGCGAAGCCTGTTGTCACAAACACGGGTCCACTCTTTCCAATAACCAAGTCCTTCAGGAGTACCTGGATAGTACTCCCGCAGAAGTATCTTCAATCATGTCCCTCCATTTATTTATTTATTTATTTATATTTTTCTGGGTGGACCAGGTTCAAGTACATGGCTCTGATGCAGCATCAGATGAGGAGGCCATGCTCTTTTTTCTGCCACATCAGCCACGTGGCCAGATCACAGGGCCCCCAATTTTCCTATTCATGAGAGGCACCGGTGCGTACTACTCCTCGACCATTTGTGTTAATGTAGAGCCGTACATATACACACGTGGCCACACGTGCAATATATGAAACACGCTTGCGAGATCTGAGCCTTCCATAAGGTTGGAAGTAATGCTTGCCTAAAGACAGACAATTTCATTTGTCAGGTGGGCCCCAGCGTACAAAATAAATTGATGGTATTCATTTATTTTAAGAAGTTGTGTGCCACCTAAGGTGTGAAATGGCCTGATTTTTATGCCAGGAGATCTAAACACTGCATCTAACCGGTTGGAAAGCTCAGATCCCACACACGTGTCACATTGTTACAAATAAGCCCGCGTGTGGATGTGTTTCGGCTTCCACACGCGTGTGGAATGGGCAAAACTCGAGGAGAACAAACGAGTGTAATTCAAATTTCGGTTGTTGCTTGTAGGTTGGTGCGGTGCCGGTGCGGATCATTACGAACCGTTGATTGCACGTGCGGCTCCGATTGCTTCAAAGGAGAAGGCCATCGTAGTTCTATGACAGGACGGACAGCTTCGCTGGATTTTTATTTTATTTTATTTTTTTGGTCGGGGGATGGTTTTGGTAATTTTCGCTTGTAGGGGGATTCCTTCAAATTGTAGAAAGTAATTGATTTTCCAATGCGTGTATATTTATGAAATGACCAAATTGACCTCGATTCTAGTGGGACAATCGTAACCGTCCATTCAGCATAAGCTTCTTATAGTGACTTTCTAGGGTAGAACACAGAACATGAACGGTTTTGATCTTGTGTGACCAATGCACCTAAAACATGAACGGTTTTGATCTTGTGTGACCAATGCACCTAAAACATGGACGGTTTTGATCATTGGACCAAGTAAATGTGGACCCGGTGGGTCGTGACATAGGGGCAAAATCGGACGAATCTTACTCTGCTTTGGTGTAACGCATGTGCAAAGGAAATTGATTTGCAGCAGACGAAGGCAAGTTAAAGCGTCCAGCAGCAAGCCTTACATTCATCTTCAGGCATTTGAATCTCTATTTCCTTCATGGGTCTAGGCTCGACTTCGTATGGTCCTCCAACTTATAGAGTTCGATTGACTCCATTGCTATTGAGGGTTCAAATTTGCAGCTTAGTGGTTCAATGGTTGGAGTCCTCCTTGTTATTGGGATGCAAAGATAGTTGAATCTGATTGGACCATGTGATGCTGTAAGAGATCTTTTGAGAGCTTGAGTACTGAGTAAACTCTGTGGGGCCACTACTATGATATATGTGTCTATCCACATGGTCCGTCTATAGGACTACACTAGTGTAACGCATGTGTCTAGCCACTACTATGGCTCATTTTAGGGCATAAACTCAAAATTGTAGCATATCAAAAGCTCAAGTGGACTACACTATAGGAAATAATGGGTATTGACCACAAAAGTTTTGGATCAAAGCTGATATTTGTGTTTTCCCTTCATCGATAATGAACTGGTTACATGATGGATAAACATCTCTATGGACCCCGGAAGGTTTCACTGGTGTATGTTATTATTTCCACAATTTCTTAGGGTGTGCTCCACTTGAGCTTTCGACATCATTCAATTTTGTACTAATGCCCTGAAATAAGCTGGAAAAAATGAATGTACAAAGTGGATAGCACACATACATCATTGGGCTCCATAGAGTTTTTATTTAATAAGCATATTTCTAAGGGACGTGAATTGCGTCCAACCCCTGGCATGACATTTAAGCGTCCAACTAGATCTATATTAGGCCCCACTATGATGTATATATTTAATCAAGTCGTTCATCCTTTTTTTAAAATCATGTTGAGGCATGGGTCCAAAAATTATGCAAATCCAACCTAAGCTTACACAAGTCGAGTCGATCCAAGCTTAGCCATGTTCAAGCCGAATCAAGCTAGTTCGAGCCACCTTAGCTCATGCTCGGCCCGACTTGGCCATTGACCACCTTAGCTCATGCTCGGCCCGACTTGGCCATTGACCACCTTGGCTCGTGCTCGACTCGACTTGGCCATTGAGATGGAATTTCATGTTCGAGCTAGCTCGACTGAGCTTTCGAGTCAAATCAATCCAGTTCGAGCCAATTTCAAGTTGAATTCGAGCTGGACGGTAGAATGAGAGAGAGAGAGAGAGAGAGAGAGAGAGAGGACAGTGGTTGGCCAATTGGGGGGGGGGGGGGGGGGGGGATTTCTGGCTAAACTCGTCGGCAGAACAGGAGCAGGGGGGCTCTTGGGTAGAGTACGGTTTTTTTTTTTTTGTTTTTTTTTTTTTATATGAGTGGGGGGAACAGGAGCAGGGGAGCACTTGGGTAGAGTACGGTTGTTTTTTTTTTTTTTTTTTTTTTCTTTGGGGGGGGGGGGGGGGGGGGGGGGGGGATAGGAATAAATAAATTAAGATTTTTACTTTTTTAGATTTTTTTGGAGATTTCTAGCTAGACTCGCCGGCAGAACAAGAGCAGGGAGGCTAGGTTTTTTAAATATAATATTATATATAAAATCGAGCCGAGCCAAATCAAGCTATGAATGAGTTGAGCTAAATCAAGGGAGGCCCAGCTCACACACATCTCAAAATGAACTCAAAATTCATTTTGAGCAGGAAGAAAAAGCTTGGCTTGATTCGAAGCCCTCTTTCAAATTCAGTTGTTTCGAGCTGAATCGAGCTGGCTCGAATCGTGTATAGCTCTATTTTTTAGCCCATACTTTAACACAATCTTAGAAAAGGGATGGACGGCTTGGATAAAAAGATACATCATGGTGGGCCCTCATACAAATCTAGTCGGGCGCTTAAAGGACCGACCAGGGGTTGGACACAATCCGCTCATTTCTAGCAGTTTGCTCTCTGTTTACTCAACCTAATCATTTTCAAACATATTTTGCTTAGGCCTATCTCAGGCAGCATATGCCCCAATTAAATCCCACCACACCTGGTGACCATAGACGTCTACTGTGCAAAGTAATAACAACCACGTAATCTGCGTCCTTTCTGTGGACCCAGTTTTGCAGGGCCACCATATGAAAATAACTCTGGATATAAAGTCTATATGGAAATTTTTCAGTGGTTCACATCCAACTTAAAAATCAAAAGTAAAGATGATCACTAAATTGTGATTATGGGACTATAATTTATTTATGGACAGTCCAAATCATCATACCATCTCAGGATGTGGGCCTCGGTTACACAATCTGGTCCGCAGTTGAGACAAATTTGAATAACAAAAGAAAATTTTTCAACGGCTCTCACATCCAACTCTATTAGGTGATTATGGGACAATAACTTATTTATGATAGTACGGGAATATGGGTAGACCGAAAGCAATGAACGATCTCATTATGTGGGCCCCAGTCAGTGATGACACGCGTTGGACTTTGAGCAGCAATGATGGAAGCAAAAGAAACTCAAAACTTACAAGCAAATGCTCAATTGCTACTTAGGGTCTAATGTTTCGCCATACACCGAGCCCACGTGCCTGAGTGGTCTAATGATCGTCCATTGCCTATACGGACCACCATGAGAAACTTGTGTTGAATGGACGATTCTGATGTATATTAATTTTGAATAATGAAATGAAAATTTTTAATGACATGGATTCAACTTTAAGAATTGAAGGTTAGGATCATCAGTAAAGTGGGATTACGAGGCAATAGAATATTTTTTGTAATATGAAAATATGGACGGTCCATCTCTGCATGTGAGCCCCGCAAGGTCGTGACACACATGAATCCTAAAACGTGAAAGAAACAAAAGGAACTCAAAATTCACACACGAATGCCCTGATCAACATGGTAGAATCTAAGGGACGTGGGTGGATCCCTTATTGTGGGGCCACTGTGATGTATGTGCCTTATATTCATGCTGTCTATCGTATTTGATAGCTCATTTTAGGACATGATCCAAAAAATGAATTGGACCCAAATCTTATGTGGGTCACACCACAGGAAACAGTAGTGATTGAATGCCCACCATTAAAATCTTCTTAGGGGCCACCGGAATGTTTATTTCCCATCCAACCTGCTCACACAGACCTGGATGAAAGGACCACACAAATATCAGCTTGATCCAAAACTTTTGTAGACACTAAGAAGTTTTTAATGGTATCCATTCATTCCCCACTGTTTCCTATGGTGTGGTCCACCTAAGATTTGGATCTACTGCATTTTTGGGCTCATGCCCTAAAATGAGCTGGTGAAATGGATGTACATAGTGGATATAAGACACATAAGAAGGTGGGCCCCACACTTTATTTATGGAAAATATGAATTTTTGAAGGATAAAAGCTCCTGTTTTGCCAATTGGAAATGAAGGATCCCATACATGCTGGAGATATTCCGTTGGTAAGGGGTCAAATCATAAATGCATCCAGCTATCTCCCATTGCTGGTGCTTTCATTGATTGGGTGGGTAGGCAGTGTACCCCACCCATCATAACCATTAATAGTGCATGTTCACGCACGCATTTCAGGGCCAGATCGAGCTCTATGGAGTAGGCCTTCTTCTTTTTTCTTTTTCTTTTTTCTTTTTCTTTTTTCATACATTGCAAAATATCATTATTTACGTGTTTTGAAGTGTCTCTTCCCACTTTTACACTGTGGGCTACATGTGATTTGTACTTGGAATCCAAACCTGTGAATATGGTCAATCACCATATTCTCACCTCACATCTCAAAAATCATCCGACCCAAAATTCGTTAGTAATGCATCACTTGTGGAAGTTTCCATTGTAGATGTCACCCTTCTTAATGTGTTCATTGTTTCCTTTGGTGCGGCGGCCCACCTGAGCTACGGATGAGGTTGGATTTTAAAATGTATGCCTAACATGGCAGGAAAACCCAAATACAATATTTGGATTCAACCAATGGAAGACAGCCTACTCCACTAGCTTCAACGCACCAATCCATACAGAAAAAAAATATGAAGAAAAAAAAAACACCTCGAGAAACAAAGAAGCACCAACAACGTAAAAGAAACACCCACGGTATATATATATATGAAAAAAAAAAAAAAAAAGACCTATAAACATCAAGAAACGCTACCAAAAAACACGATGAAATACCCTAAAACGCACCAATAAACATCAAAATAGGCACAATCCTAGAGATGAATAGTATGTTTGGACTGATCTTGAAGGTCTCGAAAACAAATGGTTTGATTAAACAGATTTCGACAATGAAGAATATGCTACCTCGAAAGTCGACAAATAGATTGGACAAATCTTGAAGACGAACTATCTATTTGGACTAATCGTATAGTTGATTAGTCTGTTTGGACCGCCCAATGAAGATCAAAGATCTGAATAGACAGATCTTCAAGAAAAATGATCTCATTCTACCAATGTCAAGAATCAATGCTCAAATTGCATAGATATCAAAGAAAAATGGTTCGGCTGAATGGATTTTGACGGTCAACACTATGTTTTGACTAATCTCACTATACAAACACTAATAACCCCAACATGCACAAAAAAATTTAAAAAAAAAAAAAAAAAAGAGTCAAGAAACACCCCATAACACCAATATATAGGGTGTCAATGGGCCGGGTTAGGGCCGGGCTAAGCTCTATCCACGCCCAGCCTGCATATCTCAACTTATGCCCAAACCCAACCCGGACTCATGACGGGCCACAATAGTCTAGCCTAAGCCCGGCTCAAGATACAAATGCAAGGTTCGCCCCGAACCCGGCCCCGGCCCGGCCCCGGCCCGGCCTTTCACATAAAGAAAGAAATTATCCTTTAATCCTGCGATTTTCATATATAAAAATAAATAAATAAATAAATAAAATCATCAACACTACAGAGAATAAAAGGAGTTTTAAGAAGGAAATGGATTTTCAGGAAAAATTCGTGTAAAATTTAAATTTTGAAAGGAGTGAAAATATTTTAATTTAAATTCTAAATTAAAAAATATATTCGGGTCAGGCTTGGTTGTCAGGCTTTTGAACAGCCTAGTCCAAGGTCGGGCCATTTGAAAAGCGGGATTATACTTTAGGCCTGAACCCGACCCACTAGCCTGATACTCCTGTCCAAGCCGGGCTCAATGCAGGCCCGGCCTGAAAACCCGTTAGGCCAACCCGGTCCATTGATAGCCCTACCAATATATACCCATGAAATCCAGAAACTCCAAAAAAGACTCAAAACTACCACAAAATACCCAAGAACAACAAGAAATACAAAAAAGAAAAAATAAATAAAAAATCCTAGAATCACCAAAAGATACCAACATGTAATAAGAAAAAACAATAAATAGCCACAAATAACTAATAAATAATAAGAAATTAACGCCCAAAACTCCCAGAATGTGAGTTGTTACATATTTAATCTTTTTAAACATTAATTACGTCACATTGAGATATCTGATGGAATGAAGGTCATGCGATGGTGACAACAACACATTTCGAGTAGCTCCTTACTTGGAAAACGAGATGGCCTATGTGGACCCCACTATGATGTATTTGTTTTATCCACGTCATTCATTCATTTTGCCGGATCATTCTAGGGCATGAGCGCAAGAATAATCCACTTCAACTATTCATATCAAATAAAGAATACAAGACTTGGGAGTTAGTTGAAGGGAAATATCCTATACTTCCAAAAATGTATGGGATCAACTAATAGCTCTATGAACAAATGGATCATATTAAATTCAAGGAATGGGTTGCACAAGACTTGAACCTGGAACTAGTTGGATGGAGTAGATAATTTACTTGTTACAATAGGGGAAAAAAGATCCCTCCCTAAACCGTGCTTACATTTTTCATTGCACACGGTTTTCCCGAGGCAAATCCAAAGCTAAAGTGGATCACACCATTAGAAGAACTTTTCAATGTTTATAGTTCAATCCCCACTTTCTACTGTGTGGTCCACTCAAGCTTCAAATCTCCCTCATTTTTTTGTCTATACCCTAAAATGATTTGAACTAATGAATGGAGGGCATGGATATAATGCATAAATCTTGATGGGGTCTACGGAGTTTTAGCTTGGAATAACTTAGCACGCCATTAAAATTGATTCGATTTTGAAGATGGAACTCTCTATCAAACATTTGTGATAGAAAATAATTAGATGTTTACATCTAATTCCTATGAATTATGACATTTTAAATAGGCCCTAACGTAACGCCCTTTACATCTAATTCCTATGAATTATGACATTTTAAATAGGCCCTAACGTAACGCCCTGAAAATCGACACCTGAGTACGGAGACTCCAATCCCAGATTCCCAGGTGTTAATTTAATAAAATGCTTGTCTGGGAATACCAAGTGTAGGAAATACTTTCACGTGTGTCCTCAATCATATTTACATTCATTCCATACACAAATAATCAGAGTAATGCATTTCAATTAGCAGATCAAAAGCAATGCAGATGTAACTAAATCTAGAAATATAAGGCTAACACCCTAAAGGTGCAATTCAAATGCAATGTCAGACCATATGAGAATCATATAAATCACAATAGGTGTAATAATAAGGGAAAATACAATTACCAAATAGATGAAACTATAAAACTACCAGGGCGCCCCGAGCACACCACCATCTGGTCCTATTCCTAACGCATCTACGTATGTCAAATAGAAAGCGTCAAACGCCAAAGTAGTAAAGAAATATCTCCAAAATTATACTTAGAATAATTTAGTTATAAATATGTTCACAAAAATTATATATTAAGTATGTTAACTCTAATGTACAAATACTAAGCAACACATGTTATCCACACAACATGCGAAGACAATGATAACATAACAAAACGATTAATTTTCTAAACAAGTTGATTAATGCAGGAATGCATGAGATGCAAATAAAAGAAAATGATGCACTGGTGTTAGAACTAGAAAAATCGTGCTCAAAGTAGTTTTTTCCGTGTTTCATTATTCTGGGGGAATTTTGAGTATAGAGACATTCATAGACAATCATAAGCAATCACCAAGTGTACGCAAGAGAGATATCGCAAGGCGAATTTTATTCCAGAGATTCTAAGATCTTTTACATTCCACGCTGTGATATTTGTCACGAGCCCTTAATCACATAAATGGTTGACCACCCTTGATTAAAAGGCAAAAGTAAATGAATGCATACATTATAGATAAATTAAATAAAGCAAATGAGGAAATATCAATGTAAATCATGCACGCCACAGAGAACACATGAATTTTTTACGTGGAAACCCTTGCGGGAGAAAACCACGGGACAAAGCGACAAAGCTCCACTATGAATAATGTTTGTACAATAGATGGAGTATTCGAGACAAGGCCCGGATAGATCGAGCAGGTGACTAAGTCATCGGGGACTATCGTCTTTGAGTTCATGGTCGTAGAGACCTATTTATTTTCTTGTTATGGACTGAGCCATGTTTCTTAGACAAGCCGGATGTCTATGTCCCATTTTCTTTCGGATTGTCCGGGTTGAGAGACTGTCAGGATTCGAGTGGTGCAACTCTGGGCCCGCGCCTGTTACTGTGAACAGGTGACCGCTGGAATACACGAATATTGAAATGTTGGTCGGCATAACCTAAAGCCCGCGCCTGTTACTGTGAACAGGTGACCTTAGGAAAGCAATCCGCAACTGCCTCATCAGCTCAACCGACGGACCCGTTGTCGATGGTGTTATAGGCAAAATAATGGAGATCCAACTTAGCTACTAAGATTTGACGCAGGCGCCCATTCGACTCTCGAGATCATCTGTTCGAGAGTCGCAGATCGAGTAAATGCGGAGTGCCCATTTGACTCTCGAGATTATATGCTCGAGAGTCGCAGATTGGATAAGTAAGGGGCGCTCATTCGACTCTCGAGATCATATGCTCAAGAGTCGCTGTTATAGTCAAAATAGCGAAGATCATCTGCTGGAGATAGACCTCGCGAGTACCCTTATCCGACTATCGAGAACGTCTGTTCGAGACTCGCATATTTTGAAGATACTCCGATCTCGCGAGCACCTTTATCCGACTATCGAGAACGTCTGTTCGAGGCTCTCTTCCTATCTTCCTCTTCGTCCCAGGTTCTAATGCACACTCGAGGCTCGTATATTAGGAAAACGATGCCCGACTACCAAAGCTTCGAGAAGTTGTGTTTTTCCTGCGAGCAGACCTTCTCACAAGTCGTTGAAAGGTATTACATCTAAATGAGCGAGCACTTGGACTCGCGACCATCTTCCAACATGCGAACATCTTTCTCTGTGGCGACACCCCTTAGCCTTCAGTACCAGTAGCCCGTATAGGCCGATTTTGGGCTTATCTTCTCTTATGGTTCCGAATCTCAAGGGATTACTATCAAGGAACGTGATTGTCAAGACAAGTCATTGGGTTAGATCTCTTCTCTAAGGATAAGGATCTTATCCCACGAAATCAGCGGGATCTCGGTATCGTACACGAAATCAGCAGGATCTCGATATCTTACGTAACAGATTGGACCCTTCCAGATCTATATAAGGAGAAGACTCCATTAAGATACAGGTACACAATATTCAATCTCTAGCCTCGGTTTGCCTGGTTATTCTCTTGCTCTGCCTGACTTAAGCATCGGAGGGCTAACGGTTGGACACCAGCCACCCTTAGTTGCTTTCTGCCTTCTTTCAGGTCCGGTGGAGGAAATCTCTGTTGGAGAGAAGGTGAACGACCGGAGGATCCTGTTACAGAATCTGACGTTAACAGATGGGTAGGGCATCGACTGTCTTTTTCATAATGGCAATCCATAGAAGGATGTTTCAAGCTTAATTAGAACTCTTTTGTTTGTGGTTTCTTGTGATAACCATAGTCCATTTTTGGTTAGTCTTGAGCCTCAATCCGAGCTGAATCCTAATTGTGCAATGAACATAATCGATACAAAGTTCTTATAATCAGTTGTCGAGTAAGGTTGGAGTCTGTCGACTTGTCTTCAGAAGTGATCTCGACCTCGCACCTTTGTTGATAGCTAATACGCAATGAAAGATAAGAAGAGAACCTGCTCACACGTGCATAAATGTGTAGAGCATTGTAACGAGATAAGGGATTTTCAATGTACAATGAATGTAATTGAATGTATATCATATGAGATTGATTGTATTTGATGAATACAACAGAAGGTATGTCATATGAGAATGAATGTATATGAGAACACAATAGTATATATGCCATGTGAAGTTGAGTACATGTCGAGTTAGATGAGTGCTAGATTAAGTAAAGATGAGTGCTAGATTAAGCAGAGACGAGTGCTAGATTAAGCAACTAGATTAAGCGTGAATGAATGCTAGATTAAGTAAGATAGGTGTTAATGCATGAAGCAATCAATATTATCTAGTCATAACTCCATTTCTGTACAAATTTGCATTAAAATGATATTTTAGTCATTTCGCTGCCTGAAAATTCTAAGTAAAAATCTGAATTTTTTATATATCCACAGATCGACCATAAAATATCATGAATATTTCATCGGACTTTGGTGTTTTAGCATAATTAGGGTATTTCAGATTTTTTGGACGGTTTAGATTCAAAGAAAACCGCTCCAATCAAAAGGCGAACTTTTTGGAAAATGCCAGAAAGTTGCGATTTGTACTTCGGATGGAAAATCAAAATCTTCATTGTTGGAAATTTATTTTTTTTAGTATTTTTTATTGAATCTAAATGGGGGGGTACTTCCTTATTTACATAAATAACTTAAAGTAAATGGAAACATAAATTTACTTAAAATATGACATTTAATTAAACGTTTTTATGTAAATAAGGTGTGTAGTGCAAGTGCAGGTAGTGCAGAGAGATGTGCAGTGCAGTGCAGAGAGATGTGCAGTGCAGTTCCGGTGTGACTAGTTCAGGCGCATGTTGGAAGAGGGCTGGCGCATGTCTATGAGAGTGAGCGCATGTAGTAGGGTGGTGGGCACATGTGACATGGAGTGGGCGCACGTGACCAACATACAAGAAGGGAGAGAGAGAAGATTTCTTCCGAGCTCATGTGGCTCTGCACATGCGCCTGGTGGGTGGAGGTGGGCGCATGTGGCTTCACCACTTTGGCCAACAAAGTTTGGGCGCATTTCCCCCCTTGCACTTAGTGCATTTTTATGGTTTTTTGGTAGTTGGATAGTGTGCGCATGTGTCCCTACTTAGAAGGACGGGCGCATGTATTCCTCCATTGGGGAATGCATCCAAGCGCATGTCTCCCACCTTGGAATGATGGGTGCATGCATCCAGGCGCATGTCTCCCACTTCAAAAGGGTGGGTGCATGTGAAAAACTCCCAATCTCATCCTCCCCTCCTCTCTCCTCTTCTCTCTCCTTTTCTCTTCTTTTTGAATGCCACTCACGCAACCCCTTTATATAGTTGTTGGTTTGAGAATTGTAACGGTTCATATATATCCTCTTATGGTGTGGTCCACTTGAAACTTGGATCAGGTTAATCTTGTGTACTCTGGCACGTGTGGACCACACTGATCCTGTGAACAGGTCAGATTCTCCAAATCACTCAGATGGTGGGCTCTTGGAGGCGCTGGACGCTGGTTAATGTTAACAATATGTATGTACCATGAGTTTGCATGGTTAGTACGTCTTTTGGAAAACCTGTTAGTGGGTCTCCTTTGTAGTTCGTGGGCCCCAAATCTGAGCTGTTCATTAGTTTAGGGTCGTCATTCTAGGAGGTGGCCTCAAGTTTCACATAAATTCGAGTTCCAGGTGGGCCATACGAGAGGAAATAGTTCAACCGTTCAATCACCGTTGAAGACTCATGTGGAGCCATAGAAGTATCAGATCAAGCTAGTTTTCATGCATATGATACGTGTCGGCCCTTGTGACTCTATGAACGGTTCGGATGGTCCTAAGGGCACCATGGTGGCCCCACACATGTTTTCAATCAATAACCAATTTTCAACAACGCTTGGGCGCATGTCTTTACGACAATGACTTTTTCATGTTTGCATGCTTTCACGTGTTTGGCAAACTTTTAGGTGGGTCCCATTTATAGTCTATTGGCAAACTTTCACGTGTTTGGCAAACTTTTAGGATCAAAGCCGTCCATTGGCTCGGGAGTGTTATTCTAGCGAGTGGGCCCAAATTTGAGGCAAATTAGATGTTCATGTGGGTCATACCATAGGAAATAGTGTCACCGTTGTTTTGCTGTTGAATGATATTTGGGGGCCACATAGATATTGGGTCGAGCAACCATTTAAATGTTCCATTTGTATGAACCTCCTAGAATACTCTGGTCGGTCCAGATCTTGGAAAACAATATTGTGGTGGGCCACTAGAGAGGTTTAACTAGTGATCACTCATTTTGGGAGTTATAATGGTAAGCATTGATCTTCCTGTGGTGTGTCCCACCTGAGCTTCAGATATGCCTCATACTTAGTCCCAATGGTTAAAATAAGCTATCAAGATGTCTGGGAGGTTTGGATTTCCCTTATACATAACGATGGGGTCCCCACAGCAATAAGCTCATAAAGTTGTGTTTTTCACAAATTTGAAAGTTTAAAGTGTGAGTTTTACATGCTTTATGTATGTTACCAACTTCCAACCATGAACAATTCTTCCTCCAATGTTTCTCCTGGTATAGTCTCTCTAGGACTCAGATCTTCTTCATTTTTTGTCCCAAGGGGTAAAATGGGTTGGTGAAACAGATGATCGGCTTAGATCAAGTATATACTCCATGGTGGGGTATAGAGCACAACGTCTGGTGGGAACGTTACCATGGGCAATGTGAACGTACGTACATATTATGGTTTTATGTGTGCACATGATATGTTGGTGGTGTTCAGGCCGTGCATGCATTGCATATGTATGTGAACATGTAGTTTGTGGCGTGTATGCATTTGTTGCATGGATGACACGTGTGTTTCATACATGAGTCTTAGGCATGGTCCATGGTTTATATGTGTTATGCATGCATGCATCTATTGCTTTTTTAGTATTTCTTAAGGATGGTTTTGTTGATGGTAAATGATTGTAATCCATGTTAAATGGATGCACACGGGCAAAATAGTTGCTTGGTTAATGATAAATTTTGGTAATTGGAATCAATGTAAAATATTGGAATGCATTAATATTATATAAATTGGAATCCTCTAAAAAGGTTGAGAATTGAATGAAAATGCCAAAAATGATTAGAGTTTTTAGAGCGAACTCACTTTTATGGCACATTCAAGGTTTGGAGTTTCCTTAGTTTTGGCCAAAGTTTGTATTCAATGGGCTTACAATTATTATGTCTAATGTCACGTATATTAATTTAGGGTGTTAAAACTAATTTATTTAATGCATTCTAACTGTATGCATCTAAACACAAATTTTGAATTCCAGTGTATTCTAATTACATGCATCTAAACACAATCAAGGATTCAAATTGGCATCGATTTCATTTACTACGTGATTTGGATTCCAATGTAGTTCAATTACAAGCATCCAAACGAATCCTTAGGTGTAACGTCCCGGATTTTCACAAACTTGAGAATTAGATGTTTTGGAATAGAGGTTTGTTGAATCATGGTTTCGACTGTTTTTAGCCTAATAAATTAGTGAACTGAAGAGTTTTTCGACCGATCTGTCTAACTAGTGTACAACACTATGCATCACCCATAAAATTAAAATGTTTTTTTTTCCCGGACTTTGATGTTTTGACACATTATTGATTTATAAAAATTTAGAAATGGTTCGAATTTGAAAAATACTCTATATTTAAAAAGGCGTTACTTTTCGAAAATGTCAAAAATCGTGATTTGTACTAGAAATGAAAAATTAAAATTTTTGTTATTAAGAATTTAATTTTCTAAATATTTTTATTGAATCTAAATGAGGGGTACTTTCTTATTTACATGAAATAACTTAAAGTAAATGGAAACGTAAAGATAAATATAACATTTACTTAAATGTTATTTCATGTAAATCAGCGGACACTATCCAGAGAAGTCACTGGAACTGTGGACTTCCAGAAAGAATAGGGCAACATAAAAATTTCTGAAAGAAACCTTTGGTGACCGAATGATGCCTTCAGGCTGAGCTGATCAAACGAGATCGTACCGAAGGAGGTTTTGACTTTAAATCTTCGGCGCATTGAAAATTCCTTTGGCGCACCGACAAACTGTACAGTGAGCTTCAGTCCAAATTGAAGATCTTAGGAGCATCGAACATATTATTAGCTTTAATGTAAGACCCGTACCCTTATTTGCCCTCCGCTTAGTTTTCGGTGCCGGTACGTTCCGAACCGACCGAATTAGAGAATCCCGATTGGACGTCTTATTTTAGTACCGTATCAACCCAAGACCTATACCCTGACGACCGCATAGGCGTTACAATTCTAATGCCGCACGGCACACCCCATTGCGATACCTGGTGTGAAAGTTACGATCATTTGCGTAATCTGAGGCGAGCCGCGCAACGCACGTGTGGTGCGGGCCCCACCTGCACAAATTTCTAAAAAGTTTAATCAATTAATCAATCACTTTATCTACCAATCCTCCACCTACCCCTATCACCTTTTCCATCAATCCATCACCTCTTATGCCAAAACCCTAAAATGCCCCTATTAAAGTACTACCTAACTCTACAACTCTCTATTCTACCCCTATCTTTTTCCATTTCCCATACAAGAAAACCCCTAAAGTCAACACTTACCCTACCCTATAGCTATTAACCATTATTCCCCTTACTTTTTCCTTCCCTATCTACCACTCTCTCCCCAAAATCTCTACCCATACAAAGGACCATACGTATGGGGCTTTCTCATTCCTATTTGCAATATATATATATATATATATATATATATATATATATATATATATATATATATATATATATATAGGGAAATGGTACTATGAGGTCGACCTCATGGGAACTTCCCATGAGGTCGAGCTGTGTGGGCCACACTGTGATGTGTTTTGAACATCTACTCCATTAGTTAGATGCACCATTCAATGGTGGGCCACAGGCTAAAAAATCAGGTCAATACATGACTTAGGTGGGACACACCACAGAAAACAATTGGGAGGGGTTATCCACCCATTAAAATATTCACGATCGTTGATTGGGCCCACTGAGATGTGGTTCACAAATCCAGCCCATCCATTATGTGTGTACCACTTGTAAGAGGGGTCAGACCAGGTTTCAGGCACATCCAAAACTCAGGGGGGCCCCACCAATGATTTTAGATATTTTAGGCATGTCTTCACATGGTTTTAGATGGTATGGCCCACCTGAGTTCCCTATACAGCTAATTTTTGGGGTATCCCATAAACTAAAGAGGACCCATCAAATGCATGGTGTTGATGTGCGACACACATCACGGTGGGGCCCACATAGCTCGACCTCATGGAAAGTTCCCATGAGGTCGACCTCATAGTACCATTTCCCATATATATATATATATATATATATATATATATATATATATATATATATATAGAGAGAGAGAGAGAGAGAGAGAGAGAGAGAGAGAGTGAGAGAGAGAGAGAGAGAAGAATGAGAGATTAGGAAGGTGATTAGAGAGTTTAAGAGAGAGATTAAGAGAGAGCTTAGGGGGTTGGGAGAGTTAGAGGAGGTCATCCGAACCATCCGATCAACGACTCGACCCGATCCAACCATTCGTTCTTCAAGTGAGTGCAAGAGAGGATGAAAATCCTCTTTTCCATTGTTTATTTTCATTTTAGTGGGCCCACAAAGATGGGGACCCATCTTATTTATGCATCAAATGTATGGTGGACCCCATAGTGGTGGGGTCCATCTCGAATTTTCCTCTTTTCTTCCATTTTTCCTTCCTTTCCTTTTTTCACTTTCTTTGTGAATTGTGGTAGGGCCCACAAGTGGGCTACGCTGTGAGACAGCATGCCCCGCACGCTGTCATAGCGTGGGACACCATGTGTGGCCCACCTGGATATTTATTTACCATTCAACTTGCTCATTAGATGACAAAGATCTGGATGAAGGAAAAATACAAAGATCATCTTAATTCAAAGCTTTTGGACTCCACGTATGGACAACAAGATAGATGGATTGGATTGCCCACATATGACGCTACATAAATTTCAAAATAATAATTAAAAAAAAGGGGAGAGAGAGTCCAGACGCAGGACGTTCTTAGCGTCAGTCCAGCGTCAGACATGCAATGGCGTGAATGGGGTCCCCACTCGTGGGACCCACCTTGATGTTTGTGTTTGATCCACACTGTCCATCTATTTTCCTGGATCATTTTAGGGCCAGAGCCCAAATATGAAGAATGTCCAGATCTTAAGCGGACCGCACCACATGGAACAGTGGGGATAATGATGTCTATTGTTGAACCTTCCTTGGCCCACCTTGATGTTTGTAGCCCATGTAACATGCCCAATATAGGGCTCTTTGGGGGCCCCATGAGCTGGAAAACCCGATAGACGGAGTGGATCGTCCTCATGTGGGCCCCACTTGATAAAAAAGAAAAAAAGGAAGCAGTGTGTGAACGCTGGCCACTCATAGCGTCAGAGACGCTGGGAGTAACCAGCGTCCGTGGATGCTGGACTTCATGGGGCTTCACAAGGTGGCCCACTCGTGGGACCCACCATGATGTATATGTATCATCCACGCCGCCCATCCTGCTTTCCAGATCATTTTAGGCCATGGGCCCATATCTGAGCCGGATCCAAATAGTAGGTGGGCCACAACATAGAAAGAAGTGGGAGACAATGATGTCCATCGTTGAAACCATCCAAGGCTCACCATAATGTTTATCTTTCATCCAGACATATTGTCATGCCCTGAAATTCGGGACTCGAGTACAAAAACTCAAAGCCCGAGTTCCAGGGTGCGAACTTAACTCAAGCATAACTTTAAAGAAATTTCATTCCACATCTTACAATACTAACTAAACTAAGGTACTTTATTTATCAAAGTTTGAATTTTAAGCTATAAATTAAATTAAACAACTATATCTACTCTACAAATTAATTAAGTCTACTAAAGTCTGTTTACATCAACTTAAAAGGAAAATAAATTAAACAACCTAATCTAAAATAAAGCTTCTAATAGAAGTAGCCGTCCAGATATTCCGCTTTAGTCGCTTCTTCTTCCTCCTAAAATCCTGCAGGAACTGTGGTGATTTTGGTGAGCTAAAGCCCAGTGAGGTCATTTCCATTACAGATAATATTCCAGTTGATAAGAGATAAGATGCATCACAGGTAATATTTCAGTTAATAAGAGATAAGATGCGAATCATCAATTGATAGAATTGTATGAAATAAACAAGGATGAGGTGATGATTAATACATTTTATGATTTATTATAAATGGAGTATGATTATAATGATGTCATGTATGTTATGATACGTGTGAGAGCTTTAAACGTCTAGGAACTCGCTGCCACTAAACATTAGGAACCTTTCGCAAATCAACCATGCTCACTTAATCGGTACAGCGAGGTAACAAATCAACCATGCACGCCAGTGGGCAAATCAACCATGCACCACTGATCCAACCGAGCAAATCAACCATGCTCAATAAGTGAAACGACCAGAACTCACTGCCACTGAACATTAGGAACCTATCGCAAATCAACCATGTTCACCTAACCGGTACAGCCAGGAGTCAAATCAACCATGCTCCTGTTCTGTCACAGTGTATAAATGTATGCTCATGTCATGAGTTATGGAAGCACTTCTTCAAGCATATAATGCATATCCAAAATTCAAGCACAATCACACCATGCATGTGTTATCTTCACTTAGGTAATTCTTTATCTTACTTTAGTTATTGTCAATCGAGGAATTTGAGAAGGTCGTCGTGTAAGGTTTAGTGTGTTGATGAGCTAAGATTGTCCCAAGAGTTATGTGTTGTATATTATCAAATCCTAAGTTGTTGTTTATCAGGAAGTTTAAGAATGATGACACGTGGAATCTTGAAAATACTATGTGTATCTAGGGGTGCATGTTGACGACATCACATGTACGAAATCCTAAGTCGAATTGTTGTGGAATTCTGACATGTGCATTAAAAAGGAAAACTTGAGAAAACTAATTTAATAAGAAAATGATAATTGGCAGGTGAAATTTAAGGATATAGATAGGACATTGATGAATCTCTTACCTAGGATTCCATGATAAGGAAGAAAGCATGAAAGCATGCTTAAAATCCTAACTAGAGAATGAGACTTTATAAATTGAACGTAAACAGGGGAGAACACTAAAGAAAATTAACGAAAAAAGTTACGTGAGATGAATCACTCATCTATGGCAGGTCCTAAGCTCCAAATCGAGTTTGAGTCGGCTCAATGAGTCGACTCGGTTGGAAATTTCTCCTTTTTTCTTCTTTCTTTCTTCCTTCTTTCTCCTTCCTTCTTCTTTCTTCTTTCTTCTTTCTTTCTTCTTCTTTGCTGGAGAATTCTCCCAGCAATAGGAACAGCAACAGTGGGTGGCTCCCCCACTGGTTAGAGAGGCCACACGATCTCTCTCTCTCTCTCTCTCTCTCTCTCTCTCTCTCTCTTCCCTTTCTAATGGCTCTTTCTCTCTCTCTCTCTACCCGAACCCTCTCTCTTTCTCTCTCTATCTCTACGTTTTTCTGGAGAGGGCAGAGAAGCCTACGGTGGGTTTATATAGGACTCAACGTCGGTTGGATGGTCCGGACGCGTATCCGAGTTGAAGAAGGAAACTTCCTTCCAGGTATTCTTGGACAATATGGACCGTTGGAGACCTAGGTGAGGTCCACACGAAGGTTCGGGAGAAATATGGTCTGTCCATGCAGAACGGATTGGCAGATCTTGGTTTCTTGGGCTTTAAATGGTGGTTTGAGGGGGGTTCGTTGCTTGGTTGGTGGAAGAAAAACTCAAAAGTGTTGGCGTGACGAAGAGAAAACGGTTGGACGGCTTGGATTTTCAAGATGGGGTCCACAGATGGATGGTGCTGGAGCATCTGGCGGACAACGCTGCACGCTGTTGCAGCAGCGGACGAGGAAGGAGTTTCCCCTCTCCTACACGGTCAACGCGCGTTTGACCGTGCGCTTAATGTGCACGTAGTGCATGTGGGTCCCACCATGATGTATGTAAGAAATCTACTTTGACCATCAGGTAGGCCACATAAATTTAAGGCATGACACAAAAATTGAGGCAGTTCCGAGGTTAGATGGCCCACTTATGGCCTGATTTCTGATTAGGGTATTTGTAGGATGATCGGAGGGTTGAAATTTGACGTGTACAGTTAAAATATGCCTCTAAACTATTATATGAAGTTTTGCATGAAACTGATTGTAAAAAACTGGCATACTTAAAATCATTAGTTTAACTTAAGTTTAACAATGGCATTTTCATAATTATTGTAAATTTGTGAGTTTTATGAAATCCGACACTTCTACACTGTTCTAGAATTTATTTTGAGCAATTTTAATAACGGGACCCTACTTTAATTCTTTGTGGATTATTTATTATAAATTTATCAGTACTTTAAGTGATTTAATTACTTTAATAATTAATTAAACTATGATTTAAATTATTCCAGAAACCTAAAATTAATAAAATTATTATTTATTTTAAAAATTTGGGTCATTACACATGTGGCACAGGTCTGGATGAAAGAGAAAACACAAATAATAGCTTGATTCAAAACTCCTGTGACCCCAAGGGGGTCCCACACTGCAAACAGCGTGCGCACACACGCTGCCCAGCAGGTGGCCCACCCTGTGGGTCCCACCATGATGTATCTGTCTTATCCACATTGCCCATCTATTTTTTCATGTCATTTTAGGACGTGGACCCAAAAATAAGGCAAATCCAAATGTTAGGTGGGCCACACCCGCAGGGAACAGTGGTCATTGATGCCCACCATTGAAAACTTTCTTGGGGCCACTTTAATGGTTATTTTTCATCCAAGTAGAAGTTGTGGGCCCATCTTTAGGTTCCACCTTGATGGGTGTATTGTGTATCATGCCACCCGTCTTGACTGGCGCGTGGGGCCAATTTTGAGGGGGCCTCACTTAGGAAATGGTGGTGATTGAATACCTACCACTGAAACTTCCTAAGACCTACGATGATGAGTATTTGCTATCCAACCGATAGGCGGGGCCCGCCATGGTCCCCCTTTTGATATATATACATACATATATATATATATATATATATATAAAATATATATGTTTTTTCCATGCTGTATACCTATTTTGTCAGCCTATTTTGTATGTGCAGGCCCAAGTATGGGGCCAATGTGGTCTCAAGTGGGCTATGCCACGAAGACCTTTACATTTCCAATGGGGCCCACAATCTGGGTCCCACTCTCTACATATATTGGGCCATTAAAGGCTAACATCACATGATATGTTTGATAACATGCTAGTATACTTAGCTTAATAGGTCACATTGATAATATGCTTAGTATAATGAATACCATGCTCATTTATATGCCCATACGCATCATTTGTATGCTTGTTATGGATCACGATTAATCATAGCATATGCTATTTTGACTTGTTATACTTAGGGGACCCATACGAGACAGGGTCGCCCCACATGATTACGCAGTATGCGTAGGTTTGGTGCATGACTTAGATTGTATGACTCATGCATCTCGCATTATGTATGTCACGATCACCTTCACACCCTAGTAGCATCGGGGTGGTAGCCACCATAGTCACATCGTGGTTGGCAGTAATGGACACTGGAAACATGTTCTAGCATGTGGGCGCTATGGATATCCTTGGGTAAAAGTCTCTAAACCCTGTGGTACCAGTAGGATGCTCCAATGTCGAGATCGAGTGGAAAACATGAGCTCCCGAGTGCCAAATACCAGTAAGTCGCGTCTCCCACTGTGTCGAGGTTGGTTGGAAAGGGGTGTGACCTTATCCGCCCGGGTGCAGTGGGTTATAAGCGAGGTCGAGTCTGACCAGCTCGTGAAATGGGTCCGCTATTGGCGAGCTGAGTGGGCATTGGCATACCATTGACGAAGCAGATAATGAGGTCTTTTCTACTCGCTTGGTTATGCGCTCGATGTACGGCGGCCAGCGTCAGAGTATACTAGACCCCGGTGATGTCCCATATGAGAACCGTTTTGATATTGCGGATTAGTTAAGTATTGGCATGCTTGCGTTGTATCTCTAACATATAACACTCGGCCATGTAAGCCCTTGTATTGTATAGCTTTGGGATGGCTGATAGCATTCATGAACTTGGTAACTTAACCCTCTATCACTTTCGCTTACTATGATATCTGTATACTTGTCATATGCATCACACACGCACACACGCACTCTATTGAGCTTCGTAGGAGGCTTATGCACGTTTGTTTACACTGCAGGTACTAGGGCATATCAACAGTGTTGAGCTCGGTTCATGTGCCTGATATTTTGGACTTTTGCTACATTTTTGTATTTTTCCTTTTCAGCATTGTACTCAACAAACTATATAGTGGATATTTGATGATGTTTTATGATTTTGGTTATGCTCCCTTACAAAAAAAATTATCCTGAAAATCCTTCTAGTAAGATCCCAGGATCGGAACCTAGCATATGAGAGCTAGGAGCCAAGAATGGGGTACTACGGAGGCTGTTGTCACCAAGGTCGCCGAAAGGGAATTTAGTGAGCCCGGTTTGGGGCGTGACATTTAATATACTGGCTTTGAAAATTCGTGTCTCCTTCGTTATAACTCCGATTGAGGTAATTTAAAAATCAGAATGAAGATTGAGGAGTTTAATTTCATATTAAAAATATATATAAAAAATAAAATAAACATTATAATGAGGTTAATTTTATAGAGTTTTATATACTATCTAGAAAACTGTCAGTTTCGGACAGTGTGTACTTATAAAAGTTTCAAAAATATGGCACGCAAATGGTCTGTTGAAACTGAAAATTTCTGCAACAGCAAGTTACCATTAGACCGAACATATTTTTTTCATCTTAAAGTTTTAGTATTTGATTTCTTCTTAGGAATTTCTCCTAGTCATGTCAGGAATTGTCCTAGAAAATTAATTCAAGTTTTTATATTTTATTTATTTAATTATACATTGTAATATTTTGAATAGTTTATTGTTTAATCAAATTAGGACTCTTAATTAGGACAATTAAGTCTGAATCACCATTTTTGCTAATTCTGAATAGGCCACATTTTGAACTTAGCTAATTCAAACCCTAATCATCATGCCCAAGAAATCTCGTCACTTAGTTTGTTTCAGAAATGTTCGGATTATCCAAACAAATTTTAAACCACTCGTTAATGGGCCACTAAACCCGAAGCTAAGGAAATCATCCGTCTTGGCAGGCTTGATGACTCTCGTGGGATGTTAAGCCAAGACTACACACCAAATTTCTCAAGTTAGAGCCGAGAGGGTGGCACATATGATGTGTGAACCTACCCTAAATTTCTTAGAACTTAAGTGAATCCTGCCTACTCGAACTTACATGAAGTTGTGGATTTTGAACCGTTAGATTTCAATGAAACTTAGGATCGTAATCTCAAACATTTTCTCATAAGTTTTTCTAAAGCCGCGACCCCGAATGATGAACATTGATCGTTAAACGAACACTGCATCATAACTGTCAATCGCCGCATCCGAAATATAAATAATCGTATTCTTAGGTAAATCACCACTAGGTTCACCTATCCCATGGCATAGATCAACTCATGCACCTTCCGATGAGCCCTAACAATTGAAAACGACCTCCCATAGGGTCATAATACCAAAGACCTAGCTCTTAGGGCCATTTGGGCAACATTTGGGACTATAAATAGAGCCCATTTGGGGCTCCCTCCCTAAATTCAAATTTTCCATAAGGAAGAGAGACAGAGAAGAGAAATAGAGGAAGAGAGGGAGAGAGAGAGAGAGAGAGAGAGAGAGAGAGAGAGTTGGGGCTTGGTGCTTGATCGCGTCACCCATCCCCGTGCTTGTCGGTATGCTTCATGCGTCATTGTTTCAAGCTCTTCTACATCTTCTTCGGCCGAAATCTATCAACCTCGAGTCAGATCTTTCTTCCTTTACTAGGTAAGTGGTTCCTTTGCTATTCTTTCCACATCCCTTTCGTATTTCACCTATTTGAGACATTAGGGTTAGAACCTATTTTCATTTCTTAAAAAAATCAGAAAACCCTAACATTAGGATTTTCGTGTATGCTAGGCCTTGGACCTCTATAGGTTATTTGGGCGTGACGTGCGCTACTGCGAGAGCTGTAATTGAGCTCGGCTCCTCTAGGGTTTTCGTTTTCGCCGCACTCGGGCCCCGATTCATTGAATCGATTTGAGGTTTTCTCAGATTTAAGGTATTTAAACCCTAAACACTAATTAGACATTAAATTAGAATAAAATCCTAAGATTCTAACTCTAGAATTGTGATTTAATATAGGTATTTGAGGTTTTTCCCATATTTTCAACACTAGGGTCGTATTCGAACCGTTAGGGCTACATTCAAATCGAGTAATTTTGACTCTAAGGTGAAGATCTACCCTTAAGATTTTCTCGACAAGTTTTAGTTAGTGATTGCTTAATTTTGTTGAATTCGTTTATGTCATAAATGTTAGAACTACTTTAATATTAAAAGCTATATGATAATTATTGATGAGTGGATAATATGTTTGATGAAATGCCTTTGTTGTTGTTGGGTTGATAACATGATCGATGAAATGCTTGAATGATATGAATTTACAATATTGTAAAATATCAATGCTTATGGATATATGTGACGCTCTATGTCATTCAGGTTATTTGGATCGATCGTCAAGTGCTTGGGTATGTGTATAATTATGTAATTGGTAATATAAATTACTTTTCTAATGGATTAAGATCTGACAATCGTTTGACTAGTGTATTGCCTATTGTTGGGGTCTCGAAAGTAAGAGTCTTCGAAACAATGATTACGAGTGTCCAAATCATCACTTGATTGGATTTAGGGCCAGTGCATCGGAAATCGCGTTAAAAATCGCAACACACATCAGACTTAACCAAAAAATGGGAAATTGGGCCAGTGGTGGACCCCACCGGTCATCATGATCAGAACCCTCCAAATTTGGGAGGGTTACCTCAATCAGGAAGAAATAGGACCAGTGCATCGACATTCATCGCAAAGCGGGCTCCATAAGCCCTCCGTTTCGCAAAACCCAATTTTGTAAAACACGAGTACGTCAGCGCGTCCAGAAACTCATTGCCCAGCGCATCATAAAATTCAACAGTTTTTGCAAAGTGAATTTCAGGACGCACTGCCCACAGCGCGTCCAGAAATTGACCCGGCGCATCATGAAATTCAGTCATTTGTAGAAAGTAAATTTCAGGACGCACTGCCCCCAGCGCGTCCAGAAATTCGCCCGGCGCATCCAATAATTCAGGAATTTCAGGACGCGCTGACCCTCAGCGCGTCCAATAAATCAGGCACTTTCAGGAATTTCAGGACGCATTGACAACCAATGCGCCCTAAAAATCAGGATCCCTACAAAGTCATTTTAAGACGCGCCGAGTGATTTTCTCGATGCGCCAACCCATTTTCTCGACGCGCTACACGTGTCGGCCTCTTATTGGCCGACTTCGGCTATAAATACCCCTCCCTTCGCCTCATTTGCACGGATCGAGAGAAGGAGAGAGTTTTTGAATTTTGAGATCGCCGAAATCCCTCGTCGGAATCCCTTTTCCGACCGCCTGAAACCCTTCACTGACCGCCGGAAATCCCACTTCCGACCACAGCAGGTCTGATGGAAATAACTAAAAATATACAAGTATAGTAGCGCATCACGAAATACGTTAAACCAAAATTATTTTATCGACGCACTGGCCTCAGCGCATCATAAAAATACCCCAGCGCATCACAAAAATGCTCCAGCGCATCAGAAAATACCATCGGCGGATCAAATAACTCAACATCTTAAAACTCATCATTATTGGACGCACTGGCCCCAGCGCATCACAAAAATTGCCCAGCGCATCAGTAAAATCAGTCGTCTACAAAACGAAGTCATTTTCGGACGCACTGGCCCCAGCGCATCGCAAAATAGGCTAGTGGATCAGAAAAATCAATATGCCAAAAACAAAGTCATTTTTGGACGCACTGGCCTCAGCGCATCACAAAAATACCCCAGCGCATCATGAAAATAGAACATTTTAACAATCATTTTTGGACGCACTGGCCCCAGCACATCAGTAAAATCCGCCCAGCGGATCGCAAAAATCAGCACTTTAAACGTTCATTTCAACGCCTTTAAATCTTCATTTTATAATATTTTTGAGCCCCATTTTAGCCTATTTTTGGTATTTCGAGTGTTTCGGACGCAATGGAGCAGTCAAATGACTCATTCGGGCTGCCCAGTGAGCAGAACGCAAGCCCTCGGAGTCCGATCCGATCCGACGAGCTGAATGGAGCAATTCTCCCGAAAAGAGGCCGCTAGTGCCCAGGACCATACTGATGTACTATCATTACATGTACTATCTTAATATGACCCGGATTCAGGTCCGAACTAAGCAAATGGGACTATGGTTAACACGATAAAACATACCAGGAGAGTTCTAAACTATCACACACAATTTGTTAAAGACTGACACTTCTAGAACAGTCGATGCCCTACCCATCCAAACGGCATCAGCTGGTTGAGCTGCTCAGGTACACACAACTGCAGATCGGTCTTCCCGCCGTCACCCGTCACAAATGACGGGCGGAGGCCCAGAGTCGCACCCCTCGGTTAAAAGCCCTAACAGTCTCAGCCCGGATCTCCGGTTAAAAACATGGGACATAGACATCCGACTAGTACAAAGATGGATCAGTCCATAATAGCACACAACAAATACAGGTCTCCGCGACCATAGAAATACAGGTCTCTACGACCACACAAACACAGGTCTCCACCACCATGAACTCTGAGACCATAATCCCCGCTGACTAGTCTTTTGTCTTCTAATCAAGGGTCATCGATCATTCGATGTAATTAAGGGCTCGTGCCCCGATCACGGCCTGGAATGTACAAGATCTCAGAATCTCTGAAATAAAATTCGCCTTGCGATTTCTTTTCTCTTGTATATTTTTGTGAATGTTTGTAATTATCTATGAATGTTTCTATTATTCAGAACCCCAGAACAACAAAACACCAGAAAACTACGCCCGAGCATTTTTCTAGTTCTAACACCTACCCTCTGGGTTGGCCGTCACGGACTTATTCGATCGACCAAGTAGGACACAGTTGACCGATAATGGCCACTATTGGTTTGTCATCGTCCACTTGGGTTCAATGAATAAGCCCCAGTCAAAGTTAATGGTTCTTATGTTTGATTATTGAATCACAATTTATGGAATCTGAAATACAATCGTTCCCATTGTGAATAGTCCACTTAAAATCATACTGTGACGCGATCTACCAAGTCTCATGAGTCAGGCATGGTGATATGGGACACTGTGTCTGAGTTGTCAGCCTATGCTTTGGCGGTGCCTCCCCGTAGTGACCAGTGAGCATTGACAGGGGTGATAGATTGTTGTTCGAACGACCTGACTGATGTTTGCGTGCTTATGCACCGTTCGAACGACCCGAGCATATATTAGTTTAATTCTGAGTGACATGCCTGAACCTCTTAATTAATTAATTGCATTTGATATTTCGGTGACAAGCCCTTCTACTTGATTTGGGCACGATTAACAAGTCATGGCCAGATCATGCTTTTATAAGAGGATAACTCAAACCTTGGATTAATGATGGGTTACTGGCGATGATTGACGACGCATCGCAGGGAGCCAGATGGTCTCAGTTAGATTTTGAGATACAATGTCGGTATTCTGGCTTCACCAATTTTCTGGATGAATTTGACTAATAAAAATTTGAATGAGTCATGTATACATGACATTGCATTTGACTGGGACTCGTGGGTGCCTGGTTGCTTGATGTAGCGCCAGTGCTACCTCTTGAGCTCCTCATGCGATTTGCCCAAGAACATCATGCACGTGTGGGGTGGCTAGTCAACTGTTAGAAAGACCAGCTGTTGGGGCTCAAAATTTCACCCATGATAGAAGGGTGAATGATGGCTCAAAATGAATAGTTTGGATCGGTTCAAGACCCGAAAAATAACCATAAAAGCGATAGAACACCTTCCATACATGTAATACACATAGAACTCATGCAAGAGAATAGTGCGTATGGCTATGCATACTTAAAGCCTGCATGAGCACATGCAATCGTAAGCTAAGCCATCACGTGCATGCAACCAACTTATGCATACTATGCATAACCACACATGCCACACACATGTACCTTGTTTTGCATGCCATGAATACAACCCATACAGCCCATGTGTGCTACCCATGTATGAAGCCCATGAAGGCACTGAGTATAAATGTAACTCCCATCTATGCCCATGCATATATCTCAAACATACATACATTCACACCATGCAAGAACACTATTCTCATGTAACCCATTCATACATATATACTAAAAAATGTTAAGATGCATCTAGAATCACCCAAAAGCACCAAAACTCATCAAGTAGTATGTACAAATGCCCAAACACAAAGAAACACCTCCAAACACCAAAAAGTTGATGCTTTAGGCATTTTTAGGTACAAGTGGGTGTTCTCAAGTTGTGCCGCGTCCACTATGAGTGCTACCCATGCCGTCAGATGCATCACATGATGTTAGGTACATATCCAAAAAATATTGATCATCCATAACTTACGGGTGCTACGCTGTAGGAAAAAATGGGGAGGGGATGGCCACCATACAAACTTTTAAATAAATGCCAGTCTTTCATATCTTTTTTTTTTTTTTTTTTTTTTAATCCGTCCTAATCATCGCTACCATTAAAACTAAGGCAATTCCTAAAACTAAAAATATTCTAAAATTTAAGTGGGCTACAAAGAGCGAATATGTAAACCTAGGAATGAATATACATTGATCCATCTGGTGGGTCCCATTTGGGTTTTGATAAGGTTACCATAAGTTCATGGTTTCATAAGTAATAAATTAATTAGGATTCTACATACACATAAAGAGTACGGCTATACATCTTAAACATATGGTTTTTTCCCATGTTTGAACTTTGAATACATGTGATTATTTCCCATCATCAACCATATAACTTTGTATGTAAGATTTACAATGCTCTGTATAGGGCCCATTGTGATGGCCATATAACATCAAATTTGTTCATCATGTGTAACACTTCATTTTCTTTTTAGTTTCAAAAGACTGTCATCTAAAACTTATGTAAGCCATATTACAGGGGAAAGTTCGGATTGCAATACCTATCATTAATTTCTCCCAAGCTATGTGTGAGGTATGCCATGTTAATTCTCATTAAAAAGAGGTACCCCATCGGGATGAATAGTCACCTCATAAACAAGGCCATTCCAATATTTAATTAGGTGGTCCACACCATGTCACTTTAGTGGTTTTTAGCATTATTTTACATTGTGTGGCCCACTTAATCTATAAATAAGTCTTGACTTCTGGGACATCTGTGCAATATAAGGAGTCTCACAAAATGGACAAATTAGATTTCAATAAAAAGATGAATGTGTGTTTGTGTGTGTGTGTGTGTGTGTGTGTGTGTGTGTTAGCATAGCGTTAGAAAATTAAAACCATATATAGTTTCCTTTCAATTGTAACTAATTTCCAAGAAATAATGTAAATAAGCCATTATTATTATTTTAAAGTGTTTGTTTACATAATAAGTATTACACACAAATTCAAGGGTTAAATGGATGCGTAATAGGAAACATGTAAAATAGTGGGTAGTCATTACAATTTCCCATTATAAAATTATAATATTTACCTTTTAACATAGAAAAAACAAATTATATAAGAATGCCCTCATTGTATCTAAATGGAACTGACGTTACCAAATAAGCAAAGCAATTTATAATTATTATTTATTTTCATTGTTACACTAACATAATTAGTGAGACATTCATAATTTAAAAGAATTTATAATCATTACAATTATACATTATATTATAATAAAATTACTTATTTTTTTGTATACCAGCATTTTAATTCATAATCATTAAACTTTTACAATAGCTTGCTTCTGTAATTTGCAATCCAACACATGCCCTTGGACATGGCAAGGGCCTACACTGAGTCCACCATATACATTTAACCCATTTGACTCCAACACATATTGAAAGATCCTAACCATCCAATCTTTGGCCTTTACTTCAGTGGACTGTGGTCGTTTTATATTTATCTTTTTCTAATCTATTATCGGCCAACATTAACCATCCAAGGGCCAAGATTGTTCCAACGGGGAGAATTTGAGGTGGTTGTACTTCAGGTTGGAGCTGATCACATCAATGGGCTACATCACTGAGCAACGAAAGCACTTGTACGGGCCTCGTGCCCAGCAGCGCACTTACATGGAGGAATCATATGATGTGCAACATCCTTCATGAGCTTTGACAAGGGCACGTGGGCCATGATATAATGATCCGTACCATTGATGTTATCGTATCCAACGTCTCACTATGTATCACAAATCTCCTCGATTGGAAGCTCCCATCCAACCCGATGTCTGGGTCTTCTTCCTATTGAATGTGGACCGTTGATGTATTCTCTCCTTATCTATTTTCAAGCCAACACTAGAGGTGTTAACATTGTTCAATCAGGGGATTTTTTTGCAAATTTCCCATCGATTGTGGGCCCAATCTGACCTACCATCTGAATCATTGAGCCCAGGTCCCATTTGTAAAATACAAAAAAAAGAAAAAAAAAAGAAAAGAAAAGGCTCGAGGATATGGTGCACATCCTCGGCTGGATCATTGATCTGATGGGCCCATCCCATCACCTCATCATCTCTTGAAAATCAAAGTCACACATTTCAAAGGAGGCACTGTGCAACTGACTTCCAACCATCTCTTGTCTCTTCAATTTTACATTTATTTATGGGGAAACTACACAATCCTGCACCGAGGCTTTGCGTGATGTACTCGAGTTTTGAATTCCCAAAAGTGGGTCCCATAGTGCGTAATCCAGACCATTGGTCAGTTGCATCCCTCAATTGATTGACTGTGCGACAAATATCTCCCACATGGGAAGATCCTGACGACCAATTTTGGCCCTCTTTTCAGTTGAATGTGGCCCATTCCTGTGTTTTACTTCTCGACCGTCTATCTTTAGCTCACAAATTGAAAGGTTAGGATTGTCCTAACGAGGAGATTTTGGGAGGATGGTTCATTGACAACGGGAGGATCCCATAACTCCGTTCTCTCATCCATCTCTTGACGATCGTGCTTGATCACAGAGTACCACAAATGAACCCTCGTTTCAACGGTAAAGAACGATTCAAGAAAACTCAACGGTCCATATTTATTCAGAAAAATGCCCATTCATTTTATAGTGAGATTCATTCCATCAGTTCAAATTAGAGAACAAGTCATCCTGCCACCTACAGTTTCCAGGGCTGGCCCAATTCATTTGCAATCCAGCTTGAGGAATGATGTTACATGGACTAGCGAACGGCAATTTTTCAAATTTGTGCAAGATCCAAGCCGTTCATCAAATTGTCCCCTCTCTGTAGATGCTTTTATAAAGAAACTAGGTTGGTCTGATCATCAGGTAGGCCACACAACTATGTATTAATTGGATGGTTGGTAGAATTCGAGCAACGGTCCAGAGCCACCGTGCTTTTTGTAGCCCGTTCAATGATCCGATCAGCCCGACTTCCATCAAGGGACATCAAAACGGTGGGAGCGGGCTGATTAGCGGGTTGGATCTTTCTAGTTGACACGTGTGGGAAGAAAGACCCAAAGAAGTGTAGATCCCTGGGAATCTTATATACGATATCTAAGAGCATGACCGCGACTTTCCTGCAACCTCCCAGGTAACCATAACCATTGTGGGGTCCACCTTGAGTGAGGCCCCGGATCCACCAAGGTGGGTGGGGCCCCTGATTGTGGGGCCCACTGTGATATATTTGAGTAAATCCACGCCGTACATCCGTATTGAAAGCTCATTTTGGGGCATGATCCGAAAATGGAGTTCCAAATCCCATATGGACCATAGTATCGAAACTGTGGTGAGTGACCATTAAAAACTTCTTGTGGGCCACAAAATATTTGGATCAAGATGATAATTGTGTGGTATCTTTATCTAGGTGTTTGTGACCCTATTAACATGTTGGATGGCAAATAAACATTTCGATGGAATTCTTGAATTTTTTAATGGTGAGGATTCAATCACAAGTGTGTCCTACATAAGATTTGAGTCAACTTCATTTTTTTTTTTTGGATCATACCTTAAAATGAGCTTTCAAAATGGTTGATATGTGTGGATTTAAGGCACGTACATCCCCGTGAGCCCACACAAAGTATGTATTAAAAGGGAAGCCGATTAGGTGCGGCCGGGCATCACCGAAGACAATACGGCCCTGATTGCGGGGCCCTCCTTAATGTACGTATTCTGTATCCACGCCATCCATTCGTTTTATCCATAATTTGAAGGCATGAGCTAAAAAATGAAGCAGATCAATTCTCAAGTGGACCATGCCATATGAAACAATGGTGATTGTCCATGAATAAGCCACAAAAGTTTTGAATCAAGCAGAGCAGATATTTGTTTATTTCTTCATCCAGGTTTATGTCACCTTATCAACAGGTTGGATGGTAAATAAGCATTATGATGGCCCCCAAGAAGTTTTTAACGGTAGGGCGTTCAATCACCCTGTTTCCTCTGGTATTGTCCACCTGCGATTTGGATCTTCTTTATTTTTTGGCTCACACAAACGGAAGGACGGTGTGGATATAGAATAAATACATGATTCATGTGGGGCCCACGGTAAGGGCCGCAGCTATTCCGTGCCCAACGTGAAGAATATTTTATAATCCACGTACAAACGCGTCGTTGGAAATCTAGCATACAACCCTTCTACTTTTGGCTAACGGTGTAACACCGAAGCAGTGAAAATGGTCTCACCGCCATGGGTATGCCCTGTAGCGAGGATTGGATCGATCCACCCGTAAGATAGGTCAGCGACGTACATTTAATTGGACCATTGGTTGGCGACGTATGGTTTAGCCCACCCAATTAATCGATCATCCAGGTTTCATGCCCAGGTGATCCTTCTGGTGGGGTCCCACCGTTTTTATGGCTCGGATTTTATAAAAAAGTTTAATATTGACATAAAAGAAACCGTTGTATGTTAAGTTTTCCATCCAACCTTGTGCAGGAAAATTTCTCACAAAAGAGCGAAAGTATCATTTTCATTTTGCCGATTGCGACAGGATCGCAAGCATGGGCGCGGCTTCGGTGGATCCGTGACTGTGTGACCCACCTTGATGTATATTTCTTACATCCACGCCGTCCATACGTTTTTAAAGATTATTTTATGGGATTAGTACAAAATTTAAGGAGATCGAATAGTTAGGTGGACCACACGACAGGAACCAAGTAAATTAAACACCCACCATTAAAATTTTCTTGGTGCCTACTGTAAATGTTTATTTGCCATCCAACCTGTTGAAAACGTCACAAAGAACTAGATGAAAGGACCTCACAAATATCATCTTCATCTAAAACTTTTGTGCCCACAAGAAGTTTTTAATAATAGTCAATCACCACAGTTTCCTGCGTTGTTGTCTACCTGAGATGTTGATCTGCTTACGTTTTAGTATTATGCCCTAAAATAAGCTTTTTAAACGGATAGACGGCGTGGATTCAAGTAGAATAGATCAAGGTGGGCCTAAAATTAGGCATACACCGAAGCCGCGCATGTAGCCATCCTGGGCCGCGACATAGGCTAGCAAGACGAACACAACCAATAAAATTCACTGACGAGATCCCAAATGTCGCGATTTTTATTTTATCAGCCACAAGTCACACAACAAAGCACGTGCTCCTATTTACACATAAAAACAACTACACCCCACACCTGCAACACATCACTCCCTGTACATCTCCACCAAATTCTAAACCCTTTTCCCTCCCATTTTCTACCAGGTATAGATTCATCAACCGTACACGTGGCACACACCCACATCGATCGATCCAACAGTCCAAATCCCAAAGCCCACCGCTTAGACCGAAAACCACACCAACCATTCGATCCAAACCGTCCATTTAACTAGTTCGGTGGGCCCTTAATTGGGACACACAAGATCACCGTACATGTATGCCACGTCTGCGTAGGACGAATCATGACCATTGAGAAATTGGCAGCAAACCAAGAGAGACGACATTACATGATGATGAAGATAGTAGTAGGGTAGGTCACATGACAGAGCACGCGTTCACGTTATCATCATTGAACATGTTGCTGACCTTATCATCGCCTCTATAAGGGACAGGAATATTTCCATGTTTGTCCCCGTTGTATCCATGCCTCCAGTAGTTGTAGCTGTTTCTGTAGTCATCCTCGTCCTTGAAGTAGTTCGCTGACGACGTGTAGTACAAGGGTATATCCGGGTTTGGCCAGAACTCTGCCTTCTTCCCGCTCCTCCTCACTGCCTTCAGCACCTTGTTTTTGTCCACGTACCCCGTCACCGTCACCTTCTCTAGCGGTAGGTTCACCTCCACCGAATCAATTCCTGCCACGTGTCATGTAAGTATAAGGGCCACACGTGTTCGGTTCATCACGATCATCGAATGGTCCTAACCATCACGCTGCTGGACGTTAAGTTCAGGGTATCGGATGGTTAGAATCATCTGATGAGTGTGACTCTTGAGCTATGCTCCATCCATGGTGGGTCCAAGAATTTGGACGGTCTGGATGGGACGTGCAAGTATTAGAAAAGCATTTGATGGTGCACATACCTCTCAGCTTCATAATGGCGTTTCTGACCACCCTTTCACAGCCGGTGCAGCACATGCGTACTTTGAGCTCCACTGTCTGAAATGGGTTTATGGCGTTCTTTACATGAACTAAGAAAAAATCGTTTTTTTTTTTTTTTTTTTTTTTTTTTTTTTCATGCATGGGGCCATGGCCATGAGAAAAAATAACTTACAGAAACTTATTCTGAAAATGGGTTTTTTTCCATTTTGCTTTATTTTGATTGGTTTTCATGTGTTATTAGAGTTTATTCAAGAAGAAACTCAAAACCCAACTGTAAAAAGATAGTAATACAGCATGCATGTCGTTTTTCTCTCCTTTTCTCTCTTCATGAATGCAAAACCATGTTGGAGCTGAATGAGATACCTTAGAGTAAGGAAAAAGAAAAAGAATAAAAATAAAAATGAAAAATAAAAAACAAGGGGTGTGGTGAAAGCGAACCTGCAAAGAAAGAGGGCGGGCTTTGGGCATTTTGTGGTGGTTATGGTAGCGTTGGCTTCGATAGCGAAAGGAATAGTTGTCTATGGTAGAAAGGAAAGAGTCCAATGTTCTCTCTAGTGCTGTAGACATGGCTAAGGAGGGTTGGATTTAAAAGAAGGATGGTGGCGGTGGGAGGAAGACAAGTAGACGAGTTATCGAAGATATTCCTCTTTTAAGGCATCTCTCTTCCTTTGGGTGTTATAATCTCATTTCGTAATATATTCCAATGTTCCCTACACACTTCTAGGGTTGTTTTTGTTTTCTTCGCCCTTCGGGCTTTGAACTTTGGGTGTGGGTCATCTATTCTCTCTCTCTTTCTGCTGCATAATTACACCCTTAAGATAGGGAATGGTATCTCTCTGACCCCATTTTCATGCTTGATGTGTGGGAAGCGGATTCGGTCAAATCCGGGTAAACACCGTGTTCCGTCGGGTCGTCACCGTGGGCCCACCTAGGCGTATGTGTTGTATATCCACGACGTCCGTCCGTTTTTTCTTTTTCGGGCTCAAGTTAGGGCATGGACAAAAAAAAAAATAAAGTAGATGCAAATCTCAGGTGGACCACATTACAGGAAACAGTGGTGATTGATCATTAAAGACTTTTTGCCGGCCACAAATTAAAGTTTCGGTTCAAAAGATGATACTTTTGTATTCCCTTCATCGGTGTGTGTGTGACCTTATCAACAGGTTGCATGTCTGGATCCTCGGTTGGCTGTAACCACCCCTAGGGCTGTCAACGGGTCGGATACGGGCCGGATCAATGATGATCTGTATCTGACCCGATTAAGAATATATCCGACCCGAATACAATTCGGATCACTAGTATATCATCTGAACCCTGACCTGTTTAAAATTTTTGAAATCCGTTTCCGATTCGATTATGATCCGACCCGATATCCGACCGAATATCTGAGAGAGAGAGAGAGAGAGAGAGAGAGAGAGAGATACTCATCTTTTTTTTTTATAATTTTTTTTTTATCGGATCGGGTCGTTAACGGGCCGGATCAAGGTTGATCCGAATCCAACCCGAATATTAAACGGATCATCTTTGGATATCCGTATCCGACCCGATTATCCGATTATTGATCCGAATCCGATTAAATCAGATCGGATACGGATCGGATACAGATCAAGATCTGTGCCATTGATAGCCCTAACCACCGCATCACATTCTTGGTAAAACCTGATCACACTGAGGTGTGATCATGGAGTGTATGTCGTGAACCAACGAAAAGGCTGCAAATAGGAATTTCCAGTTTTACAAGCTAGTTGGTGGGCCTTAGGAAATTTTCCAATGATGAGCGTCCCATAACCATTATTTCCTATGGTGTGGTCCACCTGACATTTTAATTCGTATCTTTTTTGGATCCATGTCCTAACATGAGCTAGCAAAATAGATAGACGGCATCGATATATAATATATACATCAAGATGAGCCCCACGGTCATAGCCTAATGGAACTTGACATCTAAAAACCTATTTCCAACTTAACATTTAGATTCCAACAAAATTCAATTTCAACTGGTGTGTTTGGCGGCAAAATCCAGCAAAATAGGATTCCATCTGAAAACCTAAATTGGCTGGAATCGAAATTAGTGAAAATGAAGTGGAGGACCATTCCTACATAAAAGAGGCGGAAGTGAGCATCATTCAATATTGACGATCATACCCCTAGGGTGGTGCCCACCTTGATGTATGCATTGTGCATCTATGATATATGCATTATATATCAACACGGTGCATCCGTTTTGGGAGCTCAATTAAGGACATTAGACAAAAAATGAGGCAAATATAAATCTCAAGTGGAACACACCACAGGAAACAATGGTGATTGAACATCCACTATTAAAAACTTCTTAGGGCCCACTATAATGTTTATTTCCCATCCAAACCGGCCATTTGTCTTGGAGGACTACTATAGGCCAGGGTCAAGTTCTCAGGCGGATCCGAAGCCCAAGTGCGCTGCATGCTGCAAAAAAATGGTTGGTTTATACAGTTTTCAACCAAACATAATCGGGATTACACGGTTTTCAATCAAACAGCAAGTTGCTTATGGAATGTGGTTTCAATTCAGTTTATGCAATTTTGGATTCCAAACAGACCCTTAGTTTGTATTAGTTGCGCCCATTGTTTGCTTGATCCAGACTGTTGATCAGAAATGGTCCATGGGGGATGGACCATCTCCTAATAAAACGTTCCTAGCTTTTCAATTAGTGGCCTTGAAATTGAGGGTTCTGAAAAATAGTGCAGCAACGGTCCACATTCAACTGAAAAAAAAGGTTCAATTTTTGGTTGGCTAGGATCTTTGGATGTAGAAAATGTTTGGAGCATGGTCCATCCACAGTGGACCCAACCAGATCAACCGCCTGGATCACTGAACCATGCGCCACTTGAGTTTCCCACACATACCCTCCACCCAAGCATACGGGTACGTAGTAACTTTGGGTTATATGTTGCTACAACTGGGTCCATGGTTTTGTGGTCGATCGGGACAGCTGGTTTGATGGACCCCCAGCATGCACATACAGTGCCACAAAAGTCTCCCAGATATGAAGACCCTAGCCATGCAATCTTTGGCCTTTATTCCGTTGAATGTGGACCGTTGTTGCATTTTCTTTCTTCAATCTTCTATTCCTGGGCTACCAAAAAAAGGGATTGGTTTTGTCTGCACGATATTTCTCGATTTACGGTCAATTGACGTGCCTGGCCCACCAGACCTACAGCCTGGATCATGAAACTAGGGCCGCCCACTTGGATGAAAGATCAAACAATCCTTCCAAGCTAAGGAAGCTGACACACGACCGGGGAATATAAATAATAATGGGAAAAGGAGGAACTTAGAGAAAGTGGAGTAGATGCAAAGGGAAGACAATATTCTTAAAAATCTCTTCTTTTCTCTCTCTCTCTCTCTCTCTCTCTCTCTCTCTGTCTGCCTCTCCTCTTTGAAAAACGTTACACATCCACCTTCTATTCTCTCAGCAAAGTTATTCCCGGAACACAATGAGTAAGACTTTCAAGGCATGTTGCTATTATTTTGTAGAGGAAAGCGAACCTTTGGATTCTTTTATACTTAAAATAGTTTAAAAATCCAGCTCACTTGGGTTTTGGATGCTTTTTAAGTACCAATAGAGTACAACCCATTACTATATATTCATTTATACACACGCGCAAGTCTCCACCACCAGCCTTTTCCCTAAGGGGACAAAGGCAGGCCACAGATACATGGTTTTGGCCACATATATCTAATAGTCATGTGCACGTTCTTTATTGAGAAGATAAAGAAAGGGTGAATATTGGGTGTTGGGCCCACCTTGACCGGACTCCCTTCCATTATGATGTAGTGGAATTAGATTGAAAGGTAGGCGGCTGTCAAAGATAGGGCCCACGATAAAATATCTTTAAAAGTTGTTCATTTGAGAACATACTTGATCAAGCTCTATTCAAATCCTACCGTGTCAAGGGTAAAGAAAACATGGATCAAGTGGTGGTTGTATTCAATCTGCATCCATGAAGAAAATACCCAAGTTAGGTTTTTTATTTGTGGGTGAAGTAATAAACAAAAGGCCGTTGATGTATGTCTTCCTCTTAGGGATTTTTGTAATTGTATTAGTTGGTTTTGCTTATTCCTAACTTGGAAAGTGGACGGCCTGTTTTTTGAATTGTATATTTTGGAGATTTCATTTGGGCCTTGGATTTAGGGTTCTTCCCTAAATAAGGGATGTTTGATATGTTGGAAATGGTATATGATGATATGGTATAGCTGGATGCACCCGAGAATCACACTTTTTAGACAATAAAATTTGATGTAGAATGGGTTGCAAATACATTCATGGCTTAGATGGACTGAAGGAAGGATTCTAATAAAAATTGGCAAAACTCAGCGTAACTCGACGGATTGAGGTTGAGTGACCGACCAATCAGGGCGCCGGTCGATCGAAATTAATCCGAAAATTCACGTTTGGTCACTTGACACTTTTTGGCCATTTCAGTTGATCGAAGTCAGTCGATTAAAATTAATCTAGAAATTCCACCTTATCACGCAGCTTGGGATTGAGGCGAGAGGTTCACCTCCCTACTGGTTCAGCATCAGATTGAAGCTTTGTTCTTTGGACAATTTTTTATTTTTTTATTTTTTATTTTTTGTCAATCAACCAGATTGATCGATCTCCCGATCACTTAAGTCGATCGACTTTGTGTGATTTTTCAATTTTGTTTCCTTATTTGTTTAGGTTTCTTCTAATATCGTTTTAAGGATTTGTTCATGGTATTTAAGTAGGAAAAACTCATCACTTTCATTAGCTTATGAATAAAATCCCTCAAATTTTCTTTATTTCTCTCCTGAATTTGAGACTCTCCTCGTGAATTCAAGAAGTCCTTGTGGATTCAAGGTTTTTATTAATCAAGGAAGACATTGATCATCCTCAGCACGTCCTTCTTTGCATCACAATCTATCATTTTTTCTTATTTCTAGTCGATCAATTACTTCATGATGGATAGGATCGGTCCAATCTCTATGTATTCTGAACCAAGTTTATCCACTGCAGAAGAGACATGGCTGGTAGTCTCAAAATATAAAGGGATGTAGGGAAAACCACACTTTTTTAGATTTATTATATAGAACCACCTATATAATTTTTTGCCTATATTTTGTATGAGCTCTTGATCTTGCCACTTTCTGTCCAAGTGAACTAATGATCATCCCTTTTTATTCTGAAAATGTTGAAAATATCCATATGTAATTTTATCCATCTATTTAGAGATTAGCATATTATGTTGGAATCGGGTGACTCTAATCTATGCTGGACAGGTCGCCAGATGACCAACCACCGCAGATTTTTCACAATGAACTCTCTGGATGGTTTTACGTGGTGTCGGGCAACCAAGCAGTGGTTGTCAGGCGACCAAAGGGGGTTTTGGGCAACCGACGACCAATGCGTTGTTAATTCATTTTGGGTGGTTTTGTACAAAGATGTTTCTAATTCCGGTTCTATTGATATATAAGTGGGTGTAAACAGGAATTAGGGTATCCTAGATAGGTAAGGAGGGATTAAGAGGGTTCAAGGGTGAGAGAAAGAGCTTGGAGAGATTGGGTTCTCTCTTGTAGGCTTTCATCCGGGTTTTGTTTCTTCATTTTCTTGTAACTTCAATTTTATAGTGGACTGTTCGCTTTGTGCCATGATTTTTTACCCGTGAAGGATTTTTTCCACAAAATCGGATTATCATCTTGTGTTTGTTGATTTACTTGATCATTGTGATTATCTCGTTTGATTTTTTGCTTCCGTTGCGGGCCGATTTTCCCAATAAGTGGTTTCAAAGCTAAGGTTAGGATGTAGATCGGAATCTGAGATAATGTTTTCAATAGCGTCAAGCATGAGATTTGACATAGAGAAGTATTCCGGGAAATATAACTTTGAACTGTGGAAAGTGAAGATGAAAGGCCTTTTAGTTCAGCAAAAGCTCGAAAAAGCACTCCTTGGAAAGCGACCAGAGAGTATGAAAGAAGAAGAGTGGAAGAAGGTGAATCAAAAGGGCAATATCTCAATCCAGTTCTATCTAACGGATGAGGTCTTGTACAACGTCATGAGGGAGAAGACTGCGGCTGATACGTGGGCAAAATTAGAGAATATCTACACAAAGAAATCTCTTGAGAATCGTCTATATTTGATGATGCAATTGCTTAATCTGAGATGGCGAAGGGGACTGATGTTGAGAGCCACATTAGCACATTCAATAGGCTCGTTTACAAGTTGTTGGGTCTAGATGAACGATGAAAGATAAATATCAGGCATGCATATTGTTGAATTCGCTTCCTAAATCATATGAGTCATTCAAGAACTCTTCATGTGCGAGAAAGGAGACCATTGGCGTTGCAACCGTTATCTTAGCCCTCCAAGCAAAGGCAATGATAAGGACGAGTGGTAACGTGGGGTCGTCCTCTAACGGGGCACTGGTTACGAGGGAGAGGAATTCTAAGCGGGGTGGAAGATTTTTCGTCATCGAGATTTAAATCCAAAGGCAAAGAGAAGAGTAATGTGAGGTGCTGGAATTGTGGAGAATAATGGCACATGAAGATGGATTGTTCGAATCCCAAGAGTAGGCAAGAGAAGTCTAAAGATTCTTTTAGGGATGTTAATATCGCGAAATCCACAGAGGATGAATGTGATATTTACTACATATTGACTAGTATCCGATAAGGGGTCTCTCGATGGAGGGTGGCTCTTGGATTCAGGTGCATCATGTCAAGTATGTCCTGACCGGAGTTCATTCATGACAAAAGGCAAGTATGATGGTGGATCGGTGTTTATGGTCGATGGTTACGCCTGCGAGGCGATGAGTATTGGTTCGATGCGCATTAAATGTTCAATGGGATCGAATAAGTCCTGAAAGATGTGAAGCACGTCCCCATGATACAAAGGAATTTGATCTCTCTTGGTACACTCAAGGCGATGGGGTGCAGGTTTATTGGTTGCGATCGGTATTGCAAAGTGAAAAAGGGGGCAATAATGATGATGAAGGCACGGAGGTGCCGCAATCTTTACAAGTTGATCGGGAGCACTTCTCACATTGGAGCCATGCATGGGATCAACAGCAGAATTCACAGTTGCTCGTATGTGGCATGTGCGCAAGAGCCACATGAGAAAAGCAAGGGATGCGCAAGAGTAAGAATAAAGTCGGTGGAGGCACGAGAAGCAATGGAGCTATGATGGAAATGAAGTAAAGATAAAGGATGGGTGATCAAGAATGGCAATATGCAGCATGAAGATTATCGTCATGGTGGAGATTGTTGGAATCGGGTGACTCTTATCTATGCTGGACAGGGTCATCGAGCGACCGAGGAAGGTAGTCAGGCGACCGACCATGGTGGATTTTTTATAGTGAACTCTCTAGATGGTTTTATATGGTGTCGGGCAACCGAGCAGTGGTCGTCAAGCAACCAAAGGGGGTTTCGAGCGACCGACGACCGATGCGTTGTTAAATCAATTTGCATAGTTTTGCGCAAAGATGTTTCTAATTCTGATTCTATTGCTCTGTAAGCTGGTGTAAATGGGAATTAGGGTATCCTAGATGTATAAGGAAGGATTGAAAGGGTTCTAGGGTGAGAGAAAGAGGTTGGAGAGCTGAGTTTTGTTTCTCCATTCTCTTGTAACTTTGATTTCATAGTGGATTGGTCACTTTGTGCCGTGGTTTTTTACATGTTAGGAGTTTTTTTTCACGAGAAATTGAATTGCCTTCTTGTGTGTTGATTTCCTTAATCATTGTGATTATCTCGTTTTATTTCTCACTTCTGCGGACCAATTTTCCCAACATATTGAAGGTTGACCCACTTGATAAATGTTCAGATCTTTGATGCTGGGCCAATATTGGGTAGATCTTGGCCCCACCTGTCCGGATCTATGACAAGTGTTTAGTCAACAAGTGTTTTTGACATGCCTAGTTGTCTCTCTCTATCTGTGCGTCTCTCTCAGAGTGAGTTCAGTGTGGAAAGACAGTAGCTCGATCCGATCGGATCGCCTGCCTCATAGCTTCAAATCTACGGCAGAAGAGGAGAAAAACTCAGAAAAAGGAAGAGAATCGGATAGATGTAGAATAAGGAGATGAAAAGAAGGCCAGCTAGCATCTCATATCAAATTCTCGAAATGTACAAATCCATGCATCTCATTCTGATTTTCACAATCTTCTGCTTTCTCCTTCTCTTACCTGTTCACTCACGATCCTTGTCAAAACCGGAAAGAAATCAATGGCTGAGATCAACTCTTGTGTTCGTTCAATCAATCGGATTTCCCCTTGTAAAGTGAAAATCGATACCGTTCAGTATAATATCAATGGTCTAGATCATTGTACTCTGGATCCATGGGTGCAAAATTCATACGGTGAATGTCCACCATAATTTCAAAGGTTTGGATTGCTGGAAATGTAGGCTTCACTCATTCAAAAGTGAATTTGGAACGTGCTACAGAATATGAACGGTCTGGATCATTTTAGATCCAAGGGTGCAAAATTCACAAAGTATGTCCCCATAATATCAAGAGTTTGGATCGATTGTTTCATTAACACGTGTAGTAAATTAACATCTAGCACATCCACCATGATATCAACTGTGTAAATTAATCGAAAGGTGGGCCCCATCCGTTCAAAGTGAAATCCATCACTCAACAGTCCAGATGATGTAGTTAGAGCCTGTGCAAAAAAAAAAAAAAAAAAAGTGGGGCCCATCAAGATGTGTGAGTGGTGTCCACTCCATCGGTCATATCCACTACGAACATAATCCCAAAAATACGGCTGATTCAAAATTCAAGTGGGCCACATCACATGGAAGTGTGGGAATATGGGTCACCCACTATCCAAACCTTCTTGGGCCCATCGTAGTGTTTATATGCCATCCAATCTATTCACAGGGTGAGTCCCGCCAACGTGAATAGGAAAAACATATAACTTCAGTACTGCGGCTTCGGTGGATCCCTGACTGTGGAGCCCACCTTGATGTATGTTTCTTACATCCATGCCGTCCAACCGTTTTGACAACTCATTTTAGAGGAAGATCCAAAAAATGAAGCAGACCCAAATCTCAGTTGGACCATACAACAGAAAACAGTGGGGATTGACCATTAAAAACTTCTTGTAGGCTACGAAAGTTTTGGATCTTGCTGATATTTATGTGGGCCTTTCATCCAGCTCCCTGTGACCTTAAAAAAGGGTTGGATGGAAAATAAACATTTCGGTGGCCCCCCAAGAAGTTTTTTATGGTGGGGATTCAATTACCACTGTTTCCTGTGGTGTGGTCCACCTGAGATTTGAATCTGCTTCATTGTTTGCATCATACCCTAAAATGAGCTTCCAAAACAGATGGACGGCGTGGATGTAAGGTAAATAAATCAAGGTTAGCCGTGGATCCAGCCACGCCACCTAACCCCACTTTCCCTGTACTGTGGCCCACTTGAGTTATGGGTCAGCCTTATTTAAAGTTCTTGTCTTAACATGAGCTGGCTCAAATGATGAGCTTAGTGCATATCAGACGCACATCACGGGGACCCACAGAACTTTTTGTTGTAGGAAATTAATTCCTAGCCAAAGGTACCACCTTGCTTATATGGGGCCCACCACAATGCAATATTCTGGTGGATCATGGCAACAAGCTTATACTGATATTATTCTTATATAATATTCTTATCACGAGATTATTTCCATTTAAATTAAAATGATAGCAGATTCCATACCTTCCTAGCCTAGCCATTTTCAGTGCCTACATGTCATTCTAAACACGTGGCACACATGGATCAGATCAAAACCGTTCATTTCCTGATTCCAATAGTTATTGGGCCATGGTCCAAAAGACAGAACCCAGCTACGGTTCATATTAAGTGAGAAAAGGTCTACTGATTAGATGGTTGAGATTGTGTAATCAAAGAAATGGTCAATCCATAAATGATTCCACAGAATGTGTGGTTCAGATCATCGTACACATGTGATGTGTGTTTGGTACGCAATCGGGAGGCACGAAAATGCCATGTCCTGATCCGTTTTTATCTTTTTTGGAATGATTTTTCTATAAATGACCCATACTCGCATGTATCTCGTTATGTGCATCGAGCGTGGTGAGGAATGTAGGGTGCCCTAATATTCTCCCTCCTCCAGGGGCGTGGGCGGGACTCCCGACGCATGATTCAAATGAGTTTCCCACGCATCTTGAAAATCCCATTTCAAAATGTGAATGGAATGCCGTCCTTGGGCTGTAGGAGATCGATGCACAATGGCTTTCGTGCGGGCACCGAAATTGGGCCGTTGGTGTATGCATGGATCTTGCATTTCATTTACTTTAAGGCACAAGAAAAGCACAAGATGGAATTCAAGTGTTCTACAGTGCTCGACCGACAGAGAGTACTGCGCTGTTCATGTTTTCAGTTTCACATTTTGGGTTCATGGTGGTAGGATAATTTTAACCTACAAATTGATGCATATGGCCCACCGTGATGTGTTCATGTCATCCAATCAATTCATCATGTGTGTTTCCTTGTGTTCTCCTTAGCTTCCAAAAATTAGGGTCATCATGTTGATTAAGTGCCTTAAATCTGCTGCTGAAACAGGGTTTTTATTATTCGATTGAAAAATTTCCAAAAATACAAGTTTCCTCTTTGAATACTTTTGGACATTTTCGATTCAATCAAACTAGGTGCAAATTCAATTGATGGGTCATTGATTGCAGTTGATTTGATCCACAGTCTGCACAACTTTTACATAAGTACATGGTTTTGTTTTCAATTCTCTACATAAGTGCATAAGTACGAGGAATTATAAATACCACGTCATTACGGGATCATGGAAACTCTAAGAGAACTAAGGGTTCTATAAGAGAGAAAGCTAGGGTTTTTTAACTCTTTCGTCTTTCATTACTTTCTTATTATAGTGTATTTTTTGTCACTATAATGGTTTTTCCCTACGAGGGTTTCTCCACGTAAAATTTGTGCGTTCTCCATGGTTATTTGAATACTTCTTTCCCTATTTTGTTGCGTGATTTTGCCTGAGGTTGCTTTTGCGCCTGACAAGTCATGTTAGGACTTATTGCATTCCCAACACATCCAAAACTCAGGGTGGGCCACACCATGTAAAACTATGCCTAAAATATCTAAAATCACATGTTGTCGCCCACCTGAATTTTTAATGACCAGACTATTAGGGTGTCCATTGATCTTGGTTGGGTGCATTTACAAATGAATGAGATGACATACAAATCACAATAGGCCCCATGCACAGCCTAGGAGGCTTTTTATAATGAGCAGCCCCCATGCTACTCATTCCCTATGTTGTGGTCCACCTGAGTTTTGAATCAGCTTGGCTTTTAGGCTCCTAATCTCATGTGGGCCGCACCATGTAAAACTATGCCTAAAGCCTCTAAAATCACATGTTGTAGCTCACATGAGTTTTGGAATGGCCAAATTGTTGGGGTGTCCATTCATTCTGATTGGGAACATTTTACAAATGAATAAGATGACATACAAAACCTGGTAGACCCCATGGACAACTTGTAAGGCTTTCTACAACAAGTGCTCCCATCTCAACACTTCCCTGTGTTGTGTCCACTTGAGTTTTAGATCAGCCTGACCTTTTAGTCCCTAACGAGAACACTAGGAGGCACACCTAATTTACAGTCGGACAAGATGTCATTATCACATAGTGGGCCCCACACACAAAGCAAAGCTTTGTAGTTGATCTGACCTCAACCATGGATTTCCAAGTACAAATATACAACACATGTCCAACAAAACACCCAATTTTCTAAAAAGAAAAGGTTCAAAATCCCATGAAATGGGTTAAAATGTATCAATAAACACTTCTAAATACATCTCCCTCAAAATATGGCTTATAACAGGCGAATCAGGAGGATATCCGGGCGCAGCAAACTTGTATCACGGTGCACTCAAACCGATATGTCGGTTTCTTACAACACTTGAATCCTTGCAAATACCATAGGCCTTCGGACCAAAAATATCCTAAATTTGAAATTTATAATATTTGGCCATTTTCTTGGTTGAATGTGAACCATCACTGTATTTTCTCACTTACTATTTATTAATTGACCATATATTGAAGGGTTAGAATTCTTCCATTTTGGGGATATTGTAGTGCAAGGGCCATTCACAATGGGTCCCATAACATCGACTGTTTGGAATTCCATTTACCAAACCATGGGCTCGATGGTACAACCTTTCGGCCCAAGCATCCTGGAAAAGACTCAAAAATCTTAAATGTCCCACCTTTCCCCGAATATCTCCCATCTAATCATTCTTTTTAAACCCTTTGTTAGTTTTCTTCATATAATTCATCCATGGTGCATAGGTGGGACATCTAATCCATCCATCATGTTAGCCCAATCTTTTTACAAGTTTTCCCAGTCCAATCAGCAATGGACCCTAATATTGGAAATTCATGGACGGGTTAGAAAACTTCAGACGCTGGAGTTTTAGAAACGTCTATTTAGCAAACCGCGGCCCACATGAGCAAGTGGATCAACCTGATTCTTGGTCTAGAGCATAAATTTGGTGTTGCTATTCTGATGGATGGATTGGATCTCGGAACTATCGTGCCAAGCTGGAGCATGTGTCGCATGTGCATGAACTCTATTGCACACATGTGTAGACTAAGCAAAAATGGGCTAGGAATAGCATCACCAAACATGGCCTACAAAATACCATTGAAGCAGAAAAAGTTCCTTTTGTCTCCTAATAATGTTATTGAGAGTATGAGGTGCTCTGATGGGAATATAAGGCCTTCTCACCAAAATGGTTTTGGTGTTTGGGGGAATAAACCCTTTTATCCCCATTCCTCTCCCCTAGGAAAAAAACCATACCAATATCTTTGTAATGGATGCTTAAGAGATCTATCTTGAAATTATTAAAGGAATAGCATTTATTCATTGATTCATGCCATCATGTTTTTACTTCATTTGGGTTTTTAGCTTCGATGCCAAGTATTCAGCATGTATTCTGCGGGCTGTTTGCATATATGGTTTTAATATTGTGCTGGTTTTGGCCTGCTTTAACTGATTAAATTTAAAAAATAAAAAAATGGGAATCAAATGGTTATATTCCTTTCTTTTATTTAAAACCCTAAAATCAAATCTCTACGATAGAGAATTTTGTGACGTATTGGATGATACCCATTAAGATGTAATCAATGGACAGCAGTGATTTGATTCTAGGTAGAGGTGTGACCCACATGATAAGTGGATTTCAAGATGGGTGATCCCCACGATGGGGCCTACTTTTTGGATGGTTGGTGGTATGCTGTTGAGAAGGATGGGATAGTTGACATGACAAGGCATCATGTAGCAGCTGTAGGTTATTAGTTCTCCACCCATTAGTACTGGATGCATTTGGGCAAGATGGGGTTAACGTAGAGCCAGGTTGGCAATGGTTAAGGTTGAGTTAGGGTTAGCCAAGGCCTGGCCCATATACTAAATGGGCTAAAGGTCTAGCCCAAACCTTACACAATACCAATTAGGCAGTGGCTGGACCTCACCCAATCCATTTAATTGTAATTGGGTTTGATTCAACTGACATGACCCAACCTTGAGGTTGAACTCAGGTTTAAGAATGGAATATGAGGCTAAAGCGAATTCATTTATATTACATGCATAGTACATGTGAATGCATATAGGACTGTCAATGGGTCGGGCTTGGCCTTAGCCAATGCAACATTTTGAGTAGGCCCAGCCCAAAAGTCTAGCCTGAATAATTCAAAATGTAGCCCAGAGCCGCTGTGGACAGCATTACATGTATGCTTATCGACTATTATCTTGTTTCAGTTCTAGTTGGTGGATTTGGTCCATTTGCAGTTTGATGCAACAAACCAATGGTCTAGATTCACAAATCGTGGACCCCACAAAGCTTCATGGAGGATCTTATAATTGCTTGTAGTTTGGCCCTAGGATTAAAAGTAGGCCTGCGGTTTGGCCAGGTTTTACTCTGAGGTTGAAAGGCCCACTAGCCAGGCAGAAGAATTTAGAATGGGAGAGGTCCCACACACAACTAGTTGGACGATATTGGTAACATCCAACTAGCATATAATCTCATATAGAGCCGTTTGATTGGGGGCATTCTGATTCCTACGAGTCTCAATATTCGGTTGTATTTTGCTTTGGGGCTGTTGGATATTTCAAAATACAAAGAAAAGAAAACTGGGAAATTTGAATTTCCACTGACAAGTACCCAATTGAGAAGGACAGGCAATCAAAGTTTGGAAACAGGTGGTGTTTAGGATCAATTGCACAAAGTGATTTTTTGAGAGTCCCATATCCAATTGAAGTGTACTTGGGCGTTTGGGATTGTTGGATGTTAAAATATCAGATACTGAAAATGTCTGAAGGGCATCTCAATACTTCAAAAATAAGGAATGAGAATATCCAAAATAAGAAGAAAAGAAAAACTAGAATTTTTAAATTTCCACTTGCAATTACACACTTGAGAGGAACAGTCAATCAAAGGCAGGAAACACATGATGTTTAGGATCTTTTTTATTTTTATTTTTTTATTTTTTTGGGGGGGGTTAGTTCACACATCCCATTTTTAGTACACATACCCACACTGTTAGTCACACACAAGGGTAGCCACCCCACGTTGGGAATCAATTGACCAAAGTGATTTTTTGAGAGACTGAATAATTGAAGGCATGATGGAAGTTTATGATAAAAGTGGCAAATGCCTGCAACCCTATGACTCAGTGGTAGACTCACAAGAGTTTCAGCAAGAGGTCATAGGTTCGAACACCTATTGCAAAAAAAGTGGCAATGTTTACAATATGAACCTTCCAATTCCTAGCTATCAATTGGTAGAATCAACCGACAGAAGTAATTTCGAGAGGCATGAAAAATCAAAGGTGATTATAAAATTGGGCAAGTAATGGTGGGACTAATGATGGATGGTCTAGATCATCAATTTCACCATACGCACTATGATCAAAATGAAATATTCAATTTCCTAACCATTGAAAAGACGGTTAAAATTATCTCACAAAGGCACTTTTTGTAGCGAATGACAATCAAGTGTGGGACACACATGTGGGATGGTTTAAATAAATGATCAATTAGTAATTCCATCAATATGGCCATCCATTTCTCTAGCCATTTAGCATAATCCAACAAACGTAATATTTTTTTGAAGGGATGGATAACCAAGCTCGAGATTTATTTGATCAATGGTCTAGATCAATGGTCGCTTTTTGTAGTGGGGCCAATAACACCTATGATTTTCATCTAGTAATTAACCTAGCTGACATAAGAAATGGGCCGTGTGGATAAGCCACATGCATCATGGTGGGCCCCACATTTACTTAACAATTTTCTTTTTAATTTTAGTATTAAAAAAGTAAGTTGTCATTGTCTACTACATTGGAAAAGATATAGTAATAACCTAGGTAAATATTTATCACCCATTTACAATGTAATTACAGTTGAGTTGAAAAATCAAACAGGCCCCAGGTGCAAGAAGACATGATGATGTAGTGCCCCAAAAATTAGAATGTGGTAGAGTCATATCTCTACAAGACGTGGTGGAGTGATATATCGATCAGATCCACCCACTTACTAGCGCCATATATTTCAAAAATTAAACCCAAGAGTACACATCCCCTTTCTTTAAGGCAGTTAACAATTTTATTTTCCATCATCATTTTAGGCATGTTTAGTTTTTTAATATTGGTATTTTTATTGCAAAATTTATTTAAGGAATGGGATCTTACAAAATAGTGTCTCTAGTATAATTGATGTTTCCAAGCGCTGCTTTTTACTGTGAGAAATTACATTACTTAGTTTCTTTGCTTTTTTTTTTTTTTTTTTACAACAGAGTAGAAAATCAAAAGTTGTGGGACCCATGTGGCATGCGCCTTAGATCAACTTGTCCAACATGTGCGCACTAACATTATCATTAAATGAACCAAACATTTGGCGGATGCAATAATAAGGTGGGCTAATTCATAAAAAAATAATGTACATCATTTAAAATATCACAATTCAAGTGTAGTCAATTTGAGGGTATGATTTGCCTAATGTTTTGTTCACATTGTCAACATGGTGTGGTGCATGCATTTAACGGGTGTGGATAGTGGATTTGTGCAGGGTTGAATGGCAGCTTCCACATGGCTTGCCTCTTTCGAGGGCTTTTACGATTATGGTAGGTTTAATAAGAGTTTATATAAGACTGGAGTTGTGACTAGCCAATTACCTCAAATTTACAATCGGCTAAATCCTGTAGAAATGTTTAAGAGTAGAAATCCAAAGATTCATAATCCTAAGAATGACTCCTTAATCAACATTCAGAGATTTGGGGTAAAGATCGCAGTTACAAAGAGAAGTGTTAGGCACTCACTCTACCTGTACAGAGGGACAATCTCTACTTTACAGGATTTCACAAATTCCAATGATTAGTTCTAATTCTTATACTATGATACCATGCATGCGTATGTGGGATGATGGTGTGTTTTAATGCATCATCATCACCCTATAGTGTCTAGGGACAAGACGAATTAATCCCTGACTCATGTACCTAGCTAACAGTTCTTGGAGTATGATAATATGCCATGTGTGGCGATGTTGTATTGAATGCACCCTCGCCTCCCAATAGTGTCTCGGGACAAGATGAATCAGTCATTAACTCACGTACCGGGTTAGCGATTTTGCCAGTCAACTTGAGTTTTTGATGGGCAGAATCTAAGCTACTCGACAAGCCTTACAGCATACACTCAAGCCGACTGGGTGAAATGTTATGCGTGAATGGCATGTGTACCAACTGAAATTTTTGATGGACAAGATCCGATTAGATCGGCAAGCCACAGAGCATACTCTCCCAAATTGGTATGAATGTAAGATGATATGAATATGGATGAAATAAGCAGGGGTGTTGAGAAAGGAATAGATGTGCACAAATGCTAATGCAGGGTTTTAACAAAACTGGCTAGTGATTGGATGGTTGGATGGATGGAGGTATCACAAGGGTTGGGTTCGAGTGGCTTGGATCGAAAATTGGATGGCTCAAGAGTCTAAGGCTAGGGCTGGATTAGACCAGACCAAGGCTAGGCTTACTTCCTCACTCTCACCCTCCTTAGTAGAGGGGTGGCTAGGCTAAGGTTAAGGCTAAGACCAAGGTTAAAGCTAGGAGGCTTAAGGTTAAGAGGCTCTCTCTGACTTGGAGGGATAGAAGATGGGTTGTAAATATGAAGACTTAATTGAGTGTGTTGGAATGAGAAGGGGATAAGGGTTATTTATAGCCTCCATTCCTGGTATTGTTATAATTTCAGGTAAGACTAAGGTTAAAATAAGTTGCAAGGGCTGAGATTTGAGATCACCACATGGCAGCATCTCATCAGTTAGATGGTGTGGTAAGATTGTAAATAGTATAAGGGGGAGAGGGCAATGTTAGACATGATTTTCCTCACACATGACAGGGAGGTAGAAGAGAAAGGAAATGAGGGTCACATGTGTCTGTCCCGGAGAGAAGGACAATGCCACGTGATTGGCAAGGAGCCCCCTCACACATGTGAAGGGCTCATGCTTTGGCTTCCGTCTAATGTTTTCTGGGCTTCCTTTTTGGACTTGGGTCTTGATTAATTTTGGTGTGGACTTGGCTACGTAAGTTAATAGGGTCATGAGGATCAGGTTGGCTAACCGGGTGAGTTGACTCGAAGAGTTTATTCAGAAAGCCGACTCAAAGAGTTAGTGGTATTTTTCTATATGTTCTAAGGTTTCAAGGTTAGATTGGTTTACCTAGTTAACTTGAGTTTTATCGAGTTAGGTTCTAGGATTGGGGTTCTAAACTGGGTTGAGGTCTGAATTAAGGCTTGGGATTGAGTTAGGGTTTGGATTAAAGTTAGGTGGGGTGAGGGTCGCCATCCTTCCTAACCATACAATCTTAATCAGCTCGTTAGCTTGGGGTGGGGTGTCTACAACGAGTTAGAAATTACACATACATTGTGGGTCCCACAATCTTAAGTTTCACTATTTTTAAAGACAAAATTAAAAAAGGACATTTTTGTAACTTCATCCCTCAAGAAGCACCTCCTAGGTAATTTCTAATCAGGGAAGTATTATTTAGTAAAATATAGATTCTTGAGGAATTTTTTTTTTAAAATCCCTTCAATATTTATGAAATGTAAAATAAATAAGTTATTTTTAGTAATTTGAGGTGTTTGTTTAAACAAGAATTATAACTTATAAATCAAGAGTCAAATGCACTTACAAAGAAAATAGTTGAAGTAAACTATACTCATTATATATTTTTTATTATAATACAAATTTATTATGATGTTTTTAGGTGAAACAATCAAATGAAGGCGAAGCTATCATAAAATTATACGAGTAAATAATCATATTACCCATTATGATCACTTAACTAAACAAGCCTTTAATAGCGACGTATCAGATGAAAGAATTGTGTAGGCCATCAATGGTAGCCTTTGTATATGGGTGGACCTGATTTACACATCTATCTTTATCATATTCTCATTCTTGGGGCTCGACCCTATCATATGCCTTATCCAGCATTGATATTACGTGTCAATACAGGGTGTGTGCAGGTTAGATACGTTTGCATTTTAAAAGATTCCTTGAGCATTGATTCTTTGTCATACCCCCATTTGGTGATGTATAAAAGCATCAAATCACACGGTGGTATAGTAGAGTTTGAAGAATTGAAATATGGTAGAACCATCTCTTCTTAGGACGCATGGAAGGTGATGTATTGATCGGATCTAAACATATACTGATGTAGAAATGGATGGCCTACATTTTAAAATTAATACTTATAAGACAATCATACCCGTTATTTTCTAATAACAGTTTTTGTTCTCCACCGTTGCTTGGACGGTGACAGATCTGATGGATAGTAATCCCTAAATACATCATAGTGGACCACTATGATGGATAGTAATCCCTAAATACATGATATTGATCTGATGAACGGTGGCCCACTATACATCAGATCATATCAGAAATGCTTGGACGGTGACAAATCATCATGTGTATAATGATAGATGGCTCTACCATATTCGGGTTATTTCACTCCACGTCAGCCACCTTCAATATTTATGCATGTGGCAATAACATCCAGCGATCATGACCGCTAATCTGGCGAGGATCATGAATAGACCATTCCCAAAAATCAAAGGGTTCAGAAGTCGTTTAATCAGCAAAGGTTGGATCTAAACGGATTGATGGTCGACATTCAATGGACAATTTTCATAACTGGGTGATCAGGGCTGTCCATTCCCTGTAAACTCATCTGGTGTCACATCCTAAGGTCTGATCACGATTCATGTTTGCCGAGTCCCATTTGATCGGTGAGGATGGAAACCCCACGTGAAAAGCATAATAGCATTTCTCAGATCAATGGGCTCGATATAGACTATCTATTATGGGACGTCTCATCAACGGGCAGGAGCTTTAGTGCTTGATTGAGGTTGAGGATGCATTATCTTTCTCTACATATTATTGTTCACTGGAGTACTCGTATAAAGCCTGGGTTGATTGTTTGAGTGATCCAAACCATTGATATGAAGGCAACATGCATCGAAAATCTCCCAAATGGAAAGTTTATAAACCTTAAATAGGTGGCCCAATAATTAGACGGTTAAGAAAGAAGCTAAGCGTTCAACCACAAAAGTGGACAGAACTTTTATATTTAGAGCTTGAAATTTGAGAAACTCTTCGTGCATGGGCCATCCAAACATAGGCCTATCATATCAATGGTTTGGATTGCTGAACCATGGGCCCAACTTTACAAAATGAAAACCGAAGATATTATATAAACTCTCACCCAGAATTGTATCATACCACTTTTGCCTTTAGTATAGTATGAGTTCCGGTGCTATATGCTAATATCTAAGTTAGTCACCAAGCACGGATAGGCCATATTGCGAAAAAACAAACTGATTAGATCATCCTATCCATTGATTGCACCATTTTTTACCACTGAATGTTCTTGACCACTCATTTGTAATCCTGAAGAATATTCTAACTGCAGTGATTGGGTACGGGCTCATACATGTGTACTTCTGATCAGGCAATCCAAGTGGGCCACAGCTCCATTCATTCTAATTGCACTCTATTGGAGTTGTACTTTTCAAATTGCAATTGATTTTATATCATGAAAGTGACACGGGTAGGAGAATCTTAGCCATCTGATTTGACCTGTCAAATCTCAAACATCGTTCATTTTTCTTTTAAACATCTATTTAGGATCACCAACTGGACGGTTAGGATCATCCGAACAAAGTGATATTTGGCTTGTGTCCTATCCATGACGAAAGTCCCGTGATTTGACCATTTAGATTGGTGTGCATGCCACGTGGACAACGGATAAATTATAAGGCTCTTGAGCGGATTAGCTGCAGCCGTTACTGTGGGCCCACCTTGATGTATGTATTCGATATACACGCTGTCCATCCGTTTCTCCATATCATTTTAGCTCATGAGCGCAGAAATGAAGCAGATCCAATTCTCAGGTGGACCATGCCATAGGTGACAATGGTGATTGACCATTAATGGTGGCGCAAGTGTAGACGTGGTGAGTTCAATCAACATTACTATTACGAGTATAACTACTTAGAATTTATAAAGCTTTTGGGACTCTTTAACCAAACTTTTTCGAATCCAGAGAGAATGATCTAGCAAACAAAGAATAAACTCACATTTTATTGAAATACGTGAATAATAATCAATAACAACGCATCCAAATGAGTTGTGTCTCTCCTGCTAACTCAGCTGGAAGACGCTTAAGCTTGTCGAAGTTCAAAATGCCAAGGAGACGCACTAACCCACCAGTGAGTGGGTGCATCGTGTGACTGATATGTGTGGGTGCATTGCACAACTAACAGGGTGGGTACATTACATGACTAACTAGAACCAAAAAAAATCCAAATGAGTTTAAATAGCCTAGGTATTTCCCAAAAAACCTCACTTGTGTAAATCAATCAGGAGCCCTAAACACAAAGGGAAATGAGAAATTAAAAAAATAACAACTTTTTGCGTGAATCTGCGCTCGGGGGATCAGTCATAGGAGGTTGGCAATCGGTCACCGGTGGACTGCGATCAGTCGTTGGCTCCTGGCGATCAGTCACCTTGGGTCTAAAACAGTCCAACAAAGAATAGTCTAATTTGCAACAGGTCACCAATGTGCTACGATCGGTCGCCCAAGGTTAAAATGAATATGAGGGGTTTTTCAACAAAATTCGGCCCATTTGCAATCGGTTGCTTGTGTCTTGTAATTGGCTGCTTGGGCTGTGCGATCGGTTGACTGAGCCTGTGTTAATTGGTGATTTTTCTAGACTTTAAATCTTTCCTTGTCTCTTTACTTTACTTTGATCGATGCGGACCATGTACTCTTCTGCGATCCTCTCTACGTCAAATGGGGCACAAAAGATTTGGATATTCTTCATTTCTCGTCATGCCGTAAAATGATCTGGCAAATGTAGAATACATACATCAAGGTGGGCCCCACGGTAGGGGACACACCTAATCCACTTTCTCCGTTGGACATGAGATAAAGGGCGTGGTTCCTGCCTGCACAGGATTTACTAAAAAGTATCGTAGGGACGCGGATTTGCTTCCGCAGGAAGTTACTGCACTGGAACCCAGGTGAGGCCCACTGTGATACTTGTGAGAAATCCACCCCGTTCATTCGTTTTATGAGTTTATTTTAGGGAATTCGACCGAAAATGAGATGGATCCAGGACTCAAGTTGGCCGCAATAAAGAAAAAGGTGGGTAGAGAAATTCTTACCGTTGAAACCTCCCTGAGGTCTACAGTGATGTATGTATGACATCCATACCGTTCATAAAGTCATTCCTACTGGGATGAACTGAAAACACAAACACTAGCCTGATTCAAAACTTCCGTGGCCACAAGAATATTTCAACTGTGGACGTTAAATCCTCACATTTCCGGCCCACTTGATCTTGGATCCAGCTCATTTTTGGTTGCATGTCTTAACATGAGCTCCGAAAACGGATGGACGGGGTGGATTTCTCACAAACATCACAGAGGGCCCACTTAGGTTCCCACCGCAGGAACTTCTTGCGAAGGTCTTTGGCAGGAAATCCGCGTAGCTGTATCATCATTAATTTTCTGAGCTTGTCACGGGCAGGCCATGGTACTAACCACGTTTTACTTACTCAACAACTCAGTGCACTCGCCCGAGTTGACTCAACTGGTGTCTTAAAAAAAAAAAAAAAAACTCGCTCAGTCAAAACTTAGAAAAGATCCCAACCTCAAAAAAAATCTCCTAGCTATCGTGGATGGCCTTCAAACGGACAGTACTTAGAAAAGAACCCACACATTCAACCCAGAGAAATCAAATGGCTAGAATTGTCCTGCAAGTGCCGTCCATCCTTAATGAGGTCCACCCGATTGCCATCCAGATCAGATGATGAAATCACAAGGGGCCCATCTTGGATCCACCAAGAAGGTAAGTGAGAATTAGTTTGTCACCCACAATAAAAGGAGCCTAAATCTCATGTGTTATCTTGGAAAAATGTACATAAATAGCATCTTAAGAACGGCCCCAACAGGGGGATGGACCATTTTAAAGTTCCAGCCCTATAGATTGTATTTTGAGGCCCAAAGGCTGAGATAAACCTATGATTGAATTTTTGATTGAATTTTTCGTATGTGTGAAGAGCCGGTCAATGATACACCGAAGAAAAAGAGAAAGATTTACACCCACCTTGATGTATTCACAACCAACCATTGTTCATTGAGAAAAACTTTGATACTCTAGCAAGGTTTGGTAGATGATACACAGGCACTTAAAGACTTAAAAATTACATTTGTGGAATATAAGTAATTGAAATTAAACTGTGCAAATTAGGTTTAAACTTATTTGATTTTCTAACTATCGAATTGGTTGACATTTATTGGACCATTAAAAAATGAAAAATACCCCATTTTCCCAATAAACAAGTGGCATCCATGAATCAGATGTTTGCATTAATATTTCTAATCATTTTTATATGAGAAAAGGCGACCACCCTCTAATGCCTAAGTATTCCTCAATGACTGATAGGGTTAAAAGCAGTGGAGAGACTGCAGGTTCCTATAGGCCGTGCTCAATGAGAATTCTGATAATCTCTAGGAATTGGACTCTACGATAGTAGGTCTCGCAATTAAGTCAATATAATTTGAGTTAATGCATACTGTGTACAATTTCTAGGCACCTGCATGTCAAGCATCATGCGATTTGGCCGTTTGTCCACCAAATCAACAATCCTAATCACCACACAAGTTTCTTCCATGAGGATAGAGCTAGCTAGCTTAAACTTCCGTATTTCAAAGTTTCAAAAATGAAAAATAGGGACCATATAAATTAAGAATGGATGTATATCAATTCCAAGAAAACGTTCAAGGATGATGATGATGACAATGATGATGTTACATATGCCCGAAAGTAAATGAGGATGAGGACGATAATGTGGGTCCACTCGAATTGACATCTCCCGAGTGGATGGTTGATTGGACAATGTTTCTTTGAAAAATGTGATTTACAAACGGCTTTAAGCACGTGGAGCTTGCTCCAAACCATCTAGAACTTGTACTTTGCACATACGTCGCACTTATTCCAAATATTGTAAAGAAATCAACAATGGACATCTTTAATCCTATTCACACTGAAGGTAGCCAATCATGAGTCCCACCAACTAAAATGAGCCCTAGTCGTTCACATTGTGACCATTCCGTGTATTCAGTGCAATCTCTACTCCACCCCTAGAAGACCTCTAACCCCACTAAGGTGTCGTTTGGTAAAATGAAAAATAATGTCTGAAAATTAATTAAAGTAATGAAAACTTAAAGTGTTGAATTTTAATATATAAAGTACTGAAAAATCCATTTGGTAATTTATCTGAAATAGATACTAATATCTGAAAATAAGCACTTTTTTCATAAAAACTTGTTTGGTAAACACAATAAAAAAATGTTTAAAAAATAACAAATTGTCATATTTACCCCTATATCTCAATTTCTATTTTCTATAGAGTATAAGACAGAAACTGTATGAGCATTGAGCCTACATAACTTTGCCACGTCACCACACTACTACATTTGTAGCGTGTTATATAGTATGCAATCAGGATCCCCTGTGGGATCATGTTTCCACAGCGTTGATTGCCTCCCAAAGCCTTTGCAGAAACTTTATGTGACTGGAAGTTAGGTGAGGCTCATAGTGAAACGCACCCAATCCATCTATTTTGCCACGTCATTTTAGGATATGAGCCACCATGATGTTTATTTTCTCCCATATTTGCCACATATATTTTGCCACATCACGGTGAAATTTTTGTTGCTGCCGGAAGCTACTAGAAGAAGCCATCATCTTCCCCTTCCGATCTCCGCCCTGGTCACGGATCCGCTGCGCATCGGCCCACTCCGCCTTATAAATCTAGGCCCGCTCCACAACCTCTTCAAACGTAGGAAGCTTGTGTCCCGTGACACGGCTACGAAGGCCAAGGCGCAATCTGCTCTCGAATCAACGGGCCTTCCGCCCCTCATCGTCCACAAGATATGTCGCAAACCTGGATAGCTCAACGAATCGAGCCTCATACTGCGACACTGACATATCTCCCTGGACCAGCGTCTCGAACTCTAGAGCATACTGCTGGCGGACATGCTCGAGGAAGAACTTTCGGTCAAACCGGTCCACAAAGTCCTCCTATGTCCACTCAAAATCAGGCCCGGCGGCTCGGGTAACCGATGCCCACCAATGCTCAGCCTCTCCCTAAAGAAGGAAAACGGTGAGAGGAACTCGCTCCTCGGTCGTGCATCGCATCGTAGTAAAGATCTTCTTTACCTCTGATTTCCATCTCTCTACCGCCACCGGGTCTAACCCGCCCAAGAAACGTGGGGGATCCATCCGTCTGAAATCCATCAGTAAAGAACGAGCACAATCCTGCTCCATTGGGGCAACTGCATCGGATGACCTCCTCTCCTGGCGCTCTACCATGGAGGTCATAACGCGCATCATCTGCTGGAACTGACCAACAGTCATAGCTAAAGCTGGAGCTGGGGCTGAAGCTGTCCGGGATGTACCCGCACTAGTAGATGGCCTACCGGTGGCTCGCTTAGGTGTCATATCCTACAGAAAAGGACAGGTACCACTTAGCATTGGTACTCTCAAATGCACACACGTTAGGGAACCATATTTAGAAGTTTCTAAGCTCACAATAGGGAATCCTATTATAAACTATATTGTAACAGGATCCTAGTGTGGGTCACTAAGTGCATGAAATCGGGATCCTAATCATCCTAAGTTTGCAACAATCATTCAGTTAAGGGTAGTTAATTTAAGGCCATTAGTAGATATGTGATGTCACCAGCAGGTATTTCCAAGTTATGCTCTAATACTAACTTCTGTCACACCCCAAACCCGAGGACCGGGCTCACTAAATTTTCGATCGCCGACCTTGGTACCAACAGCCTCCGTAGTACCCCATTCTTGGCTCCTAGCTCTCATATGCCAGGTTCCGATCTTGGATCCCATCAGGAGGATTTTTAAGGTAATTTTTTTTTTTTATAAAGGAGCATAATCAAAACCATAAAACATCATCGGATATCCACTATAAAGTTTATTGAGTACAATGCTGGAAAAGGAAATACAAAATGTAGCAAAAGTCCAAAATGTCAGGTACATGAACCGAGCTCAACGCTGTTGATGTGCCTTAGTACCTACAACGTAAACAAACGCGCATAAGCTTCCTACGAAGTCAGTAGAGTGCTTGTGTGCTCATGTGATGCATATAACAAGTATACAAATATCAGAATAAGCGAAAGTGATAGAGGGCTAAGTTATCAAGTTCATGAATGCTATCAGTCATCCCAAGGCTATGCGATACAAAGGCCTACATGGCCGAGTGTTACATGCTAGAGATGCAATGCAAACACATCAATCCTCAACTAATCCACATATCAAATGGTTCTCATCTGAGACATCACCGGGGTCTAGTACACTCTGATACTGGCTGCCGCACATCGCGCGCATAACCAAACGAGTAAAAAAGACCTCACTATCCGCCTTGTCAGTGGTATGCCAATGCCCCCCCGGCTCGCCGATAGCAGACCCATTTCACTAGCTGGCCAGACTCAACCTAGCTTATAGCCCACTACACCCGGGTGAATAAGGTCACACCCCTTTCCAACCGACTTCGACACAGTGGGAGACGCGGCCTACTGGTATTTAGCACTCGGGCTCTCATATTATCCACTCGGTATTGACGTTGGAGCATCCTACTGGTACCACAGGGTTTAGGGACTTTCACCCAAGGACATCCATAGTGCCCACGTGCTAGAACATGTTTCCAGTGTCCATTACTGCCAACCACAATGTGACTACGGTGGCCACCACCTTGATGCTGCTAGGGTGTGAAGGCGATCATGATATACATAATACGAGATGCATGAGTCATACAATCCAAGTCATGCACCAAACTTAGGCATACTGTGCAATCATGTAGGGCGACCCTGTCTCGCACGGGTCCCCTAAGTATAATAAGCCAAAATAGCATGTACTATAATTAATCGTGATCTAGAACAGGCATACGGATGATGCGTATGGGCATATGAATGAGCATGGTATTCATTATACTAAGCATATTATCCGTGTGACGTATCAAGCTAAGCATACTAGCATGTTACCAAACATATCATATGACGTTGGCTTAAATGGCCCAATATACGTAGGGAGTGGGACCCCGACTGTGGGCGCCATTGGAAATGTAAAAGTCTTCATGACATAGCCCACTTGAGACCACATTGGCCCCATACTTGGGCTTGCACATACAAAATAGGTTGACAAAATAGGTGTACGGCATGGATAAAACATATATATCAAAGGAAGGACCATGGCAGGGCCCCGCCCACCGGTCGGATAGCAAATATATATCATTGTGGGTCTTAAGAAGTTTTCGGTGGTAGGTATTCAATCACCACCATTTTCTAAGTGAAGCCCACTAAAATTGGGCCCCACGCATCGATCAGACAGTTGGCATGATACACAATGCATCCATCAAGGTGGAACCCAAAGGTGGGCCCACAACCTCTAGTTAGATGAAAAATAAACACTAAAATGGCCCCAAGGAAGTTTTCAATAGGTGGGCATCAATGACCACTATTCCCTACGGGTGTGGTCCATCTGACGTTTGGATCTGCCTCATATTTGGGGCCATGTCCTAAAATAATCTAGGGAAAACAGATGGGCAGCGTGGATAAGACAATACATCATGGTGGGACCCACAAGGTGAGCCACCTGCTGGGCAGCGTGAGACCACCCCCCCCCCCCCCCCCCCGGGATCACCTAGTTTTGAGTTAAGTTAAAATTTGTGTTTTCTCTCTCATCCAGACCTGTGCCACAGGTCTGGATGGAAGATAAACATTACAGTGAGCCTTAGGAAGGCTTCAACGGTGTATGTTCAATCTCCACTGTATTCTGGTAGTGGGGCCCACACTATTTCTGGGTCAAGCTGGTATTGTGTGGGTCCCTTGGACATGTACATGCGACCTTATCAGTAGGTTTGGATGGCCAGAAAACATCAAGGTGGGCCAAGGAAGATCTCAAAAGTAGACGTTACCATCCCCATTGTGTCCCATTATGGGGCCCACCTGGGAAGTGGATCTGGCCCAAAATGGAGCCTGAGGCCTAGAATGATTTGGCCAAGCGGATGGACGGTGTGGATGGTACATATACATCATGGTGGGTCCCACGAGTGGACCTGCTGAGGCGCCCGTGAGTCTAAAGTGTACCTCACCAATGAAAACACTGGGGATTGATCTCCTACCATTAAAAACTTCTTGGGGCCACAGAAGTTTTCGATCAAGCTGATATTTTTGTTTTCCCTTCTTTCATATACATGTGTGAACTTATGAACAGGTTGGATCTCAAATAAACATCATGGTGGGCCGTAGGAAGGTTTCAACGGTCTGGTCACTGTCCCCACTGTTTTCTTTGGTAGGGTCCTCTTGAGATTTGGATCTGTCTCATTCTTAAGATCATGCCCTAAAATGATCTCTCCAAATGGATGGACGGTGTGGATATAACACATACAACACGGTGGGGCCCATAGAAGTTGGTGACGTCACTTCAGTAACGAGATAGCTACTCAACCTATTAGTATTTAATCCGCGTCCGCCTTGCTTCTTTTTTTATTTTTTCTTTTCCTTGGTTTTCATCAAGTGGGGCCCACATGAGGATGATCCACTCCGTTCATCAGATTTTTCAGATCATGGGGGACCCAAAGAGCCCTATATTGGGTATGTGATTCAGTCTAGGAACATCAAAGTGGGCCAAAGGAGGTTCGACAGTAGGCACCATCGTCTTCACTGTTTCGTGTGGTCCGGTCTGCTTAAGATTTGGATCTGTTTCATGATTGGGCCCAGGCCCTATTATGATCCGGGAAAACAGATGGACGGTGTGGATTCAACATAAACATCAAGGTGGGTCCCACGAGTGGGGACCTACTCATGCATCCAACCTCCCTGACGCTGGACAGTTCCAGCGTCTCTGACGCTGTGAACGTCCAGAGTCTGGACCCCTTTTTTTCTTTTTTTTCTTTTTTTTATATCAAGTGGGGCCCACATGAGTATGATCCACTTCGTTCATCAGGTTCCCCAGCTCATGGGGGACCCAACGAGCCCAATATTGGGCAGGTGAAAAGGTCTACAAACGTCAAGGTGAGCCAAAGAAGGTTCGACGGTGGACATCATTATCTCCACTGTTTTCTATGGTGTGGTCCACCTGAGATCTGGATCTGCTTCATTTTTGGCATCCAGCTCTAAAATAGGTTGGAAAAACAAAGGGACGGTGTGGATCAAACACCAGCATCAAGGTGGGTCCCATGAGTGGGCCCCATGGTTAACGCCCAAAAGGGGCTTCCGCCCATTGCACTACTGGGCAGCAGCATTCTCTATATGATGTCCATCCAGTGGCTCCTATTTCTTCTTCTTTTTCTTTTTTTATTATTATTATTATTATTTTCATGTATGTGGGCCCATTCATGGATGATCCAATCCATCCATCTGATTGTTCATCACAAGGTGGGCCCAAAAAAAAAAAGAAAATGAAAGGCAAACAAGAAAAGGGGGAGTTTATATCCCCCCTTGCACTCACCTTGAAAGATGAACGGTTGGATCGAGTCGGGTGGTTGATCGAACGGTTCGGATGATGATTGGGGCCCTCCAAGCTTTGGTCTCCACCTTCTTGTTCTAATTTCCCTCTTAATCTCTCTCTCTCTCTCTCTTCTTTGCAAAATGAGAAAAAAAATGAGAAACCCCCCTCTCCCCTACGTATGCTCTTGTATGGGTAGAGAGGGGGGTCATGAGATGATGATGATGGCTAGCATGGGAGGGGGAGTAGGATGGTATGGGAGGGGGCAGGAAGGTATGGTTTGTGTTGAATTTGTGGTGAGAGAGGGAAGGGGTGAGTATGGTGTGTGTAGACTAGGGTGATGAGAGGGGTATGGGTGAGGGTGAAGGTGATTGATTGATTGATTTGATTTTTTTCTTGGGATTTGTGCAAGTGGGGCCCGGGCCACACGTGCATTGTGCGACCCGCCTCAAATTGCGCAAATGATCGCAACTTTCACACCGGGTATCGCAATGGGGCGTGCCGCGCGGCATTGGAATCGCAGCGCCTACGCGGTCGTCGGGGTATAGGTCTTGGGTCGATGCGGTACTAAAATAGGGTCGCAATCAAGGCTCGCTAATCTGGTCCATCCGGGACATACTGATATCGAAAACTAAGTGTACGGAGGGCAATTCAGGGTATGGGTCTTACAGCTGTCTTAACATCTAGATGCTCTAGATGTAAGTCTTCTGTAGCCACTATACTCAAGACCATACGAATCATAGACATCTTCACCATAGGTGAAAATATTTCTGTGAAATCGATACCTGCTTTTTGTTGGAACCCTTTCATAATTAGTCTAGCCTTGTACCGTTTCGAACCATCGTGCTCCTCCTTTAGTCTGTAAACACACTTGTTATGAAGAGCTTTCTTACCCTTAGGTAGAGTGACTAGCTCCCATGTACGATTAGACTCAAGAGAGTCCATCTCATCTTCCATGACTTGCTCCTACTTAACCCGCATATCTGATCGTAATGCCTCTTCAAAACACTCTGGCTCACCATTATCTGTCAACAGTAGATAATGTAAGGAGGGTGAGTATCGGACCTTGGGTCTCCTCTCCCGAGTAGACCTCCTCACAACCGGTGTCTGCGACTCTACCTCATCATGCTCCTATGCATGCTCATCCTGTAGCACTGTAACACCCGTGTCCGGTAACTCTTCTAACTCTACGAATTCTTTCTCATCGGCCTTATTCTGCTTTTACTGCAATCTGTCTTTATGCATCACTTTTTCATTGAAGACTACATCCTTGCTTCTAATGATTTTTCGATTCTCAGTATCCTAAAACTAGTAGCCAAAATCATTCTACCCGTAACCTATAAACGTGCACCTTCTGAACTTCGTATCCAGCTTGTTTCTGTGCTCTGCACCAATGTGAACATAAAAAGTGCAACCAAACACTCTGAGATGTGCAAGGTTTACCTCTTTTCCAGTCCACGTTTCTTCCGGTAGCCCACCATCCAATGGTGCTGAGGGACTTCTAGATGAGATATACGGTAGTATTCACAGCATCTGCCCAAAAGGTCTTGGGCAACCCTGCATGTAGCCTCATGCTCCTAGAGCGCTCAAGGATGGTCCTGTTAATACGCTAAGCCACACCGTTCTGCTGCGATGTCCCTGGAATCGTTTTCTGATGTTTGATCCCATTTGCTGCACAATACTCCTCAAACCTCTTATCATAAAACTCTCCCCCATTATTTAATCTGAGACACTTCACAATTTTACCGGTCTCATTTTCTACTATAATCTTCCACTTCTTAAATACATCAAACACATCCAATTTGTGCTTTAAGAAATAAACCCACAGTTTTCTACTAGCATCATAAATGAAAGAAACAAAATAACGTGAACCACCAAGAGATGATACCTGTGCCGGTCCTCACACATCAGTGTGTACAAGCTCCAACAGATGTGTCTTTGGAGCGCGTCTTGTCTTCTTGAAACTTACCATCTTCTGCTTGCCATACACGCAGTCCTCGCAAAATTTCAGATCGATTGTTTTCAACCCTAGTAGCTTCCCCTTTGACAATAGCACTTTCATCCCTTTCTCACTCATATGTCCCAACTTCTGATGCCATAATTGTCCGTTCACTCCAATTGATGCGACTGCGAGTGAACTATACGATCCGGAAGTCACATACAAAGTACCTTCCTTCTTGCCTCGAGATATTACCAAGGCACCTTTTGTAACCTTCCATGCATCGCTCGTGAATGTCGTCACATATTCGGTGTTGGTCCAACTGCCCCACTGAGATCAAATTTCGTCTCAAACTCAGTACATATCTGACATCCTTCAGCTTCAAGACTAGTTCCGTCTTTCTGACTTAAGTGAATGTCTCCCTTGCCAACAATACTGCATGGCTCATCATCACCCAGGTAAACTCTTCTAAAGTTACTTAACACATAATCACGAATAACTTCTTTTGACGAAGTGGCATGAAACGAAGCACCCAGGTCTATAACCCAAGACTCATTCTGCATATCAAGAGACAAGATTAACGCCTCTGTGTCACTCTCCTCAGATAGATTCACTGAATCCTTCCCACCTCGAGAGCTTCTTTCTTATTTCTTAAGCTCCCTGCAATCATGCTTCATGTGCCCCTTCTTCCCCAATGCCAACACCCGTCCTTGTCTTTCGGTCCTTTGGACTTATTCCTCGACTTAGAACGCCCATGTTTATTGCCTCCTTTGTTCGAAAATCTTCCTCTTCCTTCAACATTTAGAGCATTCCCTGAATCCCCGGAAGCTCCTGATGCCTTCCTTCTAGATTCTTCACTTAGAATTAGACCGGCCACATCATCGAATTTCAACTTCGTAGACCCGGAGGAATTGCTCATGTAATCACCAAACCATCCCAACTGTCTGGCAAACTAGACAAGATTAATAATGCCCTGACCTCATCATCAAAAGTGATGCCAACGGATTCCAATTGGCTCGTGACTGTAGTGAACTTGTTTAGATGTTCAGCCATGCCCCCACCGTCTGACATCTTCATGTTGAATAGCCGTTTCATGAGATTAACCTTATTGGATGCCGAGGGTTTCTCATATATCGTAGCCAAAGCCTGCATTAATTCTTTTGTGGTCTTTACTTTGGATATATTGAAGGCGACACTCTTTGACAAAGAGAGTCGGATCGTTCCTAAAGCCTTCCAATCCACTAAAGCTCATTCATCATCTGTCATCTTCTCTGGTTTCTTCTCTGTTCCTCCTAGAGGAATGTAAAGGTCCTTCTTATATAAACAATCCCCCATCTGCATCTTCCAGAAGGCAAAGTTTGAACCATCAAACTTCTCAATTCTAGTTTTCCCTTCTTTCGCCATCGCTTCCACTTGAACTAAACCAATAGCTCTGATACCAGTTGTTGTGCAGCACGCCAACAACGCCGGTGAACCGAGATCCAGTCTCCGGTCTCACCCACAAGCGATAAACATGAAGTAATAATAACTAGAAGTTGAAATCACACAAACCAACAATCTACAAGACAGATTTTATGTGGAAAAACCCCAAACAAGGGTAAAAAACCACGGTGCAAAACTCTACTATGAAGAAGAACGAAGTTACAAGCAATACACTTACCTTCTCCTATGCTCCCATGCACAGAGATGGCCCTTTTGCTAATCCTCTCATCTTTTTCTCACCTTAGACGTATAAAAATCCTAATCTCATAGCCTAATCCCAGTTTACACCCCTTTATATAGTAAACCCCACAATTAGAAACCCCGCACTTAAGTCTGCGGCCAGTCGGGCGCCCGATCATAATTAGGTCGGGCTCCAGCCCATTACAAAAAACGTCCAGCAACAAACAGCATAAAACAGTGTATTATCAGGCGCCCGGTCACTTTGACCGCCGGGCACCCGACCGTTCACAGAATGGTCCGGTGGCATATGGTAGAAATTGTATGAATATCAGGCGCCCGGTCATCAGACCGTCCGGACGCCCGACCATGGTCTGGTGTAACTGGTCTCTACACTCAACAGTGGTCCACTTGAGCTTTGGGTCTGTCTCATTTTTTGGCTCATGCCCTAAAACGATGCATCAAAATTGATGAATGGATTGGATATAAAATACATGCATCATGATGGGGCTATGTAAACACAATGGCTACGCAATTTGAACAAAAGAATTTCACTTGGAAAAATTTGTTAAAAGGACAATTTTGTCATTTTTAAAAAATATTTTAACATGAAATCACTAACTACATTTCTTGTTAAGCGTTAAGTCAAAAGAGAAAAGCTTAAAACTCAATCCATTTTTTAAGTGAAAATCCAAATTAAGTAATTAAAATTTTGGATCTGAGTGAGGAAAACCACTTAATAATGTCCATTTCAGCCTTAAGTGCTTGAAACTAAGTTTTACCAAACAGCCCCTAAGTTTGGAACTTTCATTGATACCAGGTTGACCCCCAAATCCTAACCACTAAAAGATGAGATTGGGCCCACCCAATTAACTGCTATAGGATGAAATGGGCCCCACCACCCCCCACAAACCCTTCCACATCCAGTGTCCCCAGCTTCCAAATGTGATTGCACGCTTATGGCACTAATCGAGGAATATTCTAGAAGCCTAATTTCAAAACCTAACATCTACATGTGTACTGATCATGTTCCACCAGACTCTTTTTTAGACCGAAAGTGCACTTTCATTGATGCTTTCAAGACTCCGGTACAAACCCATGTGCCTCAACAAGAGAGACACATACACGGCTTCTCTATTTCCCTCTTCACTCCTGATGTATCGAGATGACTTTGAAGAATGTAGAAAGAAGTACACAAGCACTTGATCTGTTCTCAAGAAAATAAAGTAGGATTAATCACCTCCAAACATATAGGCTAGCTTTACCTACAACCAATTTCTGTAATCTAATCATTTCCCCTACAAAATATCATTATACTTTCAAGTCGGAGTTTTGCACTCAAGCCTGATGAAGGGCCTGTTTGTTTAACCATTTACTACAGTAAATAGTGGTAACTTCGTAATAATTACTTTTAATGTCTGTTTGGATGGGAGGGAAAATAGTGAGGTAAATTGTGCCTCGAAAATGAAGAATTGCTTATGTAAAATCTGTGGGGGCCACCGTGATATATGTTTCTGATTCACACCGTCTATATGTTTTACTGGCTCATTGCATGCTCAAGTGGACCACACCACAAGAAATTGGGGAGATAATGATGTCCATCGTTAAAAGCTTAAATTGGTGTCAGGCCCATAGTGATGTATATATCTATCATCCAACCTGTTCATATGGCTGGAAAGACGTTGATGAACTAAAATCACAAATATTAACTTGCTCTAAAACTTTTATGGCCTCCAAAAAGCTTCCAACAGTAGGCATTTGATTCCCAATGCAATCTGTGGTGTAGTCCACATGCACTTTTCATTTATCTTGGTTTTGAGCTCGTGTCCTAAAATGAGCTGATAAAATGTATGGACAGCGTGGATCAAACACATGAATTAAGGTTTGCCCAACAGATTTTGTATGCCTAGTTTTTCTCCTCGTTGATTTTAGTGCACTGATCAACGTCATGACGATGGCTTGCATGTATTTAAAACGGTAAATAATCATTATCCATTTTCCAGCATTTACCATGGTAAATGGTGAAACGAGTAGTCGGTTTGTTCCTAACAGACAAATTCAATTTCCCTCCCCAAAATTTACCTTATATACATGGTTTGTGACTTTTTGGGTGATTGTGTGCATTAACATAGAATAGTCCCACCTTAAAAGGGGGGGCGAAGACAGCCTGTCAGCATTAAAATAAAAAAGATAAATGGTAAAACATGCAGACCAGAAAGGAGTAGGGCTGCATCACATTGACAGCCAGCATGCTAAACAGGGATGTGGATTGTGGTCAGACCTTTAAGCGTCTGACCAGATCTGTGTGGGATCCCACCATGATATATCTATTTATCCATGCTATTCATACCTTTTCTAGGATCGACCCAAAAATGAAGCAGATCCAACAGACTTATGGACCACACTCTGGCATTTAATGCAACTTCAAGTGCATTTAATGCACATTAATGCAGCCCAAGCTTACTATTTAGCGTGGGCCACCAGTAGGTTGGATCTGACTCATTTTTGGGGCCAATAACTTAACATAATCTTGAAAAGGAGATTAACAGAGTAGATAAACAGATGCATCAAGGTGGGTTCCCACACAAATCTGGTCCGACACTTAAAGGTCCGATCAGGGCCAGCTAAACAGGGGAAGGATCAGCTTAAGCTACAAGGCATGTCCCGTTTAAGTAAATGGGTTGGGCTTGTGTTGGACTCTATTGGATTTGACACACCCATATGGGTTATCAATTGGCTGGGCCAAATGACCCACACCAAAATACAAATAAAAACTAAAAAATATAAGTATATATATAGTAATTTCATAATGTAGTCTTTTACCTGCTTGATTTTCCAATTATAAGGGTAAGTGACTGGAAGTGGGTAATGATTATTTGCCGTTTGTATAATAACTTCATTTACATTTTACTGCAATGATAATTTTATTATGATGCTTATTTTACCTGTGAATCACCATAAAAATGATAGTTTTATCATGTAAAAATGTAAAAGATGGTGATAATAGCTAATTAGCTTTGCATTTCATAGGTAATTATAAAAGGAAAAGGAGGGCTTTAGCACTCTCCATAAGGAGCCAACATGAAACCCAAGACAGACAGAGGACAAACTGGGAATGAGTCGTAGCCTCCAAGTGGTTGTAGGTGATGGGTCTTCCAAAACATGATGGCCGTTGAGGTCATGATTCTGATCACTTAACTTTCTCAGCACCCCTCCCCATGCAGATAATATATTTTCAGCCTTAAGACTTTTCCTTGTGGTCCTGTCTTCATCATATTGCCTTATGTTCTTTTGTTCCTGTCCATCTTCATCATCAGACTCATGACCCCAGAATCCATCCACCTCCCATTGGTTGGTACAACCACCGCCGTGTGCACCGGATTCACTCTCCTAAAACGCTCATCTGGCCAGGTTAGTCCATACGCGTGCTTGCAGAAATTGTACACGTGGAATAAACGGTGCTTAAATTCAACCGTCCAAATCGTAGGCCCCACTATTGATAGGCCATAACCCCAAAGATCAGTAGATGCTCGTTCGGTTCGATTTGTGAGGGATTTGTGGTGCTGGAAGCTACTAGCGTGGTCATGCGAGACACGCTTGTGGCCCACGCAGGAATGGTGCGTGACACGTGGCTATGCAAATGAAGGTTCCAGTGCCGGGATTATTTTGACCTGGTTTCTTCCACCGGCTATACTGCCGTGATAGTTCACCATCGTTCTTCAACCTCCCACATGCATCCAAACCGTCCAAATTTTCTACGATAAGATGACAGGTAACCGTCTGATTTACTCTTGGAATTTGGAACAGTCAGTATTTTGCATTTAAGAAGTTGGACGGTTAGAATTGACTCATCAATGTAATTTATAGAGAGATGATCCATCCACAATGTGCCAATAGTCGAACGTTAGTGCCACGTGCCATGGGCGCGGCTTCGTTGGATCCCTGACTGTGGGGTCCACTCTGATGTATGTTTCTTACATCCACACCGTCCATGCGTTTTGACAGCTCATTTTAAGGCATGGTGCCAAAAATGAAGCAGATCAAAATCTTCGTTGCACCACACCACATGAAAGTGGTGATTGAATATCCACCATTAAAAGCTTCTTAGGAGGCCAACGGAATGTTTATTTTCCATCCAACCTGTTGATAAGGTCACAAATACCTGGATGAAGGAACCATACTAATATCAGCTTGATCCAAAAGTTGTGGCTCACAAGAATGTTTTTAATGGTCAATCGCCACTGTTTCCTGTCGTGTGTCGTGTGGTGCACCTGAGACGTAGATCTGCTTCATTTTTTTAGTCATGGCCTAAAATGAGCTTTCAAAACGGATGGACGGCATGGATGTAACTCACATTCATCGAGATGTATCCACCGAAGCTGCGCCCCACGGCCATTTTAAAAAAGTGGACGGCGAATGGTGGTAAACCATGGTAGGAATATAACTCGTGCTTCATGGATCACATGATACAGTCACGCATAGACCCACTTGACAGGGAAATCTTACATTTTTCCCCAAAATTATCTGAAGAACGTTGATACTATGGCAGTGTGTGAATGATGATACACGATGATACACGGGCGCTTAGAAATTGAATACGTGGAATACAATTAATTTAAATTGAACGGTTCATGGTCTAGGCCCCAGTTTAAATGTATCATGATCCAAAAATTCTAATTGAAAAATGCATACTATGTGTTTAAACTTTTAGTGCTAGGCTACACACTATTCAATTTAGGATTAATTTATCAAATTAAAGCGAAAATCATAAGTACGATTTGAACATAGGACCTTTCACCCTGATATCAACTCAAACAACCACTTTCTCTAAAAGGTCGAGCGATTAGAGAATGGCGTATCAATATATATTAACGGATTTCAACAAAATATATATATATATATATATATATATATATATATATATATATATATATATAGAGAGAGAGAGAGAGAGAGAGAGAGAGAGAGAGATTTTTCACTTATTTTAAAGGGATCTACATTTGCCTCTCACCTTATTATAACTCACTAGATTTTTGGGTCATGTCAAGAACTTAGCCTTAAGCTTTTGCACTTAAATAAATGGTTCAAATTTTAAAACCACTTCATGTGTTAGAAGTTCACACCAACCCGTCATATGAACTCATGCTCACAAAGGCACCACTTGGTTGGGATCCTGAAAATAGCGACATGAGTGGGACACTAATCATAGGGCCCACCTCTATGCATGCATTATGTATTTACATTACCTATTTGTTTTCTCATATCATCTTCTAGCATAGGCCTAAAAATTAAATAGATTTAAATCTCAAGTGGTCTGCACCACAAGCAACAATGAAAAATGTGCGAAATGACTATTAAAGACATTTTATGAGTCACAAAAGTTTTGGATCAAGTTGATATTTGTGCTTTCCATTCATCTAAGTTTGAAAAGTAATGAGTAATAATAATAATAATAATAACAATAAAAGATTAAAAAATTATAAAAATGATATTAAGTAAACACAACTTAGTAATTATATAATTTCTATTTGCACAATTTTCATAAAATGCTCTTATAGTATTATAAGTTATAATATTCATAGTTACATTGGTTCTCATGGTCCTATTGGATAGTTTAATTGATTGATTTGGATTGTTCATTTAAGTCTAGAATTTAATAGATATTCAATTCACATGTGATAAATAGAATCAAATTGAAAAATTCATAAATTGATTTTTAGGTTAATTCAATTTTTAAATTAGGATCTATCCAATTTCAATTTTGAAAATATGATATCAATTTCATCCAAAACTGCTAGCTTATCATCTAGATCTCCCCTTCAGTGATTACAGTCCCCCCTTCAGTGATTACAGTCCATCAATGCTCCGAATCACAACCGCCCAAAGCAATACCGGAGATCTCTTTTCATGGCCCACTAAACATCCAATCACAATAGGTGGATGACCTTTGTTTCATCAGTAGATCCTCAACAAATACGAACCATCATAAACCAACGTCCAATAAAGAACTTAGATGGGCCCAAAATACGATTGGTTGAACAATCCGGACCTCTGATTTATGATCACATGTTTATTGACATTTATAACCGTCCACGTGTGCAATTAAAGTAAATTCTAAGTGCCTGCGCATCAACCATGACATTCTGCCGGAGTAACAAATTTTTTTCTCAAAAACCCCAAAATGGTCATCATCACACAGATAAAAACGGACAATTAGGCATGAATTGGGGAGCGAATTGGCTGTTACCCTGGTAACACCTAAGTGGGTGTTACCCCCTACCGTGTGGGGGTGTTACCCCTACCGTGTGGGGCCTACCTTGATGTATTTTTTGTATATCCATGCCGTCCATCTGTCTTTACGGATAATTATTGGACAGGATCCAAACTTATATGAAGATCGAAATCTCAGGTGGATCATACCGATAGAAAGAGTGATGAATAATCATTAAAAGTATTTTGCGGGCCACAAAAGTTTTACATCAAGATGATATTTAAATTTTCACTTCATCCAGAACTTCTTGACATTATCAAGAGCTTGGATTGCAAATAAAAATTACCAAAACCTTACGATGGGCTCTTTGGAATTTTTAATGGTGGGCACCCAATCAACACTGTTCCCAGTGGTATGGTCCACTTGAGATTTGGATTTGTATGATTTTTGGAATACAATCCTTAAATGGGCTGTAGAAACGGATGGACGGCGTGGATATACAAAATACTATCTATGTAGGCCACACGGTAGGGGTAACACCCACTAAGCTGTTCCCGGGGTAACACCTAATTCGCTCCCCATGGATTGAGAATGCCGGATTAGTAGTCCGCGGACCATGCAGAAGTGGTACTCCTCCATAACCTCTACGATCCATCTGGCCCACCAATCCGCGATCATGGTGGCCCACCGAGGATGGTCCACCGTGCAAAAATCGTAACGGTTGGACAATCCTGCCCATGTTCTGCTCGAAGAATGGGAACTGCTGGCCTCTTTATCGTTACAACCATCCATCATCCCCAGCAGATTATCCGGCCGGTGAGATCTTCGCAACTACGCTTATCGCACAGCTACCGATTCCAATCATGGAGTGGTGGGCCCCATCTACACTATATAGCCTGCGAGCTAAAAAAATTGAGTGATCCGGCACTGACAAGCAAACTCTTATCCTTGAAACCTCCGCGCGCATACACCGATTCTTCTGTGTATAGCGTATTCACCGACAACGCTACGTAGAGAAGAACCAAACCAGCTTCAACGGCATAGATCGATCAAATCCCAAAATTCAACAAATCTTAGGAGAGGAAAAGAGAAAGTGGATAATTTACAGAAATTCCAACCAAAGAGAACGAAATGCTCATATACACCATTCAACCCGCGTAACAAACCTCGAAAAAGAAAAGGGCAAAAAAAAAAAGATCAACGAAGAAAAGGGGAAAAACTCATTAACCTAGACTGTCTATGAAACGGAGCCCATCAAATCTAAGCCGGTCCCGGTAATCGAGGATGAGAAACGAAGGGCAGACTCCTCAGAATAAGAAACCGCATCCGTCTCGGGAAGGGCGCCTCATGAAAGAGCTGCTCCAAAACCCTAGCCAACAGCACCGTGTACTCCTCCAAAAGCTCCGCCACGATCGCCACCAAAATCATCTTCTTATATCGAGCGCAAGCAGGGTTATACACAGTATCTCTGTATATGCACTTCAGTGCAGAATAGAAACTTTGAGAGAGAGAGAGAGAGAGAGAGAGAGCGGCAGAAGCGATGCGCGGAGGCAGAGAATTAGAGAAAAGCCCAAAGAAGCAGGCTTACTTAATAAACGGTTCTGATTATTTTTATTATTTTTTTTCCGGGGGCGAGACGGACGCGGATTGCCTGCGAAAGCCTTTCGCAGCATCTCCTGCACTCGGAATCTAGGTGGGGCCTACCGTGATTTTTGTGAGAAATCTACGCCGTCCAACCGTTTTGTGAGATCATTTTAGGCGTTGCGACAAAAAATGAACGGGATCCAAGACTCAAGTGGGTGGCACTAAAGAAAAAGATGGGTAGGGAAATTCCTACCGTTGAAACCTGTATGGGGTCCACAGTGATTTTTATATTCCATCCATACCGTTCATAATGTCATTCCTACTGAGATGAACTGAAAACAAAAATATTATCCTGATTCGAAACTTCTGTTGCCCCACGAATATTTCAACTGTGGAAGTTCAATCGTCACGTTTTCGGCCCACTTGAGTTTTGGATCCGGTTAATTGTTTGTTGTAACGCCTAAAATTATCTCAAAAAACTTTTGGACGGTGTAGATTTCTCACAAACATCACGGTGGGCTCCACGTAGATTCCGAGTGCAGGAGATGCCTGCGAAAGACTTTCGCAGGCAATCCGCGTCCGGGCGGGACAGAGGGAGCGTTCCAGTGTGCTCCGCGGATTACACATGGTTTATTATGAGGGCGACACGCGTACGGCTAGCTAGTTTTGTTTTTACCGAAATTGAGAAGCGGATTACCTGGTCACCCTGACACCAAGGATAACCCTGATGGCAGGCGCTGTGGGGCCCATCGTGATGTCTATGTTTTATCCAAACCGTCCATCAATTGTTTTAGCTCATTTCAAGTGTTGAAAACGAAAACGAAGCAGATCCAAATTCAACTGGACCACACCAAAAGAAACGGCGGTGATTCAACGTTCACCATTAAAAACTTTTGATGGCCACAAAAGTTTTGGATCAAGCTGATATTTGTTTTTCCCTTTTTATCTAGGTTTGTGCGACCGTATGAACAGGTTGGATGGAAAATAAACCAAACAGTGGGCTCTAGCAAAGTTTCAACGGTAAGTGTCATTATCCCCACTATTTCCTGTGGTGTGGTCCACTTTAAGATTTTGATCTTCTTTATTTCTCGACTCGTGCTCTGAAATGAGCTGGGAAAACGGATGGACGGTGTGGATATAAAAAAAACATACATCACAGTTGGCCCACAGCGCCTGCCAGCAGGGATGTTGGAGTGGTAGGATTACAAGTGAATCCGCGCAAGGCGTACGGTCGGATTGTCATCCTTATCCACACGGCTTACAGCAAGATTCTTTTTTTGCTAGTTTGCCACCCTTATTTTTTAAGTTTTGTGACTCATCAACCGTGCATTTTCTAATGTGCACGTCAATCTGAACTGTTGAAATCATGGGGTCCGGATCGGTAAAAACCTCACAAAATGATTTATCTAAACTAAATGATTTTTCGTGTTGAAGATGGATGGGTCCTTATTTTTCATTAATTGTCCACTGCCAGACACGATCTGATGTGTATAGTCGTTTGATCATCCTCAAATTCATGTTAAACTTTCATATAGAATAGTCCCTGAAATTTAGACGGTGTGGATTTACGTGAAAGTATCCCACGTGAGAGGTGGATGAGACACCACAACATAACAAGGAAACAATATTAGAACTTTTTCTGTCGTAAAACTAAAAAGCGGAATAATGATTCGTGATTCAGTGTCTGGCCCCTCATCTGAGGAGGTGGAATATCTGTTAGAGATCCACGTCTACGAAACACATGTCATAGATCCGGTCCGTCCATCAGATTGGGCGAACTGCGAGTATCGGGTAACTAAAAGTCAGTATAGTAAGCCATTAACTGAGGTACAAATGAACGTTGAATTTTTATCTACGGACATTTTTTCTAACTACCCATATATTTCTGATTAGCTGATAAACATTACTTTTGGTCCATGCAAGATCCTACCCCACCTAATGAACGGATTGAATCTGTGACACGTGTGCTATACACAACGACTGACACGTATTTCGTCCATCATGAGGAGCCGTTCACTGAATACCCCATCGGAAAGTCACGTGATACCATGGTCACAGATAACCATTGATACGCGGGCACTCCTAAGTGGACGCGGATTGGCTAGTGACCCCAACACCAGCACCGGGGCTGGTGTCAAAGATGTGTGGGCCCCACCATGATGTATGTGTTTTATCAACGCTGTCCATCCATTTTTTCACCTCATTTTATGGCATGGGCCCAAAAATGAGGCAGATTCAAATCTCAGGTGGACCACACCATAGGAACACAGTGTTGATTGAACGTCCACCCTTAAAATATTCCCAACGCCCACCGTGATATTTATTTACCATCCAACTTGTTGATAAGGTCACACAGACCTGGATGAAGTGAAAACACAAATATCAGCTTGATCCAAAACTTCTGTGGCCTCCAAGAAGCTTTCAACGGTAAGAATTCAACTTCCACTGTTTCCTGTGGTGTGGTCTACCTGAGATTTGGATCTGCCTCATTTTTGGGTCCATGCCCTAAAAGGAGGTGGAAAAATGGATGGACAGAGTGGATAAAACAAACACATCATGGTGGAACCCACACAGCTTTGACACCAGCCCCGGGGCTGGTGTTGGGTCACTAGCCAATCCGCGTCCTTGTACACGTGTCTAAAAAATCTTAAAATAAAATGTCTAAATTGGGTTCCCACTATATTCAGATCAGGTCATCTTGAAATTTCAAGATCAGATTGATTGTGAAATATTAATATATTAATGAAAAGTTACGGACATTGGATGCTTACACTTCAACCGTCCATTAAATGTCTACTAATCATATATCTAGGAAATCAAATAAATCTAAAATTCGGTCTATGTTCTTCTTAGATAGATTACCACGATTTGGACGGTATGATTTTAGTTACCTTGATTCCAGATGCACAGGTTTTTTAATGTCTTGTATCAATTATCGTGCTCCAACGGTATACCAGCGTTTTTCTCAATCTTAAAACTATCTTTGCAAGGGGGAGTGAGAACTGCAAGCGCCCATTAGGAAACGCAAAATAAAATCGAAACCTTGCACATGTAAGAGATCAAGGCCGTTCATCATGTCTTTAATAAGGTTTAAATCAAATAGGATAAAAATTATTTAGATATAGTTATCAAGTTTTCCGCCATGAAAGAAGAAATTAACAGCTAGAAGAGGTCAACCATTAGTAGAAATTCGACGGATAGGATGATTTACATCCTGATGGTCCACAATATTTTTTTATATAGGGAATAATGTGGGTCCACCTGATGAATGGTATAGATCACACACATGCTTCACACGTGGGGCGCTTATTTTGGGCGGCTGCAATTCAAATCCTTTTCTTTTAGGATAAAAAGCTAAATGATTTTTTAATGACAGCTGGTATAGCAGCTGAAATGGACGCGAATGGAAACGGATTGCACACTAACCGACCTTCGCGGTGTGTTGACGGTACGAAGTTCTGTGGACCCTGTCATGATGTATTTGTTATATCCAAACCGTCCATACATTTGACGACATCATTTTATACCATTTTAAAAAAAAATAGATATATCCAAAGCCCAATTGCACCACACTATAGAAAGCAGTGGGATTTAACGTCTACAATTGAAAGATTCTGTGGGGCACAGAAGTTTTGCATCAATACGATATTTGTTTTTTACATTCATCCATATCTTTTTTATCCCATAAGGATGACAAATAAACATATGGTGGGCATTCATCCATATCTTTTTTTATCTCATAAGGATGACAAATAACCATATGGTGGGCTTTAGGATATGTGGCGTAGTCCGCTTGAGATTTGGTTCTATCTAATTTTTGGGCTCATAATCTAAAATAATCTCTCAAAAATTTTATGAATAGTATGAACATAACACATACATCATGGTGGACACTGAGAATTTGGTGACGTCAACGCACTGCGAATGTCGGTGGTGGGTCGCACGAGAGCCGATTGTTATGTGACCGGGCTATGTCGTGTCAAAAGAGAGGTCCGTGACAAATCCACTCCGTTTTGAAAGACCACAGTACAGCATACTAAAAATCAGTAATATAAAAAAGTTAGGTGAGCCACACCACAGTCGGAACAACATCTACCATTAAAACCTTCTTAGAGCTGCCCATGATAGAATTATTTTCACTCAGAGAACCTGTAGAAACAAATATTATCCTGATACAAAACTTTTGTCACCGCCAAGCGTTCAATCCCCACTTTGTCTTGTGGTATGGCCCACATGAGATTTTGATCTACCTGATTTTTAAAATAATATCCTATTGTGGTCTTTCAAAATATATGGACGGAGTGGATTTTTCATGTACATCTCTATGGGCTCCACACAACCCTGGGCACAGAGATATATGTGTGTCAGGGGCCACAGGCAATCCGCTCCCGCTTCTCACGCGGCACATAACGCAATCCGCTTCCAACGCGAATTGCGGCCGCCCCGGCAGTTCTGTAGGCGGGAGCGTCTGTGGGGCCATCTTGATGGGCCATCTTGATGTACTTTAGAAATCCCCTCTATATTTAAATTTCGGCAGCTCACAATAAGACAAAGATCGAAAATGACGTAGATCCAAATTTCAGTGGGCCACACCAAGGAAAAGATAAGAATGGAAATGCCCAGGAAGAAACCTTCACGTGGCCACGAAAGTGATGGATCAGAATAATATTTTCGTTTTCTGTTCATCTCAGTTGGAAGACCTTATGAACGGTTTGGATGATCTATAAGCATCATGATGGGCTCTGGGAAGGTTTCAATGGTGAGAGTTTCCGTTCTCACTGTTTCCTCTCGTTTGGTCTATCTGAGTAATGGATATGCCTAATTTTTTAGATCCTGTCCTTTTGTTAAACTGCGAAACTGATAAGCGGAGTGGATTTTTAAAAGGACATCTTTGTGGACCCCACGTAGATTCCGTCTACAAGAACTTCATGTACAGCAGTACAGGTGATTCGCGACCGGCTGGAATCTGTATCCCGTGGCGCCTTTCAAAACAAAATGTCCCATTTTCGTTCTATAATTACAAGCAGACCCTTTATTTAGGAGGTTCATCGGACGGGCGCCAAGGGACGCGGATTAGCTACCCACAGGTTGAGTCGGTAACTCGCTACTAAAGTGACGTCACCAACTTCTGGGCCCATTGTGATGTATGTAACAACACACACTGTCCATACATTTGGAGAGATCATTTTAGGGCATGAGCTAAAGAATGAGGCAGATTAAAAGCTCAAATGAACCCAACTAAAGAAAACAGTGGGGACAATGACACAACTGTTGAAACCTTTCTAGGCCCACCAAGATGTTTGTTTGATATCCAACCTATTCATAAGTTCACACAAACATGAAAGAAGATAAAACACAAATATAAGCTTGATCAAAAACTTTTGTAACCCCAAGAAATGTTTAATGGTAGGAGATCAATCCCCATTGTTTTCTTTGGTGAGATCTACTTGAGCTTTGGATCTTCCTCATTATTCTCTCCAAATGGATGAATGGTGTGGATACAACACATGCATCACGTTGTGGCCCATAAAAATTGGTGACGTCACTTCAATAGCGAGATAGCTACTCAGCCTGTCAGTAGCTAATCCGCGTCCGGTGCGAAGCCCTTCCACTGGTGGGCCACAGTAGACAAAATAAGTAACCGCACCATCTGTGGAAGGGAACGTTCGCTGCCATCGCTATCAGCCTCATTTTTCAGCCATGGCCCATTGCTTGTCCGGCTGGCGAGGGAATGGCTGGTCCACCCATTGTGCAGCCCACTGAGGGCATTCTGGTTATATGCAGTGACAGTTGAGTCTGTTTACGGGCGTCTTTTATATTCATAAAATAAAATAAGGGGAGTTATTTATACTCCGGCTGCGTCTGAGGCTTGATATGCAGGCACTTCGAAGTAGTACACGTGGCATACTGACCCAAATTAGGACATAAATTTCGAACCACCGTTTCCAACATACAATCCAAGATTCAGATTCACAATGTTAACCCTCTTGTATTGTTTGTTGAAATACGACCATTTGGTACTTTCCATCTATCCATTAATATGTAGTTCGACGATGAAGTAAGCATAATTTTTTTGTTCATGACACATCTAAGTTATATGCATGATTTGGACAGGTTAATTTCAATTATTTTGACATGTATGCAATTTCTAAGTAATACAGGAGTTCCACTTATCATCGATCACACTCTAGATAAAGTATTAAAGACTCTTTAAGAGAAGTCCAAGGAATAACTACTTTATTGAGGCCGCTGTTAGGGAAGAAGTTGGACATTTGTTTAGGGATATCTTACATATATAGGAATTTGAAAAATATGGTGGTAACTTCAAAAAAAATTTAGAGTAATACACACCATTTTTTTTATAAAATGTGGTTTAGTAACTTTTGTTTAGTTGACTCCCTTAATTCATTTCATCGTGTACAAAGAGTGGTGCTTTTCTGTCTACAATTATAGCTTTTATATTATAGTCTTTGACGCGATGTTCTCACTGTTTCTGCCATCTATGATTAGGTCACAGATTTTTTAGTTCACTGTGCACCTTGTTCCAAAAATGTTATGCTGCTACGATCTATTTCCTCCATCGACATGCACAACAGCTTCCTCATAATCAGAGTAGTAGCATGCGATTCACCATTATCGGGTAGTGGTCTACAATTCGTCACCAATGTCGCGCCACGAATATGATGACCACAAGCTTTATCGCCGATCTCATGCTGCTTATCATTATGAACACAAGTTTATCTTAAAGCTCCCATTAAATGGTTTAATGACACATGCATTCTTTGCATAGCTCGCAGATTCTCTCATTAAAAAGCAACAAACGCCGTCATTGTTATCATATGATTGTTCCCTGGAGCATTGTTCATGAAGTTGTTGCTCATACCATTAGAAGATGCCATCGAATTGAGGAAAAGCCTCACTCTGATACAATTAACGCAGAGAAGAGCAAAAAATATAATGAGAAAGATTAATGTCTTTTTCAAATGGTCAAAACCTTCAAACTACAAGGTAATTCTTAAATCCAAAAGAAATAATAAGATAAAAACTCTCGAATGTTTTATTGAATAATATATAATGTGTATGATTTCTCAATTACATCACTAATAAAGAAAAAATAAAATCCTAATTCAAAATTATCCAAAATAACAAAATTCTTACTTTAATAGAAGTCTTAATTCTTCTATAACATAACTTACTCGAAATAGTAAGTTTTTTAAAAAATAAAAAGTTTTAAATTAACTTTACTAAAGAATTCCCGACATGATTATAATCAATCTCTAAAACTATAAAATTGAGAAAATACGACAAAAATTAGAAAAACTAAAAATAGCTTTTTTAAAAAAATTATAATTTTGAACAGGAAGCGTATGTTTTCTCATGAAACATATGGACGCAACCCACTATGTGGGTCAGTTGACCCCAAATGGCTTGCTAAATAAAGATAGATATGTCGTGTATCTTATAACGATACTTAGATAAAAAATTATGGCTAATTTATAGTTCACACTTGGAATGACAATTTCTCCTTATTCAAAATGAATTTCTTCAAATCAAGCGTGTTTAAGGCCCAATTACATTATGCCCAACATAACAGTGAGCCCGAATCTGACAAATTACTTTCGCTTCCTTTTGGTCCAACCATACTAACAATGCATTTGTGCCAGGTCCTACGTCAATTTGTCAAAATGTTGAATCAAAAGTATTGATGAGGTTCCTCCCATGGGATGAAGGGGCATATCAAATTATTTTGATATTGAAAATTAAGTAGGCCACAATACTCTATCTTTACGGTCTATTCATGATTTTATATTTTATTTTTTCTATTGCATAGCTCGCTTAAATTTTTATTCAATTGTTTTTTTTATACATATGATAGAAGAAAATTAATAGACAAAATGGACATCACTCTCATCATAATGGGTCCCACAAAACGCTAAATGTTTAAAAGGAGAAAATAAGACATATATAAGCTTCAACTATCAACAAACAAATTTATTTTTTATTATACCGACAACTTCCAACAATCAACAACAGATAGACCTAACTCGGATAACATTGGTCTAAATAAATAAGATCAAGATAGGCCATCCGAGCTTAAACTTTTATTGCTACGAAATGGCCCCTTATTACCAAATGAGGTCCAAGGGGTTGTATGGTAGCCACAACACTCGATTTTAAGGGGCGTACCTATGATCTTACATTTTTTTTATCACACGGCCCAAGTGAGTCTTTTTATTGCTGATTTTTCTGTTTGAACTGTGGTATTAGGGGAGAAGCCTGATGGATGGTGTGGATCACTCTGATAGCCTAAGGGGCCCCACAGAGATCCAAAGTGTTTTAAGGAAAAATATAAAGTCTGATAGGCTTCAACAAATAACAAACATACTAGTTCTTGTCACACCGAATAGTTTCCAACGTACAACAGACAAACCTAGCCAGATAAGATCGATCATTTCGACCTAGATGCATTAGCCTTGCCAGACAAGATCAAGGCATAAATGGACTGTTGAGATTAAAAAATATTCCATGGTTTTATCTGGGCAAAAAACTGTCCTTAAATCATAGGTCAGGAAAGTACGATTTGTAACCTTTAGCGATGGGTTCTATAGTTTAGTCAGTCAAATTTAAGTTAATAGATGACACGTGTACCGTTTTTAAGTGCCTGTGTATCAAGCATCCATAGCCTCGAGTAACTACACTATAACAAATGGGGCTTTCGCATGTCTTTTGACTTATAAAATAGAAAAAAAGGGAGTAGAGTAGCTTCTACATTCTTCCGGTGCACTGCGCGAGTTATTCTTACTTATTCCGGCACAAGATCCTACATGGGCCCATATCATAGACAACCAACCATACGTTTAACAGGATGATAAAGCCATCACAATGGAGCAAAATGGAAGATAAATGGTAACAGTAAAAACATTATCAACCATTCATTTTACAGGCCCTTGGAGATACGAGCAATCCAAGGTGTGGGCTATGTGATGGACGGTCCAGATCGATCATCGGACCATTTATATTATAATTAACATCAACCATCTTAAACTCTAGTCCCTACTAGAAGGGATTAGATCAAGGTCCCTTGGCTTATCTGGCCAGGCCGAGCATGATCATACATATATGTATGATTAACAAATACGTAGTGAAGGGAGGGCATTTGTGAGACATCTAATCCATCCATTTGGTGGTCACCAACCAGTAGATAATCTGGCTCAAAGATGAGGACTGCTCACTTATCATATGAGCAACACGAGTATGTTAGACGAAGACCGTCCGCAAATTCTTGTAGACCGTCCATTGCTTTTGTACGTATGTGGCTCATCTAATTAGTTGATTGGACTTATCAGCGTGGGCCCACCTGAGACACAGCTCCTTTTGCCACATTGCAGGGGCGCATTTGGGTTAGCAAGGTTCATTGAGGCCATCTTGAAAGCACATTGGCCCAGCTTATACGCAAAGTCAAAGTGTGGGCCGAGTCAAGCCCATGGATAGACACAAGTTGGAGGGGATGGTCTGGGCTAGCCCACTGATTTGGGCTAAAGGCCCTTCATTTGGGCAGCCCATCCCTCTTAAGTTCTACTTGAGATTAGCCCACAGCCCGTTGGGCTCGAAAGCCCTACATGCCTTTTGGGCACCTTGGTAACGTACCAGTCCGTTTTGTACACATCTAGAATCAAGTGGGAGCCGAGGTGGGTGGGACCCCTGACTGTGGGGCTTACAATGATGTATTTACCTTAAATCGAAACTATCCAACCATTTCGAAAGCTCATTTTAGGGAGTGAACCAAAAAAGGAAGCTGACTTGAATCTTGAGTGGACCACACCACAAGAAACAGTTGTAATTGAATCCCCACCATTAAAAACTTTATGGATTCTACTGGAATATTTTTTTGCCATCCAACCTGTTAATAAGTTCACAACCACCTAGATGAAGATACCACACAAATATCATCTTGATTCAAAGCTGTTGTGGCCCACAAGAAGTTTTTAATTGTCAATCACCACTGTTTCCTGTGCTAAGATCCATCTGAGATTTGGAACTGCTTCATTTTTTGGATCATACCCTAAAATGGGCTTTCGATACAGACCGACGGCGTGGATGTAGTCACATACATCACAGTGAGTCCCACAGTCAGGCTTCCCAATCACCTAATCCGCTCCGAAACCAAGTAGCACCGATGGATGGGCATGGTACAAGTTGTTGTGCGGTGGGGACACCTGGATGTCCATCTAGCGACCTGACATGCACACATTAGAGATATCCTAACCGTCCGATTAATGGTCCTTAGCTACCAACAAAATGGCTAGTGATATGCATTTAAGTCCATTGGTTAATAGCATGTCTTAGGGGTCAATTTAGCTATTGGATGATCATCATCCATCGTAGGGCCCACTCGATGGAAATCTTGATTATATAACCATTCAGCCATCTAAACCAGTGGTGATGGGCTACAGACCCGTCTTAGGCATCAGGACTATCAAAAGGCTGGGCCTACACATTACAAATGCAGAATTTTGAATAGGCCCAGCCCGACTGTGTAGCCCAAACATCTGGGCCTATGACAATCGTTGGTCTGTCCTGTTGAAGGCCCAATTAGGCATGCTTGATTAGATCCGACCTCTTATACTTCTAGTAAAATGCATGTGTTAGGCACTTCAATTATAAGTGTGGCCTGCCTGAGGTTGAGTATTTGACCATCGGATCAGGCCCGCCCGCGCCCAATTCGTAATCAAGAGGCTTGGCTGCACTGGGCTTGGACTCTGGCCCAAATGTTGGCCCATTTTACTCATCGGACAATCCCTTGCGGTTGGTTGGCATGTATATAGTGTGTGAAGTTGCCACCAATGCATTTGTGCTCGCAAACCTTCAAAGTTAGGTATCCTCATACTTCACTTATAGGATTACAATATAAACTTATATAAACTCATGAAAACAGAAAAGGCCTTTGGACCAAATAGCATACATTGGAAGTCTGGAATTACACGAGAGAGATTGAGTTATTTTGGTTGATAAAGCTGATTACAAGCTTATAGGATCCAGAAAAATGACAGATGAATTGAGGAAAATTATACTCGTACTTATATATATATGAATAAAAGATTTATGCAGGGGTACTTTAGATTTATGCAAGAATACTTTAGAATCTAAAAGATTTAAAAATAATTAAATCAACACAAAGTATATGAAAGTGTAATTTAGTAACAATGGGAGTGGGAGTAATTAGTTAAGATTCTTAACCAAGAAGTTTTTCAAATTGATCACTTTTCTATCTTGAGTCAATAATTCATAAGAGTGAAGAGATTGACAAGGATGTTGACGCAAAGAGGGCGTGGTAAAGTTGATCATTGTCTCTCTCACCACATAAGTACCTTGAATCCACAAGGCTTCTGGGACTCTTCAACTAGACTTCCTTGAATACACGAAGAAAAATAGAGAAAACATGAATAAATTCCTAAGAAATTCAAAATTAATTGATCGATGAATAAAAATGAAATTACAATACTTTAAATAATAAACTAAATCCTAGGATGAAGCATCAGACTCCAACTAAAATACCTAAAAAATGCGACTTATAAACAGTAAATTTATTATTTTCAGACATGTAACGCCTTGAAAATTTCAATCCTCGAGCCTCGAGAGTACTCGAGCACCTCTAGAAAATTTTCTAATTTAATTATCAATTGAGAGTGCATACGCCTGATTTAGAACTAAGAGTCTAGAAGATTTGTATTGAAAACCCTAGTTTGAATGATCCGATTTGATCGAAACCTCATAAGACATTTAGATACATCAATCTAACTGTACATCCTTCATCAAATATCATGGATAGCCACTGATTCCTTTCTAATTATCAAATCCTACATCCGATCTGTTGATTTACGAACCTCGAACCATGATTTACTGGAATCACAATGGATTTACCTGTATAACCGATTCCCAGTGCAGATCCACCTTAGACTACCCTGATTAACGAATCAGATCTCGATTATCTAAAGTATCAGAGTCGATTTGACCTAATTGATAACCTAATCTCCATTCGAACCCAACTAGTAACCTAATTCGATTCATAATGCCTGAAACTCCAAATAAATCCGCGTTACCATTATAATCTGATACTCGCTAGTGTACGTTACGACCCAGTAAAAGGATTCACCAAACTCTGTTATCTAAATCATCTAATTGGTGTCCCGAAAACCTAGAAGAGCTATAGACCGTTCGTTAGTGGGCCATTGATCACGAATCTACACGAAATCGATGGTCTTACTGGGCTTGACCTTTCCCTGCACTAGATGTCCAACGCTCTATCCCGAACTGCACAATATAGATAATGACCAGAGAGGGTGAGTTGTGCGACTCACCTCAACCTTGGACCATCTGAAACTATAAATACCAAGCCCATTTGAGAATTCCATTGGAAATAGAATTTGGAGATTTTGCTTGGGTTTTCTTCTAGGGTTTGCTCAAACCCTTCTACTCTATCGCCATTCTTTCTATTGATCGTAGGCGGGCCATGCTTTGAGGTGTTTTAGCTGGATTTTTTTCAAATCTTTGAGGAATACTCATTCCTAGCTCGTGGATTCGTCAATCAGGTGAGGACTATTCTTCTAAATTGGCTATTATCAGCCCATGAGGATTCCAAATAGTGAAAATTGGATTTTTCTTGAATTCCATTCAAATTCGACTGCCGAATGATTTATGTTTATGATTGATGTTCCGTATGTGTTGATTAATTACATACTTAATTCGATGTGTGGATTGATTGCCTATTTGAATCGATTCCATGAAAATATGAGATTTGATGTGTTGTGCATATCAAGTGTTTAATGAAATTCCTAAGTGAACAGAAGTTCACATATGTTTGAGTAAGTGGATTACCATCTACCCAGGCTAGTGCCTGATTGTGAATTTGATGAGTTGGCCTGCAATAGTATGCCAAGTGTTTTATTTTACGCCCATATATGAAATGAAGTATATCGCATAACAACTGTTTGGTGGTATGCCTGATTGAGACAATGAATGCTATGATGTTCTATTCCTCTCACAACATGCTTAGTATATTATTTAATTGACATGATTGGGATTAATCTCTGAAAATCACAATTTATAGACTGCCTAGTTGGGTTTGGCCGTCACGGACTTGTTTGGTCGACTTGAGAGTAACATGATCGACCGACCCTATCTACGCCGGTTTGGTTGATGTTTCGCTCGGCCTACCAAATCAGTCAATTTCAGGGTTAATCATATTTGTTTAATCATTGTTACATATTCTGTAGAATCTCGAATACCACAATTATCATTGTTATGCAGTCACTTATAAATGTACATATCAAGTCTTATGAGCCAAACATGGAATATGGATAACTATGTTTGTGTTGTCTTTGGCTGGTGTGGGTATGAGCCCTCCAATAGCCTTGAGCATTGAATCCCACATATTAAAGCTCATAGGCCAGGCATGGTATATGGGTAACTGTGCTTGTGTTGTCTTTGACTGGTATTGATCCTGATGGTCTTCTCGAGAGTCTTGAGCACCGATGCTAGGTGACGAGCCTACCATCATTGATCTTGGGTGACGACCCATTACTATGCATATGACATTCTAGGGCATCGAGACCATTACCATTTGATTCATTATTCAGTTATGTTGGGTGACGGACCTAAATTGGGATTCCAGGAGCCGGGCATAGGACGCTCTGGCTGGCGGTGGGTCCCGGTCTGGTAGAGGGTACCCCGACCTGACATTGTCCAGTGTTCGGTAAGGCCACTGTCTAGTGTCCGGCTTTCCTTGCTGTCCATTTTTCAGCCTCGTTCTTGTCGGTTGTGTTCCTATCTAATAGACTCTTGATAAAATTGAGGTATTATGGCTTCGCCAAAACTGCTGATTGAATACGGGATTAAATAAATACTTGGTAAACATGCATGCATCACATTTTCACATGCATTGGTCCGATGCTGCTGCTGGGTGGTAACCCCACCGTTTATTTTTCTGGAACATAATATTTGCATATCATAGTTGCATGCATTATTCAACTAGAATAGGAACTTGATTATAAAGTTATGTTATCTACTGATGCTGGGGTGGTAGGTGTGAGAGCCCCACCATTTGTTATGCTTCACTACTTGTACTTGATTGTGTTGATGATATGTTTAATTTAAGGAATGGTAACACTGAGTATGATTACTCACTCCCACCTTGGGGGGAGGGGGGGTGTTTTAAAACACCAACCAGTTATTTTGATGCAAGAGTTACTACCACGTGATGCATAAGATGCAGGACTTGTTGGCTTACATATGTCTTGCGTTTCATTTTCTGCCTTGAATTGGACGTCTTGGGTCGATATTCTTAAAGATTTCATTGTACATGCATATATTAAGCCCTAGTTGAGTGGACTCCTTAGTTGTGTAGATGATTGTATATATTTACACTTTAATGCAGACTATATTGTACATTGTTTAACTTAAATCTCTATTTATGAGCTGATGTCATGGATTTGTGCCATTAAACTATACTTTCGCAAAATACAGTCACCTCGAAAGAGTCGGGAGTCGCAGACTGCCTGACACCTGATTTTCGAGTCGTGACAAGACATCTCCTATTCCCACTAGACTTTGTGGTTTTCGATTAAAAATAGTAAGTTATCAATTTGGCTCAACCACATGATTCTCCTAAATTTTCTAAGCCCTTTTATGTTGGGCGCAACTCCTAAATCTAAACGGATCAAAAGTTATAATCAAACTAAAACTTACTATTTATAGTAAAAACAAAATAAAACTAGGCTAATGGTCATCGATCTAATCGAATCTAGCAAATTCGACATGGGAAATCCGGTGTAGTAGGGATGGTTGGCTTAACTTGCTCGAGCTACCCCAAAATCATATATTTTACGTTACAAAACTCATCCCGAATTGCGAGATACGACTGTCTCACGGTCCTGACAGCTTAGATCACTTCCGTTTCGATTAGGCTTCCTCTGTTCCATCTTGGCCATGAAAATGTTTGTAGCCCATTCTACATCAGATGTTTCCATAAAATTCAAGTGAGGTGTGTTTACACCTTTCCTGACGCATCTACGTGGACCAATGAGACATCGCCACTTATCAACACTACGTATTAATGATGGATGAAATCTCATTCGCGCCTCAAGGATATCTTTCACCCGATATCATTTAGTGATACATCACCTGCCAAAAGCAATTGATTCTTGGCATGAGCAGTGTACTTAGTAAGGTTATAGAAGACCCATCGAGAAAGGGATCTTATCACAAATCCGGATATTCTCGGCAAGAGCGTCTCACATAATCTTCTAAAATGGAAGATCTTTCCAAAGACAATTAGAGTTTTTACGACGATTACGAAGATTCAAGAATTGGGTCATTATTGGATCGGATAAGAACCAATGGATTCAGGATCGATCCAGGTCTAACGGGACTAATCCCATGAGATATATGAATCTCCACAGTTACTATAACAACCCGTATTTTCAAATCGTACGGAACCCAAATAGGTATTCGAGTATAGCATTAATTAATTAAACTTGATTAATTAACCATAGTTAGTAGACAAATAAATATGCTTGATCAAATATAAATAAGACATAATAACTTACATTACTGACTAGATAATCCGATGTACGGAACTGATTACTCGAAATCGGACCATTCATAGCTAAAACTCTTAAAATGACTCTAGATTGTTCATTAGAGGACCAATGATTAGGAAGTTATAGGATTAGATCCGACATAGTGTACTTGTCAAAGTGTGCGAATCAGATTGTCAAAGCGACGCTTCAAAATGCACAACTTATCCCCCGAGGCCAAGAGTATGCATTTACGAGCTCTACCTCAATTTTGATCCAAAAAGTCTATAAATAGAAATTCTTTTAGGATTTAGAATTTAAATATTTAAAACCCTAATTTTGGATTTTCTCTAGGGTTTCTAAGCCATTTTCTTGGTAGATCGACGACCCGTTACTGGAATTCAGTTCCGATCGCTACATACCATAGCCTAGAGATAAGACTACCTACTGTGTAGATAAAAATCGATTTTCCACGCATTCTCTCCATCCTAAATCACATCTGTTTGTGATACAGGTTTATGGTTTCATGCAGTTTCAAAATACATATTATGGGTGAGTTTGATACGTATAACCTCACACAAAGGTGATGACTATTTTTTCCAAGTTAAGATTTATTTGTCTAAATTAGTTTCAATTAATGAATTAAGTAGTTAAAAATGTATGTTTTCTTAATTTATTGATGAGCATGTATTTATTACTTTAATATAACCACTATAGAAATTCCATGTATGTTAAAATTGGTAATCATATGGAAATCTGGCAAAATGGGTTGTATGTTCAAAATGCATACCAAGTGTTTGGTGAAATGCCTGAAAGACAGGATCACATTAAATGATATTTGGAATGCTGAATTGTAAAGTGGAATTGCTTTTGTAGTATTGTAAGGGTGATATGTTACATTTACGCCATACTTGAATGACATAAATTGCGAATGTTTAGCTCAGATTGACGACTAAAAATTGGACGTATGAAACAACTTACTTTGGGTTGGTATTCATTGACTTATCTGGTCGAACGAGGCAGAACCGGCCTAACCAGCACAGCTAGGGCTACCAGGGTGATTTCACCCAAGGCCAGTCATATCGGGGTTCACTCGATCCATTGGATTAGCTCGAGTCGGAGTCGATTCCTTTTGTGTGAAATGGATGCTACACATCTAAGGATGGAACCTGGAATACCACAATCTTTGATACTGCGCGGTCTACTTATAACCGCTAGCAGGAGCACCGTCCATAAAGTCTTAATGAGCCAAGCATGGTGGTATGGGATATCGTGTCTGTGTTGTTGGCCTACGCTAGTGACGAGCCCCCGTAATGTTCCATTGAGCATATTTTGGTACAGAGCCCTGACCATCCTAAAATGTCACTTTTGGGTGTACAGCCCTGGTGTTCGCTCACCTCAAGTGTAAGGCTGCGATGTAGTAATAAAACTCGGTAAGACCGAGGTCGATCCACAGGGAATTGGATAACAAATTCCAAACTATTCCAGCAACTCAATTTTGCAAGAAATAGGAGATTCAATTGAAATAATTATGCTAAAACAGTAACTTAATGAAAATCAGTAATTTGAGGTACTAAGGCATTTAAGGATCCACTTGTAGCAATCCCATGTCAATCCAATCAATCCAAGTATAGAGCACAACTAGATTTGAAGTCCTATCTCTCATCTAGTTGGAAAATAAAGCATTCAAACACATTCAATCCCATTCAAGTTAAACTTTCAAGTTCTAGTCCCATTCAGCACATGTAGACATCGGAATCATAGCCTTCGGAGTAACAGCCATGCCTATGGACTATGGCCTGCTCAAGGGTTACTATGATTCGAATCTAAACAAACACAAGATGATAATCTCAGAGAATTGCAAGGAATCCATGTCCGGAGCACATGAACTCTAATAAAACATCTCAAACTACCAACTTGAAGAACTAGAATATGCAAAATCCAAACTTGAATTAGAACTACTTGAATTAAACTGAATCAAACATGAAATTAGCTACAAGCTTCACCTCTCAACCTTAGCTGATAGATTCTAGCCGAGTATTGTCATACTACAACTAGAACTCAAATAAGAAAACATAAAAACTAGGAAAACCGGAGTTTGGAGGGTTGCAGACGCTCCACGACGGCTTCCTCTCTCTAGCACCACGTCCCTTAGCTTCTATGATGCCCTAGGAAGAGCCTCTAGGTGTCCTTTTATAGTATAGCATGGAAGGTTCCAAATTGCACAAGAAATCCCGGACTGCGCAGAGAAAATCGGAGCTTCACGGAGAAGCTCTGTTACGCGGATGACCAGTCTGAGCTCTTGGACGACCGGTCGCACGACCAGTCTCAAAACCGCAAAAACAGTCCAGAGAGTTTTGCCGAAATCCAACTTTAAAATTTTAATTCAAGGACCGGTCGTACGACCGGTCTGAGCAATGGACGACCGGTCGCACGACCGGTCGTGAATGGTCCAGTGGCCTTCTGCAAAATGATTTTCTTCTGTGTATAGTCAGACCGGTAGGACGACCGGTCTTGGCGATGGACGACCGGTCGCACGACCGGTCTTGGGTGATATTTCTTGCTTTCTTCTTTTGCTTTTTTCTTCCTTTCTTCTCCTCTCTTTCTACTTTCTTTGATCATTCTTCATTTTTCATACAATGGCTTCAAATGGCTCTTTTTAATCTCCAATTGGGTGAATTCCTCTCTCATTCCTGAAATCACAAATCATGCATTAGATGGGCCTTTTAAACATGAAAACCATGCATATAATGCGATGTAATGGGCAATGCAATGTATAAATTGGAGGTTCAACACACCCCCCAACCAGCTTTTTGTTAGTCCTGAGCAAACATGCGTGAAACAATTTCAAACCTCCAAACCAAACCTCCATCAGAAAACCATGTTTCTATCCATTCCAAGATTTACTAGTATAAAATTTGGAGAAATTAGGTGTTAGAAGCTGAAACCTAAAACTCTCAAAGCATAATAAGTGTCTACATGAAATTCCTACTAATTGATTGATAAATAGAAGAATTCGAACAACTTCAACCTATGTGCATAGTGAAAGTTCATCTCATGAGTTTCTGGGATTATCTTCTTCATGGATCAACTGAATTATAGATCTCAAGGTGTACAGAGCAAAAACAAGCCTATGACAGGAATTTGTCTTACCGTCCTTCCGACGGCCTTCACACTACGTCCCATTTCCGGCTTTGGTTACGGGTAGACCATCTCCCGGTTGGTAATAGGTAGCCCTTTTCGGAATTTTCCACCATTTTTCCATCATTCCCAATTTCATCATTTCTTTCCTTTTTCTTTTAAACTAGATAGGATTTTTAAAAATCCATATCTTTCGTTATTTTCCCATGGACAAGGATGGACAAAGTACCCCGGCTTGATTTTTCAACACCTTTAAATCAACGTCTAGCTAATCCACGAATCGCATAATCCTTTCAACTCATTAGAATCGTGTGATGTGAACTAGGTGTAAGGTGTTCAAATGTTCTATCAATCACAACAATAGGGGAATTCACATATCAAAACCATTATGTTAGGAGAAATTCAAGACTTACAACATCACACACTTCGTATCTCCTCTTCTTATACTCATATCATCTCGAATGCATAGAAATAAAGTTTTCTAAAAGAGTTTTGAAATTTTAGAAAATTTGAAAAAAATTGCTCATATGAGGCTCGAAATGTTGCAGCATGCTAGATGAAGAATCTCATCTCACCCCCCAACCAAATCTTGCATTGTCCTCAATGTGAAAAGATATGTAATGAGCATGACATGAGAGCAATGGTAAAATATAAAAGAGTGAGAACAATAGTACCTGAGAGAGTCGATCATGGAAGTCTAAAACCCAATTCAACTAAAGCTACTAAAACAGTAAAACTAAACCTAATCTACAGAAAGCAATAAAGATAACTAACCCGTCGTTGTAAAAAAAGGATCTCCATCAGACTAGGAGATCGATTCTCATTATAACATCCAAAAGGACAAAGTTGAGCAAGATCATCAAGTGATGTAACAAATTTTTCAGTAGAACTAACCACCATCCTGCTTTGGAAAGTACATTGGTGACATCAACCGGTCTAGCCTATTGAAATCCTGCTAAAAAATTTCAGCGGGTTCTTCAACAAAATTGTCACATGTACTAGGAAAGGAGAATTGCATTGGTTGGAAATCATTGAATATGGATCTCCTTTCCTTCTTGTCTAGGAAAAAATTATTCAAGTATGGGTCATCCCAGAAGTGTTCTTCGGTTTGAACAAACCAAAGAGATGTGGAGACTTGTATTTCTTCTTCATAAGTCGATATGATCTCTACAAAATCAGATTTCACCGGTGCTTCCACAATTGATTTTTCAGTTTGGTGTTTTGTGGAAGGAAACTTTTTAGGCATTGGGGAGGTCTTTCTCAAAGCATGTACAATGTCCTGAATCATGGGATCATCCCAATCCTCAAAGTACGTTAGGCACTCCTCAAGTTTATAGGAGGCCTCATCGGAGGAAATTTTCAGATTTGAATCCTTTACATTTTCCTCCTTCTCAGAATTTTATGTAGGTTGGAGTGGGTCCTCAACCTCTACACTTTCGGAATTTGGCCTCTCTGTAGGTAAGTCAAGCACCAATTCTTCCAAATCCTGCATAACAAATTTGTGTAAATCAGAAATTGGTGACTTGTCAAATGAATTTTCAGAAATTGACACTTTCAATGTCTTAATAAAATGAGAATTAGATTCATCCTTAGAATGTGTCAAACATGTCCCCAAACTTTCAGGTAGATCATGTTGGAAAACCCCCCATCATCCATGGATTCTATCATGTTTACCTCATGGGGGCCATCATTGTCGTCCCAATCCTCAAAGGGATCAAAGCTAACAACATCTAGAGGATCAAAATTCTGCTTTAAAGCGAACTCCTCTTCCACGATTGAATCAATCAAATCAACCTCGTGGACATCATCATCATCCTTATACCTTTTGCCTAAATAGAACACATTCACCTCCAACGTCATGTTCTCAAAGGACATTTGCATCACTCTATTCCGGCAATTTATGATTGCGTTTGATGTAGCAAGGAATGGGCGGCCTAGAATCACCGGTATTTGGGTGCTAGCATCCATGACCGGTTGTGTGTCCAAGACGATGAAATCCACCGGGTAGTAGAATTTATCAACTTGGACTAGCACATCCTCAACTATCCCTCTCGGTACACGGATGGATCTATCAGCAAGTTGCAACGTGGTTTTGGTGGGTTTTAACTCACCAAGACCTAATTGCTCATATACCGAGTACGGGATTAGATTTACACTTGCCCCCAAGTTTAGCAATGCACGCTCAATCCGTTAGTCTCCAATGATACATGAGATTGTGGGACTACCGGGATCTTTGAATTTTGGGGGGGTCTTTTGAGTGAGAATGGCACTCACTTGCTCATTTAAGAAGGCCTTTTGCTGCACATTATATTTTCGTTTGGTTGTGCATAAGTCCTTCAGAAACCTGGCGTAGGAGGGGACTTGTTTGATGGCATCAAGCAAGGGAATGTTTGTCTTGACTTGCCTAAAAATCTCTAGAATATCATGAGAGTTTTGGAGAGATTTTGGGGCAACCAATCTCGAAGGGAATGGTGCTACGGGTTTGTAAATGCGTTCTGTTTCTTGTGGGGCTAAGTTAGATCTATCCTCATCCTTAGAATTTACCGGATCATTAGGCTTGTCGGCCTTCAGCGGAATAGATTTGTCAATTTGTTTACCACTTCTAAGAGTAGTGATGGATTTGGCTTGCTCCATGTGTTGGTTGGAAGGATTAGGAATGCTCACTTCATGTACTTGCTTTGGATTGGGCTGAGGTTGGGCCGGAAAGGTCCCTTCCCTAGCATTCAAGCGTCCCTTAAGCTCATCAATCGAGACTTTAAGCTCTTGGAACGTTTGCTAATTTGTTTGTTTGATTTGCGTTTGCCCTTGTATAAACACTTTCAAGGTATCCTCCATTGAGAATTGAGGTGGGGCCATATTTTGCATGGGTGGCCCTCCTTGAGAGTTGGTAGGATTGCCTGTGGGAGCATTCTTCCAACTAAAATTTGGGTGGTTCTTCCAACTGTTATTGCACATATTACCCACCGGTCCATTGAAAGGCCGTTGATACCCATATGTGGCATTTGCATGTTCATGTAACACTTCTTGAAATGCAGGAATTGTGGGACAATCTTGCGTAGCGTGTAAATTGGTGTGACAAATCCCACATATGGTCTCAATAGCTTCATTGGACTTTAGAACTCCACTTTTATTAAGTTCCATGGCCTCGATCTTCCTTATGAGGTTGGCTATCCTTGCATTCACGTCGTCTTCCTCCTTGAGGATATACATCCCTCATTTCTCTTTCTCTTGAATAGGCTTGGAGTTATTGGGTTTATCCGAGGTATCCCAAGATTGGGCATTTTCAGCCAACATGTCCAAATAACTCCAAGCCTCATCTGAATTTTTGCTCATAAACTCGCCATTGCACATCATCTCTACAAATTGGCGCATATTGGAACTTAATCCATCATTGAAAAAATTTATAATTCGCCAACTCTCATAGCCATGATGTGGACAAGCAAGTAAGAGGTCCTTAAATCTCTCCCAACATTGGAAGAAAGATTCACCCTCTTTAGTCGAAAAATTCATTATGGCTCTTCGAAGGGTGTTCGTTTTATGAGCCAGGAAGAACTTTTTCAAGAATTCCCGGGTCATCTCATTCTATGAGCCAATCGAATGTGGTTTAAGAGAGTAAAGCCAATCTTTGGTTCTTTCTTTCAATGAAAAGGGAAAGAGTTTGAGCTTAATGGTATCCTCAGAAACATTGGTGTATTGCAAGGTGGCCACCACTTCTTCGAATTCTTTCAAGTGCAGATATGGCCTGTCAGAGTCTAGCCCATGGAACTTTGGTATAAGTTGAATCACACCCGGCTTTATGTCAATGTTTCTCCCGTTTGGTGGTAGAACCATGCAAGAGGGTGTAATTGCACGGGCTGGTTGTAGGTAATCCCGTAGTGATCTCATTGGAGGAACGTTATGTACCTCATTCTCTCCTACTCCCTCTTGATTTGCGTTTGTAGTTGGAGTAGGAGGGGGAGGATTCCTTAAAGGTGTTTGATCCATACTCCCCAAACTTTCACAACGTTCTTGGTAATTCCGGACTCGTCTATGGACTGACAATGGTCCAACTAAACCACCTTTGGATTGGAGACGATTGGAGTGGTTACGTTCCCAACGGGACATAAACCACTCAACCAAAAACTGACTAAACCTAAATCCTAGAAATCTGAAATTAATCTGAAAATAAAAAATCTGTAGAAAGCTAAGTTAGAAAGGTATTACCCGATGCGCTTGAACTAGAGAAGAAATCCTACAAAACAAAACAATTTGTTAGTTCTAAAAATATCAGAAAACTTATCTACTTCTACTTCTACAGCCACTAAAATAATTTGAAAACCGTTATCTAAATTCCCCGACAGCGGCGCCAAAAACTTGTTCACACGCCTCAAGTGTAAGGCTGCGATGTAGTAATAAAACTCGGTAAGACCGAGGTCGATCCACAGGGAATTGGATAACAAATTCCAAACTATTCCAGCAACTTAATTTTGCAAGAAATAGGAGATTCAATTGAAATAATTATGCTAAAACAGTAACTTAATGAAAATCAGTAATTTGAGGTACTAAGGCATTCAAGGATCCACTTGTAGCAATCCCATGTCAATCCAATCAATCCAAGTATAAAGCACAACTAGATTTGAAGTCCTATCTCTCATCTAGTTGGAAAATAAAGCATTCAAACACATTCAATCCCATTCAAGTTAAACTTTCAAGTTCTAGTCCCATTCAGCACATGTAGACTTCAGAATCATAGCCTTCGGAGTAACAGCCATGCCTATGGACTATGGCTGCTCAAGGGTTACCATAATTCGAATCTAAACAAACACAACATGATAATCTCAGAGAATTGCAAGGAATCCATGTCCGGAGCACATGAACTCTAATAAAACATCTCAAACTACCAACTTGAAGAACTAGAATATGCAAAATCCAAACTTGAATTAGAACTACTTGAATTAAACTGAATCAAACATGAAATTAGCTACAAGCTTCACCTCTCAACCTTAGCTGATAGATTCTAGCCGAGTATTGTCATACTACAACTAGAACTCAAATAAGAAAACATAAAAACTAGGAAAATCGGAGTTTGGAGGGTTGCAGACGCTCCACGACGGCTTCCTCTCTCTAGCACCACGTCCCTTAGCTTTTATGATGCCCTAGGAAGAGCCCCTAGGTGTCCTTTTATAGTATAGCACGGAAGGTTCCAGATTGCACAAGAAATCCCGGACTGCGCAGAGAAAATCGGAGCTTCACGGAGAAGCTCTGTTACGCGGATGACCAGTTGCACGACCGGTCTGAACTCTTGGACGACCTGTCTCAAAACCGCAAAAACAGTCCAGAGAGTTTTGCCGAAATCCAACTTTAAAATTTTAATTCAAGGACCGGTCGTACGATCGGTCTGAGCAGTGGACGACCGGTCGTGAATGGTCCAGTGGCCTTCTGCAAAATGATTTTCTTCTGTGTATAGTTGGACCGGTCGGACGACCAGTCTTGGCGATGGACGACCGGTCGCACGACCCGTCTTTGCTGATATTTCTTGATTTCTTCTTTTGCTTCTTTCTTCCTTTCTTCTCCTCTCATTCTACTTTCTTTGATCCTTCTTCATTCTTCATCCAATGGCTTCAAATGGCTCTTTTTAGTCTCCAATTGGGTGAATTTGGCTCTCATTCCTGAAATCACAAATCATGCATTAGATGAGCCTTTTAAACATAAAAACCATGCATATAATGCGATGTAATGGGCAATGCAATGTATAAATTGGAGGTTCAACACCTGGTGATCTTAAAACGTTATTATGGGTGCACAATGCTAGATATGCTCTAAAATGTTATTATGGGTGCACATCCCTGATTATGTTAAAAAAATGCCTATAATTGGTTATGACTTTTCGTGTCTGGGGGCGGGATAGCCAGTGGACATAGGGTGTTAGTGACAAGTCAATCACGCCTATCACAAGACTCTTGGTATAATAGTGGTATTCTAGTTTCTCAAATATTATTGCTTGGAAATCACTAATTAAGGAAGGTTTGGGTTAAACCACACAAATCACGTATTGATTAGACTGGTACAATTTTTTTTTATTACTTCAGATATAAATTGTTTACGTGGTGATTGCATCATTACTTAAACTTGCTTATGTCGATAACATGCCAACTTAGAGAAATAGTAACATTGAGTTAACTACTTAGTCCCACCTGGGACAGCATTTTAAAACACCAACTAGACCCTATTAACGCAGGTACCCTAGAGATGTCTACCATAGAGGAGGCATACGAGGACCAAGTTGAATTCCCCTACTTTTAGTTGACTAAGGGTCAGGACTAGGTACTGGTGCCTTAATCAATTCTGGAGACAGTTGTTATCTAAAGACTTCGGCATGTACCATATTTTTTGGATTTGTATCTGAGCCCCAGTTGTGTGGCTAGTATTATTCTGGGGATAGTTGTTATCTAGAGACTTTAGAATGTACCATATTTTTTGGATTTGTATTTGAGCCTCAGTTGTGTGGCCAAAATTTTGGACATGATGATATAGCACTTCACCTCTTACATCTAGTTATATATATACACTACTTAGTTTTATTCTGTGCTTTAGCTTTAGTGCCATTAATCAAAATATTAATCACGCTTTCCACTTCGAAAGTGACACTCGAAAATTCGGAGATCGAGGTCATACTCGAGTTCTGAAATTCAGGGCGTTAAAGTTACACTGGTAAGAGATGTAAAAATGATTTCTGATATCTGAAGATCTCTTAAACTAGACAGGGATGATAAGAAAACAATTGAGCACTGTGATTGTTAATGATCCTAAATCAGCAAGGAAACTCAACGAGAGTTTTTTCACCTCCCAAAGCTATAAAAGGAGAATGCAATGAAGAGCTCCAAACTTATGCTAAAAACAATCTATCTACAAACGCAATGCTACATTTATCTTAGTTTAGTTTTTAATTATTCTACTTTTATCTAGTCACATTGAAGAACATTTGAGGTTCGGTTTAGTTTTAGATCGCTATTGTCTAACGCCATCGCTGCAATACGCTAGGAGTAGGATAAATATTTACGACCTTTTGTTGCTTGATTTTAATCAACTGAATATTTACTTGGAAAATTAAACCTTGGTCACATCCTGCTTAGGGCTGTAAAATGGGTCAGTGGGCCCGATGGGGTACCCGGACCCAACCCATTTAGACCAGACCCAGACCTGACCCATTTGTTAAATGGTACGGTCTGGGTCCAAGAACAAACCCATTTGCTAAATGGGTCTGGGTCTGGTTTTCTTTATATTAGGCTCGACTCGACCCAACCCAAACCCATTTAGTAAGTGGGCAGGTTTGGTCTATGTTTCAATGGACCCGTCCAGCCCAAACCCGTCCAGACCCGATTTTAAGCCTTGTAAAATGCTTGCATACTTGATCCAGAATCGGACCCATTAGACCCGACCCATTTATAAATGTGTCTGGGTGGATCTCCCTCTACCAGACCGGGACCCATTTATAAATGGGTTTGATGGGTTGACTCGGACCCGACCCGGACCCGCCCATTTAGTAAAAGGGCCTGGATCTAAAATTTGGACCCAAACCTGTTTAGTAAATGGGCGGGTCTGGTTTTGGCTAAACCCGACCATTTATAGCCCTAATCTCGCTGACCAGTCCACCTTGATTGTTTGTCCAACAGGCGATTACAAGTATTTATTTTTCATTTATTTCTTTACTTAATTTATTTTATTTATATATCGATTGTGTTAAGTATCATATATACATAAATAAAATCGGTATTTTAACCCCACTAGTTTTAAATATGTTCATCTTTGTTCCATTGAGAAATACAAAGCAACAACCATTGGTGAAATAAAAGTCCTTGAATACAAGGTAAAAAGAATTCATTCAAAATGACTAACCCATATCCTTCTAAAATTGCTTGATCACTATAGCCATTGGTGGTTGAGAAGGCAGTTGAGCTCTTGAATTTGGTCTTAATTATGCTATCTTAACGTGGGGCACCAACATTCAATCAAACCTGAGTCAAGTACAATTCAAACATACCCTCACTATCCTAATTACACACGTTAATAGAATATAAGCCCTCGTTGACACATGTGGCCTTATGTTTGATTGAATTGCACAAACGAACACAAATATTAGCTTGATCTAAAACTTCATTGGCTTCCAAAACGTTTTCAATGCATGGTGCAGTTTAATTTGACTGCTTTTTGTGATGTGTCCCACTTTCCTTTGGATCAGCCTCATTTTAGGCTCATGCCTTAGAATGATCCGAAAAAATAGGAGGACAAGCGAATATAACACATGCGTCATGGTGGGGCATACGGAACCTTGCGACGTACTATCGGAGTCCCTTACCAATACCAACGCGGATTAGGTGTTGTTGCCACACTGCCCAGTGATGGTGTGTCGATGTGTTGGGAGTTGTGGGGGCGAACTTGATGTATGTGCCTTATATCCATGTTGTCCATCTATTTTCTCTCTTCATTTTAGCGCATGAACAAAAAAATTAAGCAAATCCTAAGGAAATAGAGAGGACAATAACACCCACCGTTGAAACCTTTCTAGGACCCACCATAATGTTTATTTGTCATCCAACCTATTGATAAGGTCAATCAGAGCCAGACGAAGGGAAAACAAAAATAAGCCTGATCTAAAACTTTTGTGGCTCCAAAGATTTTTTTTAATGGTGGGCGTTCATTCACCACTCTTTCCTGTGGTGTGGTCCACTTGTGCTCCAGATCTGCTTCATTTTCGGGTTAATGCACTAAAATGAATGTGAAAAACGGATGGATGACATAGATATAAAGAACATACATCACGTTGGTCTCCACAGTGCCCAACATGTCGACGCACCACTACTAGGGTGGTGTTGGCAACACTACCTGATCCGCGTCCCATCTAAGGCTATCAATGGATCGGATTTGGAGCAGATCATAGCTGATGCGAATCCGATCCGATTTGTGATCTAGATGATCCGTATCCTACCCGAAATCCGACGGATATCTAAACAGTTGATCCGAAATCTGACCCGATAGAGATTCGACTGATCTGACTCCGATCCGACAGATCTCTAACAGTGTTAGCTACACACACACCCACCTTGTTAGTTATGCACGCACGCACCCACCCTGTTAGCTACGCGCACACACACACCCCTGTAACCCTGTTAGCCACGCACGCACCTACCCCTGTTAGCTAGCCACGCACCCACCGCTATTAGCTAGCCATGCACCCACCCTGTTAGCCTTTGGCGGTCGGCGGGCCATCCAGAGAAGGAAGGAAGGAAGGAGAGAGAGATGCAGAGATTCAGAGATTCAGAGAGAGAGAGAGAGAGAGAGAGAGAGAGAGAGAGAGAGGTACCTGGTTTTGAGAGGGAAGCCATTTGAGAGCTGAGAGGCGAGAGAGGATAGTCGGACGAAGGTGCATGTGATGTGCTTAGGTATTTACGTCTTTTTTTTTTTGTTTTGTTTTGTTTTTTTTTATTTTTATACTTCATTAGCCGGATTGTTGACAGATCGGATTGAGGTTGATACAAATCTGACCCAATTATTAAATGGATTACATTCTTTGATCCATATCTGACCTGTTGATCTGAATCCCAAAAAATCGGAGCGCCCAGATCTGGTCTGTTGACAGCCCTAGTCCCATCCAAATACGTAACGCCAGCAAACCCTTCCAATTTTCTCCTCTTCCTCCTGGGAATTACATGATGCATGATGGCATCTTTTCAAGCCATAAACTTCTTTTCAATAAATATAATTGAGGCCATGTTTAGGCGATCCAGACCATTATTCATCTGAATCCAACCGTGGATGGGACATCCCCAATACAAAGAGATCCCCTCCACGAATATCAGTACTATTTTTTGGAGTTGAATGTGGACTACTGTTGTATTTCTCTTCTTAACGGTCTACATTTAGAATATAAATCTAAAGTTTAGGATTTCTGAACGAAAATTTTGAGGCATAGTCTTACACAGCAAACCAATGGTCTAGATTTTCGAAGCATCAGTCCACTTCTTAGATTTGGAAACGCGTGTGATCTGTGAAATGATCCTATTAAAGTTCCATTGCCTCCGTCGCCACTTAGGAACCACTATGTGTCACCATCCTGGGACCCACATGTTGAGATGATCCAATAATTTTTACCGTTCATATTCTCTATTTACAACCATATATAAGTTATTGTCTTATAATCACGAATCAGTAATGATCCTGACCTTCGATTTTTAGAGTTGAATGAGACCCCTTAAAAATCTTCCTTTTATTGTTATAAATTCTTCAAAATACAGCGAAAATCAGAAAAAAAATCCTTTAATCCTATATTCTTAATACAACCCATACAGAAAATATTCCACAACATGGACGGTTCCGATCATGTGGGCCCTAGTGGCCCGCGACAAACGCCGGATTCGAAGTCGCTACATAGTTAAAACAAAACTCATCCTATTACGTTAGTTCCTCCGCTTTCTCTGTCCTTTTTAGTCTCTCTTCCTCGAAGAATCTCTCTCAAAGAAAAAAAAAAAAAAAAGAAGAAAAAGAAGAAAAAAAAAAGTGAAAAATCTCTTCTTCGATCTTTACCATTATTTTCTTGATGTAATTTAGGTTATTTTCTTATTTTTATCTGGATTCGATCCTTCTTCTTTCTGTTGAATTGCAATGAAGTTGGGCATCCCATCATCATCATCATCATCGACCTTATCGCCATTGGCTGAGCCCTTCTCTGTTGATCGATCCACCATCCCTAAACCCCAACTGGAACCCACACCTCCCGTCATGGAAGGACCTTACGATCATCGGCCAACGTCCTCTCTCGGCAATTGGCTCCATCTCCACCCTCCAACATCCACGCCAGACGCATTCGCTCATCCAAGCTCCGATTCTGATATGATTCGGTGCTTTGGCGGTCCTTCGATCAATTCGGGCGATTCTATCAATACCTTCAAATCATGGCCGATGATGATGGAAAATGCTAGGGCTAATCCCACAGAAGCTGAGCCGTATAATCTCCGACACCCAACGGCGGTTCGTGAGAATTTGGTTTTGGGGGAATCTGGTGAAGGCCGTGCAGGGACCTTAGAAGCGTCTTCCCAGATTGATCATGGGCAGAGTTCGTCGGATTTTGGATACAGGTCGAATTGGAGGACGGGCCTTTGGGGAGGAGCATCTGATGTGGAGCATGCGCAGAAGAACGATTTTGATTTGGGTTTGTCTTGGAAGGAGCAGGCGGCAAAGCTGCTTCGGATGCATTATGAAAGCTCATTAAAGCATGGTATATCCACTTCCTCATCTCCATTATGAATACCAAGATCTTATCTTTTTCTTTTATTCCTAATGTTGCTGCTGCTTGATTTTACTAGAGAAAATGGAAATTGATAGTGGATATTGGTTTATTGGGCGTGGTGTTTGGATGCACTCATCATCTGAGCCTTATCCCAACTAATTGGGGTTGTCTACATATGAATCCTTTTCCGCCATTCCACTTTATTGACGCCATAACTTTAGTTACACCAGGCCTAATCCTTGCCCTTTAGAGCGTTCAACTTGTACCAATTCACTCCTAACTGGTGTGATTTTTGGTCTCCATTGCACATGACCAAACCATCTAAATCTACTTTCCTCATCTTATTACCTATTGGCACTTCAAATATATTGGATTCTAATTCTATGGCTTGCCACTGATCAATCTCTAACACCCTCATTTCAGCTCCACCCGTCTTATGAACATGTTGTTCCTTAATTGCCCAGCATTTTGTCCTCATAAAGCATGGCGGGTCATATAGCCATTACATAAAAATTTCCCTTTCAGTTTCAGTCCACTAACACATAAAACTCTACAGGCACATCTCCATTTCTCCACTCCACTTGAATTCTATGGGCAACATCTTTCTCAATCTCTCCACTCTCATGAGTTATCAACCCAGGATATCAAAAGTGATCATTTTGGGATAAGTGGTCGATTCTGGGCATTGATGAAGGCTGGTTCCAATTCCGTGGCTTGCCGCTAAGTTCTTTAGGAGGTTGGAGCATGCTTGGGATCGATCCTTTGGCGGAGTGTTGCATGGAGATCAGGGTGGCGAGAATGCAGATCCATCGTCAAAGGACGTGTTGGCATTGGAGTTGGAGTTGATAACCATGGTGGTAGGAGAGGCGGCAGATCTCAGTTCTGGTTAGCAGGGAGCCGGATCAAGTTGGGAACCTAAGGTTTTCCCCAATTTCCAATAAGCTGGTGAGGTAGGAGCGAGTTGGAGAAAGGGGTGAAGGTGCACATCCTCTGTACTCTTTTTGTCTAAGTCACTTCCTTTTTTCTTTCCGAGTATCGGGAACTGAGATTCACATCTATGAATTGAAAGGGGTCGATGACGAGTCATCTCCTGCTAATGTGTCGGGGCCCTCACATGTAATGGGGGATACTTGTTTTGATTGTGTGGAGGTGGGCCCTCATGTGTGATGGGGGATACTTGTTCCTCTTGAGAGATGGTTATTTACTCTCACTCATCATGTGGTTTCAAGGATATGAGAAATCCCTTCTCTTTTCCTAAGTCCCTGTGTGGTAGGGGCAAGGTCTCTATGGTGATGGCGGACAATTCTTTGCAAGGGGAGAGATTCCATCCTAGCTTTTTTGCCAGGCTTGATGGCGCATCAACGTCAGGGAAGTGGAGTTGCTTCAGGTTTGACAACTCCAAGTCATTCAGAGAGGAGGTAGTAATTTAGTGTGATGAATGATATATGGAGAGGGTCTTCAAATGATTAGATCATCAAGGATGCTATGGGTGTTGTAGGTGGTATTTCGTTAATTTGGAATTCATCATTGTGGTTGAAAGAGGATAGCTGGGTTGGGGTTTTTTCTCCAAATGTGGTGTTGTGGGATAGGGCTTCTGGATTGCAGTGGGTTTGTTTTTACTGTTTATGGGTTGAGCTCTGCAATATGCATATATTTATTCTGGATGGATTATTCCTAGTATGGATGCTGGAATGGGCAAGGTGGGGATTCCCGTGGAGTGTGGGAGGGGATTTTAACATCCATAGATTTTCCTATGAGAAGTCTTCCTTGGTATTGTTAGTGCGGGCCCATAGTAATATGGTTGAAGGTGTTAAAAAAGAAGGGAAAGCGGAGGTTTGTGAAGTGCCATTCAAGAGTTGGGTAGGGATAAAGTGCCTGGTCCTAATGGGTTTCTGATAACTTTTTTTTTTCCCAATTTTTTTGGGATATGTTTGAGAAGGATGTGATGGATTTCATTGGTGAGTTATCCAATAATGGGAAACTTGCGTTAGAATTGGGTGCTTCCTTTATAACTTTGATTCTTAAGAAGAAAGGTGCCGATTCCCTAAAAGATTTTCGCCTGATCAGTCTCATTGGTGCTCTTTACAAGATCCTTGCGAATGTCCTTGCCTCCAGGTTCCGGTCTGTTCTTGGTTGCATCATCTCCAATGTGGAAAGTGCGTTCGTGGAAGGAAGGCAAATTTTGGATTGTTCGTTGATTACTAATGAAATCATCACTTTGTGGTTTAGAGAGGGGGTTTGGGGATTGGTGTGTAAGATGGACTTGGACAAGGGGATCCGCCATCCCCTTTTCATTTCGTGGTGGTGGTGGATGCTTTGAGTATGATGTTATCTAAAGGGGTGTTCAAAGGTTTCTTTGATGGCTTCAAGGTGATTTTTTTTTTTTTGGGGGTGGGGGTTTTCCAACTATCGCACTGAGCCAGATATTATTTAGATTGACAATCTCCATAAAGCTATTTTATGCTTAAAAAGGGTGTTGGGTTTATATGTGAATATTAAAAAATCTAAGCTATTGGGGATTTTTTTGAATTCGTAGAGGTTCACTTGTTTGCTTAAGGTTTTGGTTGCAACTTGCAAGGTGGGTTGTTTTTGTTAACCTACTGGAGCTTTCCTTTATGCATTGGGAAAATGAAGAATTACCTTTGGGACCTAGCCATAGAAAGGTTCGAAAGGAAGCTTTCAGTTTGGAAGAGCAGATACTTATCTTTGTGAGGTAGGATTGTTCTTATCAAAGCTCTAAATATCGCACTTGTTGTTTGCGGACGACACGATGCTTTTTTTAAGCCGGATATTATTTAGATTTACAACCTCCAGAAAGCTATTTTCTGCTTCAAAACGGTGTCAGATTTATATGTGAATATTAAAAAATGTGAGTTATTAGGGATTCGGGATTTGTTTAAATTCGGAGAGGTTTACTTGTTTGCTCAAGTTTTTGCAGCTTGCAAGGTGGGTTGTTTTCGTCAACCTACTTGAGCTTGCCTTTATGCAGTGGGAAAATTGAAGCACCACCTATGGGACCTGGTCATAGAAAGGTTCGAAAGGAAGCTTTTAGTTTGGAAGAGTAGATACTTATTGTTGTGGGGTAAATTGTTCTTATCAAAGCGGCCTTGTCGAATCTTCTATTATATTTTATGTCGCTTTTTGTTGTTCGAAAGGGGTGCTCAATAGGCTTGAGAAGCTTAGAAGAGATTTCTTGTAGCAAGGTGGGGAGGCTAAGAAAAAAGATTCCATCTCATGAAATGGTCTGATCTCTGTAGGCCCAAAGAAGATAGGGGTTTGGGGATCTAATGGAGGGGGGTTTCTGGAAGGAAGTCATTCATAGAATTACGGGGTGGATAGGAAGGGGTGATGGCTTTATAGTGGCTCTTCATATAGAGCTTCGGGGATTTGGAAAGCTACCTTAAAGATCGAAGAGGTGGTAATTAGAGGCGTGGGCGATGGTTCGAGGGTGAGATTTTGGAAGGAAGTGTGGATTAGGGAGCGGAGTTTGTAAGATCTTTTTCCTAGGCTTGCTCGGGTGGCTGTGGTTCTAGATATCCTTGTTTTTGGATGCTATTCTCGCCATGAGGCGAATGGTTTGGATTCCTTTATGCAGGAGGGCCCTCCTTAAAGACGAGTTCAAAGAATTCCTAGCCCTTTTGAATCTCCTATCGAGGGTTTCCTTATTGGAGGAGGTGGATTCGGTGCTGTGGCTGGAGGACAAGCCCGAGAAGTTTTTGGTGAGATCTCTTCATTCCATGATTGCTGGCTCCCGAGTGCATTCCTTCTTTCTGTTGTCTTATGGCGCCCCTTCTAGGGTGGCTGCTTTTGCTTGGCTTGCAAGTTGGAATCGGATATTGACAATTGACAATTTGCATAAAAGGGCCTTCGTTAGTCATTGCTTACCTGTTGTATTGGCAAGGCGGGGAATCGGGGAGCCGTTTGTTGATGCATTGCGCTTTTTCTCGAGAGATCTGGGAGGGCTTCTTTAGGCTTTTTGATGTCGCTTGGGTGTTTTCCCCTCCTCCTTGGAAGACTTATTTAGGCAATGGCATGGTGGCGGTCATGGATTTTTGGGTAGGAAGGCATGGAGGCTGGCTTTTCTTGCATTGTCTGTGGGCCATTTAGAAGGAAAGGAACAATAGATGCTTTCAGAATGCTAGAGCTAATCCTTCAAGGGTTTTCCTTAGAGCTAAAGCTTATGTTTTCCTGTGGGCACCAACCATGGTGTCCCGTAGCGGTAACGGTGCCCACCGTTTCCGATACAGATACGGGCCGTATTGGCCGATACGCCCCCCGTAACAGTCCAATTTTTTTTTTTTTTTTGCCAAAAAATTCTAAAAAAATATGGATTAAATCCAGAAAATTCCAAACATCCCAAATATGCATTCATTTATAATTTTGAACATGTTTATGGTGGTGAAGCGGTCTACTCTTTGGTGAGAAAGCTGTATCGGGCTGTCTGATGAATTTATGAAGCTGATAACCTGGAATTAACTGCAAAACTTATAAATTCAAATTTCTAACTGTCTATTATAAGTAACACATATTATCCAACCTTTAAACCAGAATTTTTTTTTGAAAAAAATGAATTTCCCTAATTTTTAAAATTATTCCGAAATTAATCTGAAATTGATGCAACTATTGTTTGAATTGATTCCATAATATATACAAATGTAACAAGACATTAATGTAAACACAACCAATGCATTGATAAAGTAAAACAAGCAAGAGAGTTGAGAAATATTCTAGTTTTGACTGAATGAGTATCCTCCAATGCAGTTTTGACTATTGAACTTCAACGCAATGCAAGCTATCCTATATGACCTAGATCTATATGAGGATTCAATAAAATAACTAACTGGACTCAACAAACTATGATCCCTACGCAGAGTTGGAACGCGGGTCGAGCTGCGCGGTCAGCTCGTCGGGGGTGCAGGGGGCGGCGCGCCCCTGCCCGGGGTTCTGGGCGGAGCGCCCGAAAGCCCAACGGTTTTTTTTTTAGGGAGGAGAAACTAGAAGAAAATCGAAAAAAAAAGTCATTTCTTTCTACAAAATAGGGACTCTTGTGTGTCTAACCAATATAGTAAAATAGGCTGATCTGCAAACATTGATTTTTAGCAAAAGAATAGATTAGAAAAGAAATGGGAGAAGAAAAGTGTGAAAAAAATTAAAAAACATCAGATTTATATATAAAAAAAAAATCAGTTTTCCGACTGTTACGGGCCAAAAATTTGGGGGTCCCCGTTTTGGACCCCGTATCGCGTAACGGCTTCGGCCGTTTCCGTTACGTATCAGCCGATACGGCCGATACGTAACCGTTTTGGCCTACCTTGGCACCAACCCCTTTTATTGCTATTGTTGGTTGTTAGTGGGTCGTTGGGGTGTTTTTGGCTTTTGTTTCTCTTTTTCCTTGTATTCTTTCTGGTTTGCTACTTCTCTAATTAATTGTCATCTTAATAAAAAAAGAAAAGAAAAAAAGTGGTCAATTTTGGGAAACTTCTTCGTCAACAATCTTAACTAATTCCACCTCTAAAAGACTAAAAACAAAGCAATCTTAACTAATTCTCGTTCCCACTCCTATTGTTACTAAAATTGCACTCCATATACTTTGTTTTAGTTGGACTAATTTTAAATCCTTTTGATTCTAAAGCATTCCATAAATCTAGATGTGTGTTTACACCCTCCCTCGCCTTGTCAATGGAAAGTTCTTCATTTGCAAACTACATACACCATGGGATCTCTTCCCGCAAATGCTTCGTTAATTCATTCATAGCCAACGCAAAAAGGTACGGGCTTGACGTTGACCCCCTATAATAATTGGGAACTCACTTGTCTCTCCACTAGTGGTCCTCATATATATATATATATATATATATATATATATATATATATATATATATATATATATATATATATATCCTTAATTATGTTAATAAATCCTCTTGAAACTCCTTTCTTTTACTCGGTTATCGAATCAATGGGATATAGACACTGAATCGCAAAAAAGTAGACAAGAATTACACTCACATGAATATTTCAGTAGAGAGGGAGAAATAACTTCATTAATATCAAACTTCTTTTTATAATACATAAGGAAAGAACTCACACTTAATCATTTTTGGGAATGACTACCTCCTACACCATTCCCCCCTTTAGAGACCTTAAATGAATCTTTAATAAAAATCCCTCAATTATTAGATTGATTTAAAATCAATTTCAAATCTTTTTAATTGATTCAAATCAATCTAATCTATCTAATATGGCAACAAGCCTAATAATGGTAAAATAAAATCTAGAAAATGACCCTCGAAATCTTCAATCATATCTCTAAATCAACCCCATATCATCCATCACATCCTTTCATATCTCTCATAAATAGTAAATTGTAGCTTTTAATATTTAGGCCCCTAATCTGTAAATAAACTGTCCAAAATCAGCACATGCTGGGCCCTTTGGTGGGCTGTGGGCCTACATTTTACATTCATCTCATGCCTTACTCTTTTTGCTCAATCACTCTTTTCCAAAGTTTGATAGTATGGCTTACATGTTTAATCCCATGATAGTTGGTGCAATTCTGTCTCCTTTATTTTTGTAAATAGGCACCATGGTCCTTTTCCTCCATTCATTTGGCATTTACTCTGACCTTACAATCTTGTTGAACACCTCTGTCAATGAAAATAACC